>OY982563.1:14714280-15378261 GCA_963859945.1 Euplagia quadripunctaria | reverse complement strand
TCTTTTTTTTGAGTGATTACACTCACACAGCCATCTGTCATTTATGAACAAAACGCAACTATAAGTATCTCCTGGCCTTCCATTTTTTCGTAAAACCATCCTTGAGGCTTTTCGTCTTCTGGAGGTGAAATTGACAAACCAAGGCGAGGTCGCGAGTCTTCAATCACTATTCCGTGACTGACTATTATTATTATATAACAGTCGTGTTTGTTAGTTTCATCTTGACTGAATATTTCACGGTACGTGATTTAGTACTAGTAGGTAGTGATCGAGACGGTTTGTCATAACAGAACCTATATTATATTAAATTAATTCTAAGTAATATGGTTTAGATACATGCCGCCGGTGACGCCGTCGCAGTGGCGGACTCCGCGGCTTGCGGACTCCTCGGGGCCGGCGTGCCCGCAAGTTCCGCCTGCGGCTGTGCCCCGTGATGATGCACTTCTATTACACCCTCGCGCCCGAATACGCCAGTTAGAACGATTACTGCCCGTCCTGGCCAACCAGAGCGAAGACTGCCTTTACGTCAACCTCTATGTGCCTGTAAATGGTGAGCATTAGTGTACACCCTTCATAAGAGATATTTTGTGTCCCAGGTAAATAAGTATTTACTTTCAAACTTGGAAAATGCCAAAGCGAAAAATTTTTGGGTTTGGCAGCTGATTATCTTATAAGACTTACGTACGGGTTTAATACGAATTACGGCAGCAGGTGCTTTGACATGTGAAGGCAGTCATTTGTGTACTGTGTACATGAGTGAGCGTAACTCACTGACCATGCAGATCATTTGATTTACGACGTAGAACACCAAACCACGGGTACATAATATAAGGTAGGTAACTATGATCATATCTTTGTCTCTTTTATTCGGTTGGCTAATATAGTAAAACAACAGCAATGACATAATAGAGTGGGCAACAGCGACGAGGCGTGTGGTGCTCATTAATCCTTGCCAGCGGTTTATTCACATTATTAATTCACGTCATTTGGGGGTTAATTCAATGTCTGTTGTAATATAAGTTCCTTTTAAAATTTGCAAGCGTTACGGCCGGCTTCTATGACTGATTGTAAAATAAGTTTATAGTTTGAATTTAGAATTATGTCCTCATGCGTGATGTTTACTGTCCTGTTTGGTACTAAAATATTATAGTACAATCTGAATTTACGTCTTCACAAGCTAATATAATTTGTATAAAAAACTTTCACTTGTGTTTCTTTTAATTCAAATGATAATTTTAGGTTCAATGTATTCCCAGTTATTATACAAAAATAAAATAAAATGCTGCACCCTAATTTTTAACCCACTTGTATACTTACGTCCTATTTACATGTTGAAGAAACAAATTCACAATAATACCTAATGAAATGCTTTTGAGCTCAACTAAGCGTGATTTAACTTTTTTATTTATAGGTAGAACTGACTATTAAATGAGTAGTTCAATCATAATAATGAAAGTTTAATATTAAGCTATAAATAAGTTTGAAGTTCTTCTTGACTATACCACACGTTGCTCTACTAATTGGTATTTTAATTCATTATGCTACAAAAGCACCCTATGATTTTGCTATATTATAAGATTGATTCAGATGACCATTGGAATTCGATTCTTACAAACAAAAGACAGGAGTATTGAATGAATCAGCTACTTATCATTCACACGCCATTGAACTGCTTTTGTTTTGTGATAAAAACGAGTTTAGTAATGATCACGGACGCAATTTATATTTTACGCCCACTATTAGCCCCGTACATCTCGCTATTGGACAAGGGATTCTCATGTGATGATTGATGTGTGTGTCTTTAACCTCTATCACTCCATGTCACGACCTTGACCTGAACTGTAAATATAATTTTTTGAAATTTTTAAAGAGTTTTGGGCTATAAATTAGGCTAGAAAAGGATAAGAGTTAATGGTTTTAAATTGTTATCAATGTCTATGTAGAAATGTAAAACTTTATTCTAGCCTAAGTCTAATCTAAAAAAAATACTTCGATTATAATATACTAGCAACGTGTGAATCATACAAATACCAGTTATTATTGTTTAGACAAAAAAAAGGTAATATATACCCAGTTCGAGTTAAAGGTTTTTTAAAGCAGTTCTGGCTAGGAGACGCATCGCTTCGAAGGAAACTGTGCAGTATCGCTTATGATATCCACGAACCACACAAGACCATCGTAGAGCCTCCGACAGGAGGTGCCGGGCTTCCCTAAGCCGTAAGTTGGGTAGCAGCCGCTAAAATGCACCCTTCGTCCTCATTAGCTTGGTGGCCAGATTCTGAAAGTGGTAACCGAAATCCCATTGACTATCGAGTATTAGCCTTAGATATCCATATCCAAAAGCCTTCCATAATAAGGCCAGATCGAGCTGGAGGCCTCTTTCGGGGCTCATGGAAACAAAGGGTGTCGAATTTATGTGGCCCTACATAAATTCGACTAGCTACCTACCTGCTGGACTACCTCAAGACCTAGCCGCCGTATCCTTAACATGACTTGAGCGACACCAGCCGTGGCTTTGTGGTGGGTCTTGCCTCGCGCCATCACGAGGGTGTGATCAAACGCACCTCCCAAATGCACTCCGCGCAGCACCCAGTCGTAACCAATGTTCCACAAAAGCGGCCGTAACGCCGAGACTACTTTCTTATCACTATGTATTACATTTCATCGTAAATATATCATTTTCTTAACCAGCTTCACTTTTATTTTAGGACCATTGTCAGTTGGATATTTTTATATCTTCTCATTTTTATCATTATTTTTATACTTTGCCTGGAGACAAACTAGGCAGAGCCTGTACTATGGTAACCAGACCGCTGATAAACATACTTATATATTACTTTATACATACATATTGTAGATAAATTATACCCAGACATAGAATAAATGATAGTGGAGCACTATCACACAATTATTTGTCGTGGGTGGGACTCGAACCCACGACCTCTGGCTCAGCAGTCAGGATCACTAACCACTAGACTAACAGGCCAGTCGTTTATTATTGAGGATTTTTATTTATTTTTAAATATTTTTTTTTTAATTTATGGACAGAAGTCGCTTAGACTTAAACTACAAGTGTTTTTCAACCTTTTTCAAATTACGTGGGCTGAAGGACTTATTCAGGAAAAAATAGAACTTCCGCTATAAAACATTTATTTAGTTGTAATTCCAAAATACATACATACAATAAATATTTTCGTGGTTGTATAAAATGACTTAATCCGCATTTCAAACATTCCGGATTGCTATCCATGTAGTTGGAGCTTAGCCTCTTTATAAGCCTCCGTATTTTACGTCCAGATCTTCTTAGTAGAATTTATTTAAACACAAAGTCGTGTTCATGATGAGATTTTTCATTGCCAATTTATTTTAAACCCTCTGTAAATGCATTTCCAAAATAATAACATTATTATTAAATGAAAGAAAGTATTTTTACTAATAATATTTTGTTTCTTTAATTTTTCTTGTTTTAGCGTCAGAATTCATATACTAAGTATTGTTTTCGTACAGTAAATTCCGTGAATAGCGTGAGATTTAAATATTATTTACATAAAAAGAGACATCTTAATATACATAGAAACTAAAGCCATATAAGCTGTAAGCCAGAGTCATGACATTAATGAAAATGCCGAGGATATTAATAACTAGCAACTCGCCCCGGCTTCGCACGGGTAGCAGAAACATCTTCAACAATCATAATCATATTTCAACCACTTTACACTAAACCTTAACAAATTACACTTCTAAACCTTCCTCATGGATCGCTCTATCTATTGGTGAACCGCATGAAAATCCGTTCAGAAGTTTTTGAGTTTATCGCGAACAGACAGACAGACAGACGTGACGGGGGTCTTTGTTTTATAATATGTAGTGATATACCCGAATATTTCTAAAATGTTTGTACAAAAGTATACAAACAAATGCTTAAAATAATATAATTTGATAAAATGTTATTTACTAATCTGCGTCTACACGAGAAAACACCTAGTATAAAAAGAAATATTGACTAGCTGCTGTTCGTGGCTTCGTTCGCGTGGAAATTCAAATTTATCTCACGGAAACCGATTTTCTGCTCAATTTTCTTAATTTTTCCTCCCGTAACAAACTTCTACAAAGTATTAAAAAACTTAAAAAAGATGAATAAAATCGGCTAAGTCGTTCTCAAGTTATGGCGTGACCAAGGGAAATAGGGATTCATTTTTATATATAATATACTAGCGGTTCCCGCGCGGCTTTGCTCGCGTTATTTATATATTTTGCGCGGAACCCTAATTCTTTTTCCAAAATAAAAGTAGCCTAAGTTTACTCCTTATAACACCAGTTATCTGCCAGTGAAAGTCCTGTGGAAATCGGTCCACCCGTTCTGGAGATTAGCCGGAACAAACAGACAGACAGACAAAAAAAAACTGATTTTTAAGCATAGGTATCGTGCAAATAACTGTATGAGCTTAAAAAAACTATTATTTTGATATTACAAACAGACACTTCAATATCATGTATTTTACATTGTTCTGTGTATGACAAGCTGTTTAAAGATTATTTTGTACAAATGTTCATTCTTCTAGGTTTATCTATTTACAAGTAATATGTGCATTATGTGTCAGTCCATCAGTATTAAAGGTCAATTAGGACAATTAATTCTCTTGAAAATATAATACTGATCACAAAGTCCTTAGCTACAGTTTAACAGAATTCTCTCTTTAGAGTTAATTCCATTGAGCTAGTTTTAATGTAAAGGTTACCTGTCTTATTCCGTCATGTATATTATGGAATAGCTGCGCCCCATGGTTACAATCGCGTAAGTCCCGATGCCGTGGAAATGTCGGGATAGAAAGTAGCCTATGTGTTAATCCAGGTGTCCAGCTATCTATATACCAAGTTTAATCGTAATCGGTTCTGTAGTTTTTGCGTGAAAGAGCAACAAATCCATACATCCATTTATCCTCACAAACTTTCACGTTTACAGTATTAGTAGAATATTATTTTAAAAGAGAATTTCATAAAAGCCGTCTCCTTTTGGGAAATCAAGTTTTCTTGTCAAGAAATATAGCTTAATAATATCAAGTTATTTAACTTATTTATCGACAAACAGTATTCATATAAAGCAAGGTATGATTTTTTCATTTATACTGGATAAAATAGAGAATTATACACTTATTTATGAATAGCCTGTGCTTTGGTGTCATAATGTTAAATCAAGAACATCTTTGAACAGATCATTGCCTTAGAAACACACTAAGCTTTTTTAACGTAATATAAATATATATTAGCAATACGCAGGTTGCCTTGCCATATCATTTAGGGCTTAATCTATATCATCTCTATGTTCGGTCTCCAAAATCTCGGGCACCGGGCTCATTTTTTGCTAGCTCTTCGTTAGAGAGTTAATATTGTTCTAACGCTTAGAACCAGTATTTGTACAGCGATACAATCCCAGTTGTTGTGAGCTCAACTCATAGAAACATTTTACTGCAAAAAGGCTAGAATCAATTATGGACCCTGTTGGACACAGCAAAGTTTTTATTAGGAGAGAGGAGGAAGAGAGCTCTTCTTAAAAAATGTAGTGAGACTAGGGGCTCCATGGTATTTATTGCCCGTAAACCAGCTTGCCCTATTCTGCGGGCTAGCTTGTAAAGTTAATTGTAATTAAACTTTAGCGGGCAGTTTGTTTAGTAGCGAGTACTTAAGGTATGAAATACAAACAAGTTTGAAACTTATTACTTGTTTACAATACATATATGTTTACACTTTACATAGCTGAAGCACTTAAGGAAGATGAATAAAATGTCAGAGAAGATGCATCGTTGAAAAGGACGTGGGGTGTTTACCGCAGTGGAGGGGTGTCGAGGCCTCAATTCCGTAGTGCATTGCAGTGCATCCTGCCCCCTGCAAGCAGTGCGGAAGTGAGGTTGAGACAACCCATAACTACAGTTCAAGATATGGGCGCCTGTGTCAATAATCCAGCAGACGTGTGAATGAACTTTATTTTTCCAATCTATTACAGTAAACATATTAGTTACGAATAAGTGCACGCATATGTTTTCATAAATCCACAATTTTACTTCAAGTCATCATAAAACTATCGTGATGCTGAAAACACAGCTTTCATAAAACACATTTTAAGCTTTTTTTACACTTTTATTTCTTTGTTGTATGTTAGTAACAATAACAAAAGAGAAGTAAAATTATGTAAGTATGTAATATAGATTACATTTTCAATTTACCTTAGAAATGTATTTTCTGAGTTAAGAAGTTACGAGTTTCTTTCAAGACGTGTCGTATTGTTAGTTAATTAAAAGTAAGGTAGCTTTTTGTTGGTGTGGTAGCTTTATTTTTTAGCTCCAAGCTCTCACATTTGATAATGTACTCGTATGTCTACTGTGTATCATTGTGTTTCTACGATGAACTGCCTTTTGCATCGTGATGAGTATCGACAGAAATACGTTTGTATAGGTTTCTCTGTATATAGTTCGAGAGGATGATTCTATTGTCAATTTCCGCTTATCCCTCATTTCAAATATAGATCACACAATCCCAGATTAGCTTGCAAAGGAAATAATATCCAGTAATAATGTTATTAGATATTGTCTTGTCGTGAAGATTGGAACTGTCAACACAATAGAATCTACTCGTATCTTAATTTGACATTGTCTGTTAAGATAACGAAGCACGTATATTGGTTTCGTTTAAGTAACAATCAAAGTTAACAACTTTGATGAACTTCCCAAACGAGCACTAAAATAAAAGATAAAATTAAGGTTTCGTAAAATAAAATTAATTTAGATTTATTCCAAACTCCATCTATTATGTTAGTTTCTGCTGAAATGTTAGTGTGTTTTGATATCTATCATTTTAAGTAAATTGCGTTGCTGACACGGTAAGTAGATAGGTATACAAACTTTGTTAGATGTAATATATTATCATGAAACCGTTTACATTTTTTGAGTTAGCTTCTTATTTCTTTACTTCCATATCACACATAAAGTATCATGTTCAAAGTTTTCATTCATTCCGGATCCTTTTTTCTCATAATATTAAACCAAACCAAACAGAAAGATCCTTTACCGTTGTATTTCTATCGCAATATTAATCTGGGGTTTTATTTGTATTTGATGTGAATGTTTATGTTGTACAGGGGGTGAGGGTGACGGCGAGGGGAGTGGGCTGCCTTGCCTTGTATTTGTGCACGGCGAGTCTTATGAATGGAGCTCGGGGAACGCTTACGATGGCACTACTTTAGCGGCGCATGGCAACATCGTTGTCGTCACCATCAACTTTAGGTTAGGTGTATTGGGTAAGTCGTTAATTCCTTTAAAATAGATGATTAAATTTTGTCGTTACAAGGTTGCATAAGGCTACTAGTCTCACAACTACTAATTTACTATAGACACACCCATAAGCCTTACACGGGTGGCCACAGTTACGAGCATATTATATTAACTATCAAACAAAAAGGCTTCGTAAAAGTCACGCATCATTATTTCGAAACGTCATTTAGGTTTTAGTTATAAGATTGTCTCGGCGAGTCTAAATCAGAGTAAAACGCTATTTTTTAGTCGTTTAAGCTTGCCCGATTTTATGTTCTATTGAATATAAGATAAGATGTTCAAGACGCTGGAGACAGGTACATTGAAACCACACCAACATAGAAAGCTAAATGCGATTCATAAGGGAGAGAGTTGCTTAATCCGTCACTTATTACTTTAATGCGTATGAAGATTTTGTTGACTATGCACTTTTTTTCCTAACGACAGAGTACTGAATACATTCACATAGATAAAATATGTAATCAAGGGAGTATACGGTGCGTAGTAATAAACACCCTTGTGATTCGAAATCAAACCACATACCGCAAACCGTCTATCGTCGTTTCGACACCTAACGTGTGTCTGATTGATAGACCTAGATGAACGGGAAATGCGCTTTGTGGCCTTATGATGACCATCGACACACTGGTTTAGATTAAATCGCCATCGTTAAGCAAAGGCACAATTTTTAAGATAAAATTATTATTAGACAGAAGGAGTAGCGCGCGCGAAAAGTCACTATAGCGCATTGTGAGCTAAATAAGTACAGCGCTGTTAACATTAAGATTTATAAAAAAAAAATGTGTTTTGTTTAATGAACTGAACTAGCAATTTTCCTTATTCTTGTAACAAGCAATTTTGACACGATATATTGACAAAGAGGTCATGGTTTTAAAAATATATTGAGAAGAATTTATACACAGTAGCTTCTCAAAGACTAACTAGACTAAGAGGCAATTATAGGATAGTATAATCTAAGTTGCCAAGAAAGACATATCTAGAGTTCGGACAAGAACAGAGGGGCAGTAGGAAGTTAACCACATAAATCTTTGCCGTAGTCAATTCATTCGTTCATATTTTATCCAGTTAGAAGAATATATTACCCAGGAACGTAAATCAACCTCTCTCACATTAACAACATTTTTAAATGAAGCTACATATTTAATTCGAATGCTCATTTTTAATCTGTTAAAAAGCTTAACATAGATCTCATTTTAAAAATGATTTCAAAATTGTTTAAAAATGAAAATTCATTCCCTATTTAATTGTGGCCAATTTTGTATCTAGTATATAGTCTTTTGGAAATACGCTAATTTTAAAACAGAATATTTAAAATCGTTACCACACTACTTATGATGATAATAATAATGCTTTTTTATGTGAAAAATATTAAATTAAAGGACTCACAAAATTGTATATTGGTATTTCTAGACGCTTGTATTTTTATTTACTACAGTTGTAAGCGACGTTTGATGCAGCTGTAAAAGGACTATTACGAAAATAATAAAAGAAAATTTATTCCACTTTTTACAGCGACGAATATAATTTTCCTCAATATTATGTTGTTTATTTTTGCGCTTAAAGTAATATGGTATTGATTCCTCGAAGAAAAAGAAAGGGCGAGATAACAAGATAAAGATTTCATCATTTAACATTATTGTAACCATCATTAACACAAAAGTTGTTTTTTTTAGGTTTCTTGCTACGAAATATATATTTTAGAACTTGTTGTTGCGTACTTTTACGATAGAGGGTTTTAAAAGAGTCAACAAAATTTTTGTGCGCGTTGAAATTGTTGACAGAAACTATGTAGAAAGCAGACACCGAATGAATAGAAATACAGTTGTGTGTCGGTGTGAGTACCTAAGTATATTTGCACCTAAAGATTCCAGATTCTTTCTTCTTCTTCCTCTGTTCTATGTGTAAAGAATTAGTTCACTTGGTCTAACAATGGCAACAAGAAGAAAGTATTTTCATACAATGATTTTTTGGTGGTCAAACAATTGGCGGTCTTATTGCACACGGACGGGCGATCTCTTCCAGACAACCTGTGTGTCTGCGGATACTGTCAAGTATAATTTAGGGTAGTATGTAGTTTGCTAATATAAGGTTAGGGATATATATTTTAGCTTAATACTATTGTTAAATTCTCTATACACAATATACACCTTAATAAAAATAAATACAGCTTATAAATAATCTTGGTATATATATATAAAATCAATTGGCACATGTAAGTCGGAGCATCACTTAAGAACTTTTAAATTTCTTCAGGTTAATTGCCTTGGAAATTCTGATTCTGAAAGCAATCAACATTATGCTCTTTATATATTTTTTTGTACGTGTGTTTGTTCCTGAACTCCTCCAAAAAGCTGAACCGATTTTATGTTTTTTTTTTGTGCTGTGGGTCCTTGGATGATTTAGATTTACGATTATCAAAATCAATCAAAATCAAAAGTTGAAATAGAACCCGGTAGGTGGCGCTGCAGCTATGTTCTAGGATTTAAATTTCACTTTTTGATGACATTTTTGGTGTGTGTGTTTGGGTACTTCAATGGTTTAGATCCACGATTATAAATTATATTTTTTATTTTATTTAGTTACTGTTATTTTTTTCAATTATATTTCTGTCATTTTTCATGTTATATTTTTTTTTTATAAAAGTACTTTTATTTCTTTCAAGATTTTAGTGTATTTGTCTTACTGTCGAAATCAATTATGACACCAAAAAGAAAATCATTCTTTCGGGTAGGACAAGATCTGTTGGGTTTGCTAGCATACTAAAATAAACAAGAAAGTAAACCCAGAATTCACATTGACAAGTAACTCTACCTTGCTTACGTAAGAGATTTACTTTGTCGAACGGATTTCTACTGACAGTAATCCAAACTATTACAATCGTGGATGCTTGAGAAAAACTCGTTTAGAATTTCAACCAATTCAGCCAAATTCAAGACGCAAACATTTGTTTAAGCCATTTAACAAGAAGCAATAATGACTTGGGAAAACAAAGAATATATTCCAAATGCTCCAGCTAAGTACATCTAATATGTTACATCAAACAATGCTGAATAATGTGGTATAAAATATTGATACACCTGTGAGCGTGTCTGTCCGGGGTAACTTTGAATAACGGTTACATATACTGGGGATTGAGTGAAATATGGACTAGATATTTACATAAGTGATGGCATCCACCAAAGTGTGTCTAGAAATATATGCGTGCTATAAAAATCTATTAATCAAATCAATGTATAAATAGGTAAATACAAAACAATTCAGTACCTTTTTTCCCTCTATTTCTCAAAAGATGGTCTTTTTTGTTGTTTAAGAGCTATTAACGAGCTTTAGTGTTATGAATGCGACAATTTTGAAAATTATTCTTATGCCTACCCTTCTTTCTTGGCGATATAACTATTTTTGGATATATGTTTATTACAATACATTAAAAAAAAACAACCAAAACCACCTAAGTTACCGAACCCGTTTAGTTACCGTGAGAGCTATTCTTTCACACAAAGTTCGGCAGAAAGAGAGGCGACAGTCGGTTTTGAGATATAACCTTTAGGGTGGAGCATCAATGTATGGAGAATAAGAAATCATCGAATCGATTTCGAATCCCTGCAAGTAAAAAGTAAAGTAGTCAGTACAATTTAATGTTTCTTCAGTGAAACAGGCACGGTTGTCAGGAACGCAGGAGATCGGTGCCATTTTTCAGTACTTTTCGTATGGGGCTGGAATAAAGTTGAGACACGTTGGTGTATCTCTCTAATTTAGTAAACAAATGCCGAAGGGGTAGTCTATTTTCGTGTAGTTAAGAAATTAACCATTGCAATGGTCTGTCTAATGTTTTTCACGCATTGCATGTAACAATTGGTAAAGAAGTCGTAGTCCACAATCCTATAAGATAAATCACGTCAGGGATCAAATACTTCAGGGATAGAAGGCTGTTTGCTTTTTATTTTTTCTGTATTTTAACAAAAATAATATGCTTCAATATATCGGTTGTTGTTAGAAGCACTGATGTATTAATCCTGCGATGCTGAAAAGGGAAAGTATTTACATATATTACTTTTCATCTAACTACATATATATTTTTGACATTATGTCGATATAATCCTAAACTATCTGAAAATTAACTAATCTTACAAGTCACAGTAATCAAATAATTTATTATAAATCACACTTAAAGATAGAACTTAAATTTATTTAGTCATATTTATTATAAATTTGTATTACGTTTTGTCAGTATATTAACCTTTTTATATAAATTAGGGATATTTAGAGTATTTTAAGCGAAAATAATAATACAATAAATGTTTATCTCCTAGTATATGACATTTCATAAATTGCTAATTTTGGTGATTTTTCGTAAACTTCAAGCGGCGGTAGAGGACTAAAAGTAGGTTCTAATATTTTTTTAATGTTATTTAAAATGCAACGTAGCGTTTTGAAACTATTCGAGACTGAAAATACAAAAAAGAATTTGACACTCTACCACCAATTCTATTCTAAATTGAATGATTTTATAAAGTTTTTTATTTGACGAACTGCTTGGTATTGCAGAGATTTATATTAGATATGAAAAAAGGCACTACCTATGTAAGAAAGACAGAAACGACACCTACATTAACAAGAAAAACGTTTTAACTGTGGGCGCCGAAAATATTAAGGCTCCCTTCTCTTGTCCTTAAAAACCGACTCAGTTTGACTCGTCTCACATAACGTCGCCGGCAACATGACAACATGGTATCCATTACGGGGGGCTGCCTTCGAGCCGATGTTAGTAAGTTGGCCGCAAGTAATCGATAGGAAGCTTAAGCTGCGCAAACATTTCGGTGGCTCCTTAGAATATTGAGACATTTCTAAAATTCGTAATTTTACAGGATAACTGACAAAACTTTGTTAGCATTTATATGTATAATTATTACAGCGAAAACAATTTATGGCTTCAGATTATTCAGATTTAATTATTTACTAGGACAGATTATAGATAGATAATACTTTATTTGTACACCAGTCTTACAGTAGAAATATCATACATACATTTGTCATACAGATAATGTACAAAGGCCGGCCTTATTGCAAAATGCAATCTCTTCCAGGCATCCTTAGGGTGGATTAATGTGTTTCGGAGATACAGTCTGTTGTAGATGGAGGTGCATTTCAAATTTTTTATAGAAAACTATAATTACTATAGCTTAATCAATATATAAGCATATTACAAAAATCCAAAAAAAAAAAAATTATAGGATGCAACAGCGTGAACGTAAAAGTTCATGTCATAACAGCCCATTAATTAAAAATAGAATAAATTAACTTTCATAAAACATGCTAGAATTTTACAATTTCACCATTTCTTTGACGTCGTTAATCTCAGTTATAAAATGCTTTTGTATATATTTTTGTAGGTGGAATAATGATAGTGCTATGCAAGTTTTCAAAACGAATTAAATTATCATTTATTTGGTTAGGGTAAACAATACAGTTAAACTTTATTTGAGTGGGGATTCCTGCTGTTAATTCTTTTTTTTTTTCTTTATAAAAGACAACTCCCGCATTAGGAATTACTCCTGTGTCGCGGGGGAGTTTACAAACATAGAAACAACGGACACAAAGAACACCCAGACTCAGGTCAGGAATAATAATATAATATGACACAGACACAGAACAAATATTCTTGCTCATCATACAATTATTTGTCCTGGGTGGGAATCGAACCCACGACCTAAAAGCATAGCGGTCAGGGTCACTAACCACTAGACCAACAGGCCAGTCTATATATATATATATATATATATATTAATAGACTTATTTTTAAAAAGAAAATACCCAAATCGTCAATTCTAAAATATTGTGAACTGGTTAATACGACTGTTTGAAATTTGCTGTAGGTTTCTTAAAGACTGGTGCTAAGGGGTCGGCGCAGGGTAACTTTGGTCTGATGGACTTGGTGGCAGGGTTGCACTGGCTGAGGGAAAACCTACCAGCGTTCGGCGGGGACCCGGAGAGGGTCACACTTATGGGGCACGGCACAGGAGCCGCGTTAGCGAACTTTCTGGCGGTGTCACCTGTTGCTCGAGGTAAGTTATTTAGGTGTAATGTTTCTTATAAATACTTTCCCGAGGCATAATCTATGTGTAGATTTTTGTCGTTCTTATAATTACATTTACCTATACCTACATATATTGGGTTTAAGATTTATAATTTACATAAAAAGCCATATTATTATGCTAAATGGTGGGACCTTTAATTTAATTGTTGTCACAATCCTCCAGTCATTCTGAACTAGCGGCCTTGACTTCCCCTTGGTGAACATTTATAAAAAAATTAATAGCCTATGTTTAAACGCAATATTATACATTTCAAAGGATGTACTAGTTTTTCAAATAAATTAAATCATTCTTGAGAGATTACATAAACTCAAAAATTTCGCGTTCTTTCTTTATAGTTATTGTTATTCCCTATTCATTTCGTTTTTAATAAAAACTGGTCAACTTAAAAATGATTTGCGGTTGTCATTGCCGCTTTAATTTTCTAATTAACTTTCAAGAAGAACGGGAAGGGGTTATATACAGGCGACGCGGGACGTTAAGGCGTACGTGTACGTAAGGGAGAACCCTTCGCTGGATTGCCGCGGGACACGCATCGACCGTAATTATACCGCTCCAGGCAGATTTCATTATTACATGTCACCATCCCGTTTGGACCCTCCGTCACTTAATGCGATTAAAAGGGTCAAATTAGACTTGCACAAGAGCGGAGCGTTCTCCACGTAATCTAAAAAAAGTAAAAAAAATCTCTCTTTATTCAATTTCCATAAGTTTTATTATTAAACCGAGACCAAGTGTGAAATAAAAAAAATATAAAGAAAAGATTTTATTATCTCAGTGATCCTTGTTCGAAATGACAAAATTAAATTAGGTCATTTGTTTCAGAACTACTGAAGCGAGTCATCTTGTTAAGTGGGTCGGGGCTGAGTTCATGGGCGTTGCAGAGGGAGCCTCTCACGATAAAAAGAAAGGTACTTTTATGTCTAAGAATGTCGACTGCATTTTCTTTTAACAAGTGAAATGATACCGTTTAAACACTAAGTATTAATTTATAAATAAAGTTCATAAAAACAATTAAATTGTAACTGTAACATTGTCAGTACCATTAATACAAAAAAATACATTGTTATTATTTGTAACGAGTATAGACCACAACCAAAACTGAAACTTTTTGTTTTAATTTAGTCAGAAGATTCTTTGTATTTGTTCTAATATTTATGAAGTATGCTGTTTCACACAAACGAGAGGTCATAAATAACTGGAACACTTGATACTTGCAGTTCAACTTTAAGTCATAGACACCGCTTGTATATGAAAGTTTAATTTATTTGCTATAAAAATAATCTTGGAAACTAAATTTCATTTTGATTTTTTAAACTGTTACTTCACTTACGTTCGCTGTATATTCAATGCAATAAGTTTAGATTTCATGGATTACATTTTTAATCGATCACTAAATAAAAAAAGCAACCTTTTAGACATTAAGTTTTGTAAACATGTGAACTGGTATTCCAGTTCCATAATATTAATACTAAGAAATCAATAGATTTCGAATGATCGATTACTATTATGTACCTACTTGTCCTACAACACTATGTGGCGAACTATTTTTAATCCTGTACTATTTTAATGGTGATGGAATGTATTAGGAGGGAATATACAAGACTTAAATTGGGACAACCTTGAAATAATGTCTAGATAAGAGTGGTAAATATTTTTAGATGTAAACTTAACGTAGCTTTTATATTGTCATAATACATAAATACTGCTACGCTGTAGAATTGTCTGAAGCGAAATTTTTTTTATTGGTTTATGTGCGAAGTCTAAATATTTTTTCGGTGAGCATTATTAACTGGGCGGTTTATCAGGTGGCGGAGCAGACGGGCTGTCACGGGGATTTGTTGGAGGATGATTTAGCTCCATGCCTGCGCAACAAGCCTCTCGCAGAGCTACTGGCGGTGCGCCTCGAGCCACCGCGTTTTCTACCCGGCTTCGCACCCTTCGTCGACGGCACTGTCATTGTCAACCCGTCCGCTGTGAGTCTCGTTCAATTTATGTAGGAGTCAGACACTAATGTTTATAAAAGGTTTTAAGCAACATTCTAATTTACCAATTTACCAGCTTGTGACTGTACTTGACAACTTATTTTTTAACAATCTTCAGAAATTGATATCTCATTTCGTCAAATATAAACATGCTAATGATTCTTACTTTATTGAATGGGTTGTCTTTTAAGGATCCCATACTAATTTGAGGGGAATAAAGAGTATCCCAAGGGAAGAAAAGTAGGTAATAAGAGATACAAGTGGTATTATTTAGGTACACTGAAGTCGTTTTGCGCATCTTCTATGACTTTAATTGTTTAATACAATTCCGATACAGAATGCTCTGTTAGTTTTATTTTAAAGGTTACAAATAGTGATGGTGTATTTACAAGTTCATTGCCAATTTTGATGCTAATGCGGTTTGGGTAACTTGGGTTAAAGATCAGGTGTAAATGATAGTAGTTCGAAATAATCATCTTTCGAGAGACTATATGTCGTTTGGGGTAAAGAAAGGTAAGAATTTTTTTTAACCATGTTTTCCTTACACAGCCGAGTTTGATTTGTTAGTTAAATTGTAAGTTGGAGGTATATAAATCGTATTAAAGCAAAATATACATTTCATGTGAAACACAAATGTAAGTAGTCGTAGCGTGAATAACACACTAGGCTTTCGATCAATAAATTATATGTTTTAAACACACCATTCCTGACCTTTTCGACGAACTTTTCGACCTAATCCTGATAAGTTTAGTCTAGTTAGAGTGTTTAAAGAGAAAGTAAACCACGTCACGAATCAGTAACGTCTGCCTAAACGAGTGGTTACTACCTACGAACCGTTGCTACCTGTGAGGCGTTGTTGTGCAACGTATATCACGAAGAGATTTTCTAACCAAGCGCTGCACACATAATTTCATCCGGGGCTATGAAACAATACTAAAATGTCATTGCTACACTACCAAGCTTATGTTAAGTATAATAAAACAAATTACTAGCTTATTATGGAGTTACTCTCGGGATAATAATAATGCCTTTTAGCCTGACTAAAGTGAAAAGTACATTAAGGGTAGTAATTGTAATAACACAGTTTATCATTTTAAGTTTTGATCTTATAGCGTGTAGGGGATACCGCGATAAGTCGTTATCCCAAGAATAAGTTAGTTATTACGTTCTGTGAAATTGACATTAGGTAATAGAATGGATAACTTTACTATATGGAGTGTATGAAAAAATTGCTTTTTTAACTTTAAAAAATCTGTAATAAATACATCTATCAGACGATGTACAGAAACTATTTGATCCAACAAACATCCTTTTCTTTAGAATACAAACTACTAATTAAAATTACTCTAATTATTACATTTGGTTAGCTGTTAGCAAAAAGACAGAGTACAATAATGTAAGGGAATTAGAAAATAGACATTTTTTATAATTATGTTTAAAACTTATTACTTCAAACTTTGTCCAAATCATATTATTACATATTTTTGAACTTTTATAATAAGATACTTGTATCTCGATCATAAAAAAGAATTTAAAACGACACCGATGTTGATCGAATATTTAGAGTTCCTAATAAAATTTGTGCAGCAGTGTTTACAATTTAGTCTGTCTATAACTCTGCATTGCTTGATCATACCCTAATACCATAAATTAATTAAAATTACAATAGATGGAATTTTCCAACAAGATATTTAAAAATAACAAAGTTTAGTTATGCGCTACTCCATACCTGTACCAAACACTGTAGTGCTTAAGCGCGTTTTATGACGATCGCGATATACGTGTCATTCATCCTATCATGGCTGTCATTAATCTGTTTACTGTGTACGAGCGCACATTACGCCACGTAATAGATCTCGCGTGAAGCCTACTATACGGCAGGCGTGGGCCGTCAAGTCGCCGCCGTTGAATTTTTATACTGGGTTTATTTTAAGACAGTATTTAACTAACGAAATCGAATATAACCGAAAGTAAATTAATCGCTATACCGATCGTGACCGCTGCGTAAACTTTGGGTTGGTCGCTCATATCGCGACATTTTTCTTACTTTCAACATTTTAATAATCAACTAAATTTTGATAAAAAATCTAAATTATGAAACTATGTTATTGGATAAAGATAATTATCATGATACGAATATCGTCATTATTATTACATTATTACAATTTTCGTACGGATCCCAAATTTTTTTGAAAATAAAATATAGTCTATGGCACTCTCTGGTAATATAGCTTTTTAAAGGTGACCGATTTTTTTTAGTAGCAGTAGTTTTTTTTGTTTATCTATCTACAAACATACAAACAAATCTTTCCTCTTTATAATATTAGTGTAGATAATATGAACTAAATGAAATATGGCTAAGCTAGTTGACTGTCTGGTGTCACTGAACTATAATGCGGAGTAGTACGGAAAATACGAACCCTGAAAGTGCGGCCGAGAACTAGATTTATGATATTATAATCTCTAAGTTTCCAGTTAAACCGGTTGTATGTGCTGTAATGGTTCCATCGCAGTTATGCAAATAGATAGCATAAACAATGTGGAGAAGGGAAATTGAATTGTACGTTTACACGAGCAGCTTGCTCTATCGTATTCACACATATGTAAATTTCCTAGATTTTCTTATTTTTTAAAAAATGTGTTATTCTACGTTCTAACCTCATCTACGCCTCGCTCACTATTTTGAGCAATAAAAAGCGGTAAAGTAATAATACTAGTGCTTTAGTTTACTTTGTAATTCTTTTTTACTCGAAAGTGTGTTTGTTTGTTTGTTACGCTTTCCCGCCTTAACTATTCTGCCGATCATCATGAAATTTTACTTACACGTTGTCCGGGGGCAAATAGGCAGTGAAACCTCTCGCTATCCTAGTAACGAGATGTTTTATTGTCAATCTTTATACACCCTATTTGAAAACGTGGACAAATAAAAATACTAAATTCAAACGATGCACTACTATGTAAAATAATGGACCTTTTAAGTCGCGTTGAATCTGATAATGTATTTCATAATATTGATATCCCTCTAAATGTGATAGGAGATATCTGAAACCAATTAAAATACTCGTATTCAAATGTCTAGATGCTACACTAACATTTAAGGGTTATTGCCCAATAAAAGCCCAACTGTCTTATGTTTATTTCTTTGTTGCCTCGTTCGACTTTGAATACAGAGGATTGTTAAAAATAAATGAAATTATTTTAGTTCACGTGGACATTCAAATCTGGGGATCAAAAGTAGCCTATGAGCTATTCCAGATTAATATATTTTAGCCAGATCCGTTCAGCCACTCTGGCGTAATTGATTAACAAACATTCGTCCATCCAAACTTTGGCATTTATAACAGTAGTAAGATTACACATCCATTACCTGTATTAATGTGCTCTCGCTATACACCTAGAACATAAGTAAATCCATACTCCTACAGCTAGGCATAGCTACAGCTTCTGCAAGAAGAGAAAACCAGTCCATTATTCTTTCTTTTAAGACGCTTCTGCGTATTTGTCAAACATTACTTCCCAATCGTTTTTATAATGTCCATGGACTATCCTTTGTTCATTAAAAATTCATATTAAAAGTTTTTTAACCCATAAAGTTTAAATATCGTCCAAAACACAAGTAAAACTTTTCTTTTATATTCCTAGAGAAAAATATAAAAGAAATTTTCGCCAGTTGTTCACTATTAGCCTAGAAATTTTGAATTCAATATAGCTACAAGTATTCTATGCTGCGAAATATTAGACTCATTGTGATGTCTTTTTTGTTCTGTTAGATTTTTTTCTCACTCTTATTAAAGAATACGACGATTTTATTTTACAGTAACTTGTTTCAATTAACTTAAATGTTCCTTTTGTCTTTTCGGTTTTCTTAGAAATGTTTGAGTAAAGTAATTATTACGCCGTACAAATTAATGTATACCGTGGGGCCTCGTGTGTTAAAACAAAGGCTTTTTGAAATTAATAATGGAATAAAAATGAACTTAGTATTGTAGTGAGTTGAAAGTTTATTTTTTTATAATTACAAGTAGTCGCCAATAGGTCGAAATTGGGCAATAATTCATAAAAAACAGTTTATAATCTAACGTCGGTAGATTACAATCTAACCTAGCCTACCGTTAGTTAATAATCTCACGCGTTATATTACAAACTGACGGTGTTCACCGTTTTACGGCGACATCTAAACATGAATTGTCAACTAGTGGGAGAGGATTCTATGTAATAGCGATGATAGATTTAGTAAACTAAACTGAGGCCTATTATTTAAATAAGTAATCAAATAGGCGATTACTGTAATTATTTTCACTTGAAAGTCATAATCCTACACAAGTCTAGTATGAATTTCACCAAATATATGTAGTGATGTTTAAAACATTAATAAGTACTTTGAACTGTAATCTGGCAGACCATTGATGCAGACAATAATATCACGTATTATTAAATTATTTACTGTCTTACATAGATATACATAAGTTGGAGCACAAGCGTACACTAAGATTTACCAGTTATAATTCATTGAATCTATTAATTGAAAATATATTTTTAGAAATACCTTTTTTGTACCTCCTACTCACATTCAAACTACACAGCGTACACCCGGTCGTAGTACACAGCCTTCTTTCTAAGCTTGTAAGCGAAAAGCCTACAGGGTCACGTCCAATATAAATCCAATATAAAGCTTCAAGCAACACCACACATATCACCAACTAATACACACATGCACAATGCCTAGATAACAGAAATAAAAATAAGTGGAATGCACGATTCCTAATCCAATCATATTATTATTTTTTGTTTAGGCTCCTCCCCCAACGGACAGTTCCAGATTGGGCGCTGGCGCAGCGGCGGTCGCCAACGCAGCAGGACATGAACTGGCCGATTTCCCTCATAGAGAACTGTTATTTGGACTGACAACGACTGGTAAACAAATTGAATTGAATTTTGTTCTAAAATCGAGCGGGTTATATATTATTGTGATGACGTGAGGTACATCTGTATGACATGCTCCCGAAAACGAAGACAGACGAGAGTACTTCCTAATGATACCTGAGAATGGGTTAGAAAAAAACCGATCCCGAAGGATGCGCGAGTTCGGCGCTCGCGCGTCCTTTGACCTGAGCGTCAGCTGTTTTTGATTTTGTGTTTCATTGCTGTTTTTTAGTAAAGTGATGTTTTATTTTATTATTATTTTTATATTAAATTATCGTTTCATTTACCTGTACGAACACGATGTAGCGTGAATAACGCTAATAAAACGTTGTAAAAAGATGTTTTTTTCATCGGGATCGATTTTTTTTTCGGTCCTGTCATCAAATGTACCATAATTACTATCGTCTGTCTTCATTTTCGGGAGCATTTCCTTAACACCCTGTATGTATTAAAAGGGATTTCGTCTTAAATATACAAACACGTACGCCATGTTAACATCCATCTTAATTACGTCTCCGTTTAATTTATGAATTGGACTATTTATTTCAATCCTCATTTACGTCAGCTATAGAGAACGACATAACTACTCGTACTTTATGTTTTAGTACTGAAGTTGTAATTCACAGAGCGTTAACATACTTCCGAATAAATTGAATGAGGGTTTCGAGACGGTGAATGATAAATATATGTAAATGAGAGGTATGCTATGCCTTGCAGAATCTTACCTGGAATTTAACGCCCAAGACTTGGAGTTTGGCTTCAATGAGAGCCGCAGGGATCGCATACTTCGCACATTTGTCCGTAATGCCTACTATTATCATCTGAACGAGATCTACTCTACTTTGAAGAATGAATACACGGACTGGGATAAACCAGTGCAAAATCCTCTTAGTGTTCGAGATGCGACCTTAGAAGTAAGTAACGTACTTTTTTCAACAATTTTGATATCTTATTATATTATTTCTGTTGAAAAATACATATGCATGAGTAATTTTATTCTGCTAGTAGTATTGCTGTTGTGTTAGTATAAGTGATATGCTACATCGTTAAAAATGTTTTGCTTTTGATAGGAATACGGATACGAATACGGATTATTATTTATATCTATTATTTATTAACATTGCCCTCCAATGACAGTTGACGTTGAGGACTAATAACACGACATGTTTCAACTTGCACTGCTCGTGTTGTTTAAAATAATTATTTTAATGCTCAAATCACAAAGATTTGAGGTTTGATCTCGTTATAAAGATAGTCAAATAGTACCTACCTTATAACTGTTAACCATAACTCAAATATTTAATTTTATTGAAATACATTTAGAATTTCATAACTGTAATAAAATCCGTTGAATATTCGCCAAAAAGTAACGAATACGGACATGAATATAGACCTTTTTTTCTAACTCGTATACGTAAACGATATCTGGCACATGATTAGTTAGTATGTATGCCTTGAGTCTATAACTAAATAATAAGTACTATTTAAGTAATTAATGAACTAGCTTAATGGTTAGCGCTCACTATTAACCTGTTTTATATTCTTTTAAAAGCCCAATGCTGCACTAGCTTAGGAAACATGGAACCTGTATATCAAACACTTATAGAAAACTTAAAAAAAAATACGTTGTAGCTACATTGTGGTTAATAAAGAGACAAACAGTTATTCTTGGCTTATACTATCAACGTTAATACAAGACACTAAATATAAATAGGAAGAGAGGTTTCCGTTTTGTTTTTAAACGGTATCGAATAAATTGTGTAGAAAAACGCGATTAGCATCATCTATAATGAAAATAGCTGAAAGTTGGTATTTTCCGTCTTAGATGACGTATCTTGACTGTCCCAGAGTAGGGTTACCCGGTGTCAAGATTAGCACTGAAATATCAAAGGTTTTATGAACTTGTCAGAATTTGAACCAGGCTTAAAAACATCAGTTTTAGGCATTTCTTGAAATTTTAAATCATATAAATCAACACAAAATATAAATTTTCCTCAAATGAATGAAATAATGACACGTGTAAACGTACTCTTTATTTGTTTGTTTAAACGTAAAATAGTTAGTATATTTAATGTGTCTTAACTATACATAACTTTAATAATTTGCGTCAGCTCTTTTAAATTTTATATCTGGTAACCCTACCGCCTATGTTCTCCGTACCGCCATCGGCATCACAGACGATCTCAATTTAATCCTGAAGTGGTTTTCGCTACTCACCGAACGTACGGCATACAAAGGGAGTTAATGACGCCCGCGCACCCTGAATACACGATGCTGAGTTAAAAGCCTTTATTGGAAATACTTGCAACGCTAAATAAGAAATTAGAGCAGAGCGACATTGTTATGATTCGATTATATTGACTTTTCCTTTGCGCCTTTTCCTTTGCAATTCTAATAGGATTTATTGGTTTTTATTATTCGTTTATTGATATTTGTACTAATATTACTTAATTTTACAGTATCTGCTTCTATTAATTGCTTTCCTTAGGGCCTCGTTGGCTCTTAAGTAGCTATTAAGTAACAGTTCTAAAGTGAAGCATGTTGAATTGTTGCGCCATTTCGTTGGGTTAAGTTTTGGCTGATTTCCCAGGTTGTCCATTGCTTAGATAGACGTTTTTACATTCTGCGTACTGGTATTAATTAAGGGCAAATTATGAGTAAATCATTATAATCGATTGTTGTTTCTGCCGTTATATTAATAAGAAAAAAGAAGAAATTTGCAAAGTGTAATTTTCCTTCAGGTGTTAAGCGACGGACGGACGGCCGCACCTTTGATCAGATTGGGATATCTTCACGCGTTACGTGGAGGAACTACTTACTTCACCCATTTCCATCATCTTTCACAAGACAAGGATTATCCACAAGTAAGTGGGAAAATGCTGCATAATAGTAAGATTTTAAGTTACAATATTGCGTAGTTATTGTTTGAAATCTGGTTTTGTACGTGCATATTTTGTGTCATGTATTCATTGCTTTTATTAGGAGGTTGTTCTGATATCTGTAGGTACTGCTGACACTAAGTTTTGGATAATGACGAAAAATAAAGATAAAAATATCCGTGAGTAATTGCCGCTTAGTTTATTTGTAGTTTAACTAACGATAAAAGGGTACGAAAACGAAGCCCAAGAATCGTAAATGAATAAATAATGACTTGAGACACCTGACACCCAGTCATCTGATTACAAACTAAGCAGAGCCTGTACTATGGTAACCAGACTGCTGATAAGCATACTTATATATCACTAAATGTATAGGCGGCGATGGGCTGATGATGATGATGGAAATACATACATCTATTATTGATAAATTACACCCAGACACAGAACAAATTGTGCTCATGATGAGCATGATGAACAATGATATGTCCTGCGTGGGAATCAAACCCTCTGGCTCAACAATCACGCCGGAGGGAACAGGACCACTATATAACCACTAGACAATTTCTTTGTACATACCTAATACATCCAAATAAGCTAAATATTCGGATGTGGGTTAAGTCAATGAAGTACTAGGCATTGAATCTATTTATATACATATATACTTTTCACATTATCGCTATCGCGACCCTAGCGAAACTACTAAAGCTTTAGTAAATTGAACTAGGAACTCGGCTGTTCTCGTAGTTTGCTAGGAATGCACTTCAAATAGACGTACTTGTTATCTCGTGTACACGTTTTAATTTGATATATTAGACAATTTAATAAAATAAAATGGTAATTATTGGAATAAAAGTAGTTTGTGTTTGTAAAAGGTTTTATTATTGAACGCATTAACAGTAACTACGTCATCTTTAACCAGAGCCGGAATTACTTTTGAGAAGCCACACGCACTTTTCATGAAAAGTGTAATTTGGTTAATTGGTAACTTTTAACAGAATTATAATGTTAACGTGTAAATAATATAGTAAACCAAAGCAGTCACTAACTGATTTGGTTTTGTGGTCAGTTTTATGTAATGAGTATTTTTTTTGAGGCAAACGAGCAGGCGGGTCACCTGATGGTAAGTGGCTACCGTCGCCCATTGGCACTTGCAACTCAAGAGTCACATGGCGTTGCCGACCTTTAAGGTGGAGGTAAGGAGTAGGACAAGGGAGGGAAGAGGGGGAGGGTGGAGGGGGAGGGGGGAGTAGAGGGGATAGGAGGTTGAGGGGAGGGGAGAGGGAAGGGTTAGGGCCTCCGGTAACTTCCCTCACTCGGCGAAACACAACAGAAGTGTTGCTATGAGGCCGGTTTTCTGTGAGGCTGTGGTACACTCCGGTCGAGCCGGCCCATACGTGCCGAAGCATGGCTCTCCCATTTTCAGAATAAAAAATCTACTTATTATATATTTTTCTAAATAAAAAGGCACTCTTGTACGTTTTCGTCTAGTTCCTTCTATTTGCATTTTTTCATTTTATTTCCTTACTTTTTCCCCGATATACCTTTGTGGGCCTCAATTACTCGCGGCACGTACCCCAAATGCCCTTATGTAAAACAGGCCCTGTCTTTAATATCGCACTTGTGTGAGGCGTGGCATGAACAAAAAGTAAAAAAAAAAACAACCATCGTGAAAAGTTTGGGATAACATTAGTCGTTAAAGTTTTATCACTTTTATCGACCATTTCTAACGCACCTGTCTGGACTATAATTATTCACTACGACTTATAAATCTCATCTTGTCCAAAAAGCATCCCGAAATAGTCACGACGCCTTAACAATCTCATCTTATCCAAAAAGCATGCCAAACTAGACAGAGTTTTTTATGGGTTACGTACTTATTTATTATATTACACTAATGGTAATTTACACATTTTGAGTCTAGAGGGTTTTAGCAAGCTTAGCACTTTCATAATTCTTTAGTTTATATCATGACAGCACTAGTTAAATAAAGAATAAATAAGATTTTAATTCCTATATTCTTGGAGCAGAACAGGCCTAGTGATAGGTATCGCCTTTTCTCGCAAAAATTTTAATCATGAAAAATGAATTGCTGTTCGTTAGTCTCGCTAAAATTCGAGAACGGCCTGACCGATTTGGCTAATTTTGGTCTTGAATTATTTGTGGAAGTCCAGAGAAGGTTTAAAAGGTGAATAAATATGAAAATGCTCGGCATTAAATAAGTTGTAGGTGATACGAAGTTCACCGGTCATCTAGTATGCATTATAAATATACTTTCCTCCTTAACAAGATGGGAGACAAAAAGATATTTTTTTCAGTTACCATGTATATTAGAATTGAAGATAAGAGAAGGCACGTACTCTTTACACTTTATAAGTAATAGATGAATTATGTTTCACTCCAAGAAAATCTATGACACACTTGACACAGTCCGCATACTGTACCGCTCCAGATGTCTCCTGGAAACTATTAAGCTTAGTATTACATCCATTTGGCCAAAGACTACACTCTCAAAGGATTGTTTATAGTTGGAACCAGATATTGAACATAAAAATCGTGGAGACTCAGTGATATATTTTAGTATTGCTTGGATAGTTGTGAAACTTAGTTGTACCTCTGGTTTTCATTGCATATTATGTTGGAAACCTTGTTTAAAGCTGATAAATAGTTGAAACGAACACAAATCTTAAAACAAATTTGCATTTTCAAGTATTTCGAGGCACATTTCGTCACCGACTTCTGCGCATTTTTCCTTAAATCCGGACATTCCATCGATATCAAGGGAGGGGCCCTTCACTTACCTATCCTATATATAAAGATATTATTTTTTTGAAATCTGACATTTCTGTCATACGAGAAAAAAAAAAGGAAAAATTTCATCTTGTTAGTTTTTCCAGTCAATTCAGAAGTCTATATTTTCAGATTCAAGTTAATGTTTCTATATTAAAAATTACAATTTTCCTATAAGTTAATGCGTTTAACATTGCCATTATTCTGCCATAAAGGCTCTTAACTAGAATCACTCCTTTTTTAACGTGTTGTATGCAATATTTATTTAAGTGATATTGTAATATTGTATCGTGTTTAGTAAGATATGGTATTTTTTAAATTATTTTCTTTCTTTTAAATTATTTTCTTCTTTTTTGTCTTATTATGTACGGAAAGAATGATCTTAATGCTTTTTAAAAAAAATGGCAAAGTGCAAGTCGGACTCGGCCACGAAGTGTTCTGTACCATCGAACAAGATTTAACACTATGTACTTGGTCGATTTCATGTATCTTGTATTGGGTTATTCCTTTCATTTTTATTTTTTTTGTTATAGTGGCAACAGAAATATATCTACGCATAAAAATGTTAATAAAATTCACATAAATCCTAAAATAATGCTTTTAATCCACGAATTATTGTGTCCTATTTAAACGCAAAAAGCTTATTTTCATGGACTTAACAACAATTAATTGTTAAGTAGTTTTGATAACAAATTTACTTATACGTATATTACGAACGAGTAATTGTTTGGGTTGTTCCAATGCAAAGTAAACATGAAATTGTAGCTTATATTCATACAGCAATAGTGAACATTACGTGTAAGGGAGTCTGTAAGCAATAAACGCACCTACAACAAATAAGCAGGTCACGTAGGTGCCAACCTACGTGACCGAAGTAATAGCGTGGGCGCTCATTGCACCAACACATTACAACTGTTCCTAAATAGTAAATATTAACATCACGCATGTTAATAATTATGTTCTTAATATCCGAAATATACATTAAAGCAAAGCAAATATCAAGTTTTACTTCGTTAATGTAAATAAAAAAGCTCTCAGCTAAACGTTGATAATCATATTGTCTGCTAGCTACGCCACACGGTAACTGTTTCACCCGCGTAAGTCCCAATGCCGTGGGAATATCGGGATAAAAAGTAACCTATGTGTTAATTCTGGTCTCCATACATACCAAGTTTCATCGCAATCGGTTCAGTAGTTTTTGCGTGAAAGAGCAACAAACATCCATACATCCTCACAAACTTTCACGTTTTTAATATTAGTAGGATTATAAACGACAACTAATTTAAAAAGTGAAATATTTGTTAAGAACTTTATAGGTAATCACCTCTAAGGTATTGCTTAATTAAGGTAATACTATTTTATATTTACTGTGATCATAATATTTTTAGTTTTGTTGTCAGCAGTAGTAGTAGCAAGTATTTCAAAAATATTGCGATGTTACAAATTGTATGCATTCAGTGACGGCAAAAGAAATATGTACGAGTTATAAGTATACAATATTTGTTTCGCTCTTTGACAAGGTGTGGTTCTTTTGAAAGAAGAGCTTGTTCGTTAGGTTGAATAGGGCAACGTTTGAAGCTTATCTGTTCACGATAGTTCTGAAACTGCGGGCATTAATCGTTATAATATAGAATTTAGCCTCAAACATTTTACGCTGAGTTAAGGAGGAAGTTGAGCACGATATGCGAAATCTCTTTGTTTACAGTTTAAACTATGATTTAACAACGAAAAACAAAATTAAGTGCAAAATTACATTTAAGGAAAATAGTGTAAATTATGCTTTTGTATGACATGGCATGTACAGTTAGACTCAAAACTACTCAGATATTTATATTCTTTTGATACTTATTTTGAATAAATTAAGCTCTAACACAAAACATAAGCTAAGCTGAACTGCCACAATTGCTTTTTATATTATTGAAAGAAACATACAAGCTCATATTAGTTCTACATTAAGATTAGTAGTAAAATTTACTATACTGGGCAAATACGACTGGAAAAATTCATTTTAATATTCGATTAACGCTTATGAAACTCCTAAAGCAGTAAAGCAAATTTGTCTTTCAAATATTAAAGCAATGTCCCTATAACTGTTCTAAAAATGAACAGGGAATCAAAAATGAATAAATAAACACTTCACCCGCACAGTTTCAGTGTTCAACTGATTTTTCATGAATTCCCGGTGCTTACCGGATAAAAGTGTTGGTCAAACTACAGATTGTTTTATTTTGTTGAAGTTTGTTTAGACACTAATAAAGAGATCGCTTTAAAGTATACTCTTGAAAATTGGTTCTTTATTACTTAATTTTAAAATTGATTTTTCGTTGTGTGGTTAATGGCGGTAAAACTAAATAAAGAATATTAACTAATGATAAAAATGTATGAAGACAAGAGTAAGATGGGATTACTATAAAAGCTCTAGCTAATCATTTAAACTCATCAACATCAAACATTCATTTTAAATGAATAAGCTAGAAAGCAAGCAAGCAAGCAGAAACATTTGAGGTATCTTGTAGCAAATACGTACTAAGTGAATTCTTTCACACGGACATTTAATCATAATATATTAATTTATTATACACTAGAATGTTACATAGTATATTAAAATTTATTATGGCCAGAACAAATGGCGGTTTTGTCGGTCAAGACAATATCTTGCGCACATCATTAGAATAAAGCAGACGTACACAGAGATTTAGATTTTTAGATCTTAGATTTACCTAAACGGCAGTCAGAGGTGTACTAAGAAATTACAAAAGGTTTAAGTAAATTAACGTTCTGAGATTAATTAAATCTATGGAAGACAGAATGCTAAACATTTGAATTGCATTACAGAAATGTATATAGGTAATAAAAATACTGGAGTTCGATTAATAAATTTTCCTTTATGTTTATGTAAATAATATTTTTCTGTGACTAAATAATCCAAATATCCTTAATTATTGAAGTTATTATAATGTGATGTAAAACCTTTTTTAACAACATTGAATAATTATTCAGAGGCCAGGCTCAGTTCACGGTGAGGAGCTTCCGTATTACCTGGGTGTGCCACTGTCAACAACACATCATCAACAAAATTACACGCAACAAGAGCAACGTGTGTCAAAACTGTGTATACATTACATCTCTAACTTCGTCAAAAATGGGTAAGTAATAATTTTTATTAATGGTTTACGGTCGTAATCACGTGTGCGTTTTTAAGAAAACTGACTATTTGCGAGCCCGACAAGGACGCTTCATCAAGGGGTGTCGTGAACTGTTGCGTCAGTGTCAGACGCAGCACTGAACATTATTTATCTTTATTACTCTCAAAGTATAATATTTAACTAGAAGAGTCTAGTAATGTACATCACAGGTATCAAGGTCCACAGGTGGCTCCTAATATGTAATATGTTTTGCAAAGAGACAGGGCACAGAAGATTTGTCTTGGAAAAGAGCAGCAAAACTGCGATTTGGGCTACAGAAGACCGCGGTTAGACAGAGCTACTAGCGTTCTGGTGGTTTCGTTTCGCTGTTGACTAGGTCGGGCAATACCATCTGTAATTTAAACCACCTATCTATACCAGTATTATGAAAAATGTATTAATATTTTCAGTTCGGTTGCATGATTTGATTGCGTGCCTACTTAAGCAATTTCAAGTCTACTTCATGTTTTGATCTTAATTTTAATTTATGTATAATATGTACTTGCATTTTGCTCGTAGATATGTAGTAACATATCTACGAGCAAAATGCAACGCGGTCATTTTTCTATTTAAATTCTCAATCAATTATATCTAATCTCAATCTAATATTTCAAATCAAATTGGCGGTACTTGATATAAGTGCGTTTAAATATGATATAAACTGCTCAACTTTATAGAATAAGTATCGATTATTGAGCACAAAATCAAACGCGTTTAAATATGATACAAACTGATCAACTTTATAGAAAAAGTACCGATTATTCAGCAGAAAATCAAACAATGAACATAATCGCTCATTTATCGGTCTTTGGATGATAAGCTAAGCTAAGCTAAGCTAAGTTATTCATCATTACATATTACCTATAAACGAAAATAACGGTACATTATGATCTACGTCGAAAATATTTATCGTTCAGCAGTTCAAAAAACAAGAATGTTCGAAATTGAGAATACAATGAAGTCTTTACGGTATATAAACATAATATATGAGCTTAAAGCTTTAACCGATAAGGCGAACACCGCTACAAAAATGCAAAGAAAATCGATAGCAACCAATGAACGTTCCATATAAAAAAACAATGAAGCCTTTTTAATACTTTGGGATCACAAAAGGAAAATCCATTTCACCTTTTTTGATTACCAACGTATTTGTTTATGCGGGACCAAAAATCCATGTACAAACAAAACCACATCCATCCTGGTTTTAATAAAGTATAGGTACTTTATATCTCAAATATTTAAATATTGCATGTGATATTTAGAGTGACCGCTGCGTTTCAATTTCTGAATTTTGGAGTTGAAGAGCATAATATTGTGCCTTTTCATACTCGTGGGCAAATTTAAGATTAGATAGATGTTATATGTTTTACTAGCTGACCCACGCAACTTCATTTCGTTTGTAAATTTTCTCCGTTTTTGCAACATTTTTCATTGATGCTCGGCTCCTGCTGGTCGTAGCGTGATGTTGTATAGCCTACAGCCTTCCTCGATAAATTAACTATCCAACATTAAAATAATTTTTCAATTCGAATCTAGTTCCTGAGATTAGCGTGTTCAACCACATAAACAAAGAAACTCTTTAGCTGTATAATATTAAGATAGGCAATTCCGACACTAGAGAAATATCATACTCTTATGTGAGAGTTAAACGCTAAATACTCGAGTTAGTGCGGCACCTGGTTGTAGTTGACTGGCCTGTTGGTCTAGTGGTTAGTGACCCTGACTGCTAAGCCAGAGGTCGTGGGTTCGATTCCCACCCGAGTCTGGGTGTTCTTTGTGTCCGTTGTTGTATGTTTGTAGAGTCGCCCGCGACCCACACACATAATTTAACAAAAACATATAAGAAATTGCAAATTTTATTATAAAACGATCATAGGCAGAAAGAGTTATTCATCAAACACGGCCACTTACTTCAATGTAGTGTTGTATTAAAGAATAGTTAAAATTTTTTAACTTATGTCCTTAGTGACGATAAAATCATCATTATATAACAAAACAAATTCAATCGATTTTTATGGTCAACTTAGTCAAGAACAGTTGTACAGTTTGAAGTATACACTGAATATGGAAAAACTTTTGTAAATAAATAAATTGAACAGTTACATTTTATGTAATTAAGTAAAAGAGTTTGTGACTATGAGCGCGCCAATCTTAGGCCCTACGAGTACGAGTTGCATATTTTTGTTGGATCCAATTATTATATATTATATTATAACATTTTCTATGACTTTTCTCAGTACAGTGCCGCACCGTGTACTGAGAAAATTTATAGAAAATATAACATCACGTTAGAAGCGGAGTGCAGCCTTTCAAATAATGCAACGCGGTTGAAACGAGGGGGAGCAGCCGATATATTCCGATAAATTTCTGTTTGAGTTTAAGCATATTAATTAAGGAAAGTAGAATTATACACATAAATACAAGAATAACATTACCATACAACCCATACAAGCAAAACTGTAGCCAGACAAATATAACGTAAAAAATTTCCTATTGGTTTTATAAACCATTAGGAAAATAATAAAAAATAAAATTTTCTTTAATAAGGCAGCAGAAGTGTTAGGTATACCCTAGTTTCCTAAATCGTCATGTAGGAATGTATCTAATATTATGGAACTCGAGTTATATAATATACATATATTATACTCTGTACATAATATTATTATAATACGCCTAAATTATTATTGAGTTAACATTTTCTAAGGTAACCTAAAGCCAAAACTATTTGAGTGGCGTAAGTTAAGAATTGTGTGGTTTTGGACGGAATTTCAAATTGAATTTGTTGGGAAACAAGATCCCGATAAAGACTTAATTACGTAAACTGTTTGTTGAGAAATATTTTGGAAGTTCCTCCTCCTAATATGCAGCTGTTTTCATACAGAATGTTGTAAAAGTCTACCTTTGTTTGTGAAATAAACTTTTGTAAAAATAACTTATGAATAAAACTATATATTCAAATGATGTTTGATTTGTACAATATGAATGCGAACAAGACTAACTTCCTAAAGACAATAATAAAAGTGCTATAGTGCACGTTGGAAGAAGCCTATGTCCAACAGTGGATTGCAATAGGCTGATTGATTGATTGATAATAAATTTTCTAAATGAACGCAGTGTGTATAAGGAACTTTATAAAAAAGATTAATCCGTTCATCCTATTCTACTTATTCTAGTCTAGACGTCTATCTAATTGGTCCTATTGAAAAATATTTGACATCAGTAGACTTAGTTCTCATTTTAGTTTTAAACATTTATCAGGATCAGAATCATATTGACGTGACAACGTCTTATAAATTGGTTTGCCGGGTGACACTTCAAGAAACTGCGTTACGCTCCGCTCACGTTATGCGCTCACAATGAGAGCGAGTGAGAGGCACGCGTTTTAAATATAATTCTTTGTATAAATAAATGTTTTAAATTGTTACTATTATTTCATCCTTCTTCCTACTATACGAATGAATATTCACATTAAAATTATTTTACCACTCAAAGTCGTTGTCACGTAAAACTTTCGCCCGTATACCGACTTTACAGGCAACCAATTTTTTTATTTGCAAAAATACTGTGACAAATGGTGTAACAATAAAGAATATTCAAGATACAAGTATTTTGACCAGAATAGTGGTATGCAAAAACATTAAATAAAATCAAAATAATTAATTATATTAAGCAGAGTAAAAATTCATTATTAGATCGTTACAAATAATTAACTGTGATGTCGTACAGGAGAAAAACATAACAGTTACAAGCAATTATAGAATAAAAATAGTAAGTCAATTGCCATATCCATGAATAATTTATAGATGCCTTGCTATTATAACTAAAGCAAAAAAAAAATATATATGTTTTATTTATTACTTAGAAACCCAAATGATCCATCGGCGACACCACCTCCGAGTCCAATGTTGGGAGAAACTCCAAGACTGGGTCCTGACCAAACGCCCTATTGGGATACATACGATACCATCAATCAACTTTACATGGAGATTAGTGAGTAACTGTTGTAAACATGCTTATATACCATCCTTTACTATCAACGAAAAACTTCCTGATTAGTTTATTCGAATACACAAGTTACCGTTGTTTATAGACTCTCTGTTCCCGGATCTTTTATAGCTCAACAGATCGATGTCGTAGCATTACACTTAATATATACGAGACAATCTCGGGAAAGTTTTACTTCTTGAGTAGTTATGACGATTACCATCAGTAAACACAACAACACACTATACAATCAACATAAATTAGAGTATTATGTCACCGAATTTGGGAGTTGGTCACTTAAAAGTTTTAGGTTAAAGGACGTTGGGTGCCTAAGGGTTGGTTTCATTTATTTCAATTTTGGCTCATTACGGGGGCAGGTAGCAAGCCGGAGATGCGCAGTCACTACCGCGGCCACAAAATGTCGCTATGGCTGTCACTCATTCCACAACTCCACCGACCCGGCTCTGACCTACCCGACGCCGCGATGAGACATCACCACTTTCAGGACAACAACGCTAACTACTATGAAGGTATTTTTTTTTTTTAATATACTCGTAGTACATTTTCATATCATTAGTTAACACTTCTCGTCTCTGTTATCTTAATATGTGTGTGATTATCTTGCTTTCATTTCTTTTTTTTATTACTTCTGATTTATTTTGATGACATCGAATTAAATCTCATTTGATTCCATGACAATATTTGGTAGTCTACTCCGGCAAATAAAACATACATGGACGTTAATGTAATAGGACATTTCAACTCACAGGTGCTGTAAGGCCCCAGTCGATGTCACGGGCGCATGTGCCACACGTGGTGGAAATCGAGGGCGGACGTGGTGGTGCAGGTTCGCGAAGCACGGTGCCTCCCAGAACTGCACCACCCCGCGCACCGCCTGTTCCGCCTTCTACAGAATGTCCTCCTAACGCGACTGCACCAACAGTACACCCTGACGATGCTTTATTACGTCGCCTCGCATCATCACACTACCAGTCATATACTGCAGCACTTACAGTTACCATAGCGGTTGGATGTTTCTTACTCCTCCTAAACGTACTCATTTTTGCTGGTATTTATCATCAACGCGGATCCAGACCTCGCCGCTCCAAGGACGACCTTGCGGAAGCCGGCAGTTCTTCTTCTTCAGACAACTACGATGGCAAACTCGACTTCGAAGTGCGTGCATTTGACGGTAAGGGGTTCGGTTTTGACTGTAAGTCTGCACACGTGCCTCGTGCTGTTGGTTCAAAGTACGATCTGAGGACGCTATCAGATTGTGGTGAGCCAACTTTTGGAGAGTACAGCTGTTATGATGAGAAACATCGAGCTGCTCGGAGTTCGATGCCTGATGTGAGCGTTGGTAGTGCCATTGAGGCTGGAAGCGTGGTATGTATAGACACGCAGAAACCTGACATTCAAAATGTAGAAGGACGGGTAGATGCTGTAGGGCGTACGAGCACGTTCGAGCCACGAGTGGTAGACAGTTCGACGCAAGTGAAATTTGGACCAGAGGGAGCGGAGGCTCCGGTGGAGGCTGGCGCAGATCCAGAGGCTGGTGGGGGTAGCGGCATCCTCCGCGCCCCTCCACCACCCGCCGCTCCCGCACCACCTGGCATCATGAAAAAGAGAGTGCAAATACAGGAAATATCCGTATGAGAGTTCCTAGACGCCACCGCCGAGGTCGTAGTCAACAAACGGACTAAGTTGTGATTTGTGATGTAATGTAATTGTGTACATAGAACCGTATGAACTTTTCTTGTGTACGTGTAAATATAATATCCAGTAAACTAATCGGCAGGGCATACAGCGAAATAGAAGTGAAGCCTGTGGGACTTTTCTGCCTTGATTTATGAAAGTGTGGCTGTACATTTGTGTATGCGAATACATCTTTATTTCGCTACTTTGTTTGACGTTGTACGAGCACACGCGGATGTGGTTTTGAATTCGTTTTCGTGCTACACACAAATATATTCTAGCTAACTGCGAATATCAACAAATTATAGTAGTTGAGGCGCATTTTGCTAAAAATATTACTAATCCTAATCTGCGATATCAATGTCTCAATATTAAGGCCTAGTTATTCAATAAATGGCGGTGTGTGCATGAAAAAAGGCTATAATACTCAAGCACTTCTTTTTTGCCTTGTTTATATTGCTAAAAAGAGACAGTAAACAAGTACAAGTTGCCTGTTATAGCAAACACATGTATGTATATCCACTTCGATAATGATTTCTGGTGTCGGAAATGGAAATATGTAATTGTAAGCTCTTGTGAATATATACGTATAAAATAAATGTGAATATTACAATAACTTAGTGAAAAAAGACTTAACAACAAAGTGACATTAGGTGTACATACTTATATCAACGTGTTTCAGGTATCTAGGATAAAAATTATTAATAAAGATTGTTTAAAAAAACATTGCATATGTTGTAATTTTTTGTAAAGTTAATTTTAAGTGACGTGTATTGATTTTGAGTAGTTTTTGATAAGTAAATATTGAAAACTTATTACATTGTGGACGAGTACGTTGAACATTTCCATTGTTTTTCCCAATATATTTTCAAAAAGGTAATCAGGGTAATAGACCACATAAAATCCACGTTTGTCCTCCAAGATGTTTTTAAGACCGATAAAATTTAGATACCTAAGTCGAAAATTAAATTTTTTAAGCTAAGAGTTTAACTAAAATCAGTGTCGTCCATGTGCCAAAATGAAAAAGTCAAAAATATACATATATATATATATATATATATATATATATATATATATATATATTTATCAAATTGATACCTAAATTAGGAAAATTATACGCACATTCGAGACTGTGTCAGATGGTAGTACTGAATTAATAGATACTTCAGCGGTGCTAAATCAATCGTCCGTTTATTAAACTTCCGCAGAACAAATATACATACAACGCAGGCACTATGTTTATCCGAGTTCAGCACTAAACAAAGGAACCCTACCGCAGCGAGTCCTTCACGACAGGGAGGTTTTATGTCCTAAAATCTTTACTGCTGCAGTGGGAGACGTATCCTACCCTTTAAGCTGTTATTAGCCATTAAAATCAGTGGCAAAAACATCTCTCATTGTCGATGTGCCAATGACAAATGTCAAAAGTACTAGAAGATCTTGTCACAATCCGCAAGAACATTGAAGTTGCTTGCGACCGTCTTAAAATGAACATGGACAGGACGGAGATTATATTAGCATCCTTATTGTAGCAATACCGGTTGCTGTTTGTATGTATACATATAACTAAAATAGAAGTTGTCGACAAATATGTCTACCTAGGATAAGTAGTCCAACTCAGTACGATCATCGAGAAATAGAGTCTGACCTGACTTCTTCTGAGAAGGATCTAACTCGGATGGGAAGCGGTCACGAAGCAACACTAAGACAGTTTCATAAAAGGACTATCAAAAAGAATTTCCTTAAAATGTATAAACTTGTAAAATTGACATTGAGTCTATTTAATTTGCCCTTTGAAATCAAATTAACACCAAAGCGGTGTAACTTTAACTATTTTTCTGTAAACTAAGATTAGTTTGTACGTGTATGATTTAGTAATGTACGTAGACCATGGACTTATATTTAAAGCATTCTAATCTACTGATAACACACGTATAGTGGATCATGGTTCCAATTTTGAATTTACTTATATATTATCCTATACTTCAATAAAATTTGTTTAAGGTTGGTTGGTTGGTTTAAATTTTCTTGGTGCACCATATTTTTACTTCGATTCAATATTTGGTTCCTCCGTACTCGTCCATATTTTTATCTTCGCAGGAATTGATGATGATTAACTAATGGTGATTGATTAATACTTAAAATTAACGCCATTTTCCACATTGTGACAAAATGTGAACTTTTTAAATTTTATTTACACAACCCGTATGTTGATGAAATGTACATTTGAACTGGAATTGACTATGAATACTTCCAATAAAATGTTTTGTGTTAAAGTAGTTTGTAGAATATTTATAAAAAAGTATAACGCCAATAGTTATATGTATCAAAGATATCTTGAATAAAGAAGTGCTCAAAATATTCAAGGAATAGAATCCAGAAAGGTGTCAATTTTATAAACCAAATACAATTAACGTAAGCCGAATGCGACTGTTATAATTGATGATTTCTCAGAGAACCGAGAATATTCCATTTCTTTCCAAGCATGTAACGTTTGATTTAGTAATTATTATTATTTGAGTGAAGTTCATTCTTATTACTCAAGAATTTTAAAATTATTTGAGTGAAAATTACGTAGATAAATTAGACATTCGTTTTATAAATCAACTTTAATGTATTTAATCAAATGATAGTTAAAAACGGGTACCCCTTAAATACTCGTAGTTAGTTCATTAAATAAAATAATAAGCATTATTTTTAATGTTTTTGCATATAATATATTTTATTGAAAAAAGAACTATTTAATATTGTAGTCAAATAGAAGTATCATTTGACAACCTGAGAGGAATTGTGAAAATAAGTTGTTAAATTACTCATATCTTTATTATTGTTATAATTTCTTTATTGTTATGTTAAACATTAGGTAATTAATTACTAATTTTGTAACTGTTGCAAATATGTCCCAAATATCAGCATTTTGTTACAATTTGGTGTTTAAATGGAATGCATAAATATGGTGTCGAATAAAGAATTGAAATTTAACTGTCTGTGATTTATATTCCAAATTATACGATTTCAATTATTATAGTCATTCTTTTCATTTCGCTTTTTAGAACGAAACATTTCCATTTAAAAAAAAAATGTTTTACAGCCCTGTGTAATATCTATCATACTCCAGAAACATTTAATAACAATATCTCATTAAGGAAATGATTTCGACGTCTTAACGGTAATAATTTACCTATAAGCTCAAGTTAATATTGATAGCCATTAGCTATTCAGTTATTGTTACACTAAAAATTAAATTATCGATAATTACGAGTAGACCGGTTCCAACTCGTCTTCTTGGAAGTCATTAAGGGAGGCCTATGTCTGTCTATGATGAATTGATTTCATTTCATTTTCATTTAACTGAAAAGCTAATGGCTATTATTGTATTATTACTTTACACTTTAAGCTAATGAAGGTGCACAGTATTCAGTTAACTGTTAAAAATTTCACAGTTTAAAAACAATCTATCAATTTTAAGATTTTTTATTTGTTTTATACTTTGTTAAGTTTATAATCGAGTTTAATAAAAAATCTGATATTTTACTAGCACTTTCACTTTAGAATGACTAAATTGATTTACATATTTTTTTTTTGCGTAATGTTCGGTAAGGTGATTTGAAAAATAAAAAATTAAAAAATGACCCGGATAAGTGAAAAATTCGGAGAAAACTGAGTATTTTTATAATGGGAGTGTATTTTTATAAGGGGAGTGTAAAAGTTTGTTACTTTTTTACGCTCTTACCGCTAATTGGAAATGTTGCACACGTGTAGATGGGTTTTAGTAACACATAGAAGAGACGTCTTTGAGGAGGCCTTAAGGTATCAGCGGAACCGCCCAAATAAAAATATATTATCTCCTATTTTCATTAAATATTTTGTTTATTGTTCAATTTATTGCGAACCCTTCTTTATCAGTAACGTTCCTATTGCCTGTAATATATTTGTGTCAGATGCTTGTGTCACTCAGCAAAAGAAAACTAGCTAGTAAATTGACCTAAGCATATATATCTGCACTAAGTGGTAATAATCAAATAAAAGTGCTGACACTGGTGGCTGTACCATGTGATAATTCGATTAGTTCGTTCAGTTACTTTGTGGCAAAGTTACGTGGTGTGTTAGGAATAGCAGTGGTCTAATTTCTCTCGACATATAGCCCGGTGATTAATTCACCGAACTGACTAAATCCATTCCGAGGATTGAGCAAAATGGATGGTGAGAGGTATTGCACCGTTTTTTCCTGTGGGGATTTAGTTTTTGCTATATCTTGTACAGTGTGTTAACATGAGTAGGTGTGTAAGTGTGTTAACCTTCAGTTATTGAAAACCGGTGTAGTACTTTTAGCTTGTTGATTAACACGAATAAAACATGCAGAAGTTTTGAAAATGTTTAAATTTTACAGTGTTATTGAATCAAGTTTCTGCTCATTTACTCATTCACTCCTGTCCATTTGTTTAAATATGTTCGAATATTAACATTTCTATCTCTTATCATTTCTTCTGACGGAAGGAAGAAGTAGTAGTATTTGCTTATTTTGAGGTCTGTAATAAAGTTCTTTCATGAGCTCTAATGGTCTAAAAGTACAACATTCTTCTAAGAAAACATCTCTATATTTCATTTCAATAATGTACATCAAAATATCACTTAAATCAATTGTACAAAAAGGTTAATAACGATTATCTGCACAGAAATTTCACCATAAATAATAAAGCAAAATGATGTTTGTGCAACAACTTTCGTGATGGCTATATAGAAACTTGTAACGGACTTACCCCAAGGCTATGATCAAAAAATATGTGTAGTTATGCATTACGTAAACATTTTATATGAGGGATCCGACCTACAACAGTTGGTACTTTGGTAGTATCGTGGTGACCAATAAAATATATACTGATCATGCCTTTGGGTCGATAAAATGAAACATACTACGTAGTTTAACGTATGAATAAATTAGTTAACCGTGTGAAGTTTCTGCACTTTCTCGTTTGCTCTGTTGTCGGATTAAGAGGACATGTAAGATTGTTATGTTCGCAATATTGGAAAACTTTTACCGAAGAATACACGATTAGAAAAGTTCTAGAAAGTACACAGACTTCGAACTTAAGCTTGCTGTATTCAGCACGACTTGCATCTCTCATATCATAACTTAAAATAAAATCCATTAATTGTTTCCTTAGAAGATTTAGATTGCTCATTTCATATTTATCACACGTACCGATATCAAGAATAGATTTATTGCCGCTATGCTAATTCAAATTGTACGGATAATATTTAAATTCATACAAGTACTTATTAATTTTCAGCTAGAGGAAACTTGAATTTATTCTGAAAAGTTTTGTGAGTCTGGAGGAAGGAAACTTGGTCTAGTAGTTATTTCAACTTGAAATTCTTCTTGATACGGTACTCATCGCCATCCTACTTTATTTCAAGACGAAGTTTTGTTTTGTTTTAGAAGTAACTACGAGTACCTATAAGAATGCAATTAAGTAGAGTACTGAAATAAAGACTATATAGCTGACACATCGTTTGTACATATAATACGTATGTCTTTAATTGGATGTGATGATTGTATGGTATAGTGGGCAAACAAGCAGACGGATCACATGATGGTAAGTGACTACCTTCGCCCGTGGAAACCTGTATCTCAAAAGTCAAAAGTGCCTTTGAGGTGGGAGTACGCTTTTCTTGAAGGTTTGAAGGTCATATCGTATATTAATTAGACATAATTGTGATAAGTAATAACAATAATAACAATATGATTTCGGTAATTGGAAGCGTCCATTTTAAGTTTAAATACAATGATTTAATAATAGCGAAAGGACATTAAAATTTACGAACTCAAGTGAGAGTAGTGTAGGAGGATACTTTACACTGTAAGATTCCTATGATAAAAAATACAAAACAGTCCTAAAGTCTGTTGTTGCAAGGATTTCGAAGATGGCGTCATGAAATACAGTTTTTTAATAGACTATAAAACATTGATCATTATTTTTAATACAAGTTTGTTTCAGTTTTCTGTTGTATGTATGCACTGTATTGCCACTTAAATCACGAGTAAAATATTATTAAAGCAGTTAGAAGTTAAGTTATTAATTTCGGTTTTCAAAATCAACTTCCACTGTGTATACAAACAGCATGCCCTCTGGCGATAAACATTTAAACATATATTATCCAAGTTACGGCAATATAATTGCGTTTCACTTTGGATATGTGAACGAGTCCAGCTTGTAACGAACGGGGAGAGCGAATGAAGCGGACCGCGAAACCTTCAAATTGAATTTTAAGCATCCAATTTGTTTGCGCGGTGCCGGCTGTACTGGATTATATCAACGCCGGATCGTCACCGCCCGGTAGCGTGCGTCGCCGAGGGTCGCTCGGTTCTCGCTTCCCGCTAGTTCCCACACTCGTAAAGCGATTTTTGCCTGCCGTAGTGTGTCCTCGGACGGGATTTAGATGAATAATTTATGTTCATGGGCGTATGGATGTTTTAAACTTAAAATTATAAATCCATTTCCAGTTATTTAGAGAGAGTAGAGTTATTTTAATTTAATCCGACAAAAATATAACTAGAATGTTAACCGTTACTGTTAACATTCTACCAGTTATATTTCGGGCTTTATTTGTTAGAAAGCGATTGTTGTAATATTATGTTTCGAGTAGATATTTATTTATGGTGTACTAGCGACCCGCCCCTGCTTCGCACGGGTGCAATGATGATACTAAATATACTACAGAATGTCTTTATATACAACGTTCACAGCTTTTTTGTCATTAGACAATACAAACATGTTTGCTTCAGAGGTTACTCTTGAAAGAGCGACATATAACTGGCCATGTGAAAAACACTCCGCACACGCACACGCCTGCAACCGCCGCAACCTCTATTGTCCCTGCATTTTAAATCTGTAATATCTTCGAAAATATTCATTGAAATTACATGCTGGAAAGAGCCATTTTGATCTATATTAAATGCACAATGTATTTAAGGTACTTAATTGGATAAGGATTAATGCTGTATTGCTAAAAATCGCTTCGTAAATAAGGCATTATTTCTCGTAAAAAGTAAAAGATAAAAAATGGTTATTGTGGGTTATCCCTAAGAGATAGACATATACCATTGCGGACTTTTTTGTAGAACTTTTTAAGGTGTACAATACTGTGGTACATTATTTTGATCTATCTCGTAGGGTTCAGCAAGCGTTTGCAATGTAAACGCAAAAAAATGTGTTTATTTACGACATTACATTAGAAACCTCTAAAGTTATCAGTGTTTCTCTACTATATTATGCATGTATTATACATATAAACCTTCCTCTTGAAATACTCTATCTATTAAAAAAAATCGCATCAAATTTCGTTGCGTAGTTTTAAAAATGTAAGCATACATAGGGACAGACGGACAGCAGGAAGCGACTTTGTTTTATACTGTGTAGTGATTTTGTTTAGTTTGAGAACGATTTTCTCATCTATAGATTTTTTACTGCATAGTAAAAAAATAAAGTGAAATTTATGTATGGTTTATTTAAACGACGTACTCGTAAATACACTGTATTCCATTACCTTCTTGTTTAATGAGGTCAACTAATCAAACGTCCGTTTTGTTTTGTAGGTACTAAAATATTAACATTAAAAAAGAAACATTGCACGAGGCATTTCTAAGGAATTATACATAATAAAGGAAAGTGAAACTCAACTACCCTCACACAAGAAGGTCCATGTATTTATATTGGAGTATTATTAAATAAAAATCGTTAACAGTTAAATATTGTGGAGTTGGAATACTTTCGTGTACCTACGTTCCTCAAGAGGTCAGAACGGGAAACCGGTATTTTATATTTCGTGGAACTATTTCACGCCCTCTTGGTATTTCACTCCAATATCAGTTATCTCCAATTCTCAAATTCTCTACACATTTGGGCGCGAACATGATTATACGAATGTGGAACGTAATCTATACGACTTCTGCAAATAAAATATTATTGGTCTACAGACAGAGCACAATATTATATATAAAATTATACACAATAAGTACGATTTTGTATTTAAATTTCATAAATATATCCAAAATATTGTTAAACGTAGTGTAATATCTAAATGTTCTAGAGATATGAAACTGAAGACTACATGGGTACTTACCTACACACTTATGTAGGTACCTATGTTACGTACATATATTAAGAACATATGTTGTTAAAGCAACGCTATCAATATGTCTTCTTGTCTGGGCTTTTAACTGCCAAACAGGCTATACTGATGGTAAAAAGTTAAATAATTTTGTACCCACATACTACTTCACGATTATTTGAGTCTACTAACGTGTACTATCCATGTTCACTAAACATTAATTCAAAATTTATATACTTTTTAAAGCCGAAGGCCGACCGCGCCCTGTTTTGATATATCTTTTGTCTTTGATTGTGAGCCCTTACTATAGATATGCAGAAGACGGCAAATGGCAATATATTTTTTGGAAACGTTCAATTTGATTGATGATTTTTGTTAGTTTAGATTTATAATGGCACCAACGACAACGTATGTGTATGTACGTTGTGAATTGTATTAAATAGGCAGTTTATATAAATAACAATCATACGCAAATAGAACTTTTTTAAAAATATTTTTCAAGGGCGTCACAAAGCATTCAAATACTTGAGATTAAAATAATTATAGTTTAAAAAACTAAAATACACGCTTTTATAGAAAATTCAACTAAAAAAAATAAAAAAATTAAACGAATTATTGCATTGTCATCGGTCTTTGACACGTGTGCAAAATTTGAATGAAATCTGGCCGTTTAAAGTGGGTCAAAATCGCGCCCAAAGGAGTCGGTTACAAACATACAAGTGAAGCTAATATAAAGCGTGTAAAAAGTTAAATAACACCAAATATTTAAAGAACCAGAGATGTATACAATGATACTCTTACTGCGGTTAGAGTTGCTAAGTCTCACTATGAAGCTGTTACGGAGAAGTCTAAGGTCAGACGCGCACTAGAAGTTTCTCGCCCCGGCGTCACGCGCAAGAGCTGTAACTTATTACAGACTTGTCGGTGGCAATATTGCCATCAAGTGCTCGTAATACCATTAAAATCCCTATTGACTAGGGGCGTCATCTTGCTGTGACGTGACACTGTGCAGTAGCGGTATTATGCCTTGCAGCAAAATTGTAGTGCGTGCCAAGCCTAAGAGTAAATTAATACGATAGCTTGTCAATTTATATGATGGATAGGGTACTGACCCTATCCATCAATGATGGTACACGTTTGTATCATAAATTTATGATCGATATATTACTTAATTCTGTTAAAAATGAAGCTTGAGAATGGCTTCAGAAACGCAGTGAAGACAGTGGATAGTGGAGTCATATCACTCTTCCAATTTTAGTTAAAGAAAAACTTGCATTACGATCACTTAAAACTACACAGTATGATTTGGCTATTATTACTTTTCATTGTAAAAGATGAACTGGTTTTTCTAACCGACCCAGAAAGGAAGGAGGTTCTCAAGTCAACCCGTATATTTGTTTTTTTAGCTATCAGTTCTGAGTTGACGACCTCTGTGGCGCGGTAGTAGTGCATTCGACTGCCACGGCATTGGTCGCGGGTTCTATTCTCACTTAGTGCAAATATTTCTATGTATTCATGTATCTTGTGTACTCAAAAGGAATCATAGTACTTTATGATTCTTTTTGAGTATAATTTCTAGTTTCAAAATTTCGATATTACTTAGTCTGCTTCGCCTTGTCGTAATTTATAAAATTCTGACGTAAACAAATTTTACCAAATTGTGTTTTCAAAAGGTAGGTATGTAATCCTCTGATAAATATACTCCAATAAACTTGCTAGCACAGTAAAGCCACAACAACTTTAAATAGTTGTAAAGTGCTTTGAAACTACGCTTAAGACCGTCAACGCTGGAAATAAAGTTCTAAAGACAAGGCGGGACATTAGAATTTCAAAAAAGCCTTGCTTTTCAAAGTGTCTAAAGACTTGCTTCCTGGCCAGAACAACTTTGAATTACTTTGGTTTATTTTAAGAACTGCCTCATTTGCGACGATGGTGTAAATTCTTATTTACACTATCGTCGCAAATGAGGCAGTTAATAATTTCTTAATTATCATTCTTGATTTTTTAGCTATAAAAGTAAAAAGATATGTAAAATGAGATTAGTTGCGGGAAAAAGGTTAATTTTTAATATTAAATTAAATTATGATTACGTATGTACGATTATAATGCACAATTCCATTAAAAATAAAATTGAACAGTTTCAAAATATACAAGACCTGGTTTTACTCTGCAGCTAGAAATCGCAGTGAACCTTAGTAGGTGCTAGCAAGATGTCTTCAGGGGTGAAATCAGAGCGTATGGACTAAGTCCTGGGGACGTTAAAGTCCAGGTACAGTGCGGAGAAGTTTAAATAGAAAGGAGCCCGGCTGCGAATAATAATACCATGAACATGATACATAGGCAAACCGTGATCTACACGGACGAAAGCGAGTAAATAAATGAAGTGTGATCAAGCTGCTATAATAGTACATCAGTAGTGACTGATAACTAAACAAGTGCTATTTGTACATAAAACCTCCACTAAAATGTATTTCTAGATCGATAGGTATGTACTCTTTATTGCACATCATGAATACGATACAATCATGAAAAAACCCATTAAAAGCAGTAGTACAATGACCTTATCGCAGTCTGTGATCTCTTACAGACAACCTTTGAATGGACTATACTGTATAGGAACAGGTAATTTGTGGTGCACATTTGTCTTATCAGTACTTGAATAGACGATCAAAGAAGAAAAGAAAAATTAGAAGAATACTGACAATATACATTTGAATACCACGTGGCATAAATCTATGTAAATATCTACATATAGGTCAGTTTTTGACACATAATATGGAATAGACACTTTAATTTTTTACTGTGAGTATGATTGGAATTATAAGTAATAAATCTTTCAATAAATAAAAAAAAACAATAAAATAATTTAAAACATCATATTTTTCTTTTCTTTGTATTCGTACAATGCATGCTACTCATCACATTTTCTGCAAATTATGCAAGTGCCGACCTGCATAATTTGCGACGTATTTGTAAAGAAAGCACCATTACGGGTATTTTCTAAGCACACGAGCAAATGAGCTCGCTTGCTAGTGAGGTAGGGTAGGGCAAGAAAACGAAGGCGCGTTATGTGCTTACTGCTCGTGTTACATAATTCACGTCTCTTCAAACACTTACTTTTATTTTACAGCTTACGCGCGGCGCTTTTGTGTTTGATGTGCTCACAAATTTGTGAGTAGATCCATTTACAAAGCGAGAGAGACGTTTATTGCATTGGCATTATGTCTTTTTTGTCACCGTTATTGTAGACCCCTCACTGACTTGTCTAAAGCACCATCCTGGTAATACTTACCATTACGTTGCCGTGCGTTACTTCGGTTACAAAAGTAAACCCTGTCCACTTTTTCAGTACTCACAATAAATGTATATGGTATGCGTTTAATATATATTCAATATTTCTACTATGATGATATGTTATAAAACTTAATGACTATTATTAAAAACTTTCGTGACTGGTATTCATGTTTATTAAAAAATATTGGGTTTTACTCACGTCTGTATTTCGGGGATGCCCGACTAGTTTCGGACCCGACTCCTTGAAAAAGGTTTCAAGGAGTGAAGCTTCCTGCCGCGACGGTGTCAGGCGTCACATTAGTCGGGCATCCCCGAAATACAAACGTGAGTAAAACCTTATACTTTTTAATAAATATGATGATATGTAGATATCTATTGTATCTAAAGCATGTTATTAACGTCCAATCTCTTCCTATTTTATTCTCAACACACCAGAAACTGTCCTATAATTCCTTTTTATGACATAATTATGCTCTCCATCCTATGGTTGTCTGTAAGAGATTGCGTTTTGCGATAAGCCAAATTGTACAAATTATTTTTAGTTATTTTACTTATTCTATTGTTTATCTGGTGTACAATAAAGGTTATTATTATTATTATTACACAGTGGTCTTTACACTCCAACTAAGCATTGCTTTTACTTTGTGTAGAACACAGGAACATACTCGTTTCTAGATTTTTTTGGTCATCTAATAATTATTCGATAGGTTTATATTTACTTTCTTTGTTATTGTTTAATACCTGTTTTTTTTTTCATAATTACAAAGACGACCTAAGTATCACTTTAATCAAAAGGTATCACTCAAAACTAAATAAACAGCCACCTAAGTTCGTGAAGTTTTAGCAAAGTTGTAAGAGAGGTTTCTTTCAAAACTTGTTGGGTCTTTGTTTACTCGAGTGAACGAACTTCTGCTGACAGTATGAATTGTTAACGATGTTTGTTTTCGGATTAATTAGCTAGATGAGTTGACGTTACTTTTGAACAGGAATTAGTATCAATAAATTTAATTAAAATTCAAGAGTGTTTTATATCGTAACTAATATTATAAATGTGAGTTAGTTCGTTTGTTTGCTTATTTGTTACGCTTTCACGCGTTAACTACTTTACCAATCATTACAGGATCATCAGTACAGTACTCTGTTCCCGAGGGATGGAAAAATAAATTTAACGCGAGCGAAGCCGCGGGCAACAGCTAGCGTACTATAAGATGAACGACGGCAAAAATTACTCGCATTAACTTTTTATTTCTAGAAAAGTGACTAAAATAAAATAAAACTTCGTGGAAATTTCTTTTGCCAACAATACATTTGCCAATGAATTTTACTGTGTAGATAGTTTAAAAGTATGTTAATTTTATCACGTAATATGAATATTTCTGTGGATTAGTATGCGAGTGGCGGCTGCAGGTGCGCTGAAAACTGATCGCGGCATACGCTTCTACGTGATGCGCCTTCGACAAGACTGAACGACCAAATGACCGCTTTATCGCTTCAGCCAATATCTTAAAAAACAAATAAAAAAATGTCCCCGAACTTTAATTGCAAAATATGTTTGACATTATTGCGATAAGAAAACAACTGTCAGACGACACAGTATTTTGTCTGTGCCAAAGATTTTTACTAAACTTTGTTGCCTGGAAGATATTGCTTGTTGTGATAAGGCCGCCCATTGTGCATTTTAAGTTGAAGTTGTTTTTTATATGTATATATCATGTGTTTGGTATACAATAAAGAGTACTATCTATCTATCTATCTATCTAAAAGTGGTTTGTCTATAAACAGATAGTTAAAAAAGAGGACTTATATAATGAAGGCGTATTTTCAAAATTTTGACTATTTAAACTTCTCACTGCGTAACATTTAATTTTATTAACGAAATTGTTACTTCTATAAAAAATACTTGATTCCACTAGTTCATAATTTATGAAACCTCACGTTACATTAATATTTTAAACATCTATTATGGACAGCTATCATTTTATTTATGTATTCTCATTTAACATCAACGAGAATAAACTAGGTCCGTTAAAATTTCTTTACACAATATTGATAAACAAGAATATATTTTTTTATGAAAAGGAAAAAGTTCATAAGAGTGGTTCGCGAACAAGCCGGAACCCTCGTGATTAATGATAGACATTCAATTTAATTCATGAAATTCCTGTCCAATAAAATAAAAAAGAAAAGTTTGATGCCCTTTTTTATTTATTTTTTAATGAAATCTTCACTTTGTCGTGTCGAAAGGTACGTTCCGACAATTAAGCTGTCAGTATTAATGACCGAGAGACGACCAAATTTTCCACAAAAACCTTAAGAAAATTTTTACATTGTTATTAGTTACTTTTAGGCATTAAATTATGTAATTTCCAATTATTTAATTAATTAATTTATATTTTAATATGGACATTTTCTTGATTATATTGGTAAAAAGTAATTAATTTCTACATAAGTAACGCACTAGTATATTATTGATAATGTCTTATAACATTAAAATACTTAGCAAGTGTAGGTACTAACCAAAAAAGTTCGGTGCGTGAGAAGATTGGTTTTAGTCACACTTATTGGTCCCAGCCACGTGCCAGCCCACCCATTTACACTTTGGACAATCTAATCTATACGTTTTCTTGACAAAATAATCGTGTTTATACGAGAAACCCTAACACGTACATATGCAGGGCACATAATTACGCGTAGGCAATAGTACCCGTCCCTGTCTTTATAAATTGAACCTCTGACTTAGCTATTTTGCTTCATCAAGCTTACATCAATCTTTTTGCTCATGTACGCGGGGCGTATTCACTATCATGAACTTCGTGCGACTAAGGCCGCTCTATTCTCATATTTTTTCTTTTTTTGAGGTAGGATGTTTAGTAGTAAATCTGAACAGTGAGACTTTAGGTTAGGTTTGTAATATAAAACTTTTGCCACTAATAGATAAAACACCTCAATTCAACTGGAATCAACACATTTATCGGAAAGTTAATAAACTCTCTACATAGGTGGACATATTTGGAGGTTGTGTTAAAAATACAGCATTTTTTTAAATAAGTAGATGTTACTCGTTTACTCGTGGGAGAGCCATGCTTCGGTACGTATGGGCCGGCTCGACCAGAGGGATACCACGACCTCACAGAAAACCGGCAGTGAAGCAATGTTTGCATTGCTTTTCGCTGAGTAAGTGAGTTTACTGGAGGCCCTAACTCTTCCCTCCCCCTCTCTCCCATCTCTCCCCCTTTTCCATCCTTCCCCTACTCCCACATTAAAGGCCGACAACGCACTTATGACTCTTGAGTTGCAGGTGCCCATGGGCGGCGGTAGTCATTTACCATCCGGTGACCCGTCAGCTCCTTTGCCCCCAAAACCATAAAAAAGTGCTTTATTTAAGCAAATACAGTATTACTGCCACACTAAGCCAACTAACCTGATAACTTTAGTTCTTATAATATTTAAGCAATTACAGTATCAAATTGATATTTATGTATCGTGTGTACCGTCGTTTGGACAGAGAGATAATGGAAAGAAATTAACTCTCGCCGGGTTTGAGCTTGAAGAAGATTTTCATAAACATTGTTTGGTAAATTCTAAATTAGAAAACAGACTTTTTCGTTACTATAATAAGGTTGAATAAAATATTATAAGTTATAATATGGATACCTACATCATAAGCTCACAATTTACTTTGCCTAATTATTCTTGAGAACTTGACTTGCAAGTTGAGTTTTTTAATTAACTTTACGACGACCTCTAAAACATCGGTCAATTAAGACACTAAATATTTTTTTTGGTTAAGTTAGGGTGAACGAAGCAAAAATTTTCTCAATCAGTTCGAACTTGAAGACGTTTCATTCTGTAGCAAGATATTATAGTCCACGTTTCAACGCCCAATTAACCTGTTTGGGTTCAGTTGGACCTAAACATTCACTTGTAATGTATCTTTTGTGAGTACTTTTGATATTATTTTCACAAATAGAAGAATTCTAGACAATTATAAAAGAAAAACAAAACCGTTTAATATACCTCTAGCTTTTACTGGTGGTCTTTCTTTCGTTATGAATTTACAATTTATATTACATGCTGTACACATTACTAACACCAGTTATGTCTTATACATACATTGATCAAAATGTCCCACTTTTAATAAGTAATGTCTTAATGGTAACAAATTTAATAGAACCAATAATTTACTTCTTTGTTGATAAGTTTCACATAATCTGGAATGTTTGCAAAAGAATCCCAAAGTTACTGCAATATCAAAGTAATGCTATCCAAAAAATCAATTAATCAGCCTATCCCAATAAATTGTTGGATGTAGGTCCATTCCAATCTGCTTCATAGCTGTCAATTTATTTAAATGTTTAACAATATTTTCATTCTGTGCAAATGTTTTTTAAGTTAAATTTGTAGATATTGAAGTGAAATCCATCCTTAGTTGTATATTGTATCAACGTATACACTGGTTTTCTTATAAATCAGAACATTCTTACAAGCTCTTTGAATAATTATCAACACATAAACATTTTCATGTAGTAAATTTTTTTTTCATATTTACCTTAATAAGCAGTTAGGGTTGTTTGTCTCCGACTTCAAGATAAACGTTTCAAATCTTTGTGTACGGATATTTCTCTGAATCGTTTGCACTTCTTGTCTTGCTTGTCATTATTCCAACTATAGATACTTACTCGTTTTTGGATCTTAGCTTTTCTGCCAATTTTGTAGATGTGAATAAATACACCACTACAGTCACTACCACTAGAGACATACGTCCATTTAGTCCCATTACTAGCTTTTAGTCACATTGTCATATCTATTTCTGGCATTGCAGATGTTCTAACCAACCTTCTACCACGGATTGCACTTCCAGAATGTTCTGCTCTTCTGCCATGCCTAGAACTGAAGCCACGACTTCTCCGTGCAAATTGCTGTCCTGATTTTCAGTGCCAAAATGACTTGGACTTGGAATGTTCCTTTCAGAATCCTCTCATTGTAGAAATTGACGGCGTTAACCCTTCTAGTGTTAAACTTTCCTTCAAAATTGTCTCTGCTCTTATTTTGTTTTATTACTTCTTTCCAAAAAAGGACTTATTGGCATCGGAAAATGTATGCTGATGAATGATAAATATGTACATAGTATATGCTTAAGTTCTCTACTGAATTAACATATTGTTGTTTTAATATATTGAGAGATTAATTATCATTTCAAATGAAAATGTAATTCTGAAATAGTCAAAATGCTTTTTTTAACAAACATTACGAACTAAATGACAAATATCTGTTAGGTTTTCACGCCTCAACCGCTGAACCAATTTTCATGAATTTTGGTATTGAGATATAGGGTACCTTTGCAAATAAAACTTGAAGGTGGTGAAATAAGGGATGAAAATTTGTATGGAAAAAATTCCACGCAGTTTTATTTAACGTTTATAACAGCAGAATATCTTTTATGTGCTTTAAAAATATCTAAAAAGTACTGCAATAAGGGGTATAAATCATCGGTCATATTTTACTCATATCTGGACATCTTTCTGATTACAAGAATATAACATAACAAGTGTGAACTAATGCCAACAAGCTCTGCGCGAGTTACAATCTTAGGCCCCCACCCTATGGAGACTAGAGCTCTCATACTTAGTAACAAGGTAGATAAACGCTTCTTTTGGAATGTATTGTACTATGATCTAGTTTGCACTTAATTGCATAGTAACAAGGGTTATGCAGAATATATATTTTTTCATTTTTTTTATTAGTTCAATATTTATTAAATGACAAATTTATTTAACTGTGCTTTTAAAAAGGGCAAGCACCTCTGCCAGTGCAATCTACCCGAAACGAAAAACAGCACTAGTAAGTGGAGTTTCTTAAGTTCCCGTAAAAATATTCATTCTTGCGTCACAGGTGTTAACATATTGGGTTTTCTGTCTGCTATGCGCACGTGCACAATGTCAATGTTTGTGAAGAATAACAAATTGAAAACCCAATCGTAGGAGAGGCATGCTTCGGCACGTATGGGCCGGCTCGACCGGAGTGACACCACGGCCTCACAGGAAACCGGCAGTAAAGCAAAGTTTCCATTGCTTTTCGCCGGGTGATTGAGGTTACCGGAGGCCCTAACCCTTCCCCCCTCCCCCTCTTCCACCGTTCCCGCCACCCCTCCCTCCTTCCACCCTTCCCCTAATCCCACCTTAAAGGCCAACAACGTACTTGTGACTCTTGAGTTGCAGGTACCCATGAGCGGCGGTAGTAATTTACCACCAAGTGACCCGCCTGCTCGTTTGCCCACTATACTATACACTAAAATCTGGTTCTGATGTTGTTAGCTTGACAGACTGAATTAGTGGAAAAAGTTAGTGTTTTATGGAAAACATTTTCAAATAATCCACGTACGTATAATATCTATTAAGAAAGATTTATAACGTTTTCAAAGTTGTCATCTAACAAGTAACAGAAGTTAGTGAACTTTTATGGAACGACTAAATATGGTGTCTTAAGTTTCTTTTTAGAATCTATTAGACATGAAAGTTATAATGTCCGATCCCGGAGTAGAGCGTCGTTTACTATCACTTAACTCATTTTTATATTCGCCATTTTGGCTTGCTCGCTGTCCCAGATTCGCTATGAATACAGAGTGAAGCCTCCCATAATACGATACATGGCCTACTTTGAGAGGGATTTTCGGTGCCGTGTTAGTTGTTTACATTGAACTTTCATTATGTGTTTTGTGCGTCTCTAACATTCGTAAATGTATTTCCATTCTTATGTTTATGTTTTTCTGAATTGCTCTTTGCTACGACGAAAATTTTCTGATTTGTACAGATATTTGCTGTGAAAGTTTTTCTACATACCCATGACCTTGCATGTATCGTGTACTCGTGTACTCTTCATTTTGCCGAGTACATTTCAATTTATCATAGTAAGTGTTTTTTTTTTTATTTAGATCATCTAGATAATAATTTACAGACATGCCTTGTGCTCACTTACTTACAGGCAACCACATCTAACACAGATAAAGCCTTCACCACAGGAATTAAATAAACAGTTTTACATGTAAAACATTAAATAAAATTAAAAAAGAAATAGAAACATTAACTAAAAATATAAATTTAAATCTAGCCCACTATGATATCATAATCACCGAAGCTTGGAACTCGGTATTCACAGATTTTTTTCCTAAATACAAACAAATTATCACCAAAGATATCCAAATCTGCCAGTTGCTGAATACTATTGTATGATTTGGCTATTCTTGCCAAAGGTGAATTAAGACCAATGTTAGTCCTGTATGACTACAGACAATGAGTGAGTGTTTATCCAAAAGGGATTACATCGCTAGAGAAGTTATTTTTAGCCCAGCGATCTCCTCTCTTCTTGCCTTAAAATTAAGTTAGTTTCGTCTAACATTACTTTTTACAGTACCTGGGAGACCGAGCTTCGCTCGGTAGTTTTTTGTAACATCATCATATTTTTTTTTGTAAAATTGCGCTTTTACAGGAAATACAAATGTATCTATATACAAAATTTCATTAAAATCGTTAGAGTCCTTTCCGAGATACCTGAAATATAAATACATACATAAATAAATACATGCATACGAGAATTGCTGGTTTACAGTAATAAGATATAGAAACTATGAATATAAGGTCATTATAATAATATAGTTTTGATAATTTCATAATATACATATGAATTAGAAATTAGAATTAGATAGCACAATAGTAATGCCGTATCTAAATGGCAAAAAAGGAACCCTTATATTTTCTGTCCCTCCATACTACGTTTTAAAATAGAAAAACAGTACTCCATTAAGACTGTATATAGTCCTCACTTATAGATAGTAAAATGCTTAAGAATATCGAGGTTCGTCTACAGACGGCAGGAGTGTATGAGGTGAATTGCAACTGTGGTAGCTCGTACTATCGCAGAACGCGTCAAAGAACACATCACAGCTGTAAAAAACCGTCAGATAAGTCAGTACCAGGGGTAATCAGGGGTAATCGCCCAGCATTTGCTGGAGTCAGGTCCAAACCATTGGGTAGAACTACACCAACAGAGAAGATGGATACGGCTTATCTTCTTTCGCACCTTGGAATCCTGTCATCAGTAAATGCAATCGTCAGCAAATACACGCTGATCAACAACACTCAAAGGACGTCGTAAGTGTGATGTGTCGAAGTACCGACAGTGTGAACGTAAATAAAAATAATGAAGACTAAGTGCAGTTTCAGCGACTACCCGTTGCTGAAACTCGCACTTCATGGAGGCGTCGCTTAGCTCTCAGCTCTCACCAGTTCACCTATGACCCGATCGGTGCAATTTGATCGAAACGTCGGGTAACCATAAAATATTTTGTGCCTTGTAATTGTTATCGCGATTAAGTCCCGATTTACACATCTAATGTTATGAACCTGGCATCCATAATACATGTATATTTTGGTATTAATTTTTGGTAGAATCGGAGGTATTTCAATGTTAGCACATTTATATCTTACACGTTTGATATATTTTAATTGTACCCACGATAATTATTTTGCCAAAAATGTCATGGTAATAATCACAGGCAGTAATTAATCACCACCATCAGGTAGCGAATGCAAGTTGGAACGGTGTAATGATAAACATGACCTGAATAAGAGACGTTATAGTTGAATGCTCATGCTTTCTCTTAATAGTATATCATCTAGTAACATAAAACTATATTCAAGACAGATTCTACGTTTAATGAAGAGTTACTAATACATTTCTGTATAGGAAAGAAATAAAACTCATTTCCTGTACTTTATCGCTCAGGGGCTATGACAGATTTTTACGATTCCAGAAGTGCTTAATGAAACTATTTAAACCAATAATGATCATTAATATTCCGATTGCTTGTAAACCAGGTCTGTAGTAAAGACCTCTGTAAATCCATCTACTTTATTATTGCACTTTATTGAATAGTGAATATCTCAAAGTTTGGGCAGCAGTGGGCGACCACAAGCAGAGCAATAAGGCGCGTGAAGCGGTCGGGCCTTGTCTTAATTGTCAATAACCGTGAGTCCTCGGCGCGCCCGAGCCTGCTCCCGCCGAATAATTAACGAACTTCCGCGATTTTCGAGTTTGTAAATTGCCTCATGGTCTCGTCGACCCGCGTCCTGGTTTGCTGATATAAATTATGTGCGCTGAAAATTAATCTTAGTGATTTAAGAACACCCTTTATTTCCAGACTTCCATTTAAATCGTATTCTTGCCGAGCTTCCTAATGGGCACTTCTCAATCCTGAGTAATAACGATAAGTTTTAATCATTTTATATAAAAAATAAACTTATCAACAATCCTACATAATTTATTTATATATAGGTTTATAGATATATTTATAAAAAAAAATAACGAAGAGAAAAACTTAACCTACAACAGTTTTCTAAATGTAATAAAAGCATGTCTAATGATTACAAGCAATATGAGTAAATTAAAATGTTATGAACACCAGTATTAAAAATACCGTTGTGAATCTCAATATATTAAAGAATATAAAATTACAAATAGATTACGTGGGAGGTATGTCATATGCAAATTGATTTATTAAATGGACTCATTAAAGGCAATATTTCTACAATGAACATTAACTTGTTCCATCATTAATGATTTTCGTTATTTGTAACAGATATTATAAACATTTTTCTAACAAGAAGACGTATTAAAACTACCCTCGAGGCTTATTGACTAAAGTGTGTTTACAATGAGTCAAAATGTCTTGTATTATACAAAAACTAAATTTATATACACATATATTGTCGTCGCCACATCAAAAACTCTTATTTATTTTATTAAAAATAGGGACAAACTATAGTAGATAATGACACAGTTCACTATTTAATAAGAATTAGTTAATAGACATTATTTTGACTGGTAACGCAATGGTATTGGTCGATAATATTTATTAATGAATAGTGGGGTTATAAAAGGGTAGCAATAAGTTGAGAACAGGGACTTGAGTGCGAATAGTGGTACGAACAACTTGGCAGTTACTGTTAGTTAGCGATTTTCATATTTTATATCAGTGGTTGTGAGACTGTTTCTTACAATATGTTTATATATATATAATACTAGTGATAATATTATTTATGAAGTATAATTATAAAAACACTTGTAAGATAAACCCTGGCCTCTTCACGTATTAATATAATGATTTTGTTGTGTCTCAGGTTTATATTTTAATTTTTACATATGGAAATCTATAAAAGGAAAAACATGTGCATTATTCCGTAGTGACCCACCGGTGCAGTCATAAGTTTGTATCTGCATGAGGAGGTGTGGATTTATGTAGGGGTTTTTTTTTTTTAAAATCTTTATTTTACTGAGGGTTTGATCATACAATGAACATGTCACCCTCATGGGGGCTATATCTACATGATTCTATGTTTAGTTACATTACAATCTGCGCTTAATTTATGTAGGGGTGAAAAGTCGGTTAGTTGTACAGAATTTAGACATGTAATTATCGAGGTATCGAAGCAATTTCTTAGCTAAAGGCTGCTGTAGCTTATAAGCATGAAATAAACAGTTTAATATTATCAGAGTAATTAGACAGCTAACAATTGTAAAATCGGTAGTGCAATAATATTGTAGAAATGGTTTTGATCGATGTACCACTGAATTTAGGCTAGGAAACTATACTGGATGTAAGTGACACCATACCGCATCCTGAACATTTTATGGAAAAAAAATCAGTAAAATAAATACCCATAAGGCCAAAATCTACAATGTAAAACATTTATACAATCAGCTGCTTCGACGGCGCCGTGCACTGAAAGTCATTCATCGTACCGCACAGTACGCGTGTTGCCCTTACATTGCGTGGTTCAAAATCAAACTATTGACTGCAAATCCTTACTCTCGCATTTTTATGATGAACTGACTTTTGCATTGTGATAAGTATCCACAGAAAGACGTTTTTGTAAGTTATTCGCGACGGTGAAAGCGTGTAAGTAACACGCTGTATAGAAATTAATTTTAAAAAGCGTAGGTGAAAAATATTAGTTTAGTGGATTATTTACATACTTATATATAATGGTATAGAGTCAATTTGTGCTGTACTATTGCATTGACTGAGTTGCAGAAGGTATTTTGACAGAACATAATATACTATGCTATGCTGTACCTACTGTTCTGTTACCCACTACACTACATTGGATTATACTGTACTGTACTATACATAAAGTTAAGTCTAAAATGTACTCTGTGGTGACTGTTCAAAGAGTACAGTGAGGTTTGGGTCCATATTACTAATTACTACTTGGCTGGTCGCGATATCTGTCAGACATTACGACCACTACCAGTATTGAAAGGTAGGAAAATAATGTTGATGAGAGATGATTGAAAACCATCCGTACATACAATTCGACACACGAATTCTTACAATAAATAGCTACCGTTTTATAGTAATTAATTTGTTTGTGTGTGAGTGGTGTGACAAACATGTTATCACCTGCGCCTTTGAGGCGCTAAAGTCTCGTTTGAGTAACTCGATAAATACTGTGATTGAGTTTATTGTATATAATTAAGGCGACATTTATATATCGTAACTTAAACACAGCCTCGATTTTGAGTAGCAGAATTGTGGGATCTGACGTGTGTGTGAGCATAAACAAAGAGTTTACAAGCACACGTCTTTCATTAAAATGTAAACAAGCTTCCATATAATTCGTGGTACGTAAATACATTAGCGGGGATCACAAGGGCGGGGTGCACACTAGGTTACAGCGGGAATGTTTTACGGTGAGCATTAACCGCAATACGGTTGACCCTGAAAGCTCATCTTCCGCCGTCTAAATGCACATAAACCAAAATTTAAATACGTAAGAACGTGGGTATGTTATACTCATTATAATGTCGAGGAAAGTATTATGTTTTTGAGGTGCAATAAACACAAATTATGGCCATTACTTTAGATGTTATGGGCACCGGTAGTATTTTAGAACATTATTAGATGACGAAATAAACATAATATGTTAGATACTTATATTATTTGCGGTTTTTGTTCCTATTTTCATCTTTACGTTATAAACATAATACAAACGTAGTTATACAATTAAAAAAGTAGTATGAATGAATATTGTTACAGGACTTTAGTATTGTTATTGTACTTAAATAAATACGGTGTACTACACAATACTATATATAATATTTATACTTAATATTATAAAGCTAAAGAGTTCGTTTGTTCGCTTGCTTGAACGCGATAATCTCAGGAACTACTGCTTCGAATTGAAAAAAATGTGACACACTAAAGTGTTGGATAGCCCATTTATCGAGAAAGGCTATACGGTATATAACATCGCGCTAGGACCAATAAGAGCGGAGCAGTGTCCATAAACGCAGGTGAAACTGCGGGGACGGTTACTAATTTATAAATGTATTAGTTTGTACGATGTGGTTGCTCTATTAACTATAATAAATGTATTAACCTAACCTACAACAGTAACTATCGGTTCTAATTACGCGTTCTAGAAGTTGTTATTTTTCCAAAGTAGTTCAGTAAACTGAAAAAAAAAAAGAGGACACACAAATAAATGTACTGGAATGTCGAAATTTAATTTTCTTCCATTTCCAGACGTCCGATTTCTTCAATAGTAATTGCCTTAACGGAAGAAGCGTAATTTATCAAGTCTGTGTGTATTTGTGTCTTGACTTTTAATAGTATTTCTCACTTTAAGGCCTAACTAGGAGTTACCGCTGACTTTACCCGCTGATATAACACTTCATACCCTAAGTGTGATATTTTATACGAAAACACTTATTGCTTTTCGATCCTAGTGCCTTCATATTGTTACCTATTATATTAAAAGTATCACATGTATGTGATCTTTTCAATTAAGTTTCAAATTGATTATTTTTCACTTTTCAGTGCCCTTTCTTAGTGCTTTTTGAAGTCGGTAATTATTTTTTGAGTGTTTATTTTGCCATTTTTAGTGTAAGGTACGTACGTACTGAGTAGAAACGGTATTTAGAATATTACTTACTGTAATGTATATTATCGAACTTTAGTTTAATAAGCCCGATACTTTATAGAGATAAGTTGGTAAGATTTTGAGTTTGTCTAGCAACTTGCTGCACTTGATTGATTAAATTTAAAGAAAAGGTACAAACAGCCAAACTCCTCTTCCTTTTTTGAAGTCAGTTAATAACCATAACTTTCATCCCTTTAAACGTCAACGTTACTTAATTTCAAGGTAAATCAACAAACACTACATCTGTCCTTCATTTCTGAGGGTTTCCCTCGTTTTCCCTCAGATACCATCATCAGATCCGGACTTGATGACAATGGGATCACCTGGGATGAGGAAAATATCGGTGAACACACATAAAAAAAAACATAAAGCCGAACATAGACCCTTTTTTAAAGTCGGTTAAAATATATTTTGTAGTGTTCCTTTAGTTTCTGTTAATATAAAGCTTTTAATACAAATATTAAAATTACGTTTTAAATGTTTAAATTTGAATGGGTTATTAAGTTTTCAAGTAAAAGTGTTCTTAAAATGAAATTAAAACTTGTTTAAAAAATTCAAAACAATCGACCACCATTTAAAATCAAAAAATCTAGTCGTCTTCAACGATGTATTTTGACTCAAGTTGACTCAAAATATTTGTTAAAACACTTTGGTTTTTCAGCGTCGATCATAATATCATATAATAATAAATACATCTCCTAATAGCGTTTGCCCTCATGGATGTGTATCTGTCAGTCGTTTAATATCTTGTAGCGTACTTGTGCAGTATTAAAATAATGCCTGTTACGAATATACCATTGTCTGACAGCCTTCTCTTTGGCATTATCAATAATTCCAGGCTCTTTAACTCCGGAACATAGACATAACCATGGTCTCTAGCGAGAGGGCTCTCGAATCGAATGATACAAAAGCACTCGCTCATGTCATTACGCCTTTATATTTTCTAAATAAGGAAACTTATAACAATTTAAACCATATTAACTTGTAAATGTAAATTGCTGCACTATGAAGAACTCTTAACATTGTTTGAGGTGAAAAAGTTTTGAAGGAAAATTGTAGCGACTTTTAATCGTCTCTAAGTTTTCTGTTTTGTCGTACGTCGTATGCGTGTAAAAGGTGTAACTCTGAACTAAGTTCGCTGTAAAACAAGCGAGTCTAAGTCATCTTGTAATAAAGAGTGATGAGAGATTAAACTACATACTAAAAACTCTTTAGTACCTATTAAATACTTATAACAATTTAACTTGTTTGTAATTATGAAATTCACAAGAATGTTTTTACTAAAGCAAATAGTTCAGAGTCCTTCGATACAACTCTTATATTGATAGGTATCTGTAACGAATAACATTGCAATATAACTTTCAAAATTGTTCAAAACTAACATAAATAGTGATTTCTTGGAAGCAGCCATACATAAATCTCATATGATACTCGATAAATATATACAACATTGGGATTATTCCAAAAAAATATGGGTTTTCAGGAAGGCCGTTTTATTACTGTGCAAGGGATATGAAGGATATGGAAATGGAGGATTTTAAGAATTTGAAGACTTTAAGAAATTTAGTAAAACTAAAAATCTCGGACAAGCGCGATTCTGACTCTCGCACCGAGAGTTTAACCATTTTGGTAATCGATTCTCGGAAAATTTTGGCCGATTTTTCCGAGTGACATAATTTAATTTTACCATTCCAAAAATACTGTCCCACACATCGATATACGTCACTGTCAGTTTTCCAAGAGCATAAGTTTATGATCGCAAAAAAAAAGAACATTTTTTATGTGATATGACAACAAACTGACGACTATCAATTTCGTTTTTTTACTTCGCTTGCTTCTCGCCTAATTTCATGATTCTAGGTCAATGGAAATTACCCTATAGGTTTTGATTTACCTGAAATATTAAACTATATTACTTATATGGCATATCTTTTGATTGCGTTGCCTTAGAAGCTTGATTTTTTTCAGCTTTAAGAGACCGCAGACATAATTATTTTATATTAATTTAAATGTGATACCTTTACACATTCCTAAGAAAAAGGGTCTTGGCAGACAGGCAGACGGACAACGAAGTGATCTTATAAGGGTTATTTTTGTCTTTTTGAGGAACGGAGCCCTAAAAACACGCTTCAATGGTGAACCAAATTAAAAAGTAAGAATGAGTTCCACTATCCACCTCCTGGCTTCATCATCAGACCATCGTTACCAAGTCCAATTCAAGTCAAGCCCAAACTCGAGGGGCTTAAGGTCCGTCATCGACATCGTGAGGCAGAACATTAAAAAATATCGACAGTGTGCGGGTAGATGAAGAACAACCTTCTACCTCACGGTGTGGACGACAGAGGGCGTGCACTACTGAGCCAGTCAGCCTGTGACGACGGCCAGTGCAACCTGATCGAAACGACAGGCAATTCAGAGGTATGCAATACCCATTTAGTGATCGCGTTAATTGTAGTCGTTTTCCGAACAGATACAGGCCCGAGAGGCAGCACGCAGTGTTCCGCGCACGCTCTCAGAGGAGTGCGGCTGACGGGTGATGGTCGTACCCGGTGATGGGACCCGTCTAGGGTGAGACTGGTCAATGCCTGTCGGGGATTGCGGAAGAATGCAATAGCGATTCTCGCTCGCCTTATCATAGGCAAGTAGTGGAACACCGGGGTGGTTTTGAGTCCGACAGACCCCTTCGCCTCCCCAAGGCGGAGGACATCCATGTAGGATTTTCCACCTCATCAAAAAAAAAAAAACTTGATGTTAAGAAAATAAAAGTTACTTATAATTATTCTGAAAACAAGAACGCAAGAAAACAAATGCTATCTACTGTCTTGTACGCCAGCTTATATCTTAATAGGACACCAGACATAACCAACTACAAAATGCCCTCTCCGCCTGCAAGGATGATGGTGATCAGATAATTCTGAACAAGGTTCAAAAATTTGATAAACGGACATGTTCTAATGTAAAAATTACTCGCGCGGGATTTTCTGCACAAATGCGGGGATTCCGCAGGGCTCCTTTACATGCGGGAACGCAGGATTGCAAACCGAAGTGTCACCTTATCGATAACTTACTTAAAAAGATATATCACAACGATTACTAAAATACAACTGATATTCCATAACAATGGCCTTGGGTCTGTGACGCAAAAAACACCTTAGTAATTGGGTATTTATGCTTATGAAAACGGCGACTGTTTATTATATTTTAGTTATTACCCCTTCGATCAAATATAGCATAGTTACACGTTCCCTTACGAAAATCCGTCAAATACTGGCACCATTTAGTACTACATAGTTTACATACTTTACATGCGTGCATTTAATAAGCTGTAGCAAATAATAAACTAGACCATACAATGAATGTCCCTGTAAACATATGTTGTAATAGTTTGATACAAAAACTTCAATCTATAGCGTCCGTAGTTTATTACTTACCACAACGGAGGGTATTAGATTCGTGGTACGCGTTTCACACACACACGCTTGCGAGAGTAAATAGAACAGTTGCGCAAGCTACGCATTTCAAATACCAACTGTTCAAATTATCGTTTGTTACAGTGTCATTAAGTAAATTATCATAAAAATATTTTACTTATTGTTTTCATTGTTTTTTTGTAGTTTTCGCATTTTTTTACTACACTTGCAATGTCACATCGCTAGCGCGAGTACGAAACGTCTTATAGCAATTTGGTGCTTAAAACTGATTTAAACACTTTGTAGTTTTGTTTGATAAAACAAACTTACCTGAATACCACTTTTTACATAAACTTTTTTAGGGTTGGGGCTCTAGTCACCACAGATTTTAATAAATGTCCTCTTTATAATATAAAACAGATATAAAACAACGTCATTTAATTTCAGATTCGAATGTAAAAAAAAAATGAAAGTTAGTAATCCGAGTTTTATATATTACATTTTAATGCAGTACATGTAAAAAATGTGAAACCTTCGAACTCTATTGCAAGTTCATATATCTACAAAATTACCAAAAGGCTGTGGTGTTTAGTTTGGCATTGTGGCCTAGACATCATTATAAACTAGTTTGTCTCTAACTATTCACGTCGTTCATTATTTGTTTTCAAAACTTACGTCCTTTCCACGATAGTGAGTTATTAACTTATTGACTAACCTGTTGAATGAATTGATGTCTAAACAATCAATAGACGGAAGTCGGTCCCATATGTGGCATATAGTAAAAGTTTAGGAGTTTACAGGAACAATAAGAAAGTTCACTGCTACTCATTTAGGAACCTCAATTTACGGAACGGGTAAAACTAATAAGAACTTTAACTAAGAGTTCTACCCTAACCTAAGATATACTTTGTGTTGAATGGCCATATTGTGCCTACCCCCGTTATTGTTGAAAACTCAGTTATTGAAGTTATTGACGCGTAGATAGACCTGGGACGTATTAACCAATAAGGTAGGGTCCAACTTCAAGAAAGAGGTCAATCGTCGAATCCAACTCGGATGGGTAGCGTTTGGGAAACTTTGCAATGTTTTTTCGCGTAAAAAACCTTAGTGCCTAACCCCGGCACTAATCTAATCAGAAAGGATTACGACCAATGTGGATATGGATCGGAAACGTGGTCCCTCACAATGGGCTTGATAAGCAAGCTCAGAGTCGCTCAACTAGCTACAATGAGCGCTATGCTCGCGGTTTCTTTGCAAAATCAAATCAGTAATGAGGAGATATATAGAAGAACAAAAGTTAATGAAATAACTCAACGGATCAGCGAATTAGCGTAGCGCAGAACATTCACCAATAAGATAGACATACGACCTTGTAAATATCGCTGTTCGTCAATGAATGCAGGCTGCTTCCAATCGGTATTCTTGGAAGTCATTGAAGGAGGCCTATGTAAACCAATGGACGTACTATAGCTGTAATACATCAACTGAAGATAAGATAAATACTGCTACTTAATAGTTATTTTACCATTATGAACATCTAATTCTTCACTCATCACTCAACGCTCACTGCACTTAGGTTCACTTAGCAAGTGGTACTTGAGTAACACAGTAACTTTCACATGCTAATTCCAATTTGTATACACACGATACAATCATACACAACACATTCATATATAAGATTTCTTAAATTTGTGTGCGTCATAATAGAAATCAAAAGAGGAACAGCATAAGAAATAAAAATTTGTATAGCAAATGTGAATTGAGGGCCTTAGAAAAAACCTTACTGCACTTTTCATGAACAAAGCATCATACAAATAGTGTCTGGCTATTCTAGCTATGACACGTGGAAGGACAGCCGGACTTTACACAACCCTAAGGACTTCTTTTACCTTGTAACTAAGAAACCGTAAATAGGTATCCCTAAGACTCCAAAACAACACAAATTGAAAATTGTCTGTTATTCTGACATTATCATATTCATGAGTTGTCTTTTCCTATAGAATACTAGTAGGAAAATAAATAATAAAGAAATCCGACTACGATACCTCATATCCCTGAAGGGATCTTAAGGGATTTTCAATACGGAAAGAGCTACTTTGGAGGTAATAGTTTAACTAAAACTTTCATTCATGCTTATAAATGTGAGAGCTGTGACTTTATACAGAAAGTATTTATTTTATTTTATTTTGAAAATGAAATAAGTTGATATTAAAAATCCAATGTTACTATTAATTTCATTACGTTTGAATCATGCAATTTATTGAGTATGTAGCCCAAATTAACTTTTTTGTGTTAGGTACAATGTAGCAGTGATTACAAGTCTAAAGTCATCAATACAATATGTACACATACATATCTACCTTTTTAGGCTTCTGCGACCGGTACGTGTGCTTAGTGGTACACTTAGCCCAGTGAGCAACTGTAATTCATTTCACGGCACGAGGTGAAGCACTTTTGTGAAGAGAATCAAAATGGATATGGAAGAGTGAAGATATTGGCAACTACATCCTAGAAAAGTTGAATGTATTGAGTATAGCAAACACAAAAACTTCTTTAGTTTATAATATGTATAATTTATTTTCAACTAGCTGTGCCCGCGACTTCGTTCGCGTTTATGTTGGAAAACAACAATATGTTGCTTTTAACAGGCGTAGCACCTCTTCCTGAAAAGAATTTCCTCTAGGCAGGATTTTTTACAATGTATAGGCGGTTAAACAACTTAGAGCGTACAAAACAATATTATTTTGATTGTTTACACCTGAAATAACGACACAAGTGAGAAAGCACCCACCGGAGGCCGTATATCAGATTTAACTGACGAAAACCACATGGTGTTCAGATATCATTATTATGTGCTATAAACGTTATGACTTACGCTGTAAACGTGATAGAAAAACAAAATTATATCTAACGATTTCATTTCGTTTGACATGCATCGCTTATAATGTTTGTCAAATGGTTTAATATCATTCTAAATACAAATCAAGAAATGACATGCCATCTTAAGGCTTCCACCAGAGATGTGCGAGTTAGATGAGCGGTGCGAGGATGCGTAACGAAGCTGTGAAACGATGTGAGCTCTGCGGCCCAGCACATCTCTGGAGATGTGTTGGGCCGCTGAGCGGTTCAAGGATGCGTAGCGACACTGTGAAGTGGTGCGCAAATGAGCGGTGGGAGGATGTGTAGCGAACTTTTTTCAGATGTGAGCGAGCGAGGTAAGGTGTGGTAGAAGAGGAGCGCGTTCGCCACTGCCCGCTGCTTGGGTTTCAGTTCGAAGTTTACAATAGAATATAGGATATAGACAGACAGCTCTGCTTTTTTATTGTCCAGATTTTAGTGCCCAGATACGGCAGATGGTTCCGTACATTACACATCGACCTCTAACAAACACCGTGTAGTGACTGCTAGCAGATTCTCGCTCGCATCCATCTCTCCCACATCCTTGGCACACATCTCTCTTACACATCCCTCGCACCCATCCCTCGCTTGTTTTGTACGTACAAAAACCTCGCTCCACTAAGTCGTTACCACAGGGGCTGCGCTGAGTGAGGCTAGGTAAATGAAGCGATTCTATTGGCCCTTAACAAACACATCCCTCGCCACTTATCCTCGCACATCCCTCGTGGAAACGCAGCCTAAAGGAACATGTTGACTGTAACTGTATAATGTTGGATTTCAACAATAATATATTTCAATTCTGGCCATTAACTGCAATAAAACTTATTAGGCACTTTTTGGTTTTACAGTTTTTTGGTAAACAAAAGAGAATACGCGTAGCGATTGTCGCTTATATGTTTAAGATCTGTCAAGTCTGCGACTACAAAAATAGTTATTTTTTGACAGGTCAGCTCATACAGAAACAAACATTTATCAATTCCAAAATGTTTCTATAATTATTGTGCCTCTTATATACCTACATGAACAAAACATTAACATCATCGTTAGACGTTTCTTCTGTTTGAAAATGTCCGACGAATAGATAGATTTAATTATTTATCGCTTATACGTCTTAGAGTTCTCTATAATGTCTTCCAAAGTTTGTAAAGTCTGCCAATCCTAGGTCAGCCCATACCTAACTAAGGAACAGTTTCTAAATGGGGCCGATGTCATAAAGGATATTAAACAGGGGCGAGCTTCACTACCAGTTAATTTGGGAGAAATAGATGTTATAGATAACACTTCTACGATTTAAAATAAAAAAAAAATAACCGTACCAAAATAAATCATGGTCTTCGCATATAAAAATTAAGTTGCAGCTCTACAAACACTTACACATACTAGTACACATAAGCGATGGTCGGTCACATATATTGCGGTACCGGGTCCCTTGTTTGGTTGACCGAGATAATGTGATGTCATTTCACAACGTCGTGTGTTCTGCTTTTATCACATTTATTATTTTTTTTGATATACACACATTGTTACTATGAAAATCATATCTGCAATATTTACAACGACTTTCTGAATCTATATTTATAAAAATGAATCCCTATTTTCCTTAGTTCACGGCATCACGCGTGAACGGCTGGACCGATTTCAGTATTTCTTTTTTTTGTGTTTGTTAATGTCAGGAGGAGATTCTTTTAAAATAAAAAAATAAGAAAGTAGCGCGGAAAATTAGAAAAATTAAGAAAACTTAAGGACCATATTAACTTTTCTAATAGAACCTTAGCGCTTTTGACATAACTGTCAGTAGTTTGACAGTTGGCGCGACATTGACAGAATGCGCGCTGCAAATTATACCAATTCGAATTCAATATTCATAGTTAAGACAGGACAACGTCTGTCAGATCAGTTAGTTGACAACTAAAATCAGGCTCGGTTTTATTTTTATTTTTAAGGAATTCCCGTTAACGAATAGAAGGATGGAAACATACATTTCTAGAAATCTGTATTCAAGAAAAACATTATTTATATTTAAGAAAAATCAGCAGCACTTGTTAGGTTTATAATTCGTAAACGAGTTCACGAGAGCAAGATGGACGAAACTTCTTATTACACGGTTCTGACATAGTAGGGTACAAATAAAAATCAATATTTGTATGTTTATCCTCTATGCGTTCCGATACCATCGATCAGATTGCTATGAAACTTTGGTAGGGTGTTCTGGGGAAGCCCGCGAGGGTTCCTGGCCCAAAAAATCTAAATATAAAAAATAAAAAATGGCATTGGCATGGCAGGTAGTTGTTATATAAACATCGGTAATGGATAAACGCATCACAACATCCATATCTCTTATTGCTCCATTTCATATCTCTTAGTTATCACTAATACTGAGTGGTGGAGGTTAGTGCAAGGTCTATTTAGCAGGAGTAATTGCACTATGAGTCCAGTTTCTCAAGTCAACTCTATGACCAACATTAATTATCTTGACTGTGTATAATCCTATACAACCAAACACGAATGTTTGTGCATACAGTTTTGAAACGGCGTACGGTTTCGAGTATATAAGTTCTAAATTACACTGACAGAATGAATTGGGTTAGCAAGTAAAGGGGAAGCGTGAGGCGTTATCCTCACCACAGGCAATAAGTGCTCCTACTTTAGCACAAAAATATTTAGCTCCAATTTCTCAGGCCATGTCCTGAGTTCGTTGGCATCTCACAGAACGTTGTGCGGTCTGTGAATTACTTCATTTCAAGGAATAAGAATTTTCACTTGATAAAATTAATATAAGCGTGTTATGGAAGGAGTTTCAAGTTTCTCAGTTTAATGAACGCACGAGCTAGGCAGGTCGTCACTGGTATGGCAGGAGAGGCTTGGTAATGACTGTGATAACTTAGTAGAAATATTAGTCACCCACAAAAGATGTTAACTTTATAAAACAAAATGTAATCCATATCTGAGGTGGATTTGTTGAAACAAAAATAAATTATTTGTTATAATATTATAATTGTTCGCAAAAATTCAGCTACATTCAAATACGTGTAGATCGGTGACGTGTGTTTTACTGATATATGGTCTCCTTACAATGGAAATTTATATTCTAGTTTATGAAGCATATGACCATCCATATTCTGGTGACTGGTGACGTAATTGGTGTCTTATCCACTTTCTAAGCAACATTCTTAGCGTACCCTATAAACCTTTAAAATATAAGCGTTTATCGGTTAGTCTCATATGACCTGAAAGTGTGAGAGCAAATCATTGTGATGCATGATAGAATAAGAGAGAAACTTATCAACGTGGCAGGGAGCCGAAATATGAAGACTGCTCTCTCTATAAATCTTAAAAAGAAACCCATATTCAGTTGTAAACGAGCTCTGACTGGTATGATGAAACGCCAAAAGTATTTTTCTTAAATATCATTAAATACACGTTACAGTTTTTACTTACGTAAAAAATGGAATAAAGTTGTTTTACTTTGAAAATACTGGCTATGAATTACAAATTTCTAAGCGACATCCCCTTAAACAAACGCGTTTAGCGAGCTCGACACTGCATCACGAGCCCCTAATGACGATTATCATACGGAAATACATAATGATGATTACTGTATCGGCAACATCGTTTAATAAGATTAAACGATGTCTTGTGCGTCATAGCATTTTTAGGATGTTTGTCCTTCCTCCTTTTGACCTGTTATGTCCGACTGGATACTCAACAGTATCTTTAAAATGCTTGTAAAAACGCTAAAAAGTTCAATGCTCAATCTGAAAATAAATCATGACGAGAAAGTAATTTCGGAAGCTGTAGTAACTTCAATAAATATGCCTTGTTGCTATTACGATTGAGGTGCCTTGTTTTATTTGTGATTTGAACTGAGTAAAATTTTATTTAAAACAAACCACGTCCTCTTTTATCTTATTTGATACTAGCCGTTCCCTGCGATATCACTCGCGTTTGGGCACTGCTCCGTTCCTGAGGGTTGTTGCGTGCTGTTAAATAGCCTATATGTTATATAACCTTAACAAAAAAGTGGCTATCAAATGCAGTAAGACTTTTTTAAATCAAACTAGCAGTGCCAGATGTTAGTGAGTACGTTTGAATAAAAAACAAACTCTTCAGTTTTATTGATTAAATTTTATTTTTACTGTAAACTAGCTGTGCGCGCGACTTAGTTCACGCTTATGTCGTAAGATATAAATATATCGCTTATAATAGGCGAAGCACCTCTTCCTGAAATCCTCCAAGGGGAATCCTCCAGGTAGAATCTTTTATACTGTATTGGCAATGAAATAACCTGGAGCCAAAAATATTTACTTAGCTTAGACGCGAAATAACAACATACCTAAAGTTGGCCGTGGGGAAAGCACCCTTTTTTTTCGTGTGGAAATTCACCTCACCGGGCTATTGGTGAGGCCGTATATCAGACTTAAACAGACTACAACGACACGGTGTGTCGTCGTAATGAGTGGACCGTCGGTACTCCAACATCCAGCGTCAGCCCGCGGGTGGCAAGCGGGCATTGCTTATTGCATTGCATTGCATATGCTTGTTTGCACAGCCCACGCAACGGAAGCTCTCAAAATGAATAATTTTTCCCGTTTTTGCAACATTTTTCATTGATGCTCCGCTATTATTTGTCGTAGCATGATGTTATATAGCGTATATTATATAGCCTTCCTCAATAAATGGACTATCCAACACAAAAATATTTTTTAACTCGAACCTGTAGTTCCTGAGATTAGCGCGTTTAACCAAACAAACTCTTCAGTTTTTTAATATTAGTGTAAATTCATAGAAAAATTTAAAAATATTACTGTGTCATCTGGACACTGGCTAAGCTTAATACAGACAAATGGACAGACATACAAAAATTTAATACAAATACAGTTTTGGCTGTAAAAAAGAATCGATTATAAAAAGAATTATAGATTTTTGTCGAATTCGCAATGAAAAGTCATAAACAATGATAATTTCAGGCTTGAAACTTGGCTTAAATTTTTATTAAACAAACTGTGAATATGTTAAAAAAATATGTTATTTGGCATATTTAAAATATGTTAATTGGCACACTATTTCCAACTAGTTTTAAATTTTCAAAAGAAAAGTATTTGACATGACAAATATACCCACCAAATTTCATAAAGATCGGACTAGTACTTTTCGCACAATAATTTTGCAAGCTAAACGTTTGAAAAAAACATAATACTCAAATCGTTGCTGAGTCTAATCTTTGTCATCTGAGGACTTAAAAATTGGTAGACTAAACCATCGTCTGATTAAAAATTACTGCAAAAAGAACACTAAAATAGAAATCATCAATTGATTACAATCAGGACAGAAATAAAAGCGTTCTAAAATTAAAGTCACTGTTAGAAATATTCGAAAAACAGTAGGAATGCAAAATTCATCGAAGTAATTAGCTGGCTGAGTCACGTTCACGTATAATCTGAGTTACGGTACTGAGTCGGGACAAAACTAGATTATCGTTAATCACAAACTTGATAATTGTTCGAGAAATTTTGGTCCATAACTTGAAATTGATGTTTTGATTCATAACGCGTGCTGAATTTTACTATTACAACTGACAACAAAGTAGGTCAGTTGGTTCTTTCGTAAAGTAATGACATCTGCTTGGTAGAAAAAATATTTATTTTAAAACTAGCTGACCCGTTAAACGTTGTATTTTTTTTTTTTTATGGTATAGGGGGCAAACGAGCAGACGGGTCACCTGATGGTAAATGACTACCGCCGCCCATGGGCATCTGCAACTCGAGAGTCACAAGTGCGTTGCCGCCCTTTAAGGTGGGAGTAGGAGAAGAGGGAATAGTGGGAAGAGGGGGGAGGGGAAAGACGGGAATAAGGGAGAGGGAAGGGTTAGGGCCTCCGGTAACCTCACTCACGCGGCGAAATGCAATGCAAGCATTGCTTCACGGCCGGTTTTCTGTGAGGCCGTGGTAACGAGCGCATATAGCATGGCTCTCCCACATATAATGTACTGTACGAATTTCATTAAAATTTCTTTGTGACCGTCTCCATTTCGTAGAATATGGCACTTTCCTATTTTACAAATTTTAATACAAACTTTACAACCAACATTTTACAATTTTCCAAGAAAAATTGGAAAGGTTTCCCATCTTTCCAATTTTTCTCTGTTTACAACCCTTGTTGGGAATACGTATATTTTTTACCAAATTTACCTGAACCCGTCCAGCAATTCTCAAATGATCTGATTGACAAACAGCATTTCATTTTTATTTATATACATTAATAATTTCATATCAATTCAGCAAATGAGTTTAAAATCTCACAGTATTGAAGATTATATATTTTCTATGTTACGATCAGGCGATTTTTCGATTTGATGTGATTTGTTCGATTTGATGTGAATTGGTTTTTATTTATTCCTTGTGTGCTTATTATTATTGAGATAGACTCTTTAAAAAGCTAGATTAAGGTTTTAATTGTGTATATATTTATTTTTCTTAAGAGTTGTGCCCTGTTCGAATACCGCTAAAATGTAACAATCCTATGCAGAAATATGATTTTATTAGCCTATACTATTTTATGGTATAAGAAGAGCATGATCATATTAGGTAACCATCCTAATATGATTACGTATTTCTCTTCTTAAAGCTGAAAATATGTGATAAACATTCTGTGTATCTATAGATTTGCGGAAGATCGGGTTTGCTTCCACATTCCATTCCAATACAAAGGGAGTATCCTCCGACCAGGCTAGGTGATCATGCCTGGCGGACCGCGACCCAACGGTTGAAGTTGGGAACTTCAATATACAATATACTTATCGGAGAACTTTAATTGCATGATGCAGCATCAGTAGTTACTACGCAATTCAGCTCGTCTTGGCTAGGTGATGTTAAAGTGCGTTTCGGCTCTATGTGAAAGTCGCCACAGATTTATCCCGTAAAACCTTCTATTTCGTAATATTTATTTTATCCTAAAAATAAAATTATTTGCGTTTATTTCTTGTTTCGCTAGAAAATTATATACAATTTTTCCAGATCAACCAATATAGCTTAAACATAGTTGATTCTCGTTAATTAATTAATTCGCAATTAAAACGATTTACTTATAGAGTGCTAATAAGTACTCAATAGACACATGCAACATACGCAAATGAATATTTCTATACTAACATAATAAAGCTTAAATATTCATTTTATAATTTGGCTTAAACACGTACTGATTCTAAGGACAACCTACCTGTGAGATTTATGAAATCTTTCATAGTTTAGTAAAGAAAGTATATAATAATATGTATATTAGAATGCTGCAACCCATAGGAAAGTAAGGAACACAAATTTGACACGGTCAAAATTACAGGGTACTTATCTAGTACGTTGAACAAAAAAATATTACCCTAAAACTAACATTTATGCCTAAGATAAAAAAATATAAATTAAATTCTCAAGTTTATATCGAGTCTACGTAACCGTGATTGACCCACATAACAATAGGTACTACTCTAGACTGATAACGTAATAATAGGGGTCGGTTTCACAGTCCACTAACTGCTATGTCTGTTATACTCTATTGTGCTCAAGACTCTGACCCTAACATAATGCTGAAAAGAGTTCCGTAAATATTTCTACGTGACAGCAATGACGTCAGTTAAGAGGGTGTTGCTTGTCCTATAAAGTTTTAGGAGGTTCACCTTTGTCGTTAAATAGATCAAAGCAGGGTGTGCACTGCACTACCGCACGCCTTCCTTATTGATATTATTATTACTCAAAAACAATTTCGTTTTAAAGTTGAAGTTTCCTTCAGACAATTAGTACTTCTCGAAATATGAAATGCTTAACTTTATTTAATAGAATTAAATTAGAACTGTCACGTAATTAGCAATTTGCGAATTTATAATTGACTATTTAGATGTGAACATCACGGACTACTAGTGTATTCCCGCGGCTTCGCTTGTTTTAATGTCATGACAACATTTTTTCCCTCGGGAACAGTACTTTTTTCCTGGATAAAATTATCCTATGTACTTTTCTGTACCCCAGACAGCGTATATAAAGTATATGATATGTATTTATATAGTATATATATGTATATATATATATATATATATTAGGCTAAAGGTTACATAAATTTTTGTATTTTTGTATTATGTGGAAAAATCTACTCCATTTACTGTACAACTATTTAACATAATCTTTAATTGCACCTACTCCTTCTTTTTTCTGCATCACCCAATGGTTGACTGGTAGAGAATGCCGTAGGCATTAAGTCCGCCAATGTACCAAATGTGCATAAAGTTATAAATAAATAAATAAATAAAATATATGTAAAATTTCATGATGATCGGTTAAATTGTTAAAGCGTAAAACCGTAACAAACAAACACATATTTACATTTTTATTATTAGTTTATTATTTGTGAGACCGTAGGGGTATTTGTACATATCCTCTATGTCAAATGATCTATATCACACTATCCTAGCTACTTCCCTTTTGCAGTAGTATTAGTTGAAGATGATCAAGTAGGTTAGATCACAACTTCCATGTTAAAAATACATACTTCAGTTTCTACATCATCTTAACTACCTACTACCTAACGAAGTTTGGCAACTTAAACCAACGTTAAATGTTACAATAGCCTAATGGTTGCTTTGTAATAATAAGTGTCATCATATAGTTTTACCCTCAGAAACACGAATATGACACACATTTTTTAATTCTCAGTAATCTTCTGTTATATTGCAAACAGATATAATATATGAGTATAAATTATGTGACCGCCTCAAATATCATATCATAATATTGTGACGAGGATGCATGAATGAATAACTCTCACAATAGAAACGGGAAAATCTTGATTTAACCCAGAGTTTATTGTTGTTATATTTAAAAAAAGTATTTGGATGATTTGATTAACTTGGCGATGGCCATTCAATTATTAAATTGGATGGCGTTTGAATTTGAAGTTGAAGTTTGAAAGTTTTAACAGTACGCCTAGTGTGACTTAGTTTGTGTATACAATAAGTGTCGTCAATCTCTCCATACATTTGAAGAGAAGTCGTCAGATGGAACCTGACGTATTATCTTTAGCCCGCTGACTAAAATGTATTTCGGTAGTTTTATTTTTATTAATTTTTAATTGATTTTCGTCCAGCCATAATATTATTGACGTTCAAGATTGATTTATGTTAGATTCATATAAATCTTTATTTTAACAAGATATTGTCACTATGCTATCCTGCAAAGAGAGTCATAAATGGCCAATAGCCCTAGACTAGACCATTACAGTACGCTACCCTGAGGGTCCCATATAGGAGAGAACGTTCTCCTGACAAGACCGTTTCCTCTTTCTTTGATATAATATTATTTATTGTGATTTGTGTGTATTGTTTGTTGTTAATTAGGTACGATTTTAAAATCGTTACGATTTAGGATATGTGATGTTACTTTACTTCCTGAACTCTTAATAGGTTGCATTTTATCATAGACAAGTTGTTAAATGGGTTGGATATGTCCAGTAGATCCCTAATTATTTTATGGCCCACATTTATACTGCTAATGGACTCCTTAGGAACGTTCGGTTTTGAATTATTGATCATATTTAAAGTTGCTTTTGATGTTTTCGTAGACGTTTTTATACAATAATTATTTTGTGCACATTAAGTTAACTTTATAATTTGTTTTAGCCTTTTGGAGTAACTTTTAAAATGATTTTTAATTGTGGTATTTGGTTGTAATCTGTAACGCCATAGCAACTGACGTTATTTTGCTAAATAGTTGAATACCTCTCGAAATCCATTTCCGTTTCTTTTAAAAATATAGTATATACAGTTCTCAAGTTAATAGGAAAATTTTGGTCATAAAAAAGAATAAATGTATTAAAAAAATTGTACGCTTCGTTTGGGTCATTCCTTTCATATGCGTCAGAAAATGTTTGTTAATGTTAAAATAATTCTAAAGCTTCATTATATTGCCAACACTATATAGTCTTTTCTATTTTTGCGCCAGTACTAAGATATACAAATGTTTTTTTTACAGGGCAATGTCAATATATCTGAGCGGTGTGGTCGGACAGGGAAAACTTCAGTTTTACATATGGTTGTTAATTATGTAAAATTGTCTAAGCATGTTTGGCTCTGTGTCTGTGTTCTTGTGGGTTGTTCTTGCAAGTTAACTAATGTAAAGACCACATGGATAATGAAGAAATATAAGTAAAAAATATAGTCACTTTTTGCTATTCGTCGAATAATTTGGTTATTCATGGCACTATATTTGCGGCAATGCCATTGAGTTTTAGTGCGGTAAGACACCACGAAAGGGTGGTATGAATACGTATTGACGAGTTACATATTGTGTGAGTATTCCCTGTCTATATATTATAGATTTTCTATAAGGTTCGTGCTCGTTGAACTTTAGCGAGAAATCGTAATTTATGTACGAAATGCGGTCTTGATATAACTTTCCATTCGGCAGTTATTTATTAATGTTCGGATTTGAAAAGTTAGCCCCAGTTTAAGTTCATTATAAATTACAGTTTTCAACTTATTTATTTTAAAATGAGGTTTAATTTGTTACTGTTTTCTTTTTCATTAGTATGATATATCCATAAAGTAGTTAATTGTTAGGTTCGGACAAAGTTCAAATATATCCCATTAAAAGTCGTGGCTCAATGAAATTAAAATGTTTAGAATAAAAACCCTCATAATTGTATTCGTCTCTTTTTGTCTATATTTAGCAAACGCTAAATATAGAGAAAGGATGTTTTTAATATTGAAGTAAAAAATATATTGTGATCAACACTTTGAAGTAGGTACCCACTCTTTTTTTTTTGTCGTGTGGAAACCCCCACGGGTCATCACTTCACCGGGGCTGGCGGTGAAGTGGTATGTTGGAATCGAACCGACTAAAACCACACGGTGTTCCAACATAAGTGGGTCTATTGCAAGGGACGCGGGTATACCCTAGGAAGGAAGTCCCCGAGAACCCCGGCAGACCTTGGCTGCCTATTAAATAATAGGCAGCCACACCAAAACGTACGGGAGGCCTCGCCCCCCTTCCATCAGAGGCGCGCGAAACACATCGCGCCACCATCTCAGGACTGCTTCTGTTATGGTAACGAGCAGCCTCACCCGTCATCCCCAGGCCAGCGCTCATGGAGGTCGGAGATCATTTTGCGATCTACGTCGCCTGGTGCCTCTTCTGCGGGACGGGAGAGTACTAGCTCTCTCCCGTTCCCTTTCCGCCGCCTCTTTAGCGGACATCACTTCCTCGCAAAACGAGGCGGCAGAATCCCAAGCACTCTCACTTTGGACCATGGACAGAACCATGGCCTCTAGCGAGAGGCTTCCCACACCAATAGCAGTCGCGAGGTCGCACTGCTTCTGCACCTACGCTGAGCACTCTACTAGAGTGTGGAGTGCAGTGTCCTCGCAACCGCCTCCGCAATGATGGCACACAGACGTTGGCTCTCGGCCTATTCGACACAGGTACTTTCACGAAGCAGCCGTGTCTGGTCATCACCTGTGTCAGCCGGTAGGAGAGGCTGCCGTGTTGCCTCTCAAGCCAATCCTCCATGATGGGCCTTACCGCCGCAATGGTGGCGTGCCCTAAGTAGGTACCCACTGACATGTACATTATAAAAAGAACATTGGATTAATTCTACCTTTTTTTATTTTACCAATTTGCTTTTTAACATATCTGTATATTTTTATGTTATACAGCAAACCAGCAGACGGGTCACCTCATGGTAAGTCACTGCTGTCGCCCATGGACACCTGCAACTCAAGAGTCACAAGTGCGTTGCCGGTGTTTGAGATGGGAGTACGCTCTTTTCTTGAATTTTAAATCGTTATCCAAAAGTTTCCTTACTCTCTTACTCCAATAATGTAGAGTAATGTAGTTTCCGTGTAATTCTTTTACAAGCGTAACATCTTCTAAATTAACTTATACGGTGAATTGTTTCACGCCTTTTACACAGAGTAGACCCTCGTCAGCTAAAAATAAACTGAATTGCTAGTAAGTTTCACTTGGTGCGATCACTATTCAAATCGTACGACTTATCGATGAATGTTTAATATTTATCGTACGATTTCTATTTATTGATATACCTGACGTAATTAAACATGGTAATATTAAATCGATTTTGCTATTTATAATATAGTGTTTTACTGTTGTGTACATTGTATTGTTTTGATTCGTTTGTACGTACACAACAATTTTACCTACGACAAGTAACACAACGATACACAGCATCGTTTACATAGTACATTAGTTGTGTCATACAGCTTCACCCGCATTAAATTTGTTTGATAATACTTTACAACTATCGATTGTAGTTGGATGTTATGGAATCTAGCCCAAAGCCCTTCTCAATGAACAGATTACAACATAAATAGAATTTTTCAAATTGTAGAACTGACATTAGAGCGATGATATAAACTTCATCATCATATAAACTTCCTCTTATTAATATTAACACTGCCTTTGCCAGGTGATTCTATGCAATGAAATTATTGAAATATCTAAAACCCGACTGCATCGGCATAACATACAGACATCTACCTTGAGAAATTTAGCTTGAGCTAATATTTACCGCCTTAGCCTCATAAGAGCGAATGGCAGCAGTTTGCGATGTTTTCATGACTAATTCATACAGCAGAACCGTTTACTATCAAGTTTATGCTATGTGTCCATTTGTGTGTATATATGTAACTGCTTGTTCTGTAAGACCACCAGAGAATGATGTATGATATAGCCGAGGCTCGAAATTTGCCAAGAATAAAATAGACACTACTTTGAAAATATGACAAGGCTATATCTTCCATAAATGAGCACCCGCGCTGGCAAACGTAATGGAAGTGACAAGGGTTTCTCGAAATGATAGAGGAATCGCTAGAGGCCCTAAAGGTGCGTTTTATAACTTCCCACTAAAGATATGTATCAGACGCCATTTTTTTGTTTCATCTAAAATGTTTATACCTTTGAAATCAGCTACAGTGACACAATGACAACTGCTTTGAGCTAAGTTTGTGATTTCAATGAAGACATTAGTCATCTAATTTCTCAACAAATCAGATATATCCGATGTTATTTACTAACAAATAAGGTATATTTCATATATAACTCTTTAGTCCAGTCGGGATAGACATTTGAATAGAAAAAATTAGGGGATGCGATTTCTTTTTTTAAAGTCAAGGGGGGGGGGGGTAGAAGTCTACCTTTTGATTTTCGGGGCAAGCCCGCCATTGGATTCACCGCCATCTTGATATGAAGTTCAATTTTTTCGTTTTTCTAAAATAACTCGTTAATTTGCAATTTTAAAGCAAAAATGGTAGTATTCAAAGTTGTTGGAAATTTAATTTTCCACAAGTTTGGTTGGAGATCACCACATTTTTGATAAACTTGATAGTTGGAGTTATACTATCAAGTTTATCAAAAAAATCGTAATTGATCGTGGAGTAAAAAAAAACAGGCAGTCATGGGACTGCCGACAGAAGTGAAAACATAACTTCACAATGTATTTGCATATTAATACACACAAACACACACACACACACATCTGTTTATATAATTAGGTAAAAAAAATTAAATTAAACAAAGAAATCATAAAATAAAATTATAACAGTATCACTCACTTACTCACTCACCCACTCACCCCACTCTCCCCACTTTCCCCACTCAACTCTCCCTCCCTCCCACTCTCCCTCCCTAGATTCCCTACTCCCTCCCTCCCACTCTCCCTCCCTCCCTATATTCCCTCCCTACCTCCATCTCTCTCTCACTCCCTCCCTCCCTAGATTCCCTCCTTCCCTCCCTAGATTCCCTCCTTCCCTACCTAAACTCCATGTCTCTCTGACGCTGTACATGTAAATATAAGAAACTAACCTACGTCTTAAGAATTTTCGATCTCGTCATAATTTTTTTTTTTTTAATATTTTACATTCGGACACATACATTTTCGATCAGGGTCCACGTGACCATATTACACTCGGAAACATTTTCCATACATTTGACTGAATTCTGACGCGAGTTTAACATTTTTTACCCATCTCAAAAAGTGCCCAACGCCGCTTAAAAAGTTTTCACTTGAAAAAGTGCGAGAACCAAAGTTGAAGGAAATAAAATTCCACCCATTACGAAACTTGATAGAATAACTCTGAAAATATTGATCCTAGCATAAAAATGAAAATGACCAAACTTATGGGAAATTAAATTTCTAACAATTTTGAATATTACCATTTTTGCCTTATAGTTGCAAAATAACGAGTTATTTCAGAAAACAAAAAAAATAAACTTCAAATCAAGATGGCGGCGAATCCAATGGCGGGCTTGCCCCGAAAATCGAAATGTAGACATCCAACCACCCCCCCTCCCGAAGTCTAAAAAAAAATCGCGTCATCAAATTTTTTCTATTTAAGGCTATTTTTATGTGTATCCCGACTGGACTACTTGTATGATAGCCCATATGTTATTCTCTTCGTTTCAGTTATTTTAAAACGCATAGTCAAAGCATGGTAGATATTACAAATGTACATTCGTACGGTGGTATTTTTTGTCTTGCTCGAGTAGATGTTCCAGTTTGACTAAAAGTCTACGAACTTGATGAACTCTTTAATAATTTCAAGTATCTTTGCTCTGAATTTCATAAACCAGATTAGATATGAAACCACGTATTTCAATTTACAACTCTTCATTTCCTCTCACGCTAAATATTTGTATAAGAATAACGGAGCTCTTGATTTTATATCTTGTAAATTTTAGAGATTGTAAGATAACACTAGCTATCGTTTCCTTTACATATTTTCCATTAATAAATTTGATTGATTTTTACTTTCATGCTTTACCTTGCTTACCTTTACCTTTCTTATATATCGCTAATATAGTACAATTTTCTATGAAGTAAAATAATAATCTTATAGGCAAATATACCATTCGTTAGGCCACAAAAACGTGCTTTAATAATAATTATCTATAATATGATGCTTGTCAAATCAAGTCATGTGTGACGGATAATTAATTCTCAAATATAATACTTAAGTAAAACCATTATGACTATGGTAATGAGAGATCAAAAATGAAGGTCCATTTATAATTAGAATATTTAAATAAGGAATGCTATTAGTATTTATTAAATCATCAAAATTAAAAAAAAATAATTATGTTGGCTGACTGCAGTAAAAATACATACATATAAATTACCTTTTCAGTACCAATGAAGCATTGTCTTATTTTCATGTTATTGAAGACGGGAATGCTTTGTTTTGTGGTTGCTTTATGTCATATTTTACTTGTTATTCTAAGGTACATAAAATTAGATTTTTTATTTTGTAAAAGTCGTAGATAAGTTATTACTACTGCAGCAGCTTGAGTTTATTAGTGATTATTTGTACATGAAATTACATTTACAGAAACCTTAGAAATTTAAAATATAATTTCGCCTTCCGCTACAGAACAAATGCCTACTTATTGCAGTCTACGAAAAGTAATTATTTCGTTGTGTTCAACCCGTTAATCCTATGGCCGTAGTTTATGTCTACGCCTAAGGGAAGGAATAAATGAGCCCATTGTTCCAGGCTCGAGCCCAACCCATTTAAAGATAGACAATACCCATTGTCGCACAGTCAAATAATCCTAAATTTGTTGGGATGTCTTTCTCCGCTCCAAACTTCCCAGACAAACCGAGCAATGAACAATTCACCGCGCATCCTTATGAGTTTATCATTGATGTATATTAATGAAGCTGTCCAATTATGATGTTTAACACAGTACATCTTTGTATTATAAAAGGGTTACTACCTTTTCGGTAAATCCACGTAATAAGGTTTCATTATAGCAGTAAAGAAAGCCTATTATGTTAATGGAGAGCTACCTATGGTTTTTAAATGAGCTCAGTATTGTGTAAAAAAACCTATCGCAGACTGCCATAATATATAATAATAATAATAACTTAATATATATTATTTTATATTATTATTAATAAAATAACTTCACACATCTCACACACGGCCGTCTGATTCCAAACTAGGCAGAGCCTGTACTATGCTAACCAGATTGCTGATAAAAATACTTATTTATTTCTAAATACATACATAATGATATTAATAATATTATAGATAAATTATACGCAGACACAGAACAAATGATCGTGCTCATCACACAATTATTTGTCCTGGGTGGGAATCGAACCTACGACCTCTGGCTTAGCACTAACCACTAGACCAACAGGCCAGTCAATGGGCAATGCATCTAAACCATGTCAATTAAAATTTTCAATAGAAATATTGAGACCCTTTAAATTGTGTTTATTTCTTTTTTAAACCAGTCCATAAATATAAACTATTCAATAAAACAAATCTATTTATAAACAAAAAAATAGTCGACTGATATCTTTCAAGATTTTTCAAGTTGGTTAATTAGAGAATGTCGTAACCTCAGACGTACCCAATAATAAAAGCTAGATTAGAGTTCGTTTACAATAGAGATATGAATAAGACAGCGATCGTACTTTTATAGCTGTCATTTTATAGAATAATTATCCAAGTTTCATAATAATAATCCTAGAAAGTGGTTAATCAGATACGTCCTAAATTGTCACATCAAAAGTGATATAAAAAGTGTGAATTGTCTGAGACGGTTGCGACACTATGAACTAACGCATAAAGACAATTTTATAGCACAGCTAAAACTGCGCTCGTAAACTTCAAAAGACGCGCTCTATAACACGTTGCCTAAGTGAATGTTCGGAGGTCAAATCTCGCTCAAGTAATACTTAAGTTTTCCTCCAACTTAATAACATGAGCGCTGTTTGATCTGAATTTCAGATGAGAATTAAAAAGTCGTTCCCGCGTTGTAGTAAAAACACACGACAAATAGCTAGGTAGAAAGTTTTACGTACATCTTTAGGCCGAGGATGTTCTCATTTCTGAAAGTAAGCAGTAGATTGGACGGCAACTTTTCCTCTTTTTCGTCTCGTGACAGACAGTGGTTAGGTATACACAAAGAACTCGCATCTTTCGATGAACAGAACTTTACCTATCTACCTGGGAGCTTCAATATTAAAATTCTACTTTCTTTGAAAACGCTAGTAGAATATAGCTGCCGTGTAGGTAGAAAGTTGCTTATTACAAGAATGAATAAGCTATTTAAAAGTATAAAATCATAATCTAGGGTGCAGATCGAAACGATTTTTGCCATTTTGGTTTTTGTTAATAAGGATTGACTTGCATATTACGCTTTGATAGGTATGCTTGCTAATGTAGTTAAACTGTGCCTTGTAATAAGACAATTTTACCACCCTTCGTTAAATTGGGAATAAAATTGAGATGAAAATAGTAGTGATGTTCGGGACAATTTGTTCACGAGTGGTCATTTATCATAATGGATTGGCCCAATTTTCGACGCTGTTACATTTTAATGACAGTATTATTACTCGATTTTGTGCTATTATGGCTATTTTGTATTTATGACAGTAATTGAAGCTGTAGTGGGTATTCAAATAGCGCCGTAAAGAGTATTTTATTATGAATAATATGAAATGAATTTTATAACAGTTCGCAGTGATCGACTTTAATATCTGTTCTAGAAGATTCAAATGGTTTACTGCTCACGCGGTAACACATCGTTTCACATACAATTCATATAATATTAAATCTATTTACTAATGTTACATAACGCTTGTTGGTAGAATTTTCTTTTATAGTCTATCGGATGTTTTGTTGTGATGTGAAGCAGTTACTACAAATTGTCACCTACTTGGGAGACAATCTTCCTAGTCTTAATATAGCTATGTCATTTGTATTATTACTTCTAAGAGCTCAGTTTCTATTCCAGCTAGAATCAGTTATAGTGTTCTAATGGATGCATGGAGTAGGTAGCAATTTTCTATGCTTATAATCTCATACAACTCGTTTCCTGACAAACGATTTTATGAGTTCCCTGACACTCATATCAGAATGATTTTTATAAATGTCTAACTCACAATCAAGTGTCGGCAGGTTTGAACACCAGCACGTTACCGACGTGAATTCGCTTCTAACACAAACACTGTTCTTAGTTGGAGAGATTAACAACAAACAATACGAATAACTAACCAGTACTGTATAACCCTCTTTACAAATACTTTTATAAACAATACATAAAAAAAAATAGGCCCTGACTGACAACTTTTTCTTATATCATGATAATTAGTGCAACTAATTATCATTATTAAATATGAAATGAATTAATATACGGTACAAGGAATAAGTATCAATACTTAAATAGCCCACTTTAAATTTTACAACTATACGCTTTCGTCTAAGCTAAACTTCATCTCAGTTTGTAAGACGGCGACAAATTATTGACAAGTGAATTTTGCGGGCACAACGGAGATGGAGACGTGGAGGCGTCGGGGCGCGCAGGGCGACTCGTGCACCGGCATAAGCGGCGAGCGTCGAGCCCGAGACTCAACCCGCGCCTCCACACATCAGACGCCACTCGCTGACACTCGACACGATGTCTACGTGACCGCGCAGACAGTTGCACTAATCTCGTTGCCGAGATGTGTAAGAGCTGGGTTAAATACGGTTATACTCTGTTACACGACCTACATAACATCCTCATATGAAAAGTTGAAAAAAATTCAAATACGAAATTGTCTGTTTTTTTTCAGAATATTATGGATACAATACAATACCAATGTTGTAACCACGTAACCAACTAACATAATGTTGAAAAAGAAAATGCTTATAGTGTGACGTTTATTTCTATTCAATTCTACTAATAATATTGTTGTAAGCATCCTGAACTTACTAATCTCTTTACCATTATTATATTCACATTTTGTTTGGTATGAGCTCCGATAAAAATATTTTCTTTTAAATATTTATACCGATACTGAAGCTGTACAGTTTGTTTGCTTGTTTAAACGAGGTATTCTCTAGGCTTCATTAAATATTTATAGGTGTAATGTGTGTGTTTTAGCAGTGTATATAGCTTAGAATCTAAAGTAGGTAGATACTTACATGGTTATAATACTAGTATAGATAGCTAATATAAAACATTATAAAAACCGCAACTCATCAACTGTCACTACGAGTTAAGTGTTGTGGTTTCGAATCTCATTTAGAACAATTTATTTCTGTTAGACTTTTAGGAGTCTTTGTGCAAGTTAATGGTGTGTGCGTAAAGTACCAATAATAATAATAATAAAATATAATATTATATTGGGGATAATTCCCTAGAAAGTAATAGTTTTAATTGTCATCACTCCGAATTATGTCAATGGAAATGGTGTTATAAATGGTAAATAGATTATTGGGTTTTCATGGATACGGTTTGCCCACCATGGATGTCGTGTTATCGATTAAAACGGAAAACAGGCTGAATGTAGATAGAACAAAAACTTTGCAATTATCCTGAACATGTATTAACGACAAATGTGCAATAAAACGTAATTGTATTTATTATCTTTAAATCTGAAATAGCTGGTCGGAATCTTCAAATCTAGAATCTGAAATATTTTTGGGCATTTAGTTATTTATGAACGTTTTGCAAAAAGTTTAAACAAATATATATATCTATGTAAGCGCCTAGAGAATGAGAAACACTACACTAGAGGAGCCTAGTTAGTTTTTGTTGCATATATTTTATTTACAATTTAAATAGTCCATTTTAATGCTTCTTTGGGTGTTTTTGCTATATCGAAATTTATATCTCAGCAATAGATGACGTAGTTGAGTTGATGACACCATTAAAAATAATTAATGTGTAACAATACTAAAACTCGAATAAAAATGGCCCCTGGCTTTAAGCCGAAAGTTACGCGATCGTTTTATTTGAAACCGCTGAAATATAGCCGCAAATACTAAATTGCGAAAGGCCGACAAAAGAGCATTTTTTTGGTATACGAATTTCACTCCTGGTCACGTTCGAAAATACACTAATGCATGAGTTCAACTTTTTCAGTGCCCCTTTATCGATGACAAAAAATCCAGGGCAAAAGTGAGTAATAAATGGTGTCGAAACGTCGTGGCGTACTTTTTTGTATTCGACCTTCGCTGCAAAATCAAAAACTGCCCTGTTATATGATCTTTATCTATATATAAATAAGCAAAGACATAACAAGTCGGCACAGTCAGGAGCATAAATATATTTACTTTAAAAAAATATTTAACAATGATATTACCTATGTGTTCACTAGCAGGACATAAATATGTGTACATTGATGAGGTCCAAATACATGTTTTGTATTCAAATCAAATTTCAAAAGTATCCGACTGTAATGACATCCCCTTGATGTTTCAGGGGTCAAATTTATGTCTCCTAATCAAAGTTTTTCAATTGCTGGGTTGTCTCCTAATATACATAAACATTATTTTCTATAATTATTCTAACTAGAAAAGTTTATACAAATTTGCAGCTTATAAAAATCAATCATAAGACGTATTTGACTATGATTGATTTTTATTAATTGTTAATAGTTTATGACATTTGACTTAACGTTTATGATTTTCAAATAAGAGTTCTTAAGAAATATTATTTTCTCATATGCGGATAAATATTCATCAAATTATAATAATATGTGCCGTATAGATGCGTACATTTTGTCATCATCGCATTGTGTATATGTAGGAAGATGGGAGCCGTAAATGCGATATTGCGTTCTCCGCTGCCTAGTTTTGCGAGGAGATGATGTGTGCCATGGATACGGCGGAAAGGGACCGGGAGAGAACTATTACTTTCCCGTCCAGCAGAAAACTCACCAGGCGCCGGAGAGAGCAAGTTGATCTCTGGCCTTACTGAGCGCTTGCCTATGGGCAACGGACAAGGTTATCCGTTGCCCTAGCAGAAGTGAGCCCGATACCTGATAAACTCCATTACGTAACTCCGTGTGGTTTTAGTCGGGTGATGACCCGTAGTGTCCACAAGTTAAAAAAACCGAGACATTGCGTTATAATATGGTATTTCTCACACAAAAATGTCAAACGCATTATTGGTCAGCTGCCGTTAATCTTTACCAAATAGGTATTACGTGATCGAAATCGGGTTGTGTAGGCTGGATGCTTCTTATATAATAACACCTTCACATTTGCAGTCTGAAAAATTTGATAAACGCTTTCTTGGTAGACTTGGTGGGTTTTTCTGGTTTTCTGTCCAGCCAAAAATATCTAACCTCTAATTCGCAATACTATTCAATTTTAGTAATTAGTTGATTATTTTATTTTTTAACAACATTAATTACCTCATGACAAAACTGTCAAGGACTACTAAACAGTAAAACAACAACGATCTGACGTTATGTTCAATTCAGATCAAAAATTCCTTCAGGGCATTTCTTGTCAAAAAAAAACCGGCCAAGTGCCAGACGGACTCGCGCACCGAGGGTTCCGTAAAATGTTTTTATTCTATGATGTAACTAAAAATAAACGGTTTTCGCAATTTTTCCTTTATCTGTACTATAAGACGTTGCTCTGTACCAAATTTCAAGATTCTGAGTTCACGGGAAGTACCCTGTAGGTTTTGATTCCCTTGTATCTTTTGATTGCGTTGGTTTAGAAGTTTGATTTTTTCACAGCTCTAAGCAACAGTGAACTTGAGTATTTGATATAAATTCCAGCTTGATGCCTTCACGCGTTCCTGAGAAAAAGGGTCTTGACAGACAGAAAACAGCCGTTGATGCCGAAAACTTCCGCAAATTTTCGACACTTGCAAGGGAATCAAAACCTACAGGGTACTTCCCGTGAACTCAGAATCTTGAAATTTGGTACGAAGCAACGTCTTATAGCACAGATAAAGGAAAAATTGCGAAAACTGTAAATTTTTAGTTAAATCATATACATTTTACGGAACCCTCGATGCGCGTATCCGACTCACACTTGGCCGGTTTTTTTTGTGTTTGTCACTATTTTATAAGGAAGTACATTAAAACTGAAACTAACTTGTGAAGTACTTGACCGATTGAAGTCATATTCTTACATCGTTCTGTTAAGTCGAGACCTTGGCTCATAGCTTTTAAACATCACGCAATAATAATACACATGAATGGAACTAACTGTGGCAGCTTAGCTATAAAATTGAATGATACTTATGCTCAACATTTCTGTTATTAATTAATTAAAGAAAGTAATGCGACAAACAATTTCATTGCGAGTTTCTTTCGCTTTTTTTTGTAGGAATGAGATAGAACATATTAAAAACATATTTGACAAAACACACAAAATATTTTTTTTAAGTCGGTTAAAAAATAGAAAGATTTATATTATTAATCTTATTCACAACAGTTTTAAAATGTTTTATTACAAAAATAATAAAAATATCTGTGCAATCGCTTGAGTGTTTATTGAGTTCAGGCTTTTTAAAAGTCAAGAACGGTTTCTGGGCGATGAACGATAAATAAAGAAACATATTCGGCGTGAAGGATTGAGTTCTTATTTGAGTTGACAAGTGTCATAATACAATATTCATATGGTGCTCTGGTTTGTAAACGTTATATTTAAGTGTACATACATAGCTAAAAAAGACTTACCTGTTTCTTTTGTTTTGGATTGATGTTAAAATGTGACTACAAGCAGTAAGAAATGTAGCGTCTAATAGACCTCTGCCTACCTTTTCTAGTGCCTGCCTGCCTAGTGCCTAACTTTTCATAACACACCATAATAGTACATAGCACGTCCTCTTTAAACTCTTCTAACATATACTCTGTCAAAAAAGTATCGGGAATTAATAATTTAATTCTAATTCCAAATTCAATTCAAATAATTCTTTTTTGTGGTTAAGTTGGTACAACTGTTTTCTATATTGGCGCGAAGTTTGAGCAATATCTGTCACTCAGTTTGTTTTCAGTTCTCGATTTTGTAAACTCATTTCAAGAGTGTTCTGTGATTTTTGTAATGGATAAAAACATCGAACAAAGAGTTTGTCTCAAATTTTGCATTGCAAATGGAATTTCATGTTCAAAGTTGCTGAAAATGTTACAAAAAGCATACGGTGAATCGACTTTATCAAAAACTCGTGCATATGAGTGGTACAGTGCATTCAAAAGTGTTCGAGATTTGTTGGAAGATTTGCCTCGCTCTGGTCAGCCATCAACGTCTTCAATTGAACTTAATATCGCTAAAGTGAAGGAAATTGTGACTGAAAATCCTCATTCAAGTTTGAGAGAGATAGCCGCTGAACTTTCTATGTCCCACGAATCGATTCGTACCATTTTAATCGATCGCTTGGGCATGAAACACGTTGCCGCTCGACTAGTCCCGAATTATCTGAGTTTTCTTCAAAAACTCAATCGCGTAAAAGTCGCTGAAGACATGCCAGAACGATTCAATTCTGACCCTACATTCGTAAAACACATTGTTACTAGTGATGAGACATGGGTTTACGAGTTTAACATGCAAACTAGTCAACAAGCTCCGGAATGGCGGCTTCCAAATGAATCGAAACCGAAAAAACCATGACAAAGTCGATCAAAAGTCAAGGTCATGTTGACTGTTTTGTTTGACTATCGAGGTGTTGTGCACTCGGAATTTTTGCCAGAAGGTCAGACTGTAAATAAAGAATATTATTTGAGCGTTATGCGGCGTTTGAGAGAGCAAATTTGTCGAAAAAGGCCAAATTTGTGGAAAGAAAATTTTTGGATATTACAAATACCATCGAACAACCATCGGATATGGTGCTAGCCGACGTTTTTTTCTTTCCAAAACTCAAATTACCACTTCGAGGTACCCGTTTTCAGTCGATTAAAGATATCAAAGAGAATTCGCGGTGAGAACTGAAATCGATTCCGGAAAATGCATTTAAAAAATGTTTTGATAACTGGATTATTCGTTGGCGTAAGTGTATTATTTCTGAAGGGGGCTATTTTGACAGCGATATAATAAATTTGGAAGAATAGTTAATATTTTGTGTTTTATTGACCTTTTCCCTGTACTTTCTTGACAGAGTGGTATGTGCTATAACTAGAGATCGGATAACCGGATGCATATTTACCTAAAGTAATTTTTTTCTAACAAATGATGGAAGCGGCTTCTTAGGATATTTTTATGAAAATAAAATCCCAGGATTCCGGGATCATATTATTTATTTATTTCGAACTTAATGCACAATTTGTGCAAAGGCGGACTTAATGCCCAGGGCATTCTCTACCAGTCAATCTTGGGGTGATGTAGAAATATTATACTGTAGAGATTTTACTAATCGGATGTATATTTACTTAAAGTTAAATTTTAATTTCCCATTCGAGTATGTGTGTATGTAAGGTGTAATAGAAATGGTGGTGTGGTAAATAAGAAACCTAAATGAATATAAATTTATTTATTCATTAAGGACATCTTACACAATATGTTTATGTTGTACACACAGAAAATACAAAGAGGAGAAATGCAAGATAGAAAAGTTGTACATGGGCACTTTGGACAATATACATAAATAATTGTCATACAAGAATTAAAGTCGCTTATGATATTGTATTGTTTTCTTTACAAGTAGCCATGACATGCACTTCTTACATAGCTAATATGAAGAAAACAAAAACTTAAAGCTAGTACATTTTGTAATTCACCATTCAAGTGGCAGCGAGATAAATGTGGAGAGGTTTGGAAAAGACCTATACTCAACATTGGGTGGCCAAAGATTAAAGAAGAAAGATTACCTCAGTGACAATTTCTTTAATCACTATCTATAACTATGGTTCATTCACTGAAATATGTCATTTCTGTATTTGTTTGTGTTGAACATGATGGTATTACATCTGGTTCTACTGACTGTTCAAAACTTCTTAATTCAGGATTATTCAGAGAATTGTAATATTCAATAATAATTTTCTCGAGGCTATCATTTGTTAGTCAATTTCTTTTCAAATTCAGAATCCACTTGTAGGTTGAAAAGGATCTCTTCTAGATAGATGGATATGGCTTCGTTGCTATCCAATAAAGCTACAACACTCGATATTTTGTCAAAATGTTTGGCATAGTAAAATGCCACCTCCATATTCCCACTTAGTGATAACTGGCTCGTATTCATACTAATTCGTACTCTGTTGTGAGCTTATAAAAATATTTTTTTGACATTATTAATTAATTAGAGTGTCTACATCACCGTAGCTTAAACGTTTTGTCTCTGCTAATTTATCTAAAGCGTGAGTTAAACACGTATACGCTACGCTATCGCTACATAACATTAAAACGTCCTGCACTTTATTATTGAATTGAGTCCCCCCATAAGTTTTTTAGACATTTAATCACAAACTCGGACACAGTACGACCATTTACAACATCTAAAGTTAGACAATTTAACAGGTAAATTCGTCCCGACGACTTTTTATTTAATGGTTTTACAACATTTCGTCCATTTCTTATTGTTTTGTACTTCACTGTGGATAAGCTTCATTTTATTTTCATACATATAGCCCAAGTATTTCGTCCTTAACAAAGACTCACTTAGAATAGAATTGGAATTCTATCTTGATTTTTACAGTTACAAATGTTTTTTTTTTAAACCACGAAAATTGGGGTTTTGAACACGATATGTTGCACATAATGAGAAAATTAATCAAGTCAATATAAAAGTCATTTTGTACTGCTACTTGAATTCCTCGATGTTTTTGTGATTTCAGATGCCGATTCAAAATGGTTTTTTTCGCTTTTAATGTCGTATCACATTTCGTACAGCTTATAGTTCCAGTTGATGGGTTGTAAAACATCTTTGGGTGATTTCGTAGCCATGACTGAGCTATGTCTTCTCTTTGAGTTAAACCCGCCATCAAGATAGCGAATAATACCTGCGAACTAAAAAAGATCATTCTTTGATGGTTTAAATAGATGGGTCAAAATACAGTATCACAGACATCACAACACAACACAGCGCAATGTTTTAAAACTTCCAGAAATACTGCAAATCTGTTTAAACAATAGTCCCTTAATGGAACAATTGACCAATTCGAGAGCAGAACACGTTACTTCCTGCCGAAAGTACCGTTACTCAAGTACAATTGACTTTACTAAGAGTTATTTATTATATTATACAATTTTTTTTCACTATAATCCAAATCAGATTTCCAGCTATATACAAGTAGGTAGGTACAATGTTTTTAAACGATTTTGTAAAAAGAAATAATGCTTATCTTGTTAATAAAAGAAATGAGGTCCAAGCCGCAGAGCAGGTAAATCCAGGATTCGTGACACAAAGTCATCGTTTCAAGCAAAACAAAAATACAAATCAGAAACAGTTGTTCAATAGCCAAGTAGGAAATTGAAGAAATGAGAAAAAACCTTGAGAAACACCCGATTGCATAGCAAGCACAGCGGCGAATGTAGTTGTATTGTTGCGTCGCTACTTGCGCACAAGCAAGTATCATTTGCTGTGCCACACACACTTTTACAAAATGCTTACATTTCCTGATGTTTAATAGGCCCAATTTGACACTTGTTACAATGGAATATGGTTGTTTTTGCTTAGTCAAAAATCACTGACAATAAAAGTAGGGAAAAGCAACCATATTAAGTTGTAACAGGGCAACTGTCATTTGTGTCATACTGGGTTTATTACATCTCACGAAGTATACATATATTTGAATTTCCCGGAATCGCGGGATTATGTCGATAAAAAAGTGCTTTCCATAATAGTCAACATCTCAACTTTAGGTAAATATGCATCCGAATATCCGATCTCTAGTTATAACCATAAACTTAATATACCAGGGTATAAGTTGATGGTTATAATAATATATGTTCCTGGAACATTTTAGATTTTGGTTTTGTGACTCATATTTTAGGGTTATATCCGGTAATAAAAACCGCTTACTATTTTTAGTTAATTTTATATTTTTTTTTATACTTATCTTAATTTGAAACTGATAATATGCACTTTGTAATTTACTAATAAACTTTATTATTAATTTCCAAAGTTCAAGAACAAACATATTGTATATTTATTCTATACTGTGGTAGCTACCAAGATAAAGACTAGCCCGATGGCTAGCAGATACCAATGCCTATAATTTTCTCAACCGGTTAACTTCAAAATTTTAATAAGGTATGTCAACGACCGATGTCGATCGAACACAATTAAACGTCGATACGTATAATCGTGTTTTCCATTGTTTCTGATGAGAAAGTGTTAAGTATTAAAAGTTTTAGAACTCGAGTATATTGCAAGAGACTTTTTAGTTTCACTATGTGCAGGCAAATTATGAAAAGTCTTTAAGAACCATGGAATATGACAATTTTTAACACGCTTTTATTTTAACCACCTTCAACACGTCGGATTAATCGGAAACTTTGCACACTTACCAAGGACCGATGACAATGCAATAATTTAAATAGTTTGATCCATTATCCTGATCAGGATCTTCATGATTAGCGATTTTTTATATCTAATGACTCGGTAGTGTTTTGCGCCAAGTACGTTTTTAAAATAAATATTCCGGAGAGGGAGCCTGAGAAACAGCGACAAAATCCGAGGAAGGCAGCAGGCGCGCAAATTACCGACTTCCATCACAGGGAGGTAGTTACAATCTTAATAAATTATCGTTTAAAAAAATAAAAAACCACGCACTAATGATAAATTGAATTAAAAAGTGAAATATAAATAATGGTTTAAAGAAACTAAAAAACGCGCTTTAATAGAAAAAGAAAACAAAAAGTAGTACATAATTTTCAATCAAATAATTTAAATTAAGAATAGTGTGATTAACAAAAAAGACTTACCAGTATTTTTTACAAAAAAACATTTTTTTTTGTTAATCACACTGTTCTTAATTTAAATTTATTGAAAATTATTTTCTACTTTTTAGTTTGGTTTTCTACTAAAGCGTGTTTTTTAGTTTTTTTTAACTGTTATTTTTTATACAATCTCTAGGGTTTGAAATACATTTGGAAATGGTTGCTCGTTGCTCCGTCGGGAAATCTATGAAAGGGAAGGCAAGGCGATGCAGTGATAAACTATGGGCTCGTGATAATAAAACCTTTATTTTTTCAGCACAGTCCTTTTTATCCTCATAATTAACATAAAATTGCTTTATTATGATCTCAGTTTTTTTCAATAGTCATCCAAATAAAACATAGGTTTAAATCACAGATGCGCTTGAAAATTTTCAATTTAATAAGAGAAAACATTCGTTGAAGTCATACCAGACCTTTTTTTGTTTTTTTTACGTGTGGAAACCCCCTCGGGTACCACCTCACCGTTTCGGCCTATTTTCTACTGTTTCGGCGCCGGGCCTTAAGGCCAGCGCTCATGGAGGCCGTAGGTCATTAGGTGCCCTACGGCCTCCATGAGTCAAGTCATACCAGACCCCAGACCTGTAGAATTACAATAATAATGTTTTTAAATCATCGTGGTATGGCGTATATAAATGGGCCAACATTGGGGTTTTTTTTTTTAATTTTATATTATTCAGGACAATAAACAATTGCGCAATAATAGGTTACAAAATGTTCCTTGTTGGTAAAATATTATCTTAATTAATCATGCAACCAGCACCGTTATCCACAAAATATTGTTACAAAGTAATGGTAGCATACTAGTGATTCACAAAATAACAGAATTATAAGGTACAGAGAAACAAAAAAACAAAGAAAAGGCTGAAACTAGGTTATTACATGAAGTTTATTGTTAAAAAATACGCCTAGATCCTTTATTCTATTGACATTTTCTAACGTAGTGTTGCAAAGGAAATAGGTGTGCTTCAAAATGTTATTATTTTTTGTAAATGAAATAGTTCTGCATTTAAACAAGCTTAAGTGTAATTTGTTACGATTGCAGTAGTTTGATAAACAATGTAGATTATGTTGTAATTTTTCACAGTCATTAATACCATTTATACAGCGAAATATTTTAAGATCATCAGCATATAAAAGAAAACGAGTATTCTTAAAGCAGGAGCTTATGTCGTTTATGAACAAAACAAATAATAAAAGGCCTATAATGGAGCCTTGTGGTACTCCTGATGTCACGTCGATCGCCTCTGAAGCAAAACCATTGATGATAAGAGGTGAACCATCGCAACAGATTCCCACGGATACCATTAAACTTGATCTTATTCAGTAACATAGTGTGATCTACCTTGTCGAAGGTTTTACAGAAGTCTGTGTAAAGACAATCAACTTGACGACGATTGTCCATATTTTCGAACAAAAAGTTAGAGTACAATACTAAGTTACTCAATGTGGAACGACCTTTGACAAAGCCATGTTGTTCAGGGATCACAATACCATGTAAGATAGGATATATAGCATTATGAACCAGCCTTTCTAATACCTTCGACAAGGTAGTCAGCAAGGATATTGGACGATAATTTGTAACATCACTTTTAGCACCACTTTTATAGACAGGTGTTACTTTGGCTATTTTCCATTTACTAGGTACAACCCCCTCCCATAGACTACGATTAAATAAGTAACTTAATGGTATACATATAGACTCGGCAGTGTATTTCAAGAAGAAAGGCGGGATACCATCTGGTCCAGATCCTTTTGTGACATCCAATGCTTTAAGTGCACCAACTACCGTTTCATCAGAGAAAGAGAGATCAGTTATATTAATGTTGTGGTTTGTAGAATAATTTTCTGAGGTGCCATAATCAGTATGAATCGTATTACAACCCTTTTCATAAACGGAGCTAAAAATGATGAGAATAACCTACATACATCAATAGGCTGACTAGAATTTTCATTACCATATGTCATTGTGCAAGGTATACCAGTCCTATTTTTACGACTATTTATATAAGACCAAAATAACTTTATATCTTTTTGTAAACCATTTTCTATCGAATTTAAATATTTCTTAAAGCATTCCGCGGATAGTGACTTAAATCTTTTACGAAATTTAGAAAATTGTTCATAGTCCGAATTATTTCGATATTTTTTCCATTTTTACCCAAGCTTTTTCTTTGTTTTTATACATATGAATTAGGGGGCGAGAAAACCAAATTGGAAAATCGTTCACTTTTACCGGTCGTTTAGGGACATAAGATTTTATAATTTGATAAATTGATTCATAGAACCAGATGTAGACCAGTGTAAACCAGATCTGTATACTCCCACACCAATGTAACCCTGTATCGCGTTGGTTACAATACCACCGGATAGATATCTTGTAGATAAAAATGTTTTTATCTACAAAATGGTTACTGTACCACGGTATTTGACAGAACAAGGCATTTTACCACTGTTAAATAGAAGATGTACAAATTTTGGTTATGTGGTTAGTTTATGCTGAAACTGCTGGCAAAATAATTTGTGCGATCAAACTGTCGCTGTTGCTAAGCTAACAATATTTACCTTGTTAAGGAAAGTTTTGACAGTTAGTAGAAGTAACATCGTGCAAAGTTTAAGCCAAACCGACACAAATGAATTTTGTTACCCTTTATTGAATTGCTTAGAACAAATATAATATTTATGACTGTTGTATTAGGTGATGCTCGTGACGTTGTGGATTCATTTGAGTGACGTTTTATTATTTCATTATATTTGAATTTATAATTGTGAAGGAAATCATGGTTCTATATATAGTATCATCGGTCCCGTGAGCGCCACTTGTTTTGGGAGGAGGCGTTATATGATAAAAAGGCAGCGGCACGGTCGGTCGTGGTATAACCCACCAAAATTGAATTAAAAAAAAAACTTCAATTGCATTCTTTACAATGCACTTAACACTGTAATTATTTGAATTAAGTAGTTTCGATATCATGATTATGGTTTCCAGTTGAGTAGTGAGTGAGTGATTAGAGTTAAGAGGGCTGTATATAAATGCTTATTGATTGCAACTGCATGCAGGTTACTAGAAATGTTATAAATAACATTCGTTTGAAATGCCTGCGACGGAAATAGCCAAAATCGGCACGAGGCACTAGGGATCGTACATATTTTATCAGATGTTTGGACACTGGCTATGAATGGTGTACGATATAGGTTAGACTCCATTTATTCTACTGCAATAAAGCTTCTAAATCTGTTCGGTGGGCAATGGTCCATGTGCAGTGTAGGATTTATTTTTGTCTTTTACTTTCTTTACATGAAACTGATTTAAAACCATCATTTATGTGTTGATGTAACACAGAATAGACATGACATACAAAAGACTAGAATTAATTTGCCTAAATTAAAACCTCTAATCTGACAGAGAAATATTTTATATGTGTACTTCCAATGGGAGACGTTTTTTTGGAATAGTATCTACGTATATCAAACATTTTTTTCTTTTTTATGAAATAAAATTACTAGTAACGTGGGTCACACACATTACTAGTAATCTCGTTAACCCCTCCAGCTAAGCTTAACGCCTGTGTTAGGAGTGGGTTTACGACGGTAGTGCACTGGGTGGGGTTCGAACCCGCAACCACTTGATCGCAAGTCCGACGCCTTAGCCATTACGCAACCGCCGCTTAAACAATAAAATGTAGTTTGAAATCTTTTATTATATTTAACTGCTCTAGAAAGCTATTTAGGTATGTTGAATCAGGTATGCTCCTACACACCAGACAAGATGCCATATATATACGGGAACAGTGATGCAAGTAATTTTGTTGCAGCGTACAAAGCAGCGAGTCTTTCTAGCATTATCATAACGGAAAAGGATATTAGACAAGCTATTGCAAAAATTGACCTTAATAAAGGAGCGGGTCCGGATGGATTGCCTCCAGTTTTTATCCGTTTTTGCGTGGACGCTCTTATTAAACCGTTACATTTAATTTACAATAAATCTCTTAAAGAGGGCACATTCCCCGATTTATGGAAAATAGCTCACATTATCCCTATACATAAAACTGGCTGTTTGAATGACGTTAAAAATTATAGACCTATTTCCATTATATCCCAATTTGCTAAAATGTTCGAGGGTATCATTTACAATGTAGTTTACACACATCTTCGGCACATCCTGAGTTCCCGTCAACATGGCTTTATGTCTAATCGCTCCACTTTGTCAAATTTACTGGTGTACACCACTTTTATTGCTCATACATTGGAAGACAGAGGACAGGTCGACGCCATATATACAGATTTTGCCAAGGCATTTGACCGTGTGGACCATTCTATATTGTATATAAAACTTAATCATGCTGGTATGCATGGTTGTCTTCTACGGTGGTTCAAGAGTTATTTGCATAATCGTTCGCAGCTAGTGGCGCTGGCAGGCTATGAATCTATGCCATTTATAAAAGGCTCTGGAGTCCCACAGGGCTCTAAATTGGGACCATTATTATTTCTAGTGTTTATTAATGACCTTCTGGATTTGATTAAATGTGACTGCTTGGCCTATGCTGACGACATAAATATTTATAGTAGAATATCTGAAACTACCGATTGCGCTAAGCTTCAAAGTGATCTTGATACTCTTCAGCAATGGTGTTTGGAAAATAAAATGTCCTTAAACGTGAAAAAATGTACTGACAGTTTTTCACGTTTAAGGACATTTTATTTATATGCTGATATTACGTTTACTAATAAAATTAAATTCATTGATTTTAAATACTGTATAGACGGTGCGTACCTCGATAGAGTGTCTATTATTCGTGACCTAGGAGTCATTTACGATACTTCTTTGTCTTTCCGTCATCACGTGGATAATGTAGTCACAAAAGCCAACAAAATGTTAGGTTTCATAGTTCGAGTATCAAAACCACTGTACAATGCACTGGTCCGCAGCACTGTAGAATATTGCTCCACTATATGGTCTCCTTACTACTCAATCTATACAGATAAGGTGGAGTCCATTCAGACTCGCTTTGTAAGGTACTTATCCATAAAAAATGGCATCAGAAAAACCCAAAACTCAGACACTTCCTACTCAGTAATGCTTTTTAATTTAATTTTTAGTTTTAACTTTTGTACTAATTTTTGTACTATTATTATAATTAGATACAAGATATATCTAAGATATGGTTAGACTTCTCGATTTGTGATTTATTTAATGCTTAGAGTAACTATTATGATTTCACCATAAACAAGTAGTCTCTTTAATGTACAATGTAATTTAAATGTCATGCATGCCTGTGATTTGTTTAATTATTCTGACAATGTTAAATTAAGAAAATCTCAACTACAAAACATTGTAATTACACAGTTGGTATGCTTAATAAATAAAATAAATACCTTGTTATAAAGCAGTCGTTGTTTATTACAAAATTGCATCTATCAGATAGCTGATTCTATCTGGATTCTTTTAGGTCGTTGGGCGGAGACTCAAACAACTATCCTCTCTACGTCACCCGCAACCCTCTCCGGCAACGAATAGGATCGGAGCCTTTGAATATGAATAAATTTTCATTAAAAATTACCAAAGATTGAGAGGAGCAATTAATAGTTAAGGAATTCGTCCAACGACGGCAACGACGGTGTAAAACAGCACTGACTACGGTGCGTCTTACCCCTGATCCTGACTGGAATGGACAGGAACGAGTGGCGCGCTCCTGTTTGGAGCATTGAGGAAAATGATGTCGATGTAATGTTGGAGGTATCGTATGGTTCAATTTGGTACGACTGTATCATAATCGCTGTCACAGTTTTAAAGTCACACAAATAGCAGAAGATTTGATAGCGAGACTAACTTTAGCACACACTGAAAAATTCATTTGCTTTTTAAAAGATTCAGTTTTTACTTATTTTATGAATTTGAAATTTATTTTGTTCACTCAAAAATATGAAACAGCAAAAAAATATTTTTAATGATGTAAAATTTGGCTTTAAGAAATCTAATTAATGTACATATTCTAAATAAAAATAATATATTAATAAAAAAAAAATATATATATAAATAAAATCACAAATTAAAATTAAAGTCTTGACGTTGACAAGATGAGCCCTGTGACCCGTCAAAACATTCGCGCAATCAAAGCCATTTATTTTAAATCAAGTGCTCAGCAAGTAATACATTTTCCCGTGTTTATCTATATCTATTACTGAAATAAAATATAGTCAATGTTAATAGATGTTAAAGTAGTTTAAATATCATATCCTATTTTTCACCTTCAGTGGACAAATTTTCAAAAACTTTGAACGACTTAATTAAAAAATTTGGTCATACAAAACTCCAAAGTCCAATCCCTTTTATAATCCCTTAGAGATTTCCTTTTTTTTTGCAGATGTGTACTCAAGATAAGTATTTTACATGCCAAATTTCAAGCTTGTAGTATTCTGATATTTTTTATGATATGATTTTGATATTTTCTAATATATCTCGACTAATCAGTAAGTGGTTTTTCGCGCTTATATATAACTAGCAGCGCACCGCGGTTTTACCCGCGTAAGTCCCTATCCCGTGAGAATATCAAGATAAAAAGTAGCCTATGCGTTAATCCAGGTCTCCAGCTATCTACATACCAAGTTTCATCGCAATCGGTTAAATAGTTTTTGCTTGAAAGAGTAACAAGCATCCATCCATTCATCCATCCAAACTTTCACATTTATAATATTAGTGGAATGCATAATGTATTCTATAGATAACATTTATGCATTTATTTTTTATGGTCAGAAATAGCTATAGTAGCTAAACCGCAAATTAATTGGACCCTATGACTATTCAATTGCAATCAAAGTCGAAAGAAATTTTATGCAAACACTTTTTACAATGGAGGCTTTGTGCAATCACCACAAATGACTTTCAAAGATTCAACTGAGAAAATCGGACGAGTAAAGAGAGTTTGAATGGCGAGAATTTTAATATTCCGTGTAGAGCCAAAATATCAAGATAATTTTGCACAAGCGCCTAGGTGCTATGAAATAAGTGTGCCACCACAACGTACGTAGGAGCTCAGCACCTATTTAATTAGCTTCAAGATTTCATGTTGATTACTCGAATCATGCACGACCTTAAATACAAGTTTTAGTGGAATGCACCATCGTAATTATTAAGCATACTTGCAGCTTTATATTTCTGTCACTACAGTAACCTTTATCAGGGCTCGTTTTTAGCAGAAAAGCTTGGATTTTACAATTTTCTCGTGTGCTTTTCAGTAGATTCCATACTTTACTACAACTATTGTTGTTATAATTTATGCCAGGAGTTACGTTCATGTATATTTTTGTCAAAAACTTATCTCCATTAGAATTTAAACTTCACAGCTGATCTAGGGTTTCCTACTCAACGGTACTTAATAAATAAATTACGACTTTCGTTGCGGTTGTGTTGGTGTTGTTGAGTAAAAACTCAACAAAAATTGGCATTTCATTACGAAGCCCCATCTTGTGCCACTGTTTAAAACTGGTTTAATGAGTTTAAACGTGGTCGAAGCAAATTCACTGATGGTTCTCGAGAAGGACGTCCTTCTACGGCGACTACTGAAGATAACATGAGTGCTGTGCGGCTAATGATAGAAGCTGATAGAAGGGTGAAATATCAACAGATTCGGACAGCTTTAGGCATTGGTATGAGTCAAGTACAAAAAGTCTCCCATGAACATTTGGGCGTCAGAAAGCTTTGTACTAGATGGATACCTCATAATTTAACGGAAGATCAAAAATGCCGTCGTTTGGATTGGTGCCACTGGTATTCGTTTTTTGAACCCTGAAGATGTCGCGTTTGCGTTTGAAAAAGGCGTGGAAGATATCCCTAAAGAAGATTGGGCTCACTGCTTCAGGCAATGATTCCATCGCATGCGATGGTTCTTAGAAAGGATCCGTTCCTTTCTAAGAACCATCGCATGCGACTACTTCGAAAAGCAATAAAAATATTAACAGGCTTCTATATTATTGTTTTTTTATTTTCTAAAAACTTTCAGTGTGACCCCAAGTACGTATGTTGCTCGTAAAACTCACATTATAATTAAAACTACAACAGAGATCACTGTACAATGATTTCACAAAAGCAAAATAATGTGAACTTTGCGCTTCTGTTATGTAAGTTAATAAATATAAAAGTTGGAGAAAAGCATTAGTGTAGCTCTTAGAACAACAGGTGAAGCAATTCTTTACTCAAGTATCTACTCATAGTAACTTGTTCCTTACCTGGGAACTATTCGTTGTTATTACATTTGCCATGTGTTGTGTTTTTACCTTCTGCATTAGATAACTTTAAACATCAATAGAAATATATTAAGATTGAATATAAAATCAAGCGACGATGTCGAGACTTTTGTTGCTTCAGCGTAAAATATAAGACATATTAATTTCACATTTGCACTCTTGTAAAGAATATCAACAGTATTTGGTCGGAATGTGCCACAACAAACCATTAACTTGGTCGTTTCTCATCACAAAGTGCGAGGGACATTAACTAGGTAAGTCAGAGTGGCAACGTTGGCGCGTCTCAACCAAATCGCTCGCTCTCTAATTTACGTTCCAACTTTGGTGACATGTGTGTTCTATAGATTTGGTTTGCTCTTGGAGTATAAGATCAGTTAACTGCCAACCTTTTTGATTGTAATAGCATTCAGAACGCAAACTTTACTGTTTTCACAGGATATTACATTATTCATGTATTTGTATCTTGAATTACGTAAATACAGAGATGGTGTACACAATGATCTTTGTGTCATGGAACCATTTATATCAGGCCACATCACCAATGCAATGTATAATTTGTGTTGTTCATGAGAAATTACATCTTAAGTTGATAAAACGTAACTAATTATTAAAAAGCACAATTTAAAGGTGGTCACTTCTAATTGCAGTATGTATATAATCTCCAAAATCGTCGTTACGGAGAAACCCTTCGATATTTTGCCTTCGATATTAACCCTTATGGCTTGGGGTTACCATACAGCTATACATATATGTATACGATATTACTTATCGTATATTCATCTGATTTAAAAAAGGTGACCTTTTATACGATACCCTTATAAGATTACTTCGTTTTCCGTCTTTCTATCTGTCTGTCAGTCTGTCTGTCTAACTAGACCCTTTTTCTAAGAAATATGGAGAGCTTTCAAGTTGCAATTAACATTAAATACTTGTGTCTGTAGTCAATTGAAGGTTAAAAAACAAGCTTATTTAAGTCAAATTAATTAAGAGATACGGCCACTTAAGTCTTTTAACACTTCGCCTGTTCCAGTTTTAACCAATTTTAACACCTCGCCGAGAGGGTACTTTTCATTAACCTCCAATCATGAAATTTGACAAGAAGCAAGGTCTTATAGCACGAGTAAAGGAAAAAATTCGAAAGACGTTAAGTTATTGTTAACTAACATAAAAAATATGTTTTGCAATTACAAACTTATATTTTGTGCTTGGAAAATTTACTGTGACGTATATCGATCTGTGGGGAGTACGGCAAAGTTCAATTTGTCCTTCAATCCAAATTCAAAGACACTAATGTTGTATATATGTAGTTATTACGTTTCGGAGATTAATTTTGTGGGGAGACACTCGGAAAAAACAGGCAAAAATCTTCGACTGTTGATTTCCGAGATGAACGAATTATCTACATACAAGTTTGTACGGAAACTTCGGTGCGGGAGTCAAACTCACACTTGTTCCTTTTTTTTTTTAGTTAAGCACCCTCTCGATGAAAACAAATACACACATATTACAATACAATATTCTTTATTGTAAACCATAGAAAAAAAGTTACGACAACAAAGAAACTTTATGTTTTCTTTAGATTTATAACAGACATGCATAGTGTACGAGTATATTAGCATACAGTTTGTTCAAACTGTACTAAATATTCAAATACTACTAATTAATTTGACAGCACTATTAATTAGATTCTCGTGGCAATTGGTTAATAACATGCATTATATCATTACATTTCAAGCGGCTCTGATAAATTTGATTATCTATTAGGTCCTGTACTTTTATTGATTAACACACCAATATTTATCTGTCGATTTTTTCTGCTCTAACCTTATACCGCATTTCATATGCAAAAACTACAATCTTAAATAATTATCACATAATTTAAGGATCAATACATAACCATTGCAACTGGTGCTGAACAAATAAGAAGACTAACAAATGGCATAACTAATTTTGATGAAGCAATGTTACACATCCTAGGCGTGTGAGGGAATGACATTGAGATAGCTACATCTTATGCGTATGAGGAAATGACATTGAGATAGCTGGTCATTTGATATTTACTCATAATATTACACTGAGACGTACCTGGTTAGACTAGGAGTTACTTAGGTAGAAACATATTTTCCGAACTCAAATCATTCATCAAAGTTTTCGATTTTTTTAAAATTTGGATATAACATTTATGTAACAGGCATCCTAGTTGATTGATTAAATAGTGTTTGTTAAAGTGTACACTACATTTTCAATTTACCTTTACTTTGAAAAAAAATTAAATAAACATTATGACGTTAGATTTTGACAAGCATTCCCAATAATCTGCTGTTATTTATTGTACAATCATAATCCGAACAGATGCATTACACACCTCATGTAAAGGCTTAACAAACTTGACAAATTTGCCGATTAGTAAAATATGTACAAGAACTTAAACAAGTACATGTATTATAAGCATAAATCTTTGTGGGATTCGTGGCTCAGATTCTTATTGTAATACGAGTTAAATTAAAGGCTACAGTTGTAAACTTCGTGCTGCTAAAGTTTAAAGCAATCTAATACAATATTACTTGTAAAATAAATACATAAATATATACATCAAATACAAACAGCAAATTCTAAATTTGGATTTTCGCTAAATTAGTAGTTACTAATTGTTATTGCGTGAAAATAAGGTAGGCGGTTGACGGCAATGCGAGTGTAAAGTGACAATTATAAATTGATGAGCAATCAAAGGGAATTGTTGGGAAAAATGTAGTGGACTGACCATATTTCTTGTTAGGTCTGCTATGATGGCTGGCCCTATTTTTTTTTTTTTTAAACCCCCACGGTTCGTCACCCCACCTGGGCTAAGCGGTAGAGTGGTATGTCGGACTCGAACCGACTAAAACTACACGGTGTTCCATCACAGTCCATATTACCAGGGCCTCAGGTGTACCCTTAGAAGGAAATCCCTGTGTACCCTGGCAGACTTGGCCGCCTGTTAAACAACAGGCGACCCCACTGTGTTGTGGGGGATTTTGTCCCCTATCAGTAAGAGAGGCACGCGCGGAACACGGCGCCACCGTCTCGGGATGATGGCTGGCCTAACCATTTCTTCATAATTTGGTGAAGATCACACATAAAGCACAGGAAGCGGACTTAATAAGATATTACGAAGTAAGTACATTGGCCAGTAATTGATTTTATTGCTTACCTTTATGGTAGCGTAATGGCTAAGGCGACGGAATTGCGATCAAGTGGTTGCGGGTTCAAACCCCACCCAGTGCACTACCGTCGTGAACCCACTCCTAACACAAGCGTTAAGCTTAGCTGGAGGGGTTAACGAGATTACTAGTAATGTGTGACCCACGTTACTAGTAATCTTTTCTAAAAAAAAAAAAAAAAATAAAAAAATAAAAAAATTTCCTGCGGCAAGTGAAAATGTTGATTGATTGAAAATGGTATATTTATATACAGTAATCGACTTTACAACACGCTCTAATTACAGAAAAAAATGCCGTTTCAAAAAAATATTTCTTACATAGTGGCAAGGACTGATCAGGTACTTAATAAATTTACATATAAATAAGTTAAGTAATCAAAAGAAGAGCAGGAAGTGGAAGCCTGGGAGACCAAAAATCTTTCTGATCTATAATAATAATTACTTGAGACACCTCACACACGGTCGTCTAATCTCAAACTAGGCAGAGCCTGTACTATGGTAAACAAACTGCTGATACATATACTTAAATATTACTAAATACATATTTTAGATAAATTACACCCAGACACAGAACATATGATAGTGCACACCACACAATTGATTATCTGGGTGGGAATTGAATCTACGACCTCTGGTTTATCAGTCAAGATCACTAACCACCAAACCAACAAGCCAGGCAATGATCTGACTAGTCTCTAGTCTGATATAGATTCACAAAGGCCAGCCCATGTGCGTAAGTCCCGCAACAGATAAAGTGACCGCCACCGTCTAGAATAATCCAGCATACCGTAATACACCGTAACGATAAAGACAATGACATAAGTAAGACAGTCCATACCACCATAGACACAGCATCACCTTATTGCACGTAATCCTGGTTTTGCTACAGTCTGTGGAGCTTGACTAACCTTTAACTATTATCTTTTTCGCACGTTCTTGTCGTAGGTGATCCACTTTTCGTCACCAGTGATCAATGTTTTCAAAAATAGTTCGGTTTCATTACGTTTCAATAGAGAATCGCAAATGAGTACACGATTCATTATGTTTCTTTTAGTGAGCTCGTGTGGCACGCAAATATCGAGGTTTTTTATATAGTCAGCCTTTTTTAAATGGGTCAAAACTATTTTGTGGTTAATCCTCAGTTCCTCGGCTATGTCGTAACTACTAGTATGCTGATCTTGATTCACTTTTTCAAAAATGGCATCGTCTTTATCATATGAGCGACCAGAGCCAGCTACATCTTTGACATGAAAATGTCCGGTCTGAAAACGCTTGAACCAACTTCGTACTATTCTTACTCACACTGCATTAGGTACATAAACATAACATTTTTTTCCGCGGCTTTAGTCCCATTTTTCCCTTTTTTTGTAATAAAACTTCAGAATGTATTGAATTTCTTCGTTACATTCACTCATTTTGGCAGACAGAAAAACAATTGAAAAAAAAGTGGTTTTTGGTTTTATTTTTCTTAATTATATTTATTGATATTAAAAACAGTCAGATACAAACAGTACAACCCAAGAGATTATTCTTCAATTTTATACATACAAAATATGAAAAGACTTTTTCCCCGACCGCGATAATTGGAGCCCAAAGGTGCTTCATGGAATGCAACATCGGTAGGACTTATTCTTGTGTGTTTATAAAAACGAGAGAAAGAGACGAGACATGTATCGCAGTATCCTTAATCCAATCAATGTGATTAATATTAGAGAGCTTGGACTTCTCGGGAACAGCCAGTTCGGGTTACAGGTCAGCGATTTTGACCTGCTCGATCTGTCGCGAACACTCCCCAATTCATCCATATAAGCAGTACGCCTTTCCTTCCCTTCTTAACGACCTTTACTTTTCAATATACTCCCTATTTTCTTATCTTTAATTCCCAAAGTGGTCGGTTGACGATAATTGGCTTGGAGGCTTTTTATTTCTTCCTGTAGTAATAGGTTTATCAGTCCGCAGTCTAACAAAGAAAAACAAAGAACACTTCCAAGAATTCTCTCAATTCTTTCAAGAATCTTCTAAAACCTATTGAAATTATAATATTTGTGTCTATAAATTGTTACAGTACGTTAATTAAGAAATGTTAATTTTGGTACAATAACAGGTATTCCTTTGTTGTTCGTTTTAATTTTAATTATATTATTAATGAGGGAATAAATAAATACGGACCGGTCTTGAACAGATAAAGACTTAGTAATATCTAGGCAAGAAATAAAAAACACTAGGACGGAATTGTCGAAATACGTAATAGGATCATGACCTTAACTCGTAAATTTCAAGGTAATAAGTTACACGTAAATAAAATTTACCGAGTGACGTTCAAATTGGTTTAAGAGGGTCCCTATTAAACATTTTTTCAATAAAAGATGATGACTGTGCAAATGCGATGGCTACGTAGCGTTTAGAGGACCGTAACAGATAAGTAATGATTTATCATTTATTAAGGTTTTTGTGAAGAAAAAAGTTTTGTTTTGAGAAGTTTTTGTAACAAGCCACCCGCGTTATAAACGAAATATGCTCAGACACTATATTTCATTTCAATATTAAACCTTTAAGAAAATATTTCAGTACACCTATACAATACTGCTACTCAATAATATAATAATGAAAAGTAATGCTTAATCACGTTGAGGATGGTGATGCAAAGTATACAGATTTATTTGGTAACTAAATCATTACAAAAGTCACACTTTCCTTTTTTATAGTCGGTAAAAAAACGAACATTTATCGGATATGTAAATCGAGCTCTAAAACCTCTAATGGTATGTTTATTAATATGCAAACTATAATCTAAAACTCAACTCTAACAAGAACTAAAATATACTCTATTTATACTGCATGTATCTCAAAGCCATTTTACAGGGACCATTAGTAGTCTGCAATATATCCTGTATAGAGGATAGTGAGTAATTAGTTGTTTATTTGAATAAAGTGCCAAGCTTTAGAATTATATCAGGCTTATTAGGCGCCGAATTTGAATGTTGGCACTTGGCACTTGCACATGACTGGGTGGGGAGGGGGACAGTTATGTCTAAATCACTTAAAACACTACACCGTCTATTTAAACCAAAAATATACAAATATGATGTCTCATTGAGTCTGAATCATTGAGTCACATAGACGTTGCATTGTTTTAAGTGATTATCACATAACTGTTCCCCTCAATATCAAGTTGTGGTGTGTAATTCACAGATAATTGTTCTGTGTCGGGTGTGCTATGTATTCGTTTCTTCAATCTATGGTATGCGTTAATACCCTGCAGTCGTAGTGTTCCCTAGTGCGGTGGAATTGAGTGCGGGATTTCTGTTACCGAAATAAATAAAAAGCACTTGCGATGGCTTTGCCTAATGTTGACAACTTTACTAAAACTTGTAGATTTGACTTGATATACCTACGTATACTTTTGTTGAATTACATGAAATTAAAGCCAACTAAGTAAACTCAAAAAAAAAATACTTTAATTTTAGAAGATTTAGTACGCACCTCTTTAGAAACTCTGGTATCAATATGAGTTTATCTGTGATAGTAAGTGTTTCTGAAAATTTTTGCTTTGTAAAATCATCAATAGTCCGATTCCCTTCCTAATATTTATTACCCATTGGTGCATGTCTTAAGTCTAGCTTACAGTCTCCTAAAATGCCAGCAGACAATGTAAGCTACTGTATTATACTAGTTGGTTAGGCTATACAAATATATCACTTGTACAGTATCAACCTTGTGGCAATCGGAAAAGGTCTTAAAGTATTAAAGTACTTGCAATGTAAGGAAAAAAAATACTTCCTCTTTGACGGTGTAGCTTATCCTTTAAGGAACATTGGAGGAACATTTATATCGCAGTCAACCGGAGGAGCAGTATCACACACGCACTAGCGTGGGTGGTGCTCCTCCTCCGGTCAAAAATTATAATAGTTTACCATTAAAACTTATTGATCCTCTAAATATGAATAAATTTTATAAAAAAAAATACTAGACCCAGATTCGGCGAGGAGAGCAATTTTCAGACGATAATTTTTTTAAGGGGTATTATTGTTTTTTTTGTATAAATTATTAGCATGCAAAAATTTGAGAACAAAGCTGTTTTGAAAGAACATTATAATTTCACGGTGTATAGGAATCGACCATTATTAACTAAAAGTAGTAAACCAATTCGATAGCTATGCTACAGTCTACATCATATTTTTACTAAACTTCAAACATAAGTTTATAAAATACTAGCTACCCAGTCACGCTTTGCTGTGGCTAAGTAATTTCCATTTCCAATACAAAAACATTGTGACTATAAATTGACATTTAAACTATCCTGTCTATCAAGTTGGACGACACTGCATATTGTGCAAATTTCATTAAAATCTATTTCTATTTTATTGTAATCCGGTGGCATACCTGATGGTAAGCGGTAACCGGTGCGTATAAAACCCAGAAACACCAGTTGTGTCACTTGTATTTGGTGCCCGACTCTTCCTTCCATCGCGAACTGGGATGCTAATAACCAACAGAAAAAACGTCACAGCGGGTATTTGTAGAGTGGAGGTACAGAACAGTCGAACTCCGATTCCAATTAGAAATCTTATGTCGCTGCTTAAAACTGCAGTATGTACATTCCTCATAGACAATCACGCCTGTATAATATTGAGTTATAACTATATATTTCTAGAACGAAATCTCAGAATAGTACTAACTTAACCCATATTTTTGAAATGTCACAAACTAGAAGTTAAACTCTGCAGCTGAATAGAACCGCCTTGTGCAGAAGTTTATGTGGATTCCTTTTTGCGACACTTATCTCAACTTTGTCCGTAAAATTAATTAGAAACAAGGTCCAGTCTGTGACTTCATCTGCATAACACTTGCACATTCTACGCTATTCCGTAATTAAATTATGTTTATTTGAGTATATTTGTGAGAATTATTTTTTACTGCATAGTGAGGAGGAGAGAAATAAGTTTAGCCCTCGTAGATAAAAACTTATACTAATTAGTTTTTAGGGTTCCAATTTTCAAACCAAGGACCAACTATCTTCCTTAAGATATGTTGCGGACTTATGAAGCTCAAACCAACTAAAAACATCTTTTAGTTTGAGACACTGAAGGACATTCTGTAGTTTCTTGTGAGCGTTTATTCGTCGGAAATATAATACAGTTTACTTGGTCTTTCATTTTGTTGACAATATTGTTGATCTATCACCAAACTCGATCATATTTTCATTAAGTGTTTTAAGAATGTTCCCAAAATATTGTGTTTGATATTTTATTGCTTGTTAGTTTATTCATCGAGTATATTACCATTCATAAGTGTTAACTTATGAATGGTAATATTGTGTGGTTAAATTTACTACCACGTCATAACAATAATAATAACTTCACACATTGCACGGCCGTCTGTTTCCGTACTAGGCAGGGCCTGCACTATGGTAACCAGACTGCTGATAATCATACATATATATTTCTAAATACATACATACTATAGATAAATTACACCCAGACACAGAACAAATGATCATGCTCATCACACAATTATTTGCTTCAGATTGCAAACAGAATGAAAAAAATTACTGGACTTAATACAACCATTATGTAGGATCACAACATCAAAGACGGCAAGTTACCACAGGTTCTCTAGTTTATTTTAATCATATTAAACACACTCTATAAAACATCTAATGTATTATCCGTATACATCTAGTGGCTGGTCACGTCTGAAGAAATACGACCCACCCTAATCCAGTGTTTTTGCTTATTCAATAACTGACTGCAGAATCGCCAGGCAGAGGTCAATGAATGCTTTCTGTGAATCTTTTCTTAGTGCAATATTTTAGCTTTCAGCTCATAAGATTCTTTTGCTTTCAAGTTTACTTTTTTTTCATTGTGTCATAAAATAGGGTTTGTCTCCCAACTCATCTTTCATAGTATAAGCAGTACCGAACTTTTGTCGTTTTCGTGAAAAATTAATGTGATTGCATTTACTGATGTGCAATGCCATGGCATTATTGTCACACCAGTTCCAAAGTCTATTAATATCCTCTTGCAAAAGAGCCTGATCCGATTTAGATTTAACTATTCTAAATAGTTTAAGTCGTCAGCATACATTAGGAAGCATGTATTGCATGAGATCCCTGGGGAACACCAGACGAAGGCATAAAATGTCAGAAGAGGACCCATTCACAACCACTTTAGCTCTGCGACTTACTAAATATGTTTTTAACTAACTCCAGAGAGATCCATGAATACTGAATGTCGTAGAAAGCTTATGAAGTAATATCTTATGATCCACTTTATCAAAAGCTTTGCTAAAGTCATTATATATTACATCAACCTCATTGCCATTACTAATATCAGTTAGGGTATTTTCAACAAAATTTACTAAGCTAGTCAAAGTGGATTTATTTTTGATGAACCATGCTGATTATCAGAAATTATATTCTTGACGTGCCAACTTATATAAGGACATACTAACGACTCAAACACTTTAGCTACAACAGGTAGTTTACTTATTGGCCTATAATTACTGATATCAGCCTTGTTGCCAGACTTAGGTATAAGTACAATTAAGGCCTCTTTCCAATTTTCCCGCAATATTCCTTCAGAGAGGGATCTATTATAAAGAATATGAAGAGGCTTTTATATTTGATCGGCACATTCCTTATAGAACAGAGGTGGTATACCATCATATATTATTCTGGCCCTTTTGATATATCCAGCTGTCTTAGTTTTTTTTTTGATACAACATTCGGAAATATATAGGTGATGTAAGTTGTTGTTACAGGAAATATACTCGTGTGGAGGTAAAACCTGACTGCTATAAGATTTTGGGTTGAAAACAGATGCGTACTGTTTTGCAAATAGATTAGCAATATTTTCTTCATCGGTTGCGGTTTGATCACTGAGCGTCATTTGTCTGGGAACCGCAGAATGACTACTACGTTTATCTTAAATATTTAGGGTATTTGGGGAAGAAGTATTTAGGGTCCTGTATTAGATTTTTTTGGATGTTCTTTATGTACTTATGGTATAATAATTACTCGTCCTATCTTTAAGTATGGTAAATTCGTATTCATCACGTTTATTATTATAATTTTTCATACTACAGCTACATTTTTTTTCTCTTTTAATAGGATAATCAAATTCCTACTGTACCAACAAGGATATGCATTTTTATTTGAATTTTGCAATGGAACCAAGTCGCGAATAATACTATTCACTATTGCATAAAATCTATTTTTAGCCCCATCAACAGATAATGTACTCGACAGCTCCTGATCCCAGTCCATATCTGCAATTCGTTTTCGAATTTGATCATAATTAGCTTTATAATATTGGTATTTTGGATTATACAAATTACGAAGCATAGGCGGAAGTTTAAGTTGCATGTTAATTTCTAAAGGCGGATGGAAACTGTCGATGTAAGGGATTATGTCATTAAGAGCCGATACTTGTCTAGAGTTTGATGTATTAGAAATTACCAAATCCAAAATTCTACCACGAATATTTCTAATATTATTGTATTGTTTTAAATTATTGCTACATAAGAAATTTAAAAATAATTTACCCAAAGTGCTCGACTGTAAGTCTAATTCAACAAACGATGAAGATGGCTGATTTGTCCAAGTAATAAAACTCAGATTAAAATTGCCTAAGATTATTGCAGTGTCAAAATTTCTAATTACGTTGCTCACTTTATTAGTATAGTACGAGAGAACATCAGCATTAACTGGGGGAGCAATGTAGGTGAGCATAAATGTATTTTTTTCTTGTTGTTTAAATGCGAAGTTAGGTCTATTGTCACCCATAAATCCTCACAGTTTGACTCAAATGAATAGTTTCGGTAAGCTCTATAAGACTTTAATATTGCGATGAGCATACCCCTCCCTTTTTACCTGCGGACAAAGTTCCTGACTGTCTATCTCTTCTAAAAATTTGGTATCTGTTGTCAAATATCTCCCCATTTAGTATTTTATCATTAAGCCAGGTTTCTGTTAGAATAATTATATAATATAAAATAATAATCTATATGCCCACTTATGGCTTTTGTTTATCCAGCAATATGGTAAATACCAAAAAAATATCCTTTTCTAACTAAATTAATACTAAGAAGGTCGTAAAACTATGAGGTCTAAAGTCAGTAAAAATAAAATTCTCAATCAATCAATACATTATTTGGCATTTCCGCTCGCCTAATGTGATAGAAAGTGAGAGTATTTCGCCCTAAAAATCGATACACATATATGCGGTTATGAAAATCTATTCTTGTCTTGGTGTCCTTTTGTAATCGTTATTTTGTTCTGAATTAAAAATTATTTTTGCATTTCGTTTCCAGCTGTGCGCTTATGACTAGTTATCTTTTCTACATTATTTTCTAACTGATATAAATCCGACGATTTTGATAGCTATAATGGACCTCGAAACCTCAATTGATAACGACCTTGGCTATACATTGGACCCAGCCACCTCACACGTTTACACCGGCTTACTCATGGATGTTTATTTGGAGAAGGGTTTTCTTCACCAAATAACTGTACTTTTTTAGAGAGCGAATTAAGAGCAGGTATTGTAGCTCGAAAAAATTATTTGGTATACATAATTGTTAATAACAATGAAAGTGGTATAGAGGCCATACGATAATACTATTGTAACTGCTTAGCTGGTCGCAGGACAGTAGGGTGTTGTGCCCATGTCTTGACCATTGTTTGGTTCTTGGGCTGGGCAAGGTTTCAATCTAATATAAATCCACCAGTCCAGTTTCTAGATGACGTGTTAATTATCTTTAAATGAAGACGAATAAAGAACCGAAAACTAAAAATGTTTTTCTGGTTTCTCTTTTTTTAAGTTTTTTTTTAAATAATACACTCATATAACATAAAAATAATATAACTTACAAAAAGTTAGAAGAAATACTTGGGTTTGCCAGTAGCTTCGCTCGCGTAAAAGTTACTTTTCTGTTCCTCGGGAACAGTTTTTTTTTTGGGATGAAAGCTACGTGTATTTTTTGTACCCCTGGCAATATGTACGCAAAATTTCATGATGATCAGTGGAGTAATTAAGACGTGAAAGCATAACAAGCAAACAAACAAATAAACAAATAAACAAATAAACAAATAAACAAATAAACAAATAAACAAATAAACAAATAAACAAATAAACAAATAAACAAATAAACAAATAAACAAATAAACAAATAAACAAATAAACAAATAAACAAATAAACAAATAAACAAATAAACAAATAAACAAATAAACAAATAAACAAATAAACAAATAAACAAATAAACAAATAAACAAATAAACAAATAAACAAATAAACAAATAAACAAATAAACAAATAAACAAATAAACAAATAAACAAATAAACAAATAAACAAATAAACAAATAAACAAATAAACAAATAAACAAATAAACAAATAAACAAATAAACAAATAAACAAATAAACAAATAAACAAATAAACAAATAAACAAATAAACAAATAAACAAATAAACAAATAAACAAATAAACAAATAAACAAATAAACAAATAAACAAATAAACAAATAAACAAATAAACAAATAAACAAATAAACAAATAAACAAATAAACAAATAAACAAATAAACAAATAAACAAATAAACAAATAAACAAATAAACAAATAAACAAATAAACAAATAAACAAATAAACAAATAAACAAATAAACAAATAAACAAATAAACAAATAAACAAATAAACAAATAAACAAATAAACAAATAAACAAATAAACAAATAAACAAATAAACAAATAAACAAATAAAAAAATAAACAAATAACCAAATAACCAAATAAACAAATAAACAAATAAACAAATAAACAAATAAACAAATAAACAAATAAACAAATAAACAAATAAACAAATAAACAAATAAACAAATAAACAAATAAACAAATAAACACATAAACACATAAACAAATAAACAAATAAACACATAAACACATAAACAAATAAACACATAAACACATAAACACAAACACATAAACACATAAACACATAAACACATAAACACATAAACACTTAAACAAATAAAAATTTCACTTCCACATTTTATAATATTAGTTGGAATATATTCTCTAATTCGTTATAGACACTATAAAAATAATTTTAACCAACGCCTCAACAACTCTAAGTCAAAATGGTCAAATCTTACCTCTTTAGGGTTCCTAATTGCCACTCGGTCTCGTCTAATAATGACAGTTCGATCTGTTTAATATAAAGAAAGAATTTAACATTAGTACTTAACTATGTACGATAGGAATAAGAATGTAAATGCACTTTTGATAATAAATGTCAGCAAACGCATTTCTTTGATCACTTAATAACAATATCTAGTAGTGGAATGGCATTGAAATAAAATACTTGATGACAATTTACATCTATTATTATTAACATACATTTTGGTGAAATCTATCCCACGGAAACCATAAATTTTTTTCCTGGATAAAAGTAGCCTATGTGCTATTCCAGACTAAAATCTATATCTGTGCCTAATTTCATCCAGATTCATTCAGCTGTTTTTGCGTGAAAGAGTAACAAACATCCATGCATCCTTCTTCACACACTTTGGTCTTTATAATATTAGTAAGATTATGAAAAACATCTAAATTTAGAAAGTTGATAAGTCTCACACTATCTGTTTCATTCTTTCATTAGAAAATAAAACATAGTGTCCATAGAGGCAATCGACCTTAGTAAAAGATTTTAAATGCAATACATTAATTTGCTTAATGTAATTACATTAAGGTGGTAAAACTTATCCTTCATTAAGTAATCTCAGCAGGCGTTAATGACACTACACCTGCGTCTATTCTTCAGGTAAACAAGAAACAGCAAAGTGAATTTATCCGTATACACACAATAGGACTCTGTCCATATTTGTGTTCACGAGTCCTTTTCTCTAATACAAAAGGCAATCAGCTAGGATATCTATTACATAACAAAATGAAACAAAAGTGTTTCTTTGTTTTATCGTTTCAAAGGATTTGATTTCCGTTAGTACTACACTATCTCTTACAATGTTTAGTTTTTTTTTTGTTATTTACATTGTTAAAAATGCTGATCAAATGAACTCGATCAAATGTAAGATGTCTCGTGTTCCTTATACTTATATGTTTGTTAATAATAATTTAACGCTTCTATATTTTCGTGGTTTTCTAATTAAAGCAGATATCATGGCATGAAATCATAAAATACGTGTTTTTTTAAGGTGCTTATATTACATCTCCCGTCGAGAAGAAGAGGCGCCAGGCGCCGGAGAGCGCAGAATGATCTCCGGCCTCCATGAGCGCTGGCCTGGGGGTAACGGGTGAGGCTACCCGTTACCCTAGCAGAAGCAGGCCTGAGACGGTGGCGCGACGTGTTCTGCGTGCGCCTCTCTTAATCGGAAGGCGGGCAAGGCCCTCCGCTACATATGGTGTGGCTGCCTTCTATTGAGGGCGGTCAAAGTCTGCTAGTGTTCTCGGGGACTTCCTTCGTATGGTATACCCGAGTCCCTTGCGATAGACTCACTTGTGACGGAACACCGTGTGGTTTTAGTCGGTTCGATTCCGAAATACCACTTCACCAATAGCCATGGTGAGGTGATGACCCGTGGGGGTTTCCACACGAAAAAAAAGAAAAAAGTTTCTTATATTATATATTAATTATGTTCCTTTAATAGTTATACGTTTTCCTCTGATGGATATAATGTTTGTGATAGATGATGTGAGAAGGAATATTTAAAGTACACAACACAATCAACTACACCATCTGTATTGTATCGGGTTTCCCTGTATACTTTGGGTTCTATACCCATTGTATACAGATACATTTGCACTAATATTAAAAACTGAAAGGGTGTTGCTTGCTCAAAGTCGCTAATCTCAGCCTGTACCAGACCGATTTGTCAAGTTCTTTCCTTCTGTAGCCTGCCATATAAGCATTATAGCGAACGCTTTAAGTTAAATCAAACAGCTTTAAATTTTAACAGGTTTAGGTAAGGAATCTAACTTGATTTTTAACAATTAAACACAACGTCAATATTACAGGAATGTGCACAAAAAACAATATCGGTCAAAATGTAGTTCTATTATGCATGTTAACAACCAATTACCTTCAATGACATGAGCCTCAAATAAATAATTCTCTATGATTGCTACAAATTAACTCAACAAATGGAATTGGTATAGTTTGTATGTACGTAATTATGCTTATAGGCACGTATGTACTTACACAGGTACGGTTTAGATAAGGTGTTTAATGTTTTTTTATTGTTGTTTTCGTTAGGCACATAAATAAAAAATATGTTGAAGGATTTTTCGAGATTTTGTATCTAAGGACCCCGGAAAAGTCCGCCTGCTGCCGATTAAATATCTATATGATCTAAGCTTTATTGTGGGCGTTTACATATACCGTCTAGCCTTTTACATACCATTTCCTGAGTCTGGTCTTCAAGCTTGTACCACGGCCTGTAGGCCAGAATCATGCAGTTTACGGTTGAACATGAGGCTCTTTTTTAGGCTGAGACTGACGGTTGGCAATGTTGCGAAGCTACGACGACTACAACGAGTGATAGCTGTCTGGATCTGTAAAGGATGCAGTAAGATCTTGAAAGTCTCCCAGCCGGGATGCCGTGGCGTCATGCTTTTAGTACCCAGAGACCCTCTAGTTTTTTTTAATGTTAAATAACCACTTTGCAAAATTTTATATTCATTAAAATATTTAAAGTATAATTTGCTGCAAAGCCAACATCCCACTAATCCCACTAATATTATAAATGTGGAAGTTTGGATGGATGGATGGACGGATGTTTGTTACTCTTTCACGCAAAAATCACTGACACCGATTGCGATGAAACTTGGTATGTAGATAGCTGGAGACCTTTTATTTTTTTTTTGCTTGTGGAAATCCCCTCGGGCCGTCACCCCACCGGGGTTTTCGGTGGGGCGGTGTGTCGGAATCGAACCGACTAAAACCACACGGTGTGCCGTATTGCGCCTTATATAGGAGGGATCCGGGAGCAGCTTTTATTAAGACATCCGGAGATAGCTGGAGACCTGGATTAACGCATAGGCTACTTTTAATCCCCGATATTCCCACGGGATCGGGACTTACGCGGGTGAAACCGCGGGGCGCTGCTAGTCCTAAATAATATTGTAAATCTGGCATGAAATTTTACATAGTTGCGTTGCAAGGGGTACATAAAAGGATATGTGGTACCTTTCAACCAGAAGAAAGTTAATTTCATGCGGGTTTGAAAAATGTATTTCGTGAGCGAAGTTGTGGCCAAAATCTAGTTTTTAGGGTTCCGTTCCTCAAAAGGAAAAAAGCAACCCTTATAGGATCTCTTTGTTGTCCGTCTGCCTGTCTGTCAAAACCCTTTTTCTTAGGAACCGGTGGATGCATCAAGTTGAAATTATCCATAATCCAAATTGTAATTAAAGTCTGCGGTTAACGCAATCAAAAGATATGGCCACTTAAGCCTTATATTTGATCAAATTTGAACATTTCGCAGGTAAAGGAAGTCAATGGAAAGTAACCTATAGGGTAAAAAAGTAAGGTAGGGTCGTTAATTTGTTGTTATATGTGTCTGTCTGTCTGTGTGTCTGTCAATACCCTTTTCCTCAAGAATCCAAGAATCCAATCAAAAGATACGGTCATTAAGCCTTAGATTTAAAAAATAACATTTCACAGGTAAATCAAAACATATAGGGTACTTTCCATTGACCTGGAATCATGAAATTTGGCTTACCAAATTAAAGATGCTTTGTGTGCAAAGATTGCTTCTTAAAGCAAGGTCTGACAACAAAACTTAAGGAAAATATTCGAAAATCGTCAATTTATTGTTATATCACATAAGAAATAGTTTTTGTGTTTATAAACTTATAATTTGAGGTTGGATTCTTGACTTTGTCGTACATCGCAACGGCAAAGTTAAGTTTGTCTTTCGCAAATGTCTTCGAGAATTGATTCCCGAGATGGATGTACTATCTAAATTAAAGTTTGTTTGCTTACGAAACCCTCGGTGCACGAGTCAGACTCTCACTTGTCCGGTTTTTAATACAACCTTAAAAAATATAATAGTAATTTTCTTATGACAACTGAATGATATCCTTGTTTGTAATATTAAACATATTATATACGAGGTGGTACTCGCGACTTCGTCTGCGTAGAATCTTTTCAACACGAAAATTATTATTCTTACTTATTTTAGTTCCTTTTCAAGTTTTATTTTCGCGACAAAAGGTATCCTATGTTATATTCAGAGGTTCCGATAATCTCCATAAAAAATCATCTAAATTTGGTTCAAGCTCGAAAACTTTACAGACAGACAGACAGAGTTACTTTCGCAATTATAATATTTGTACCCACAGAAGTAACGATTGACAGAATGAGCCAAGCAATCTAAGCTCACGCTTAGATCAAACAAACCATAGCTGCATAATCTTCTACAAAAATCGCGTCAAATATTGGCACCTGATAGTTTTACATTACTTTACGTAATAATAAACCAGACCATACATAATATATATGTTTTGTTACAGTGTCGCTAAGTGCTAAGCGTCTGATAGCTCAACTATGCTTACAACGTACATTCAAGCACAGTTTATTTATAGTATTTATGATCGAAACGGCCACATTAAAGAGCTATTGAGAGTTACCTACATAAAGACATTAAAAAAAGTATCGACATAACAACTGGTTTTTTATTTGGTGATAACTACACACGTGAAAATAATAAAAACTAAAATATGATGTCTGTTGGATATTGAGCCAAGAAAGTGGTTCATAAAGGTGGCTATAAAGACCTTTAATATAACGAGAGGCTCAACGGTAAAGTCTTACCAAACGCAATAGGTACTTTATAGCTTAGAAATTATGTATCACTATTAAGTATATTATTATTCTCTGACATTACTTATTTCTAAGGGTGGTTTCGAAGGTAGACTTCACTTATAAATATGTACTGTAAACCCGTGCGGAACACGTCGTGGTTTTGTCCCGGATTGTTATCTAATATTTAGCTCTAAGAACTTAATCACTACATATTATAAAACAAAGTCCCCCGCCGCTTCTATCTGTCTGTCTGTCAGTTCGCGATAAACTGAAAAACTACTGGACGGATTTTCATGCGGTTTTCACTAATAGACAGAGTGATTCATGATGAAGGTTTAGGTGTATAATTTTTACCCGTGCGAAGCCGGGGCGGGTTGCTAGTCCAAAATAAAACAAAATGACTGCCGGGCCGCGGCCCAATGGTTGATATCGGGCAGTTGTATATACAGGTACCAACTTCTACTGATTCTGCGCGATGCAGGATCAGTAGTTATTGCGTAGTTCAGCATGTCTGCGTTAGATGACATTGAAGAATGTCTTTCGCGGTACGGTAATCGGTTATTACTACAATTATTAGGATTTTTGTGACATTTTTCCTAATTTGTTATTTTCTTATTTTTTTGGAAATTAAGTAAATTTTAATATTATTTTTATGGCATTTTTAATGTATTTCTATGACATTACTTTATTTCTGTTTTTTAGTAATTATTATAATATTAATATTGTGCGATTTCAGTACATTATGTATTTCATGTTTTATTTTGAAATTGCTTTCAATCCATATTGCTATTTTGAAATTAAACTTAGTTAAGTATGTATCTATCTTAAATTATTATTGTATTCCAAATTAATTAAATTTAACTTCTTTGTAAAAATCTGTAATAATCCTTTACATTTCTTAAAAGTATATTTTTCATAGACAGATTTAATAAAAAAGCTTTTGAAAAATTTTATTACAAAGAACCCGTCTATTTAATTTGTTCTATTTAGGTATTTCATTGCGCCAAAAAGTAATTAAATTTGGTCCAGTATTTAATTGTAAGTTCCAAGAGATAAAATGTGTCTACGTGGGGTACACTGAAAGTTTTGCGTAACTCATTAATAAAACAATTTACATGTAAAGTAATATATTTACTGCATTTCGAAGTATTCTCCATTACATTTCAAACACTTTTTCATTCGGTCAAACCATTTTTGAAAACGTGAGGACCATTGGTCTAAGGGCATGTTTTGCACGCGCTGGTTGAAAGTTATCACGGCCTCTTCCGGCCGCGTAAATGTCATACCTCTCATTAAATCTTGGTTTTTTGGGAAAATAAAGAAATCGCATGGTGCCAGGTCTGGACTATGAGCAAGATGGGTCACTAGCTCTACCTTTTCAGAAGCCTTTTGTTTGTCTTGTTCACGGTGTGTGCCATCGCCATGCGCATGGTGCAATAGGATGCGAATTCTTGGTCGTTTTTACCTAATTTTTTCAAAGACACTGGGCAAATAAATGGTGGTGTGCCACTCAGCATTAACTGTGTTTTGTTCTGCAAGTGGGATCGTGCAGACAGGACATGTCCGGGAAAAAAAACGCAATCATTTTTTTGCCTACGTTTTTCGCCTGACTCAATTTCGTTGGTTTGCTGCCACCTTCGAACACCCATACAGAAGACTGTTGCTTTCTTTCCGGCATGTAACAATATATTCATGTTTCATTTCCTGTCACAATGTCATACACAGTATTTGAACGTCCGTGATCGTACTTTAACAATTTTTTTTTACACCAATCAATACGAGTCCGTTTTTGTTCCAGGATGAGTTCATGAGGAATGCAGCGGCAACAAAGTTTTCTAACTTTTAAATGTTGATAAAAGATTTTTTGAATTTGGCTCATACCAATCCCCAAATGTCCTCAAATTTCTTCATAGGGGATACGCCGGTTTTTTTCCATTAATTGCCTGACAGTAGCCACATTTTCCTCAGTGATCGCAGTTGAGGGCCGACCTTCATAAATTTCGTCATGGAGAGAAACACGGCCAGGATCAAATTCTGAGTACCAACGCCATTTTAAAGACGAGCAGTGCAGTCTTGCGGAGACAGTGAACTTTTGAAACCAGAAAAAATCATCGCCCTAAAATCTTTTCAAGTTAATTCCATTTATGCTGACGACGAACTTCAACTTGTGATAAAAAACAATTGACACGCGATTTTCCGCCAATTTTTTTTAAATCACTGATTGAGTTTCTTATGTTCAAAAAATATAACATTAGAAATTCAAACATTTATGAGTGGCTGGGAGCGCAGAACTTTCAGTGTGGCCCTATGTATAACTAACTATCTGTATCTTTTTATTGCATGCTGTAATCTCTTTTTATTAAGATAACATGAGACCTAATTTTAACTATGGAGATGTATCCATTGAGACATGTATTTCTGGAAAGAGATCCTTAATAAGTAAATAAAACGTTGGCTCGTATGTATTCATGTTTATATTCTGACTAGAACTGCAATTGTTAACCAGCAGGCTGCCGATAACCATAGTGAAACCCCTTAGCGCAGTCGATTTCTTGTGATTGTAGCTTAAGTTATGTGAATTATCTTAACTTCGCAAAAAGGCTACAGAAACGTAAACGTCGTATAAAGAACATATAAAGCAGGTTGGCGGTCGCTGAGAAGGATGAATACGGCTCACTATATGTGATTGGATAAGGTGTCCGTACAAGCAAGAGAAAATGCCACGAAAAATACAAGAGACAATCGAGTTAAGCTGTCGTCCAAACTTTAACACAGCCTTGCCAGGAGAAAGGTTGAAAGTAAGGACAAACGACACCCAACCAATCCAGCGTCACGCCTGATAATAATCAACAACAGGACAAGTGCGAGCTTGACTCGCGCACCGAGGGTTCCTAAGGAAACAAACTAGGAAAAAATCTCGGAAACGATTCTTGAAGATTTTTGTTAGTTTTTTTCGAAAGAAAAACTTAGCTTTGCAGTTCTAAAAATACTCTTCCATGCATCGATATACGGCAAAGTAAAAAAAAAGCAAAATATATACGTTTGTAATCACAAAAAAATGTGATATAACAACAAATTAACGAAGCTCGGACGTTTTCCTTTACTTGTGTTCTGAGACCGTGCTTCTTCCTAATTTTCATGATTCTAGTCAGTAGAAATTACCTTATAGGTTTTGATTTATCGAAATACGAATCAAAAATCTTAGAATCTAAGGCTTAAAGCCTGTATATTTTGATTGCGTCGACTTAGAAGCTTTGATGCTTCATTGGGCTCCTGAGAAAAAGGGTCTTGACATACAGTCAGACAGACGCACAACAAAGTGATCCTATAAGGGTTCCTTTTACCTTTTGAGAAACGGAACCCTACAAATAATAAATAAAATAAGCCTTTATTGCTTGTATAGGTTGTAACTTACATCCTTAACAAAACAATAATTTAAAAGTTATTGAGTTACGCAAACTAATCAACTTAAACTAATAATATTCTCAGCATTCGGTTGATCTTCCCTCATAATAGATTTTCTTTCTACAAAGACCTTCTCTAAGGCTTCCCGCGCACGACGTCCCACCTGATACACATTCTATAATAAAGTGTCTGTGAGACTATACTATGTAATTCTATAGACTCTGACTCTGTGGCTAACAATAGAGTTTCATTACAACCATAGAAGCTTTAATTACTGTTACATTTTCTGTCTTCGATTTTCCGTACGCCGCGGTTGCCTAAAAACAGGTCTGGTTTTACCTTTTTTGTATGTGTCATTTGTAATGTTGATTGCTAATTGATGATGAAGATTAGGGACCTGGAATTTATAGTGCTTGTTGAATACGGTCATGAGAGTTACATCATAGTACTGGTAAAGAACAAGTGAGACCGTTGGTAACAGTTAACCATTAAGAAAACTTAAAAAAAAAATTTAATGTGCCAAAGAGTTTGTGCAAGGGATAGCCTGGTTTGGCGAAACTAAACGAGCTGAACCTGCTTGTGCCTTAAGCCTCCTTCCAACCAATAGTCGGCCATAGTAGTCTATGATAAAAACATTTTATTTTTTTATGGTATAGGGGCAAATGAGCAGACGGATCATCTAATGGTAAATGACTACCGACGCCCATAGGCACCTGCAACTCAAGAGTCACAAGTGCGTTACCGGCCTTTAAGGGGGGAGGAGGGGGAGAGGAGGTAAGAGCGGGAAGAGGGGGAAAAGGGGAGAGGGGAGGGTTAGGGCCTCACGCGGCGAAAAGCAATGCCCGGTTGTCTGAGAGGCCGTGGTATCACTCCGGTCGAGCCAGCCCATACGTGCCAAAGCATGGCTCTCCCACGAATTATTTAGTACATATTTTACAGGACAGTTTAAAAGGACGATTACCTACTAAATCGTATAAAATCTGTACTAATTTAATAACTTTTTTCTGATTGAACGCGATAATCCCTGGAAGTTCACTCGTGAAAAACGAATTTTATGATTAGAAGTTCTTAGGTTCTGCTCACAATGTGTATCTCTGTGTAATACATATATCACACCCCTGACCTAGGGGTGCGAGCGAGCTAAAGCGAGCTAACTCAAAATTTTCAATTTTTGAGTTAGGCTCACCATCAAATTCCTTATTTCAATACCTACCGACCAATAAAACAAATTTAAGCCACTACTCGACGCTAGACGCTAAATTCACCAACACGGGCTCAACTCAAAAACTAAACAAATATACAATATATTGTTAAGCGATAGGGAAATAAGTTAGTTTTTAGCCTTTTCTGAAAAAAGTGCTTTTTTGAGTTAGCTTCCTTTAGGTCTAGGTGTGCGATATGTTACATTTGAAGTTGACTTAAGTTAATGACTATGTCTAAGCTTACAGCGACGGCAAATAATTTTAGTAGTGCAAATATAGCGTAGCTTGTGAATTAATACAGCCTAATGTTTTGTTATTTAATGCCACGAATATTGTTTAATAACTATTATTTGAGAGATTTGAGGCGATGGTATTGTAACTAATAATAATGGTACAGCATCCTGGTCCTGACTGCTGAGCCAGAGGCATGATCATTTGCTCTGTGTCTAGGTGTAATTTATCTATAATAATATGTATGTATTTTGATATATATAAGTATGTTTATCAGCAGACTGGTTACCATAGTATAGGCTCTGGCTGGTTTGGGGTCATACGCCCGTGTGGGAGATGTGTCATATTATTATTATTATATTACTATACCATGGAAAAATAACGGGGTATTAAAAAAAGCAAGCGAAGTATGTGTAGCTTCTGCCCTGTCAAAAAAAAGACGAAAGAGTGTCATCGACATCCCCTAAATTGATATGCCTACCTAATTCCAATGAAAAATAAGAATCTGATTTGAGGTAATGTACTCTCACGTCAAAAACATCATAGTAGTTTTATTTTATTATTTTCTAAGATAAACACAGCTTTGAAGCCTAATTTAGATAAAAAATTAGAAGTAATATTTAATTTGTTTTATTTTATTTATGTTCTATAAACTGCCTAAGCAAGGGTAATGTTTGATTTTAGGCTCAATTAAAAACTTAATTTTTTTAACAAGAATTGTCCCTTTTATGGAACTATTCCATTATCGCATGCATTAACGTAAGTTTATAACTACACAATAAAGATAATCTGCGCCATGGATGTTTCCATTCGACGATTTGCTGACAAAAGTAAAGAAGGGCAGAAATCAAGGGAAAAAGATGATTACCTGATTCTTTGGACGGACGGTTCATTTCGCAACAATCATTCTAGAAGATAAAACGATTGTTACTGTAGATTGTATGTCAGTCATTGTCTACCAGTTGTCTTGGAAAATGTTAGACGCGCCCAAGAAGCAGGATCCTCCTCCACGAAGACAACGGTCTAACTCACTCCGCCGGATGGACTATTGAATTTATCTATCGAAGGTGTGAAGCTAGTGAGTCATCCTCCTTACAGTCCCGACGTGGCACCTTGTGACTTTTATTTATTTCCAAAAATAAAAGATAAACTTAGAGAAATTCGTTTTATGAACCCTGAAGATGCCGTGGCTACGTTTGAAAAAGGCGTGGAAGAGATCCCTAAAGAAGAGTGGGCTCAATAGTTCCATCGCATGCGACGATGCAAGAAAGGACCGGAGGCTTGTATATCGTTCCGTTTTTTATTTTATAAAAACTTTCAATTTGACCCCCCGTATAAACATTTATGGAAAGTAACTATGCATGCACAAATAGGATTAATGTCGTGTCAATTACACAGTGGCCTGGCGGTGGTGAATGTGGCGATAAAAAACGTGAAGAAAAATTTGCTTAATGGATCGCGGTATCAAACTGTTTCATTTTTCGATTATTAATTTTGCTTACATTTCTGCTTGTAATTCCGTAGAGAGGTATAACTGATACTGAATCACGAAATTATTTTATGCATTATTCCATTTACTCCATGCAGACGGTAAAGCTAGAAACCTGAATTTTCAATGAATATGTAACTATGTAGGTCTTCTAGCTACGTAGTTATATTATATAATATAACTAGGTAGAATGTATAATAAAACAATAATGACTTTGAAATCACACACGGTAATAGAATCAAAACAAAATCTACATAATATAAGCGCTCTCAGCGCTTTATTTATGTTTGTGTATGCATAAATTTTGCCCGTTAGCGCTATGTTTAATTATATACTATAGTAAATTTTAAACATCTTTATTTCTTCAATAAATAGAATTACTTGGACATTGCACGGCAACATAAGAAAAAGAATATATTGTATATAATATATACAATTAGGTAACAATTTATGGCAACAATATTGGTACCTAAGGTACAGTCACCCTCAAAAAGAAGCATACGTGAATAAAGTTCCATTACAATGTGTGCATCTATTAAGCCAAAATATTCTAATGAACTATAGTGACATAACATAGTATAGCAAAACCTCTGTAAGTCGAACTTCAAGGGACACGCCAAAAAGGTTCTGTTGAGTTAGAGAGGTAAAATAATAGAAAAATCTAGTTACAGTTAATAAACATATGAAGTACATATATACTGTTGTGACCGGGGGGTATCTTGGTACTAGGACTTCAGGGTCGCTAGCGAGAGGAGAATAATTAAAACTCAATCTAGCTCGTAAGGCTGTAATCAATCATCAAGCATTTAACATTAATAACACAATTGTATAAATATCTTGATCACATTATTCCTTGGCGAATCGTTCTGTCATCTACGGTCGCTCACATCAGACTTCATCCTATTCTGACAGGTATACATTTTAACAGTACAGTTCTATATAACTCAGTACAAAGTCTCACCTGCCAGAAACATTGTACCTATGTCACAAAGGTGTGACAATACATAGTACTAGATATAAAAAGCTAATAAGGTTAATTTCATTTCAAAACATTCATAAAATACTAAATACTTTGAATTAGGCTTTTTAAGGTAATATTTCGCGTAAGTTTCCGAAAAACTGTTAAGTGTAATACCGGTGTTTCACAATGACTGACAAGGAGAAGAAGGAGTTAATTAAAAGAAGGGCAAGTTATAAAGGATGTTTGACAGTGGTGTTGTGTTGTTATTGTTTGATTTGGAGGATTTTTGAAGTGAAAACTTCTTTAGCGGCGTTGTGCACTTTTTGGGATGGGTAAAAAATGTTAAACTCGCGTCAGGACAACTCGAGTCAGGACGGAGCCGAGTTTCTTATATTTAAAAAAATTTTTTTACGCCTTCTGTGGATTCTGCGCGATACTACTGTAGTTTGATATATACTAATTATCCATATATTATTTAAGGCAAATTTCACAGATGGCGCAATTTTAATTTCGACTTTTTACAATATTTACTATAAGTATTTATTTTGGTACCATTTATTCAATCCATTAAATGTATGTATATGAACTTCGTTCCAACCGGGTGTCCGAAGGATACCTCACGCTTTTTGAAGTGAAAACTTCTTTAAGCACGTTTGTGCACTTTTGCTATGGGGAAGAACCATTTAACTCATTACCATCACGCTAACATATATGTATTATATGGTATAGATCCGAGCTTTCACAGCATATAGTGGCCATCTTGGTAAAGCGATAGCTGTCAAATTTGACAAGAATATTTATTTAGTCTTCTCATACGTCTTTACAAAAAGAAACCTAAACACGTCTAGTCTGATAATGAGACATCGTTTGTTGTAGCGAGCTTGGTAAGTTCATAAAGGGTAATTGCAATTTGTTTTCTAGTGCATTAGCAAATGAATATATTAACTTTCTTTTATTCATCCTCATGCTCCGCACTTTGGTGGTCTTTAGGAGGCTTTTTGGTATTAAATCGACTAAATATCATTTAAAGAGAGTGTTGTGGATTATGTAGTAGGTTATTAGACTTAGTAGATAGTCATAAAGATAGTGTCATGCTACAGTCGTTATATTTATTACTCTCACGCAGCACATTAGATGGTGACCCTGCCAGCGTCTATAGTTGAGCGTGCATTTCGTAACGATCGTTGTATATAATAGTGACAGCATTAGCGATTTTTATCGGTGACTATACGGACGTAAATTTAGATGTGGGAGAGCCATGCTTCGGCACGTATGGGCAGGCTCGACTCCGCTCGTTACCACGGCCTCACAGAAAACCGGCTGTGAAGCAATGCTTGCATTGCAGTTACCAGAGGCCCTAACCCTTCCCTCTCCCTTATTCTCATCCTTCCCCTCTCCCCCCTCTTCCCCCCTCCCCTTCTTCTCCTAAAGGGCGGCAACGCACTTGTGACTTTCGAGTTCCAGGTGCCCATGGGCGGCTGTAGTCATTTACCATCAGGTGACCCGTCTGCTCGTTTGCCCCCTATACCATAAAAAAAAAATATATGTATATGTATATATAAGTCTCGTTGTTGAACTTACAAAACATAAGCTTTTCAAGTTCAATTTCTCAGTTTCAAGATAAGATTTCTGTATTAAAAATCACGGACTTTCCTCAAGTTGTTAGCTTAGCATTAGCTTTACATTATTCACCAGGTCTACTTTACGACCCTAAAATGTAACCACACCTTTCTGTAACAACTTGTATATTATTTATATTACAGAATTTGGAAGTAAAATAGAAGAGTTGCTTGCCGAGCTTAAAGTATCACAAGCTGACTCTAATGAGAGTGCATTTAGTATTTTGAGACCTATTAATAAAAAGCTCGTTGTAAATAGATTTTCAGATGGATTAAGAAACCGTCGTTTAAGTACAATCATATGTGCTCGTAATTATGTTAATTTAAAGGATTAAAGGAGAAGAAGGACCTGGATCACGTAACATGGTGCTAAGCAAAGGTAGCTTCGGGGTAACATTGTGCAAGGACATTTCCGAGGTAACAGATTTTTTTTAATAACACATGTAATAAGTAGGCGAATTACAATAATCCTGTAATTTTTGACCAAACTTCGCGAGATCAAGATTAAATGAGAAGTAGCCGTCATTATACAGAAAATATTGGAAAGGTTTAACCATCGCTTTTTGAATAATGCGTAGACATATTTCACTGTAAATAGGCAAGAAAATGAAGAAATATGCTCATTGTCACCGCCGCTGCATATTTTAATCATCATAAGTTATCATCTAAATACTTACGATAAACACAAGACTATTAATATAGTTTAAAAAGAGGAAGGTGCTGGTATTTCTGATATAAGACGTTATAGGTATAAATGATTTTATCAATAAGACAAGAACTTTTAGGTTTTGATCTATCAAGTTTTTTTGTACACTTAAGGTTTTTCAAATTTTGTTAAATAAATGGTTTATGATTTGATATTTAAACTTGAATATTTTATGATATTCTCTACACCTATTTTATTTATTAAAATTAAATTATTTTTACTCGATTATAATATATAATGGTTTATATTTGTTATTTACCATGTGTGACCTGGCGAAAGAGCGTTCGACTACGATGTATGAATGTTTTTTTTTTTCTTTAATGATGGGTGAATATGGCTATTTACATTTTGTTTGGATGTTTCTACGTGTAATATTTATATTAAAAAATGTGTTTTAGAACCCACAATACACGCTATGCTAAGTATTGGTCTATAGATATCGCGGTGTTATAGGTCCCAATTTTTTTTTAAATTATAATTTCTGACTTAGCAACCGCTGAAAAGTAACGGAAACGTCACCGGTAGTGCAAATATAAAATAGAATAAAATAGCTCTTTTTGTTGCATAAATTGTGAATATAAGCTGATATAATTATTAATGTGGGTGTCAACAATTGATTCGGATCTCATAATAACAAGTGTTAAAGTGCGATAAAGCAATCCGATAAAGCAGTTAAATTTCAATGTTTTTATGTCATTCGATATTTTCGATCATTCGATTATCAGATTGCCTAGAGGAACAACTATAGGTGACTACTAATGATAGGTATTATGACATAATTAATTCATGATATTGATGACAGTATTGGCGGAATTGAATACAATATTACCATAATATATTATGGAAAGACGTGTCATCTTTTTTTACCTACTGATCGCTGATAAAGGTGTGTAGTGGTGCACGCTCACACGATTTATTACATTTGTTTACGCTGTTATTAAACTACAGTTTTGAACCCGATGTGTACATGAATTTGCCAAGTTACAAATACTATGTTTAGTCCCTATAGTTGATTAGGATATTTTGACATAATTGATGTACACATTGTAATGGAACTTTGTTTACATATAATTCTTTTTGAGGGTGACTGTACTAAATAAATAACCCGCTTTGGTTTCACTCAAGATCTCATAATTTTTTTAAGAACTGTGTTGCGAGTTTGCGAGACTTGCATTTTTTTAAATGTTATGTTTTTAATGGGATAATATAGTCAAAAGTGTTAAGTAGTAGCTATAATAGATTGGGCAAATAGGGGTAAAATTTATATCGCATCAGAATTTCCACTTCAAATATTTTGCGATGTTGTCTGTGACTTCTAACTTTCTTGAAAAGTTTTTGAAGTGAAAACTCTTTAGCGACATTGTGCACTTTTTGGGATGGGTAAAAAATGTTAAACTCGCGTCAGGACACATCGTGACCTGATCGAAAATTCGTAAGACGGAGCCGAGTTTCTTATATTTAAAAAAATATAACATTCGAAATACTAACATTTATGAGCGGCCAGGAGCACAGAACTTCCAGTGTACCCTATGTATACATTTAGATTTGTTATTACCTACTTTTTATTTTTAACCTAATTATATATATACAGATGTGTGTATGTATGTATAATTATGCAAATACATTGTGAAGTTATGTTTTCACTTCTGACGTGCAGTCCTACGACTGACTGTTTTTTTTTTATTAAACTTAGGGAAGGTTAAGCTCACGACTTGTAAAGTGCACAGTACTTGAAATATTAAATCACTCTAGATCTAACTATATATATAAAAATCAATATTTATTTGTTCTTATTTTATGAGCTCATTCCATCATCACGAAATTTTGCATACAACGTTTATACAAAATTTCCAGTGAAACAGTCAATCGTTGGAGAGCCATACACGTTTGGGCCGGCTCGACCGTAGTGCCACGGTGAAAACACTGCACTGAAAACCGGTGTGAAGCGATACTTCGCGTTGCATTGCGTTTCGCCAAATGAGTGAGATTACCAAGCTTATACTTATTTGAATAAAACAGTGGTAAGACTGTATCTGTACTTATTAAGTATGGCCACTTACAAACGAGTCTAATTCTAAATACAGATCAACATTGTTTGTTTCTATATGTACAGAAAATTTAGTATTGACGATAAACCGTGCTATTAATGAGTGAGTAAGATATTGCCTTATTATTCTAGACAAAGTCGTAACTCTTTAGCGATAATGAGACCTCTGTCTCCCCGCTATGTTATTTACGCACTTGATTGATAGACATGAATATTTAAGCGGGCGTCACGTCGACAAATCCTAGTATTTTGTCTCCACGGCGTCTCTCACTCGCACCTTCTGGGATTGTTACATAAATCTTCCTCGGAAATGGATACTTTGCTTCCCATCATTACCCTTGTAGTCATAAATAATACCCTGTAACAGTATTACGACCCTTGATTAATCATTAATCTCTCGGCCTTAGTAATCTCGATCAGAACAGATGGCGTTGTTATTTAATTTGTATTTGGAATTGCCAATATACGATTTTAACGTTTTTTACTTCGATTTATACGCTATACAAGCTTCCTTAATTGACGTTTGTTAAAATGTATTCTGCGCAGAAAGTTAAAATTACATAAATATTTCTCAAATTTGTATATTTACATTTGACACTGAGAAAACAAATTCGTGTTGTTTCACGATGCACGGGAGGAAATCATCGAAAAGTACCCGAACACAATCAAATTTAAATTTTTCTTTGTAGGTTTCTATTATTTTGTCCCAAAGCACGGGGAGCTCCTCTGTTAAAGATATTACGTTATCAACATCTATCTCGTGTGTCATATTTGACGGCATTTTCAACGTCATGATTTTGTGCCGTAAGAATTTATTTTGTCAATCTTAGTGATTAAATTCTCATGATACGAATTCGTGTCGTCGTACGATTTCTGATTGCGGCACTATAAAAAATTCCATTGTTAATTCCATTTTCCATTCCATTAGGTAATGGAGAAGAATAAATTAAACATTTCATACGAAGTTACGTCATGTGTAACGCATGTTTACTATATCACGTTTTTTAAGTAAAGGAAAGGATTTAGAACTAAAAGCATAATAATTTTATGTATACACAGCAGTACAATATGATGCAACTGTTAAAAGAATCAGTTCAGTCAGTCCTGCAGTTTATAATATGCCAAAAATGACTTTAACCTCGATAATACAATTCAAGGTTGGTTTAGGTTCGAAGGCATGGGAATTAGGGGAAAACAGCTTGATCTTTTTCGGAGCTATCTAACAAATCGAACCCAAACTGTAAGAATCGATAGTTATAATAGCGATGAACTTCCTATCCATTATGGCGTGCCGCAAGGCAGTATTCTAGGCTCTACTCTGTTCCTAGTTTTCATAAATGACCTACATTCCTAATGCCAAAATAGTATCATTCGCAGATGATACTGCTATTACGTTCTAGGCGGACACTTGGTCAAAGCTTGAACACTATGCTCAGAGTGTCCACCCTGATACAGCTTTAAATTGGTTATGTTCTCATACTCTTACAGTAAATACTACCAAAACTAAATTGTTAATATATTCTATCAGCTCTGCATCTCAACCTAACGTTCCAATTAATTACCATAAAAGCACATAATTGCTTTCGACCGACAAAAACTTTATGCAATTGTCTCAACCTAGATAGCGTGGATCATATTAAATACCTCCCTATAATTTTAGATAAAAATCTCAATTTCAAAACCCACATCAATTTCCTTACTAGTAGAGTTCGTAAATTAATATATATTTTTAAAACACTAAGATCAATATCTAACGCAACAATAATCCGCAACATATACTTTGTTTTGTGTGTTTCCATTCTTACGTACTGTATTTCATGTTGGGGGGGTGCTGCTAAAATCATCATGAAACCACTAGAAATTGCTCATAGAGCCATTTTAAAGGTAGCAACATTCCGTCCAATTATGTTCCCCACTGACAAATTATACAGCCAATGTAAGGTTCTAAACGTTCGGCAACATTTTATTAAGCAAGTTGTTCTTTTCCAGCATTATAAAACGCCGCTTAAAGAAATAAGCAAACTACGAAAAGACAAAGTTTGTACAGAACCACATCCTAGGGCGTCATTCACTAAAAGATTCTTTTATTTTCTGGGTCCAGCTCTATGCAATAAAATTAGTCAAAAATGTACCATTAGCAACCTAACATATTATAACTGCAAAAAGGCGCTAAATACGTTCTCCAAGATAAAACCTACGAGGAAACAGGAACATCAACTGGCCAAAGATGCTGTCTTCCATGAGTTCGGAAAGATACCCAATTTTAAACCCTTATGAAATATGGTGGTTCCGGATGTCTTAATAAAGCTGTTCCCGGATCCCTCCTACTTAAGGCGCAGTACGGCACACCGTGTGGTTTTAGTCGGTTCGATTCCGACACACCGCCCCACCGAAAACCCCGGTGGGGTGACGGCCCGAGGGGGTTTCCACACGCACAAAAAAAAAAAAAAAAAAGGTTCGATCTACGGATCTCTCGCTACCGGCCGTCATACGCTCCATGGCCGGTAGCGACAGAAATTGTACCGCGGTCGCGACCTTCTGTGAGGACGTCATCTCGCAGAAGGAGGCGGCGGAAAGGGCCCGGGAGGACAATCTCCACTCGGACCTAATTCGCCGCCGGCGAACCGGGCGGCGGAGGTGCGCTTACCAGCGCCTCATGCCGCCCTGAGTGTGGCCGCGGGTGGATGGTTTGATCGATTGATTGAAAAGGTTTGATCTACGGATGTCTTAATAAAAGCTGTTCCCGGATCCCACCTACTTGAGGCGCAGTATGGCACTCCGTGTGGTTTTAGTCGGTTCGATTTCGACACACCGCCCCACCGTTTCCACACGCACAAAAAGGGTTCGATCTTCAGTCACTAAACAGTTTAAATAAAAATAAAACCTTCTAATATGTTTTACAAAACAAATACATATTGAAACACATATCAATTATACTTCTGAAATCCTAGCACGTTTGAGATCAATGCTCAAGCGATCTCACTGAACTGCTTACTGATTCATCGACGCGGATAAAGTTGAATGAAATACATTTGGGATTCATTCCTAACTCCATCCGGGTGTATTTGCAAGCTGCAGTCATCTCGTAGTTTCTATGCTTTCCCAGCATTTACTTCGTTGACAGTTAAGATCATAAATCCATTCAAGAGAACGTTGGCAAGGACTACACTTGGAGTTTTACCAAATTTAAATATCCTTTCCGAATTCGTAAAGAACACATTACGTGTGACAAAGGATATTTGCATCGTTTACTTTGTACTTTGTACACTCTTTATAGGCCTTAGTCCATTTTGAGCGTTATCTAGCGTTAAATGTATTATGTTGAATTAAGTTACTAAAATTAACCCAACTTTAATGCACTTATATCGTGATCAATCGTAGTAAGAAGTATTCTCTTCATTCCTTAGAGGAAGAATACTTTCTTGAAATTTAAATGGGACCAACCTTGAGTATAACCAATTCAATTAAGAACAGAGATCGGTTCACTATCGCGTAACATACACACAAAAAAATGTGTCAAATTGAGGACCTCCTCCATTTTGAAGTCGGTTTAAAATAAATGTTGTTGTCTTTTCCAGGTCTGGCCGGTGGCTTATGTTTGTCTACCCGTATGTGTCTACATGACGTATTTCTAAAACTTTTCTTAGTAAGGCTTGGTATTCGGGTTCATTGAAATTTTAGAACACTTTCTACTCCCAAAAAGAAGTTCACTGATCCTTTTTATCACAGTTGGTAATTAAAATAAGTGCTTAATTCTGAACAAGATTTAAATAATTTATTTTAAATCTCCTCTTTCATTACTAGTAGACTTTGATCATCCTAACTAATATTATAAATGTGATTATGGATTGTTTTATTATGCTTTCACTACACACTAAATACACGTTCTCAGGTTCAGAAAGAGACATATGGTACCTTTAGAAAAAAACTACTATTCCCGATCAATAGGTTGATTGACAAAAACTACATTAACGCGAGAGAAGCCGTGTGCAAAAGCTAGTTTTTTATTTGAACCAAGTTCCTTTTCGCACGTTACACTTCAGACGCTTAGCGGCCGACTGGCTAGACGGAAAAAAGTGTTAGCGCAACGAAAAATGCTGACCGCGAGTTGATTTATTTTATTTTTACGCCATCTGTGGATTCTGCCTAATACTACTGTAATATCTTGTATACTAATTATCCGTATATTAGGGCAACTTTAACAGGTGGCGCAATTTTATTTTCGAGTTTTTACAATATTTACTATATTTTGTACAATTTATTCAATCCATCAAATATTTATATCGAAAGGAACTTCGTTTCAACCGGGTACGGGTGTCCCAAAGACACCTCTCGCGTTTTTTTTTGTAATCAGAATCAGTACTCAATTCTATTTTCTCCTACTCAGTTTTAATACAATGCATTGACTAAGCATCACATTTTATACCCACGCACAAATTTACCATCACAATGCGAACATACTAGTAATGCTTTTCGTTTAAAAAAAAAATCCCTGTACCTGTACTGTAAGTTATATAAAACACAAAACGGCGCTCATAATGGGGCTAAGTAAGGTCCCTAAATGTAAGCAATTATGTATGTCCTGCTATATGTATAATTACTTTATCACTTCTATATGATGTATTATAGCAGTCGTTCAGAAGAGTTTCATGACAACTAGCAGTTAAATAAATAAGAAAAGAAAATGTAATGTTCTTTTATTAGTAAAACATAAATGAGGTTCACTCTCACTAGATATCATTGGATGTATATTTGATGTGACCACAGTAAGTTACCGCTTCAAGCTCAGAAAATATTCAGAGCGAGTAAGTTGAATGGTCATTCAGTGCAGACAATACCGTGTCTTGGGACCCAAAACTCGGTTTAGCGTGTATACTCCAGATGCAAAATACGGCAACAAGAGATTGGAGGCAGCCTTGTGCGGTTTAAGGCGTTTTCTCATAACATTTTATGTCGACAATTTACCGAGGTTTAGCCGGAGGGATCTGCACAACAATTTGTTTGAACTCCCGCTTTCTGGGCATCGTAAATAAGACCCAACATAGAACAACGTAAAACTATCTAACACGTACATTCGGTGCAGCATTGCTGTAATAAAATATTTTATTACAATTTTATATTCAGTCAGTATTACAGTGCCTACTAAAGCAAGTTTCTCATTAGGTACAATTTTAGTGTTCTGAACATGACTGATAAAAACAAAAAAGATACCCAGTTTTATGCTTGTCATAAAATATTTCAAAATGTCATACCTATAAGGTTTATTTTTTGCTGCGTAACACCTTACTTGTGGGATCAATAAAGGTGTCGCGCTGTATCAAGTCTACACCTCCAAAGTAAATACTTTTACGAAGAGACACATGGATTCGTCTATAATTAAGATGACTTACAGAGGCGCAATAATCCTCAAAAAGTAGGGGGTGTCCAAATCACTTTATTGAGGTATTTAAAGTATTGTCAAGCTTATTAAATAATTTGGTATTACAATAGACATTCCTTTTATTACAATTTTGATTCGCATTTTTATTAAAATTTTCCGCAGACTATGTAGGCTATTTGGACACCCTCAAAGGGGGTGTCCACGGGTTTTTATGGGGTGTCCGGACACCCTGGATGCATTTACGAAATCTCTTCTCTATTTGATTGACTAGATGACTTGTTCTATAGTAGTTGAAGTTAATATTATTAATGGTTATCTATATAATTTTGGTTTGTAGTATGTCAGGGTAATAAATAGTATTTGTAGTAGGAACCACACGTACGTGTGTTTCGTCTTGTCGGAACCTCAAATGCACTGCGGGGAGCGGACGTATATTTCTATCTTGCGGAGTCAATCCAATTTGCGGTGACAGCCGAGTGGCCGCTACAACGGTTTTATTTGTTCAACGTGTCTCCCTCTCTTACGAATCAGACGAATATTACCAACTTTGCCGGCATTTCTTATAAACGAAGTAATTTGTTACGCCGCAAGTTATGGTTACGAGTTGCGATACGTACGTTGTGTTTAAATTACAGTAGAATTAATGTCCCAAATTGTTTGCCAAGTTAGAAACTAATTACGATAATTCTCTCCTTGGAAACCATGAAATTAGAATTTGTACTCGTGGGTTCTAAATTGATGAAACGTTCCAACTGTGGTTCATTAAAATTTCATTGTATTTTCATGAACTTTTTGAAGTAGGTACATCCTCATCTGGTTACTTACGGACACTTACGGTTCTTGTTATTAATTAAATTTATGAATTTTGTGTTTGACTTAACAGCTTCAAGTGTAAGTTCTCCTTAATTTTAAGGAATTCCTCCTTTTTTAAGGGAATTTTAACATCATCAATTGCCCTCCTTGCGTTTGTCTTTCTATTTGAAGGCTATACGTGTGGTTTTTATGGCGTACGCGACAAGCTATTTTTCACATTAGAAAAAAATAATCAACCGCAATGTAGGAACGGATACATACTATCATTGGCAGTATCTCACCTTATGTTTGGTTGCTTAAAAGATCTACCTATTCACTTAAGATTTTAGGGTTTGGGAATGTGTGACGGAGCTAGCACTCGACATGTCTCGGTGTTTCTATGGGTAATAGTAGTCATAGTAAAATATATATAAGTTTGTTTATTCGTGTTCTAGAACCTATAGTACAAACAACCCTTAGGATATAGTCTATAAAGCGTACTGTAATGTATTCCATAAAACTTTGCTTGCTTTGCACTTCTTTTAGGCTCTTGCGGTGTATAACGGGAGGGGGGGGGGGGGTAAATTATTTGTTACAACGCTTGAATATAATATTACACTTTCATAATAACAAAATATTTTTGTAAAACCAAAACAGTTGAAAATAATAATATACTCATATTTTTAAATTAACTCGCGACCTTACGAGCTGAAGGTAGTTAAAAAGTTTTATCTTGTAAAATAAAGAGTATAGCGTTGTCTTCTGAACGGGTTCCATGAAAGTGTCCCTAGGGCCTGCTTCTGAGAGGCACCAGTTTTGTAAGCTATCTGAACAAAATTGCACTTTCCCGCGAATTATTTACTTGATATATTTAAACTGTTCTTTTACTATGTCGTTTACACTGTAATTACTTTTGTATCCAATTTTAATTTTGTACTTCAGTAACAAGAACCATCTTGGAGGTTCTAATGAGATATAGTAGTCGACGTGAGCTAATTGCGCAATAAAAGTTGACGCTCACGAGCACGCTCAGTTAAAGTTTATATAAATTTGATAAGTACGATGTACTTTAATATATAATACTATATAAGAGGTAGCCTTATAAGTAAACCCCAAGCTTCTGCAGTCAACTTGAGTATTTGTGCGTACCTAGAATAATAGTAAGCATAACAGAAGTTGGTTTTTAGGGTTCCGTACCCAAAGGGTAAAAACGGGACCCCAGCTAGACAGTTGAAATTTTCACAGATGATGTATTTCTGTTGCCGCTATAACAACAAATAATGAAAATAAATTAAAAATTAAAGGGGGTTCCCCTACTAGAAACGTATTTTTTTTGGCTTATAATAGTAAATATTGTACTATGGTGCGGTACCCTTCATGTGCAAGTCTGACTCGCACTTCGCCGGTTTTTTCATATTTATTTCTGTCTGAATAAGAATTTACCAAACCAAAAATATATTTTTTTTGGGACTTGTAAGCAGACGTCAAGATTTCCTAGATTGTAATAGGAAAACATTGCTGTTAATAAAGACATTATATCAGTTTATTTTTAACGTGACGAGGTAATTATTAATAGACGCGTTTATGTGTAAGATATGACTTCAAAAATAATAAATGAAGCCAGACCACGAACTCTTTATGTGAAAGTCTGGACAAAGTTGTCTTTGCAAAGAAAATTACCAACCAGTTGTGAGGTAAGTGTAATATTATAGAAGTTTCTTCCTGATCAAATAGGTTTTCTACGGTCGCAGCTGGGTCTGTCATTATCCTCGATTCCTATTTGTGGTTATCAATATTATTATATATGTAACATCAAGATTACGTAAAACGTTGTAATCCTTGCTCAACATGATTCTATTAATATCTTGGCTTATTAATGTTCAATTTATATTCTGCATTCTATATTTATCGGCAGAGTATTCCATTTAAATACTAAGTATTTACTTAGTATGTATTAGATCAAATAATTAAGTTTTGATTTAGATTAATATTACCCAGTTACTTTATTATATTATAGATTATTTTAAATTCCTTATTTTTGGAGTGTGTATAAATCAGTAGTTACGACATTTGCATGTACGTGTTCGTTTTTTATTCCTACACAATAATATTAAAAACAGTCACAATATATTTTTAACACATACACCTACACACCATTCTCGTAAACAAATACGGAAACATTTGATTTTCCTTGGTGTTTTCTTGTTCTTCAAGATATTTCTTGTTTAATAAATCTTTGACATTAGAATATATCTTTTAAAAGTGTCTACAAAATTGGACGCCATAGTTTGCTTTGAAAACAATTTCAAAACAAGAATGCCTTTAGCTTTCATATGAAGTTGTAGAAGCGGCACATTCGTTTCATTACTGCTTTAAACTAATGCCTGCTCGAGAGCGCAGTTGCTCTCTGATATGAAATTAAACATCACAACTTTTAATTAAATCTTAATAAAAGAAGCATAAATTTAATATTATCGTTTTCATTCATTTGTATTCGAAGAGTGAATAATCAAGAGCACTATCCCTGTTCCAATTATTACAATAATCACGTACAAACACGGCGTGATTATGACGAGCCGATATCAAAATTCAATTCGTTTCGAACCACTTTAACGTTCTCTGATAATAATTATTTACAATGTCGAAGATCATGTTATTGACAGAACCAGATAGGGTCCCAAACTTTTTATATTTTAGTACTATTTAATTACTTCTTTGATTTTAAAGAGTAATCACTTAACAATCTACAAAATATAAACGAAGCATAGAATAATTACAAGAACTAAATAACAATTTTTGGGCTATCTTAGTTAAAATAAGAGAAAATAAATATTATGTAACTTTTAACACGACATAATGCATAATTAATCCAGCTTGTCAAGCATGAATATTATTTTACTGTTTCGAAACTTTAACAAACAAATGGTTTTGTTAGGATAGGTCCGTTAATATGTATGAAGTTTAATAAGTTTGGTATATATTCAATACTAACTTTCGAAAGCCACCTGGTACTACTCTATAAGTAGGTACTGATGTAAAATATATTGGGGGCTTGGGATACCGCCGGATGGCAATAAGCCTACAGTGTCATCATATTGGGGGTTAAAAATAAGGCGACAAGAAGCAGAAGGCCCAGACACGTTAAGTGATTTTTGGGCGCTTCTAAACTTAGACTTGCTGTGCTAATCTTAACTAACCTTATTTGATATTTGTTGTAAAACTTATGCGCAGACTACCGCTGCCTCCCAGACAAGACGTAATTTTGACAGGCAATGGACAGGAACAGTGGCTCTTCTGGGCTGCAAGGAATTGAGCCATTCAAATGTCAGTACACCCTGATAGAGTCACCACCTTCGACACCTTCCCTTAAATCCTCTTTTATGTACTGGGATTATCTGTGATCAATTTTTTTTTGTAATTTCAATTTTTTTTTTACAAAACCCGAACATACCAAAATCAATACTGATAAAATATTTCGGACTTTTAAATCAATGGTGGATCTAACGTTTTTCAGTTTAGTCATGGATCGAAAGAAATAAAAGACGTGTGAATTTACCTACGCTAATGCACACGCTAATAAGAACGTAGGCAAGTTAAGTAAGCATTTAAGCTTAACACTATTTACTATGCTACAGAGGAACGAATTTCATACGCTGAGTGGGTGCGTAAGATAAAGTTTAATGCTTTTCATGTCTTTTATAATTATGTTATTTAACTAAGAAAATAGCTAAAAATAATATATACTTACACTCATAAATTGTATATGCAGATAACCTAGCTTGTTTAACAAAAAGAATAAGCTATGTTTTTAATTCCTAATGTTTTTTATAAATGCGTACAGAAATTGTCAGCAAAACCTTTGCATACTACATCAAAATTCCTGTCACCGTCCGCGTCGGTGCTAAATAATAGTGTCATAGATTTGATCGAAAATCAGCCAGTCCAATACATCTCAATATGCGTGTTTCACGTAAGTAATGCTTCTTTTTGTAAAGTAAATGTGTTAAGGAATACTTTATTTAAGTTTTCTAGTAACAACAAGAATGTTTACTTTATCTAGATTGTTTTAACAAAAGTATTTCATAGACACATTTTATCTCTTCGAACTTACAATTAAATACTGGACTAAATTTAATTACTCTTTGACGCTATGAAATATATAAAACAAATTAAATAGACGGGTTCTTTTTAATAAAATTTTTCAAAAGAAGCTTTGTTATTAAATCTTTCCATGAAAAATATACGTTTAAGAAATGTAAAGAAAATTAGATTTCACTGCACGTTAGAATTCAACATACATACATATAAGAGGTAACACCTGTATACAAACAAATATTGAAATTATTACGGCCCGGGATCGTGATTTCCATATATTTATTCTAATACATTGTATACGATGGATACCTGAGTAATTTCGCATTTGGATTGGGTTCTAATTCTTGTTTCGGTAAGGATTTCTGTGATGGAGAGGCTGTTTCGTTCTATTGAATGCCGTATATAAACCAAATGGTAACAAAAACTATTAGCACTTTTGTGGATGGCAAGACAAATGTTTTTTTTTCACTAAGTGAGTACAAACAATTGAGTATATAAAAAAATCAAGCACTTTGAGCAACATTTGCAAAGATTAACGACATGTTACCACCGTGGTTAGAGCGTCGTTATATGCCGAAATGGTCACTTTTATGGCGGTATAAAATAAAGGAAATCTTTTCGTTCTTCAGACAAATTCCTTGTGGTGCTAATAAGAAATAATAATAATTGCCTATTCTCCGCATATGGCGTTCGTTATTACAATTACTGTTTTATGTTAAGCAGGTGGAGTTAATTCAAGGAAGATTTCTACGTGTAAAGCGTATTGTGTATTAATTGATTTATTTTATCCGTAACTTTTAGTTAGCGTGTGCAACATTAGCCATGACTTTCGACTTTGGCCTAAAATTAATGTAAGTTTATATATTTTTGCATTAAAGTCCAAATTACAACTGGTTTTTGAAGAGCATTATAGACATTTTGAAATAAAAACCAACATCATGAAATTATTTTAGTTTTAAACACATTTTGTTTGACTCGCTTCAAAGGTGTATCGGTTTATATTTTAAGAGCAAAGGAATAAAAAATAAGGTGACAAAGAGATAAAAATTAAAACTGAATTTAGAGTTGGATTGTTGGATTAAAATGAGTACCTTTAACTTCTAAACTATATATCTAGTGATAGATAATCTAGTGTTCTAAGAAATTATCTTTAAATTCCTTAGTTTGGGGGGAAAGATTATAAAGAGAAAAAAATAGGTAAGTACTATACCTACAGAGATAAAAAGAAAAACTTTTTTTTTTAAAGAAAAATAAGGGTATTATAATCAATATTCGAATTCAATAAATAAAAAAAAGTTAAAAATATCATCAATTAAATTAGAAAACATAAGTTTTTAAATAAAACAAATTAATCTATAAACAGTTGTATTCCGTAAGTTTTTATTTTCATAAATATATTTATATTGTCTGGTTAACCAAGGAACTAATAAAACAAAACCAGGGTGGTGAAATATTTTATAATAATTTTAATAATCTATACTAATATTATAAAGCTGAAGAGTCTGTTTGTTTGTTTGGTTAAACGCGCTAATCTTAGAAACAACTGGTATGAATTCAAAAATTATTTTAGTGTTGGATAGTCCATTTATCAAGGAAGGCTATAGGCTGTATAACATCACGCTACGACCCACAGGAGCGGAGCAGTGATTATAATTGCAAGTAAAACTGCGGGGACGACTATTGAGTTTTATAATAACGCTAAAAGCAAACCAGTATTATTCGTAATTAATATTCTAGTATGTGTACGCATAGCTATTGATTCCACACTGTTTAGGCTAAAGTACTCTTTGTATCTACGTAACTCTAGTACACACGTCCTGGGGCTTTACACCACTCGGTTCTATTCTGCACACCCCTGACGCCTATTCATATCTTGTCTTCTCTGGTAATGTTGCAGCCTACAAGTCAAATTCGTCTGGAATCTATACAAAGTTGGAAAGGACGCGGTAGTTTATATTTTTGTAAAACTCAGGACGTTGTTATTTTACCATTAGAGCTAAGAAGCTATAATATATATATACGTTGTGAGCTTACATGCCCAAAATATTCGCTCTGCGTTGGTTTCTAGTGCAAATATTTATATTCACCCGTTGTTAAATCTTCTCAAAAATATATTGTGTATTACGGCAAGGCAGGTAATAGGGAAGTGGCTCATCAGAAGTGTTTTTGTTTCATCAAGCGCCAAATGTGGACCCTGTGCCACATGAGCTTTGCATAATACGGCGAAATTGTCTGCGGCTTGTGCAACGGAAACTTTTCAAAATTGAAAAAGTTCTCTCATTTGTACGAATAGTAGGTGCGTCCCTTATTAATTGGATGTTTTTTTTCTTAAAGCGTATTGTTATGTAAGGAATTTATTGGAAGATGTTGTCTCTTCCCAATAAAAGCGATGTTCCGATGTTTAAGGCACTTTCCTATTAAATAGGCTGTCCAAACTGCCTTGTTGTGCGAGTAAAATTGTTGACTTTTAACAAAAAACGTCGATGTTTTTCCTCGATACAGATAACGTAGGCGTTATTGTATCGTTATTTAAAATGGTGGAGCTTCCTTAAAATCAATTTATCTTCCAGTTATTAAGCTGTCAATCTTTTTACGTGACAAATACATTATTGCCAATATCATTTATGTGTATTTTGTTACACGCTTTTATAGGATTTTAAGAAGTAATTAATTTCTTATGGCATTTATGACTTATAGTACGAGTATTATAGAACTTATATCATAGCTTATATACAAAATACTTTTTAAAGATTTAAAATAAAAAAATATAATTAAATAATAACAAATTATATACTGTTCATTCCTTGATCCTTGTACCATCTGCCATAGGTTAGGCATGCAAACATAGAAACATAGAATGTCAAATTACAAATTAAAGTCAAATTCTCAATTACAACAAACAAACAAATAAAAACTCCTAAAAATTGTTGTTTATAAAATTAGATAGATGCTCAATAATATTTAAAAATAATGCCAATATTGTACAAATATTAAAATCTAAAATTTGACATTCAAAAATTTCTGAACCGAATAGTAATATTTTTCAAATAGTAATGGTGTCAGTTTGTTTTTAAAAATTTGGATTGCTTCATTTTTTATTGTGTCAGGTATTTTATTGAATATTACAGGGCCCATGCCAAAAACACTTTTCTGAAAGCAGTACTGCAGTATTATAACCACCCACATGTAACTGATTTCTATATTGACTTCTAATAAGACCTCTTCTTGTATATAATGCGCTCATACTAAATACAAACACTATAAGTCCATGACACTTTTGCAATTTTTATTCATATATATTTCTACATTAATATATTCATTCCCATAATAAAATAGGGACACAAAATATTAAAAATGATATAATATACTTTAAAACATTTTATATTTGAGGTTACTTTTGTGGAGGGACGGGTGTTATGTCCCTTCAACACAAAGGGAGGATCCTCCGACCAGGCTAGGCGGACCGTGGCCCAACGGTTGAAGTTGGGAAGTTGTATATTAAATACTAATCGGCGGGAAAACTTTCATAGTCTGATTCAGGATTAGTAGTTACTTAGTAGTTCGGTGTGTCTTCGGTAGATGGTATTGAAGTATGTTTTTCGCTGTATGTAGGAATCGCCACAACAAAATATTAATTTTAAGATATTTTTAGAAATATTCAGCAGAGCCTGCAGCACTACATGTACAGCAAAAACCTTGGTTGAGCTGGGCATGGTTAGATACGGACAAGTATCAAACGAGAAGGAATCTAGAATTTATATCCTATATAAAGAATTCCGCGATAGAATAATAACAACCGAACGGGCGTGAGTATTATGGGGTTGAGTACCAGATGGATACATAGAGCGGTGACGAGAGCTGAGAATCTCTGCGTTATTGCGCGGTAGAACTACATAAATGTATAACACCCCTCTCAAGAGAGCGATGCACACACTTAACCTAGTCGCTGATAGATTAGATTTACTCTCATACATGCGGAGTGAGGTCACAAAGTAACAGATATAAAGTATAGAATGTTTTTCATGAACCTTGGATAATAATGATTTTGCGATTAGAATTACCTGACTTACTGATTTATTAATAATATGGGATTTTTGTTAGATGATAATGGGGCAAGATTATTTGTAGAGAGTCTTTAGAAGAGGCCTATTTTTAGGAGTTGAATTTTTATTGCTGGTGTGAATGATGGGATATTGGTATATGTAAAAAGAAAGGAATAAAGAAACTAACATAAATTACAGTGGGAGAGCCATGCTTTGGCACGTTTGGGCCAGCTCCAATGATACCACGGCCTCACAGAACACCAGCAGTGAAGCAATGCTTGAGTTGTGTTTAACCAAGTGAGTGAGGTTACCGAAGGCCCTAACCCTTCCGTCTTCTCCCCCTACCCCCCGTCTCTCACTTTTCCCATGCTCCCACGTTAAAGGCCGGCAACGAACTTGTGAGTCTTGAGTTGTAGGTGCCTTATGGCAGTGGTAGTCATTTACCATCAAGTGACCCCGTCTACTCGTTTGCTTCCTATCCCATAAAAAAAATACATTCACGCCTGTATCCCCGAAGGGGTAGGTAGAAGCGTATTGAACACCCACATTTTGCCACCTATAATTTGGTTCGACTCACGTAATAGGCAAGCCTATTGTCGTCAACCGGACACTTTGGAAATTAAAGATAGAGAAATGTTGAGTATATATTTTTTTATTTTATTTTCTTCTCACTATCACTCATTATACAATATTAATATACATCACAGCAACAGCTAACATTAAAACAGCACCTGTGAGAGGACTAGTGTCTGAATCAGGCGTGAGCCTGTAGCTTAGATCACCAAAGCACTCACCCCGCTAAAACAGCCCCTGTAATTTAAAACGACACATTACAATTTGTTGAAGAAGATACAGAAACAGAAATGTTGAAAGGGAAAGTAAGGTAAAATAAGAAGGAAAGATAATAAAAAGAAAGGAAGATCAATATCTTCCTTTCGTTTTATTGTAAATACGAATTAATTGGGAACTGTAAGTAATTGGTCGAGCAGGTCAGGTCGCATGCTGTTGTCGGGAAGTCCGAGCTCTCCGGGCAAAGAAACTACAAAGATAATATTTAACGAGCAGACGGGTCGCCTGATGGTAAGTGACTACCTTCGCCCATGGATACCTGCAACTCAAGAGTCGCAAGTGCGTTGCTGCTTGAAGATTTGAAGGTCGTATCGGTTCGGAAATAGGCGACAATTTTTTTTCAATTCCAGAGATTGGTTGTGTGAGGCAATTAACGTGATTTTAATATTAAGGTAATATTGTAGTTTATAACTGTAAAGTTGGAATAGAATACAATAGAATATTCTTTATGGTACACCATATTACAATTGATCTTAATTTATGTTAGTGTTAGGTACAATGGGCGGTCTTATCGCAGACAACCTTAGGATGGATTTAGTGACTGACTTAAGTGGTAGCTGTCGGTGTACTTCATTAGTAGACTTTTCTTCGAAATCTACCTAAAACGGCAGTAACGTTTTGGATATTCAGTTTATTTTCTATAAGTATTGAAGTTTTGGATAGTATTTTACGTAGTCATTAATGCGATAGTTTGTGTTTATAATAGAAATAGAGGATTCTTGCAGTATTACTATCCAACCGTTTGCAAGTTGGTACAATAAGATAAGCAAGCTGTTTACCGCTGGTAACTAACGCTGTTTGCTAGTTTCGGTACACTTATTGGCCGTTTTGGTCTACTATGAGTGTTTAGATTCTCGTTAACGAGTAGATGATATTTCTGATTTACGGGACTTGTAATTTTGTTCCTACGATTATTACAGCACTATCTACCTTTTTTTTTTTTTGTGCGTATGGAAACCCCCTCGGGCCGTCACCCCACCGGGGTTTTCGGTGGGGCGGTGTGTCGGAATCGAACCGACTAAAACAACACGGTGTGCCGTACTGCGCCTTAAGTAGGAGGGATCCGGGAACAGCTTTATTAAGACATCCGGACCCACAGGACTATCTACCTGTGCTAATATACACAAAGTATTTGTTGCTTTATCATACTTATTTGTATGTTTTTATTTAAGCATAGAACATATAAACTGAAAACATTATTGTGATAAGTGCCAAGACTTGTTTGAGGAGTCGAGTAAGGTGGCCTGTTAAACTAGAGCAGCCCAACACGGCATCGCGACCTGTTCTGTGCGCGTCTCTTTAACCGGAGTGAAGTAAGGCCTTTTGTATAAATCTGTTTAAAAAAAGTTGTTAAAAATTCGAAAAGAAAAATAATAGTCTTTGAATTTTGCTAAATAAGAATCGATTTAAAACAAAGTTAAGTGACAGAAACACAAGTTTATGACATTTTTCTCTTACCCTCCAAGTAATAACAAAACAAATAAAACACACAAAAAATCTGATGATCTCTGAGGCACGGCGGTAGTGCATTCGACTGGCACGCCGGGGGTCGCGGGTTCGATTCCCACTGCGTTGGTCTCGGTGTTTCTATGTATAATACCAATTTTACAAAAATAAATGTATTTAAATATGCTTATTCGTGTAATAGATATCTGCTTAGTTTGGGTCTATATAGCGATATATTACATATGTCCTAGAATATTATACTGATATATAATAAATATAAAACAGATGGAAACTATAATACCCACCTACGTATATTTCTAAATCTAACTTCAAATCTTTACTTCAGTAAAATGCAAAAAAAGTAAAGTTCGAAAACGATAGTGAACAGTATTTTATTTTTCTCCTGCCTTGACAACAAAATATTCATTAGTCTTAGTATGTCCGCCAAATAGTGCAGACGAATAGTCTATTACAGCTAATAAAAATAACTGTCTTTAACCAAAGCTGGCATCAGTTAACTAGAGCGAATGTGACCCAGTTAGTTCTACCCTACTGCTCCAACTGACGAAAATTCACAAAAGAAGCAGGTTTTGTGAGCAGACTTGGCAAACTGCGCTGTACTTATTGGCCTCACGCAAATTAACTACACCACTCTTTCGAACGTGTTCCAAATTGATGATAAAAACATCTTGTCATTATGGTTGTGTGTACAGAATAAGATCTATATCAGATAATTTTTTTCAATTAAATCTATCTTGTTAAGGTTTTAAGCATACAATAAGTTCCAAATATTTAAAATAAACACGATAACAAATTTAAACACGTCACGTTCTCATGTAAACCTTTTATATACCAATTTATTCTATTATTTATGTGAGGTAACATCAAAACAATAAGATTTTAAATTATTACACTAATTTTCATTTTTAGTACGATAAAATTTTCTCATTTTCCTCTCTCATAGGTTCTTTAAGAAAGCACTATGTTTAGTGTACGTCCTATGACAGATGATGTTGATGATTATGATACCTTCTCTTATTATTATATCCGACCTTCACTTCTACATTTTTAGCTACACATTATTTAGGTAGACATGTGGTATAGTGTATATATACACCATTTCCAATGTAAACCAAATTAATAACAAGCAGAGAGGCAATGCAGTTGTAGGAACTCATTAGTTGTGATTACTAGTACCATGTGAAATTAGACATGATGAACAGCATGTCCGCTTTAAGAGTTTACATGGGTTAATTTAATAATTAGACTTAATTAAATTACTAACAAAGTTATTTTATAAAACTGTCTATTACGGGGGAGACGATGTAGTTAATGTTTTATCAACTTGTCCTCGGGAGTGTAAAGCTATGTGGAATTTGGCAATAATTCGTGTAAATTATTTAAATTGCTTTCTTTTAATTGTAATATGAAAGCGACTCTCATTAAAATATATAATCAAATTTAGCCTATTAGTTAAGTTTAACTTAGTCAAATTAATTGAGAAAGTTTTCACTAAATCTGTGTAGGCAACATGATAAATTTCTAAAATTTAGGAGCACCTGTTATAGACAAATTCTCAACCAGCTGTTAGTAATTAATAAAAATACATTCTTAATTTTACTAAAATTGATGTCAATAATTGGAGTAATTTTGCCAAGTGCGAAATAAAATTGTATCCAAAACACGTATAAATAACTTATAATGTTTAATTTGTTCCGAGCGCGCGTCTCCAAATCGGAGGGGGACAAGGCCCTCCGTACACCACGGTGTGGCCGCCTGTTGATCAAGAGGCGGCCAAGGTCTGCAGGGGCTCCCGGAGGCTTCCTTCTTAGGGTATCCCGGGTCCCTTGCAATAGACCCACTTGTGACGGAACACCGTGTGGTTTTAGTCGGTTCGATTCCGACATACCACTTCACCGTTAGCTCCGGTGAGGTGATGACCCGTGGGGGTTTCCACACGAAAAAATAAAATGTATATGAGGAAACGTCACCGGAAGCTTACTACACAGACTGGGTCAGCGGGTGATAGCAGTTTGATATTACCAGATTGTAAAAGCGCCGGCTAAGAGCCGCGTGCCGGTGCCTACTTTCTTTTTTTATGGTATAGGGGGCAAACGGGTAGACGGGTCACCTGATGGTAAATGACTACCACCACTCATGGGCACCTGCAACTCAAGAGCCACAAGTGTATTGCCGTTGTATTGGAGAAGGGGGAAGAGTGGGCAGAGGCGGGAAGAGGGGGGAGAGGGAAGGGTTAGGGCCACCGGTCTTAAGTTACGTAAACTCCGCACCGCATATCATACCATAAAACATTTACTCTGTGATCACATCTAACACCACGCTAAGTAATACCTTCACCTAAATATTCTTCTTAGTGTAACTAGATCGCTTGGTGTCACGCCACTGCTGTATCTTCCCGCCCGTATCCGTCCCGCGTGACTTAATTGTAATTATCATTTTATATAAAAGATCCTAATCAAGAAGGAAAGTTTTTAAAGTATCTAGTTTAAAGTAAGAGAGCCTCCTAGCCAGTATTTTAGTCGATAATTAATTTTTTAAAGTCAATCAAAGCAAGTTTTGGGCGAGCACCAGTTTCAAACAGTGTTAATTATGGAGCCGATAAATATACAAAGCTATTGTTCTTTAAATGAATACCACCTTGAACTTTCGATCTTTTATAATTGTTCAGATTTTCTTTATTTTAAAGTACGTTATTTTCTTATTTTTGGTATTCATCCTGAGAAAGCTATGCTTCGGCACGTATGGGCCGGCTCGACCGGAATGATACCACGGCTTTACAGAAAACCAGCAGTGAAGTAATGAAAATACTTGCATTGCTTTTCGACGAGTGAGTGAGGTTACTGGAAACCCTAACCTTTCCCATCCCCTCTCCCACTCTTCCATTTTTCCCCTTTTTTTTTTTTTTTTGTGCGTGTGGAAACCCCCTCGGGCCGTCACACCACCGGGGTTTTCGGTGGGGCGGTGTGTCGGAATCGAACCGACTAAAACCACACGGTGTGCCGTACTGCGCCTTAAGTAGGAGGGATCCGGGAACAGCTTTTATTAAGACATCCGGACCCCCCCTAGCGCCTGCCTGCAAAAGCGCGGGCACCACCTCCGGGTAACCTAGTATTATTATTAGTAGAACCTCTCAATTAGGCGACGTCCAGGCACACGCGGACGCCGCCTCCTCGCGGGGGGCCACTGTAGCGGGTGGAGGGGAAAACCCGTCCCGTCCACCCGCGGCCACACTCAGGGCGGCATGAGGCGCTGGTAAGCGCGCCTCCGCCGCCCGGTTCGCCGGCGGCGAATTAAGTCCGAGTGGAGGTCATCCTCCCGGACCCTTTCCGCCGCCTCCTTCTGTGAGATGACTTCCTCACAGAAGGTCGCGACCGCGGCAAAATTCCTGTCGCTACCGGCCATGGAGCGTATGACGGCCGGTAGCGAGAGATCCTCTCCGATGACTGCAGTGAGGGCCCGGCGCTGCGTTGCCCAAGCAGAGCAGACCGCCAACGTGTGCTGAGCCGAGTCCTCACTGCAGTCACAGTGGTGACAGGCAGGAGTCAATTCCCTCCTAGCGACCGAGTGCAGGTACTTCCCGAAGCAGCCGTGACCGGAAAGAACCTGCGTCAGTCGGAAGGAAAGGGTCCCGTGCTGCCGCCCTGCCCACTCGATGATGACCGGCTGGAGCGCCTCCACGGCGGCAAAGCCAGCACGTGGAGCCACCAGCCGGGACGACCAACGAGCCATGGTGGCTCGGCGAGCGGCCTCACGCCATTCGCGTACCTCTTCGGGCGGGGGCCGACTGCCGCTTCCCGCCCGGAACTCAGCCGTTCGCCGACATACTTCGGCGAGCACTTCCGCCTCCAAATCCTACGGGGGAGTCCCAGCCAAAGCGCACGCCGCCTCCTTCGATACGGTGCAGTATCCGCGTAAGGCTCTAACCGCCATAACCCTCTGAGGGCGCCAGAGGCGCGCCCTATTCTGGGCGGTCTGAGCCTCCGCCCACACCGGTGCACCGTAGAGTGCCATCCATCTTTCCCCTACTCCTACCTTAAAGGCCGGCAACGTACTTGTGACTCTTGAGTTGCAGGTGCCCATGAGCGGCGGTAGTCATTTACCATCAGGTGACCCGTCTGCGGTTTGCCTATTTTACCATAAAAAAAAGAAAAAAAGAACTAAAGTGATAGTGAGTAAAGTTCAAAATCGTTTCTGAACAGGGCTCGTGTTGAGATGACAGTCATGTTGAATGTCATTCGGTGGCAGCAAAATATAGTATACTAGCACACTACGCAAGCGAAGCCGAGGACTGTATCCGCGGGTTTGCTTGCGTAACATATTTTTTTCTATCCCTTGGGAACAGTGCTTTTTTTCCGGATGAAATATACCCTATGTTTTTTTTATGTACCCCTAACAACGTGTAAACAAAATTTCATGATGATCTGTAAGTATTTAATGTATTTCCATTATATACTTACAGATCATCATGAATTTTTGTATTTATTTGATATTAGTTAGGACTAGCAGTGTCCGCGCGGCTTCGCTCGCGTGTACATATTTATATATTTGTGCGGAACTCTAATTGTTTTTTTAAAATAAAGGTAGCCTAAGTAACTCCTTATGACACCAGCTATCTGCCAGTGAAAGTCCCATGGAAATCGGATCACCTTTCCAGAGATCAGCCGAAACAGACAGACGGAAAAAGGTACACCTGTAACATCTGGTAAAGGGATCTTTGTTGAGGGAGTTCGGTTTACCTTCGTTAGAGTTGATAAACTGAGCGCAAGGGATTGGTTTTCCTTCCTTAATTAGTATCTCATATTAGATTTCTGCAATGTATCGCCTCACTCAATTGATTGTACCGAAGAACGTTTCAAATTAATGGTCAGAATTCCAAGCTCATTAAAGAAAAAGCCTAGTTTAAAGTTCCTCATTGAATTGTGATGCATGAGTGTTTCATTTTTATTGATTCTGGTTCGGAAGGGTGTTATAAGTTTAACGTGTGTACCTGTGTGTCTGTCTGTGGCATCATAGCTCCTTAATGGATGGACCGAAAAGTCGGTCCATCCATTAATTTTGTTTTTTTTTTTTGTTTGAAAGGTGACTTGAGCGAGAATGTTCTTAGCTATAATTCAAGAAAATCTGTTCAGAGGCTCGAAGATCATCGGCTCTTTTCTAATCGGATTTTTGAGTTCCCGTGACTCTATTTTAAATATTTTATTTATCCTTGTAAGTATAAATGTAACCCCTAAAACCACAATGCCAGTAACTTGGTATGTTTCATTGATATTTTTTTACTGTGTCTATTTACAATAATATACATTGTAATAATACAATAAATTCGCTAAATTGTCATCACTAAAACGCCTGTTCTTACGTAGCTCGCACTACGTTAAAGCGTTCATAATTACATTATGCACTACCGACTCGCACGGTGCGCGGTACGGTAACCTTTGAAATCGTATTACCGCATTGGAATACAATTACGTAACCGATAAATTTACATATAGGTACATATATCTAAAGAACACCGAGGTAGGCTTCGATCTGCGAACTGAAATTCGATTGATCAAATTTTAAACGTTTGGCAATAGATAGCTGGTGAGATTTCTACGTGAGGAGATAGCGGGTCGTACATCGGCTCGCCGACAGTCATTGCAAGTGCTACGATTTAACTAGGGCTGTCTCGCAAACGTTATATATAGGCTTGTGAATTAGTTAGGTTGGATTAAAATTGTTTGAAAATGTAACTTAATTCACAGTTTTCACGCATGCATTACAAACTTTGTTTTTAAACCATTCTTGTTTAAAATATAACAGATTTACCTATTTATAAAAATAACAGTTACTTTTCTGATAAGCTGTAAATGAGACAACACTCCTAAATATATAATCAAGACCAGTGATAGAAGTCCATTTTCATAAAAGATTATATGTATTCTACTCCCATGTTAGCACAAGCACAGATAAGATAATAATTACTTTGTAACAGATATATACCGGCCAATGGCCTACATTTTTTAATAATAATACCTGACCTTTGCCCTCCGCGCGACTGTCAACTGCAAATCCACCCACTGCCTTGCGGCACGCTCAAATCGTCAGATTATCAAAATATACACTTGTGAGCATGTAATTAAATTGTTTGTCAAATAGGCGATTTTTTTTTTTGCATTTTCAAAAAGCCGCCGCGAGCGTGGGTCACTTCCGAATCGTCAGATTATTGAATGAATCTTTCGGGTGTACTTAACATCCCCTCTTAATTTCTGACGCGCTCGAAAAAAATATTTTTTTTCCCATTTTCTACCCTTCCATACATGTGGGGTGTCTATAATTTTAACGTCTGACGCGCTGGAGTAAGTCAATTTTACTATTTTTTTTACATCTTTGAAAACCTGTAGAAGCTCCCCCCACAGTGAAACGGATTCATCGCATGAACTCTTTTTCTTTCTAGTAATCCCTGCTTATAATAGCTTTTCCGTATTTGCTTACTCTTCAGTAGAATACAACACTACTCTAGTAGTTCAGGATAACCGGTTTTCACTATAAAATTGCGGTGCTATCCCAGTCCTTTAATCCGAACAAAAATTTACTAGGTCTTACGTCCTACTAACTTGCGAATAAATTGGATTAAAATTATTGGATTAACATTGTATAGATTGCTTCATGTTACTCTACTATATTTTTTCCCCACTAGCTGAATGAAAGATCTTGTAATTTACTTTTCACTTTTTAAAAGTTCAATTCATTTACTCAGTGTATTCAATGTAGCTTCAAATTAGTTTTAAGATGTGTAGCAAGTTGTAATGTATAGTTATAAACAAAACTAACTTTATGAATTGGTTTCATTTTGTGAGATATATTTAGTTAATAAAATCGTTGCGTTTGTTACAAAATTAACACATTAGGTTATTTTTCGGTATGAAACTATTATGTTATGTTTAACTTACTGACTTCAGTGTTATCAATTGCCCCTGGCAATGTTCTATGCCCTTCGGATAACTTTCAGTCTTTATCTACACAGTAAGTACATAGAGTTGCAGTCGGCATTATGTAAGAAGGTCGTCAGCATTTTTCTCAATCTATATAAGTGCCGAATGATACAGATCGAGGTATTTAATCCCGTTATTAATGATAATAAACACGTGATTAAACCGCCAACTACTGCAATCTATATTTGACATTATTTGCCTATTTGTTCTCAATGATTTAATCAAACATGCCAATATCATGGGACAATATTTCTGAACAAGATAATCTAAAGAAGCTACTAGATACGCATGTGTTTCACTTACTCCTTACATTTCAAATGCCCTTTCAATCAATTTTCAAACTCTATTACTCTCAATTGATATTTTTTACCGACACACTCAAAAGGATTTTTGCAATGGATAAACTAGTTGAGTCGGTTGTCGTGTTGGATGAGCTAGCGGTCCTCAAGCATGTCAACGACTGCAGAGTGACACAGCCGAGTACAGATGCATCAAATTTACACCTGAACCTTCCAAAAGACCATACTCATCATAGAATTGCAGCCCAAGGCTATAAACTGTATTGGCTATGGGGGGCTATAAACCATCTGTACGGTGTATATGTTTTCTTAGACAGTAACATAACTTGTAAATATAAATATTTATAAAACAACACAAATTATTCAAAAGGAGTCCTAAAATAAAATTTCACTTTAGATAATATCGTTTGAGTGATGTTTCCTTTAAACCAATTACTCTAACAGCATACAAATAAATGCAAATGTCGACTGCGGAGGCACATAAAAAGTTTAACGTCTCAGCAAATATGTTATTCCAGCGTAAAAATGTTATCCGTCGTCGTTGGGAAATTGCTCATAGCTGCTAAAACTTCTTATATTAAAAGGTTTTTTAATCTATTCAGAGAGAATTTAGAGGGCCGTTAGTGTCAAAGCGTTGCCTTCACTCTTTTCAAGTCTTTTCTTATGTCGCCGAGAATGTTATCGGAATTTTTTGGGTATCACCACATTTCATGCGTGATAACAATCACCTTATACAAGTATTTTGTTGAACTGGAACGATTTTGCGATATTAAATTTTCAAAGTTTACATAGTTTAGTTTTCATAGTTTAGTGCACGTAAATCGTTTTTATAGTGAACAGTCAATATCAAGGACATTAATAAAATACCTATATACCTACACTATTTTAATATTCTAAATATTGCATAAATAGATAAAATGCTGCTCAAAAATATGTTTGCCAAACTAAAATACCTACACAAAAACAAATAAAATATCCTTCCAATAAAACTATACAATTTTTCACATACTTTTCTTACGCTAACATATAAGGTCGGGGAAAAAGTTTCTTCGTATTTTATTTATATACAAATTCGAGACGTTTTTGCAAAGTTTATTCACATTTGATTATAATATATATATGCCATTTATGTTCAATAACTTGTTGCCATCTTGTGGGTAGTGACATAATTCAGTTGCTGTAGAAATCTTCTGATTTTTTATCAAAAAACTGTGACAAGTAGTTTTGACAGTCCTCTGATTGATGTTAACCTAACACTATCCAAAGAATTCTGAAGAGACCGAAACAGGTGAAAATCTGAGGATGCAAGGTACAAGGAGGATGCATTAACCTTTCTAGACCAAGCTCTTTCAGTTTCAAGACCAAAGATGTGCGTGGTCTGGCGTTATCATGATGAAAGACCACTCCTTTTCTGTTGATCAATTCCGGCCGTTTTTTAATAATTTCTTGCTGTAGTCTCATTAGTTGTTGGCAGTAGAGATCCAAATCAATGGTTTTGTCCGGCGATAAAGCTCGTAATTAATGATGCCCTTCCAATCCCATTATACACACAGCTTCACCTCATTGCGTGTTAATCCAGGTTTCGCCTGTAGACTGTAGTCTCTGGAGCTTGACTTTTCGCACGTTCTTGTCATAGGTGGTCCACTTTTCATCACCAGTGATTAATCTTTTCAAAAATGGTTCGATTTCATTACGTTTTAATAGCGAATCGCAAAAGAGTACACGATTCATTAGGTTTCTTTCAGTGAGCTCGTGTGGCACCCAAATATCTAGCTTTTTTGTATAGCCAGACTTTTCCAAATTTGTCAAAACTGTTTTGTGGTTAATCCTCAGTTCCTCGGCTATGACGTAACTACTAATATGCTGATCGTGCTCCACTTTTTCAACAATGGCATTGACTTTATCCGTATGAGGGCGACCACAGCGAGCTGCATCTTTGACATCAAAATTCCCAGACTGAAAACGCTTGAACCAACTTTGTGCTACTGTTACTTGCACTGCATCAGGTCCATAAACTTTACAATTTTTTTTCGTGGCTTGAGTCACATTTTTTCCTTTTTTAACCGACTTCCAAAAAGGAGGACGTTCTGTGTTTGTCTGTATGTATTTTTCTTTGTATATGTTCATCGATATTTTCGCCAATTGTGAACCGATAAAAAAAATTATTTTGTAGTTCGAAAGGGTACACTCCCGAGGTGATCCCATTATCATCAAGTCAGGGTCTGATGATGGAATGGAACTAAGTAACAATGTAATAAAATCTTAGAAGTCAATTTTGACCCACTTCCCGGTTTCCGACTGAGCAGAAATTTTGCATACTTATTTTGCACTAAAAATAGTAAAATAAATCATTTTTAAAACAAAAAATTACAATTACACACTTTAAAATACTTTATTACAAATTACTTCGAAACCACGGATAGGCACTTAAAAGCGAGAAATAAATTTATCTAAATATTATAAGCGCTACCCACTCATCTATTTGAAGTCAGTGTCAGCCAAGTCTAATAGGTAGCAGCTAGATACTATGTATGTAGTAAGTAGGTACCTGTAGGTAGGAATTACTATACCTACTACTCGGTGCCAGCCAAGCCAAGCCAAGGTAGTATCTATCTACTACCTATTAGACTTGCCTGCCACCGATTTTAAATGGATGAGTGGGTAGCGCTTATAATATAATATATGCTTATAAGCGCTACCCACTCATCTAGAGTGGGTAGCGCTTATAATGATTATATTAATTTATTTCTCGCTTTTGAGTGCCTATTTGTGGTTTCGAAGTCGGTTTAATTTTTTATTTTAAAAATAATTTATTGTAATAAAACTTCAGAATGTATCAAATTTCGTTCGATTCACTCATTTTGGCGGACAGAAAAACAATTGAAAAATATTGGGAAAATGTTTTTTACTTTTTATTTTTCGTTTTCTTAATGTCCTATATTTATTGATATTCAAACCAGCCAGATACAAACAGTACCACCAAAGAGATTTTTCTTCAATTTTGTAAGTACATACAAATATATATTAATAATATATACTATATATACGAATACACTTTTACCCCGACCTATTATATTCTAAATATACTTCATTCCTCGCCCAATGAATTTGTTTTTGATAAATTTCAATAATATACGTTAACTACTTTGATCCACAGTAAATAAAAACCGTAAATCGCATCGTAGTAATCTGAAATCAAAACGACTATTAAAAAGACTAAACTTTGTTTAATTGCAACCCATTACAATATTTGTCCTTATCAAATTAAATACTTTAGTTGCCTTAAGCATTTCATGTATCTAATAATCACCTTTTCCACCACAAAATTTAAATTAACACCTAATGAAATATCGTGAAATTTAAATGTATGTTTGTGTATTTTATTAAGAAATCTTAATCCGCTTAAATTATGTAACGTCACGCGTTTGCTGATAAAATTACTTAAAACTTTCATAATAGAGTGCACAATACTTACCAGATGTGGTACTGAAGAAGATGTGTTTATTCCCCGGATTCCTCTAAACCATCAGATTTACCGATCTAATTTAAGCGCCTGCAATTTAGGGTAAAGCCATCTTTTGCAATGACCATTAATAAGTCACAGGGTCAAACATTCAATGTTGCAGGCTTAGATTTAAGCGTTGAGTCATTGTCACAATGACAACAAAATTTTATGTCAAATTTTAGACAGTAACCTGTAAACAAAACATGTTTGTTTGTCTCATGAAAATATTATTAACTAGTAGTAGAGATAAAAAGTAGTCTATGCGTTAATCCAGGTCTCCAGCTATCTAAATACCAAGTTTCATCGCAATCGTTTCAGTGGTTTTTGCGTGAAAGAGTAACAAACATCCATCCATCCATCCAAACGTTCACATTTATAATATTAGTGGGATTAGTGGGATCACTCCACACTGACACCACATTAGTATCTACATTGCACCCATGCGAAACCGGGACGGGTCACTAGTGTAATATAGTAAGGTGTTACATACAGACAGAGGCACCTGGATACCGACTAGGGTACTTTTTATCAGTATATAGAAGAGCCAATGATCCCAAGTTCATTGTATGATTCATCAGCTTTAAGACTTCCGTCTGTAAAATTGTTTAGAAGAGGCATGTATTCAGCTGGTGATCCTGTGACTGAGATAATGATGAAGAAAGCTAATGAAGACAGGCCATTATTGTGCTTATTGGTGTGTTGGTTTTTCTTTTTAGTAACCTACTTTTCAAAATTGTTTGAAATACTTTAAAAACTACTAAAACTATTAAAAACTATAGGAAAAAATTGATTCAAGTATGTTTACAATTTATGATTACAGACATTTTAAGCATTATTTTAGTTTGAAACTTGCTTCTACCATTATAGTAATGACACACCTAAATCGATAAACTACCATTCACCCTGCTTCATCTCCATAGTAGAAATATATTACCTAACTGATATTAGCTTTATTAAATGTTCTATTTAGTATTCTGGCAATAAATTTAAAACTAGAAGCACTATGGTCATCTGAATAAAGAATTTAATAAGTAATACTATTTAAAAGTAGATGTGGACGAAGGCACTTGTGGTTTTAATTATACTAATAAATGAGAACAGTCCAGTAGTAGCACTTATCTGTTGGGAGCGTGCAACCCGCAAAGTGAATCCTCTTAATTGCACACTCAAGTAATTGGAATCTTCACCACATAATATCGACCGCCCTTTCTCAAAGAAACTAACCATGATCTGTTCATTAAGATTTCAACTTTCAAATTAATTGAAACTTTTCTACTTAATTTTTCTTCTTTGTTATTATGGAAGTAAGTAAATTAGACACGATTGTACATAAAACTTTTCAAACATTGATGATTATCACATTATTATTATAAATTAAATCATTATTAATGACATGCATAAGTATCACGATGTTAGTATTACTAGTTCACTACTTAACCAAACTCCTGATAAACTTGAGATTCAGTTTTTAAATAATGGCTGACGTCATCATACCAATTATTTAAACGTTTTTTTGAGACTGCTCAATGCATACAATGCATTCAAATAAGGTGGCAAAATACAGTGATGCCTAATCTCAAACCACCTAGTTTTGGACCCGACAGGGGCCCTCTATCAAGAAATGAACCGTCGGTCTAAGGTGCCAAACTGGATTGGCACCGCTTCCATCGATTGCGGAAGTAGACAGCTGCGTTTCCGTTGCGATGTATGGTATGGACTTGTTTGTAACAGGCGCTGAGGTACACAATGAACGACTATCATATTGGAACCGGAACAGGTTCATGATACGTAAGTTTTAAAGCCGGACGCCTGGCAGAAGGCCTTGTTATTGCTATTGTAATTTTCTAAACATTTCTAAAGAGGGAGAACGACCAATGAGAGAGAAACGATGATGGTAAATTATTTACATCTTTCGCGTTTCGACATGATGCCCCGTTTAAATGCCATAGAGCACAGATAACAACACTTGAGTTAACATTCTGATTAGTTTCGAGTTACTCTTGAATTTACTTATAAGCAATTTTATGTCTCCGGTTATCCGGTTCGTTATTTGTCTATCTTCAGCATCTACAAAATTAATTGATTATTAGTGTTGTAAAATTTTGCTTATTTGTTGAGGAAATTGAGACAAGCCCTCTTGGTCAAGAGATGTTCACGGATCATTTGAGAGAAGACAACGGCAAATTAGTGTGTACTTGTGCACTAACTAGTGATTGAGTGATCCTGTCTGCTGAGCTAGAGTTAGTGGGTTTTATTCCCACTCAGGACAAATAATTGTGCCAAGAGCACGATCATTTGTTCTGCGTCTGGGTGTAATTTTTCTATAATATGTTTTAGTAATATATAAGTATGTTTATCAGCAGTGTGGTTACTATAGTATAGACTCTGCCTAGTTTGGGATCAGATAACCATGTGTAAGGTGTAAGAAAAATAAAGTGCTCTAGCCACATCCTCTATCCGTTACTCTTCTTATACTTATCTACAAATAGCCGTTTTCCGCAATTTCACCTGAATTTATGGTCACAGCTCAGCTTCAAGCTGATCCTTATTGCTTGTGTCGTAGCGTAATGTTACATAGCTTACAACTTACCTGAAGAATTAGGCTGTCAAAGACAAAAAGGATTGTTTAAATCCAACAAGATAGCGCGTTTAAACAAAAATAAACTCTTCAGTTTTAATTATATATTACTAGCTGCGCGTAGGTCCTGATGCCGTGGCAATATTGGGATAAAAAGTAGCCTATACGTTAATCCAGGTCTTTAACCATACCAAGTTTCATCGCAATCGGTTCAATAGTTTTTGAACATCCATCCATACGTCCTATATATATATATATATATATATATATATATATATATATATATATATATATATATATATATATGAATTTATATTATATTTCAAGTGTAACAGAATTGTTCACTGCCAGTAAATATTATGAATGTTCTATTTTTACGTTCCTCTGTAGCTCTAAGCGACAAGGCTGACCGTTGTACGTAGTATGCTTAGAGTGTTTAAAAATGTATTTTAATTCTGGCGTTCAAATATAAGGAATTTAAAAAAAAGTAGTGTATTTTTTACATTACATATTATAAATATGTTGAAATGAACTCGTACCCGTCACTGTTATTTGCTTTTAAGGAGAAACAAGTCAGCAGTATATTTTGTGCAGCCATCGTCTTCTAATTAAAAAATATTGAGACATAAACGGGCTACTTTTTTGCAGGATGCAGCAAAGCAGCTTATACAGTTTGGATCCTTATTTCTTTAATTCTCTCCGCTTCTGTTTTCTACACAACAACGTTCTCGTATGTTTAAGCGAACATAGTAAAAGACCTACCATGGAGGAAACTAGAGGTACTGTCCCACTTGTGCTTCACTCCAACTCACTAGGTGGGAAAACTTCGACTCCTTGCTGCAATTGATGTCAAGCAACCATAAATAGCTAAACACCACTCTCATATTTCTTAAATCTCAACGAGACTTATTCCTAAAATGTCGGAATTCAAAAAGACAGAGTACTGTAACAATGAGTTTTAACGTTTGGGAGAAAATAAGAGATTCTAGTTGAAAGTACCTATCTACCATATGTCAAGTATACTCCGCCAGAATCGGCTGGACCGGTCTCCTCGATTTTCCCAATAAATATATTTGGGCCGTGAAAATCAAACAAACCAACAAAATCACAGTCGGACTTATAGTAATAATAATAGTTAAGATGACAGAGGTCCGAAGATACTAGTACTTTAAAAAGTTGTAATGTAGTATAACATTCTGTAAGACATGAAATAAACAACATGTTATTCGTTAATATTTGTTTATTAAAACTACGTTGAGTATTCGTAGAGTGACGCAAAAGTGACGTATAATTTCAAACAGAAAACAAAATTGAGTAGGATGACATCTCTTCTATACAAGTTTAAACATATCAAGTTTACTCAATGAGATTTGTAGCTCAAAGGTTTAAACTGCGATATCATTTATTTCGACATCCAACAGTTCCGAGAGATTGTGTAGCCGGATATCGGCTTATAAATCAGACGTTGTGCGTCCGTGCGAGAGATGGCTGTATAAGGGCGGGGGTACGACGCGACATGGTGTAGCCGCGGGCCCACGGCCAGTTACGTGTCCAACATTCTATCCGAACCGCTACCAACCAACAATTTGTACCTGCACCAGTGAGTTACACAAATATTCCGCCTGTGTATATTAAATGTAAACTCGTGATATTGCAAAAGGATTTATTCTGCATTCTTTTGTCATTTTAGTATAGCCAGTATAGCGGAACGACAGAAAAAAATATTTATTTCCAGTTTCATGCAAGGAATATTTAAATCACAATATTGTGCAGAAAGTAAAAATGTTATTGAATATGATAAGACAACAAATATATGCATTATGGGACGGCCTTTCAGGTGCTGAACGTTTATACCTTATGTAGAAGATTGCATTATCCATCACTTAATTTCGTGTTCATTTACTGTAAGTACAATGTATTGTTCGCATTTGTAAATTTTAAAATATGTTTATTTTAAAGACTAGCAAAACTATACCGAGTTTATTTATGTAGTAAACATGATTAAGTTTCTATACTTTAAATAAGTATTTACTTACAACAATATAAACAATGTTTTCTAGGACACTTAAAACAGTAATTGAAAAGGCAAATGTGGCGCGCATCACGACACATCAATAAAATTATGTGTAAAGTATATAATGTGGTAGTGTGTTTAATAAACATATTTTCTTTCTTTCTTACTTTCTTTCTTTCAATAATATCGATCAGTCGCCATGGAATAAAACATTATCCTATTATTTTTAATTTGAGTAAAACGAAGGGAGATGGACAATCTGATGTTTACTTGAATTATGAAATCATAAGAAACACGAAATGAGTTTAAATTATAAGCAACGGCGTGAATAAGCAATGCAAAATAAGTTAATATGTAAAAGCGAGCACCATGAAATGTGCAGACGTGCGCAACACAAATTGCGCTAACTTGAGAACGAAATGCAAAACTTGAACGTTGCGGAGGCCAAACGCGAGTCAAGTGTGGAGCGGCTCTCGGTAAATAGGACGGACAGACTTGGGCGAGTGCGCCGCTAACTTGCTACAATATTATTGTGTGCTATTAACTAACTTGTTTGTCATTTCAGACACAGGCATGACTGCACTGGTCCGTGTGGAATGCCTTCATGATCTAGGGTTAGTTTACTCAAGGCTCGTAGTCCTCTAGGACAGCATAAATCAAGGTGGTGTATTTACTTAATATATTTCAGTACGTAGTTTTTTTTTTGTTACTATATTAGTGTATTATATGACAATTTATGTTATAAATAGGTCTTATATCGTCTTCGTTTAATTTGGTTAATTGCTCTAAGGGATCAATAGGAAGCCTATTGTGGCGATATTGTTAAATGTTTATGTATTTATCTGAATAAAAATGAATAAAAACAAACTAAGAGAACATTATATTGATCGTTACTACTATAATAATAGTAATACTTTCGATTTGAACAAAACTATTGTTATTTTTTTACTTTTTTTTAAACTGGCCTGTTGGTCTAGTGGTTAGTGACCCTGATTGCTACGCCATAGGTCGTGGGTTCGATTCCCACCTGAGTCTGGGTGTTCTTTGTGTCCGTTGTTGGTATGTTTGTAAAGTCCCCCGCAACACAGGAGTCATTCCTAATGCAGGAGTTCTTTTTATAAAAAAAAAACTTTCAGAGATCGTCTCCCTCAAGTTTTGACTTAACAGAACGGCGTTTAAACGATGTCCAAAAGTTAACTTATATTTTTTGATGTAAAGTTTTTCGTAACTTATTAATAAAACAATTTGCATGTAAAGTAATATATTTACTGCATTTCGAAGTATTCTCCATTACATTTTAAACATTTTTTCATTCGGTCAATCCATTTTTGAAAACATGAGGACCATTGGTCTAACGGCATGTTTTTCACGTGCTGGTTGAAAGCCTCTTCCGGCCCCGTGTATGTCATACCTCTCACCAAATCTTTAATTTTTGGGAAATCGCATGGTGTCAGGTCTGGGTATGTGCGGGATGGGTCACTAGCTCTACATTTTCAGAAGCCAAAAATTAATTTGTCTTGTTCGCGGTGTGTGGCGAAGTAATGGTGCAATAGAATGCGACTTCTTGTTCGTTTTTCCCTAACATTTTTTAAAGACACTGGGCAAACAAATGGTGGTATACCATTCAGCATTAACTGTCATTTATTCTTCAATTGGGATCGTGCAGACAGGACCCGTACGTTTCTCGCCTGCCTCAATTTTGTTGGTTTGCTGTCACCTTCGAATACCCACACAGAAGACTGTTGCTTTCTTTCCGGCATGTAACAATGTATCCATGTTTCATCTCCTGTCACAATGTCATACACAGCATTTGAACCTCCATGATCGCACTTTAACAACATTTTTTTACACCAATCAACACGAGTCCGTTTTTGTTCTGGGGTGAGTTCATGAGAAATCCAGTGGCAACAAAGTTTTTTAACTTTTAAATGTTGATGTAAGATTATTTGAATTTGGCTCATACTCATCCCCAAATGTCCTCAAATCTCCTCATAGGTGATACGCCGGTTTGATTTAATTAGTTGCTTGATAGTAGTCACATTTTAATCAGTGATTGCAGTTGAGGGCGACCTTCACAAATTTCATCATGGAGAGAAACACGGCCATGATCAAATTCTGTGTACCAACGCCTTACGGTGCTCAAATGAGGTGCTTCCCTCCCAAAAGCATTTTAAAGACAAGCAGTGCAGTCTTGCGGAGTCAGTGAACTTAAAATCATAAAAAATCATCGCCCTAAAATCTTTTCGCGTTAATTTCATTTTCGCTGCGGACGACGAACTTCAACTGGTGAAAACGATTGATACGCGATTTCATGCCAGTTCTTGTTAAATCAATGATTGAGTTTCTTATGTTTAAAAATATAATATTCGAAATTCAAACATTTGTGAGCGGCCAGGAGCGCAGAACTTTCAGTGTGCCCTATGTATGTGTGGCATACTATTTACTAACTTAGTAGGCAATATCTATAAATTGACTTCAAGTCACCGACAATTAAATTATTCCTGTCATCAACGAGTCTTTCGCCTCATGGATCACAATTTTATTGTGTATTATATCCTATGAAAAACATAAATGTGAAAATGAGAGCCAAGTTCAATATTAAGAATATGCATGGTTGTCGACTTTGCCGACAAAAGAATTGAGATTTAAATGGGTGCAAATTTCTGTAGATAATCCTAAAATTTATTTATAAGAATATACAACATTCTAAAATAAATTTAAAAAAAACACATTCTTGATATTCTTTGCTACAACAATGTTTGCTATTTAAATATATAACTTCTTAAATCTGAACACTCAATTTTTTTACTCAGATAAGATAACTTAAGAAGCTCAAGATTTAACTTGGCTTGGCAACTTTATGTTTTTGATGGGATATCATTACTTTTTGTAAAGATATTATTATTATTCATCATTCAAGTGATCTGTAACATTATGCATTAAACGCTTATAGGCAACAGAAATTTGTTCGAATCTGGGCTGTCATATATTTCTTTCGTAACACAATTATTGGCAATGGAACAATAATGTTGTGAGAGCTGGCGCTGCTAGTTGCAGTTTGTGTTATTTTTAGTTGTCTAAGTTTTATAAATAATCTGGTATACAAAATGATAATAAAAACGATATTTCATCATGGAACCTATTCTCCTGCGAAATAAAAAAAACATGCTATTATAATTTAGCAAGGCACTAAGTGTTAATAAAAATCAATTGTTTGAAAAATATTTTAAATCGGAAAAAATCACTGTTTTCAGCTTTTTTCCTTTGTATATATACAATTACCTAGTTGGACGCCAATTTCAATTTCAACTTTCTAGGTCATCTGGAAGCGGGTTAGGTTTTACATCTATATGTCAGCCAGTCAGTGATAAAAATACTGATTTTTAGATGTTAATATCTCAATGACCGTTTGAGGTGTATTTATGAAATTTGGGATTCTAGCTAGTCTAAAGAGTTTAAATAAATAAACCAAATTTCATGTGTTTATGTTAAATAGATGTTGAGTTATGAAGGTGTCAACAGTGGCTCCAAATGGTTCGTGTAATATAACACACGGCTGCTGCATCGCCAGTTCTTTTTCTTGAACTTGTCTTGACACGCTACCGCGTGTCTAGATTCTATGTCTGCATATAGTTTAAGCGTTATATTGTATGCCTAATAAAATATTTCTCTTTCTTTTTAGTAGATTACGAAAGCTAGCCGGCACGACAAACAAACTTATGATGTGTATTTCATTATTTTTCATGAATAGGACTGTTAATGTATTCTGTGCCACATAAATTGTGACAAGTCATATTTGAGACAGCAACCATTACATCGTCTCATACAATTTTTATCTCATTCATAAGTCATTCGTAAGCGTGTCCCATTTTTTTAACGCAGTAATAATAGAGCCGACTTGAGAGACTTTTATTGGAGTCCATTCGGTTAGGATTTAGGGGCTGTTAACGTCATATAACCGCAATTTAACCGTTCGTTGTGCTGCCGTCGCAATGTTTTCAAATATTGCTAAAATTGCCACATTTCATATGTTACGACTCCCACTTGCACACAATATAAGTGTTGTGTCACAATTTTCGGCAGTGAAGTGATCTTATTTTAATTTAGAATGTGATTCTAAGATAACTCAGAAATTACAATAAATTATGATATAATAGTTTGTCTCATTATACAGGGTGTATATAACAATGGAACACTTACTTAAATCACTGAAAGGGCATGACTCTAGCGTGCAGTTACAAAAAGATCATCATCCTCCGCGTCTTTTCCGCACTAAGTTGGGGTCGGCATTTAGTCTAACCACGATACGGCTGAACTTTGATATTTTACGTGAAGTGACTGCCATTAGATCTCCACAACCCAAGTACTAGGCGATATCGAAGTTCTGTAGTTAGACCAGGTTGACGGAGTTTTTAGGGCTCCAACTACCCGTAAAGAATGCCACAGATATTCGTATGGCATCCGGGATCGATGGCTTAACGTGCTCTCCGAGGTACGTCTCAATGTGTAAAGAATGGTCACCCATCCTAAGACTGACCAGGCTTGTATCACTTAACATTGTAATGTGCTAACCTACTCGGTTACCACTTAGCCGCGAGCCCAGTTACAAAAAGATTTTTTATAAAAAATCTATTCGTTTACAAATTATGCGCGGTTGAAATTCCTGGTATTTTTATCTCATAAAAGCGGTGGCATGTGTAAAATTAAAGATTTTAAGTAAACATTTTTTTTTTATTTTTCATTCCGTTATTAAGGAAATCCATAAATACTAACTTCGAAAACTTTTTCAGTTAGTTTATATGAACTTTCTCAATAACTGAGTGAATAGTTCCAAAATACAAAAAAAAAATGTACTATTTAAAATCTTTAACTTTACACATTCCACCTGCTTTTATGAGAAACGGAGGACGGCCTCCACCAGAAAATTAACCAATTGGTTGCCTTATTAATGTACGCACATTAATAAGGTAACCAATTTGTTAATTCAGTTATATATAAATCAGTTTAGAATAAGTGAATAAAATTTGAACTCTATTTATGTAGCTGAAAGTTAAAGTTTTTATGTTTTAAGTGGAAATAATGCCACAAGATCTAGTTTATGTCATGCTCATCTAAAAGTGATAGCAATCTTACTCACTAGCAGCAACACTAGAATATCTAATAGTTGTTTAAGGTTTGATTTCTTGGGTTTTCGGAGGTCCATCGTTTTTTTGGATATCCAATTCTGAAATCAGAAGCGAATCTGGTTGTACCTTACCTCCTTGAATCTGATTGTCAGTATTTACAGATTGTGTTAAAAGAAAGAAGTACCGACTTCGGTGCGCCTAAATAATAACATAATTGTAAAGGGGAATTCCCATTTTCCTTAGTATGTTGAGCCCAGAATGGACAGTGGAAAACTGTTCAGCAGTTGTGTGTTTTAGAATTTCAAGTATCTCAGAAATCTAAACAATATACATAAAGTACCGCCATTGTTTTTTTTAAAGTAGAATAATTCAAAAACGAAATGAGTTGTGAGTTTATTGCTCAATATGAAAATATGTAGAACGGTGTCAAATCACGTATATTTTATTGTTCTTTTGTTTAACATGTTAAACATAACGGAAAATATGTTCTTTTATATTTTGCTTAATTATATTTGATGGTGTATTAAAAAAAAAAAAATTAAGTTCATTATGCAAATATCAGTAATGAAGTAAAAATTATGAAATTTGAATTAAGGATTTACGGTCTTACTTACGTATATATTTCGGGGATGCCCAAAATACAGACGTGAGTAAAACCATACCTATATCCTTAATTAATATGAATGCCACTTACGAAGGTTTTTATTCCAATCTAAAGGTATTATCTATTTAATAAAAAAGAAAAAATATTTTTAAAAGTGATTGATAAAAGATTGCCTCTAAAATTAGTAGGCATGGCTACCTTTTCATGGGTTAATCGCCAATTGATAACCTTAAATGGGTATTTATAAGAACTCTCATGTTTTAATGTCAGAAGTCTTTTACAATAGGGATCATTCAAACCCCTCGGAAAAGAAATTAAAGGTTACGGTTAGGTAAAGGTACGTACCTACTTGGTTTTCGTTATCCTAATTCAAATACTTATAAAATCAATTAAAAAGCTATTTCCTGCTTCACAAATTAATAGAGTATTCTGTAATTAGTAAATCGAGTTAAGATACTCCACGATAAACGCATGACGTTGTACAATGATTCATCAACACGAGGATTACGCGACTCAACGTACATAGATTCAGAAGCTTTACAAGACACTATCCAAGCATCATATTCACGTTGTGACGTCATCCGCCGTCCCCGTGAAATCTTGCCGCTGTCGTGCCTCTCATTGTATCCGCCCCACTTTTTAATCTGGAGACGTCGAATAAAAGCACAATAGTAAGATACATCTTGCTCGCTATTTGTCCCTCTTTTAATCAACGAGTATTCAAATCTTTATTTCATAAAAAGATCTGCACTTTCCATGTTGTTTTTGTCAGTCTTACTATTCGATCACCGTGTTAGGCCAGTGGAATTAGAAGAAACGCGTAAGTAATTACGCACAGGTTTTAACATAGTAAAACTTGTTCGTTAGTGTATCAGAAACATGATCCTGAATTGTCCTGAAAAGTCTTGAATTTGACAATGTTCCGAATGTCAAAAATGGTATGAAATTCAGGACCATGTTCCTGATATACTAACGAACCAGTTTTACTATGTTAAAACCTGTGCGTAATTAAGTGAAAAATTAACCCCTTTTTGTCTAATTCCACTAGCGTATGTCGCCGATACATGTAGAAGACAGAATGTAACAAATTATGTTAGTAGAAAGAAAAACTACACGTCAAATATTAGCGCCGAAATATTAATCGAACAAGGAGGACGGTAGCGTCCTACGTCAACAACACATCTTCAGGTGTAAAATTATCTCCGATAGGAGGATAAATCATAACTAAGTCAGAGTGTGGTGTCTTGTAATATATCAAATGACATAAAATAGTGGGCCCCGGAGTGCTGCTGGAGTTTTCACCTGATTGCAGTATTCGGGTGAGAGGAATTCGCCGCGCTATCTTCAGCCTACCGCGCACCGTTTAGACAATTGAAATGAATGTTCCCACAAATAGGGATTGCTGATTTCCTGTGCTTTGCCATTTGGTTTTCTGTTCACACTGTGACTGTTCGTTACGTTTCCTTTTTTCAAATGTTGATAGAAATATTGTACTAACGCAACGTTGCGTTATTAACATGTAAGAGGAACTACTATGAGACAAAGTTTTGTGAAACCATCTGTATGTGAGGCAACGCTTTGTATTACCAACAAAGCCTCACCGGGGACTTGCATCACTGGAGCTTTCAGGTGGGTAGTTCTCGTGCCAGCCACAAACGCGAATTTACGCTTTGCATTTGCAAAAATTAAAAGCGACATTTTCAATGCAATTGCGGGCGTTCTTTCCACAGTCGGCCCGGGTAATGGCCACTCCAATCCGAAATTGCGCGGCTTTTTTTGCTGCCACGCTTTCGTAAACACTTGTATTGTATCTACTATTTACACTCTACTTCACTTTCACTTAATTACAACTACATCTCACTTATAATATGTAGATAAAATGCAATTACATGTGTTTAACTTTAAATACATACAAAAAGTGAATTGTTTAATTAAGATTTTTTTTTTATTAAGATTAATACAGGTTACCGCTGGAGAAGAAGGGTTCTCAACTGGCGACCACTTGAAAGCGAAGCCTAGGATGCCCATTCATTAGAGTACCGACCACCGACCTGGTCACAGTGGTAAGGAACCATCGAATTGACGCTACTATTGCTGTTCCTTAAAGTCTTCAGGAGATTCTTATGTTCATCAGTGGATCCTGGAGTCTAATAGACGTGATAACGATGATAAAAGATTCATCAGTTTAGTAAAACTATACTTATTCTGCATTTCTGTTAAAATTACAATACAGCAATAATATAATCCGGTAGGTAGACACATTGCAAAAAGTCAAAATTGCAATCACAGACTTTAATCAGTTATCAACACAATGTAAACAAAATACATGAAGATTTTTAATCGCTACTTGAATATAAAATTAAAGTACAATCCATTTTAAAGCACCCTTTCAATAGCAACACTGTAATGAGGGCAATTAGCCTTAATACGTAATTTAAATAACCGGATACCGGATGGGGTTGCGGCGTGCGTCAGTAGCGCAATGGGCAATGCTCATGCTCAGTCGGTCCACGTGCGACTGCCGGTACGCCGAGAGCTACGGCCTTCTTAATAGCCACTAATAATAAAAGTAAACGAGCGAACGACTTGTAACAAATTGCATTATCTGCCAAAATAGCCCTTGGAAAGCATTCACGTTGCCGCTTCGTAACGTTAACTCTTTTCCGTTTTGATCTTCTCGAAATTGAGTTTGGAAAATCGGATCGACACGAAATCTACTTAATTTGCTGAGAACACTCATTGTGTTCTAAGTGAATTAAGTAGACTGACTGGCCTGTTGGTCTAGTGGTTAGTGACCCTGACTACTAAGCCAGAGGTCGTAGGTTCGATTCTCACCCATGACAAATAATTGTGTGATGAGCACGATAATTTGTTCTGTGTCTGGGTGTAATTTATCTATAAAATGTATGTTTTTAGAAATATATAAGTATATTACTATAATACAGGCTCTGCCTAGTTTGGGATCAGACGGCCGTGTGTGTAAAAAAAAACTATCGTGTTACTTATTGTCTTGTGCAGCAGCGCGTTTTGAATGAACTTAATCTGAAATGATTATACTGCACATTAACGCCATAAATACATAAACATCTCAGTTAGTGACGATTAAAAACTGCTCAACTCTTTTTATAGCGAGGTATAAAATTTATCTTCTTGTTTTTTTTAAGCGGCAAGCTGCCTTCAAGCAAGCAAGAGATTAAATTAAAAATGATATAAAAAGTGGATTTTCTTGGCGACACTGAATTGCAACGACATTAATTCTAAAGTCGCCGCCTAGTGCAAATTGTCAAGCTGAGTGCATAGCTTCTGTGTCTTATTTCTTAGCTAAGTTTAGAAAGTGGTTTAGAACTACTGAGAACCCCGTTTTAAAGTCAATATAAGTACAAAGTTATAATTACATTTAGATGTGTTTGAAAACTGAATACAGCGTTCTTGTCGTTCTAATTTGCAGTTAAGCTTCGAATTTAGTCTGTAAAAGCTTTTCTTAGAACTTCATCTTATTACTATTTGCATAATACATAATGCTAAGTAGCTAGATTAAGGGTTTGATGCAAAGAACAACTTTCGTTGGTACGGGACTCACAGTAAGGTGTGTGTAGAAATCTAACCACCACTACACCGGGATCTTGTTCAATGATGAGATACTCTTTCTCATTTTTAATTGTGTTAGTCTTTCTGAAGCGAAGCTGAGCAGTGGCTGTACTGAAGCGGTGAGGTTAAAATTTATTCTGACTTTTAGACTATAGTCCATGCTAGCGTTGGTTGTCGCACTGAACAAACCTCAAAGTCTTTCGTAATTTTTAGGTCTAGTAAGTATTTAAATTTATTTGCAATAATTAATAGAGTACCTAATGAACAAATGAAAGATGATACACTCTAAATTCGTCATTTGATTCCTCAGTAACTAATAAATTAATCAATACTATTAATATGATATATTAAACGAGTTCAGTATTTTTAACTAAAATTAACATTTAATTTTCTTTTCAAATTATTTTACAACTTCCTCTTAAATAATAATTTAATAATAGTAATAATAACAACTTCACACATCTCACACACGATTTACGTTGAAAACTTGTTGGCTCAGTTTTTCTAATAACAGTATTTTTTTAATCTTTTGCCTACTTTTACTAGCTGATTCCTATCTTTATCCGACTTCCTAGTTTGTTCTCGACTAAACCACTGCATTGTGCTCTCTGGGGAATCTTTAAGTACCAAAAATAGTAAGTATCACTTATTGATACATAATGTCGAAGTTTCGTTTTTATTTACATTTTATTGCCCCCTATTGGCACATAGTTACTCAATGAATATTGTATAATAATAACTGAAAATAAAATTTTTGAGCTTAAGGTCGAAGAAAATAGCTTTTAGACACAACATAGCACTAAACGGAAGTTATCCAACGAGGTGCGAATTTGTCGGCATTTTGTTCATTGTTGACGGTGCCGGTGTACGTTCGAACTTGGCAGTAGTACATTTTGCTCCATAATGTCAAACCCGTTGCGCAATAAATGTCTTGTAATAAATTCTTGACTCTTAAAGACAAAGGCGGATTGTAGTTTGCTGTTTGTTTCGAAAACACGTCTTGTGGAAATACATTACACTCTCGTTTTTAATTAATTAAAACAAGTTTAATATCTGCAATAAATGTTATTTTGTTGTTTTGTTTGTATGTTGTTAAACGCCGTATGTGCAGATAATAAAATTATGAATTCGTTTTTTTATTTTATTTATAGAAAAACAGTTTCATGGCCGATATAACTCTTTGATCCGCAGATCATCCAACTGACTATAATTTTTAACATCAAAAATAAATAACCATAGGAATCACATATGGAAGAAGGCAAAGTGCCACTCTTTTTCTCTTTGATTATTCGCAAGGGATATGTATGAATTTAATTTATCTTTTACCAGCAAATCGACCTCTGCTACCCATGCGAAGCCCAGGCTTCGCATGGGTAGCAGAGAGAGATATCTTCAACAATCATCAACATATTTCAATTAATTTACACAAAACCTTTAGAAGTTATACACCTAAACCTAAAATATGTCTATTACTGAAAACCGCATGAAAATCCGTTTAGTAGTTTTTCAGTTTATCGCAAACAGACAGACAGACGTTGCGGGGTACTTTGTTTTATAATATACTAGTTACGCCCCGCGGTTTCACCTGCATAAATCCCCTTAATTTTTCTTTCATAAGAACCTTCTCCTGACAATAACAAACACAAAAAAAAAAGAATTAGCGAAATCGGTTCAGCCCTTCACGCGTGATGCCGTGACTAAGGAAAATAGGGATTCATTTATATATAAATATAGATATTGATATTTTCTAAGGTTGAGGAAAAATACAAATACAAATCTTCTTATGGCTAGGACAAAGATACTTGATTGTAGCGCTTTGAGTCATATTCCTTTTAAGTAATCATCCATCCATCAATAGCCGGTAAACGGCCTTTGCAAAAGGCGAGTAGCGCTTGGCTAACAACCGGTCTTCCGGTGATATTAACATAATTGCTACGGACGACAGCAAGATAAGTGTTGAAAAAAATGTCATAGATATTATAAGTATTAATAGAAAAATACCTACCCGAATATTTTTAGATATAATTTGCCATTAAACCTGTATCATAGAAGTTCAGAGGGAGTGGGAATCAAGCGTATCGCCATGTTTATCAACGAAAAGAAACATTGATGAAGTCAAGAGGATGTTTGATTGTACGAGTACAATAGCACGGAGTTTATTTATTATGATCATAACTACTGATTGACTTTTAACTGATTTAAATATTCAGTTTGTAATTCGTAGCGTGTAAGCTACTGTTATATTACATTATTTATGTACTGTTATATATTTTATATATGTGCGTTCCATAAAATATATTTTAGTATATGTAGAGGTACACTCTTTCTAGTCAGTGCAGAGAAAGGACTAGGCACGGACTGAGAAGTAAATTATGACCAGGTATCTACCCTAAGTAAGCTTATAAGTTGTATAAATACCACATTTCAGTTTACCGGTAGAGTGCCATTACGCGGTGTAATCACGTGTGTTTAGATACGACTTACCGTAAACTTAAAAGTAAGATAAAAAAGATTTTTTTCCTTAAGTAGTACTGTAAAAAGATACCACAAGAAAATTTGTGTTCAATCTATTCGAAGCACTAAATTTCAACTAAGGGGCCTGTGTTGTCAGAAAATAAATGGGTAAATTCTCCTAAGGTAATGTGTTTTTATTTAGTATACGAAGTTAGAATAAAGTATTATTTTAAATTCAAAACTGCTCAAGACGAAGCTGCGTTCTTTGAAAAATAAATGGGTAATTCCCATGAGAACAAGGGTAAAGGCTTTTATTGTCTTCATAACTTTATACACTCTAAACAAGGTCTGGTACAGGGTACGGTGTATTCTCGGAAGACCTAAATATAAACACACCCGCACTTTTACCTGCTCATAATACTGTTTCCCAAGCAAAGTGAATAGGCGTCATCATATCGGCTACAGGGCCTTAAGGAACAAAGGTGATGAACTACTTCATCAATCCTTTTGGACAGCAAACTACTACGACTGTCACCAATTCCTGATGGTGGTATCTAAAAACAGTAACCAAGTAATTCTATAATGGATCAAAGATTAAAGCCAGAAGAGGATCGGAGATGGTAGCAATAGGTTCTGAACTAATTGTGCCCGTGTGTCTGTGCCCACGTCAGTCATTAGGCGTCACACTAAGGTATTAAACGACAAATACTAGATGGAGGTGCGTGGATGCAGGCAAGCAAAGGAAGCTTTCCGTAGCATAGACCAGAGAGTTTTCCGCAAGCTGCTAAAAATTCCAGGACCAAAATTACGAAAAATAATTCATGTGATCACGGGTCATGGTCCTTTTAACAAACATCCGTTTAACATAGGTGTAACCGACAGTCCCCTTTGCAGAGCCTGCGTGGAGGCAGAAGAGACAGCCGCATATATACTTCTGGAGTGCATGAGTGCACATACGGGGCCAAATACTTGGAGTCAGTATCGGTGACGTCAGTGGTTTGGAAAATTATCTTAAAGAGTTGGGTAGTCATCCACCACGTCACAACAGAGATCAAATTGTGGAAAATAGCCTGTGATTACCATACTATACCATCTCTTGCCACTGCGGGTCTACCCTGGAGCAAGTCCATTATCTCTAAAGGAATCCAGAGTCAGCGAACCCAACGGCTACTTCTCTCATGAAAATTTCAAAAATTAAAGGTTTTTGTTTTTCAAAACTAATTCTGTTTAAAATGTTAAATATATTTTTTTATTTTTTGTTAGAAATGACAGATGCTGTTTATTTTATTGCACTTACGTGTTTACCAAAACACGAGCTTACATTGCTTACTAAAACACAAACCTTCCCAGACGTTTTACAGAACTCAAATGCTTGATAAATATGATATCTTGTCTTCTTGCTGACGATAGACCTTTTTATAATTTTTTTTTTGACTTCATATTTACATCCGTAGTACAGCCCAATTTTTTTTTTAATTAGTATATATTAAAGTATTCTTGGTGATACCTACAAGATATTAAATACTAATGGTGCTTGAAGTTCGCGTTGGTACACTACCAACCATCAAGTGAGAATCTAAGTTATCACTCTTCATTTGTGAAACCATAATATTGGATAACGTTTTCACGCCATATGCCATCGCATTGCCGTCTATACTCCTGTAAGGCTCAAATACAATCAGCTGCTAACAGCCTAAGTTTGCCACCGTATTGCATTATTTAAAAAAATTTAAAAACGAGTCAACAAGTTTTCACGCTTTGTCCAACATAATTGAATTATGTTACGTTGCATATGTTATCATTATAACAGAGCATATATAAAACTCAACCCCTCATAACAATCAAAATAATTGAAACAAATGCGTTAGGATATTCCTATTCGTTTCAATTTTTGTCACAAACACAAGCCGGATGTTGGGTTTTTGCTGAAATATAATAAAAGTATTTTTTACCGTATGTTGGAAAGTTCGGACTTCAAAGCTACAGCCATTTCAAGTTACAAGTATGCGACCCTAACCTGCGGAGTTACTGCTTACAATAATACTTGAAATATGGGTGTGTAGTACGCCTCTATCTTTCTCTTCGGGGCTACAAGCGTGAATGTACCTATTTATATATGAGGTATTACACTAACTATACACCGTGACTTGTCTGATCCAAAAATCTTTAAGGTAACAAACACTTCAGGGATCATCTATCGCGTCGGTCTGTCTGTCTATTCGGGATAAACTCAAAAACTACTGAACGGATTTTCATGCGGTTTTCACTAATAGACAGAGTGATTCATGAGGGAGGTTTAGGTGTATAATTTGTTAAGATTTTGTGTAAATTGGTAGAAATATGATGATGATTCTTGAAGATTTCTCTACTACCCTCGCGAAGCTGGGGCGGGTTGCTAGAAAATTTATAAGATACCATATTGTTCCTCTACCCGATTGGTGTTGTTAGGGTGAAATACGATCGGTATCAATAATCCAACAGTAAACAAAATGTTTTTAATATATAAAATAAAATTTAAATAAATTTTATTATTTACTTATTTTACATGTTTAGCTCATTAAATAATATATTTTCAACCTATAAGCGTATGAATCAAGCCTAGAACGGCAGCGTAAGAGTATTGGATGTATAAGAGTATTGAAGGGGGCGAGATTTTCCCTACCTAGATTCATGCACAATTGAAGTCAACAGGTTTTTTGGGAATGGATATCAAATTTCAGAAGAGTATTGCGTCCAACATTGCAACAGCTAGAAATGAATGCCACATGATTTTTGTTTCACACTGGTTTTGATTCACATTTGAGTAGGATTTTTTATATGTATTTTGTATTAAAATGTCTTGGCATTCGATTAATTGATTTTATACTCCTTTGAATCGGCGCACAGCAAATTATCTGGAGGTGGTTGTAATTCCATCGTAATTTCTTGAATTTAAAATGTTTAAAACATATTTTTATAAATGGTATACGATGCAACAGTCACTGTTGCATCGTATACCATAACCTCTGTGGTTGTCGGTTCCATTAACACGTTTGGATTTTAATTTGCTGTTTAAAAGAAATATCTGGAATTTCAGAAACAAAATTGTACTCTAGAACGATCGAGTCCAGAGCAGTTCACTTTAAATAATGTTTGGTACGAACGTAGTACGTACCAAAAATAAAAATGGGCCGACTTGAGAACCTCGGAAAGTTTTTTAAGTTTAATAAAATTAAAAAATCCTGAGCAATATAAAAATGTAAAACGTTGAGGGTTTTATGATTAGTTATGAAAGTATGACAGTTTAATAAGACGTTAAGTGTTTATTTAAATTGGAGATCGCCTGGCGGTCGAATTTCGACGAATTTGAATGTCTTGTTTTCCTTGTTGACCAGTATAACTTGAACTGTCATTGTATAGAATTTTGTACCATGACAGGTCAAAATATACTGGATGCCTATAGCTTGATGTAGTCGTACATATTTTTTTACTTAATAGAATATGTTCTATTAAGTAAAAAAATATGTACGTTTAAAAATTTAGGTTTCTGCACTTTTTCTAAATATAATCTTTAAGTAGGTATTCCAAATTTAACATTCCAGTCTATGTGCGTATGCTAACCCAGATAAGCCTGAAACTATTATTTTCTGAAAACATTGAAAATAGAAAAATATTTGGTTTATAGACCCAAAACAAAATTGCAAAAAAAAAATAATGACTGTAAGGTTTTTAGGGAAACAGCCGTCCTATATGTAGAAGAGTAGGAATAAATGGAAATAAAAGATCATATGACAAAATAGCATGCAATCCTAAAAAAATCAAGAAATGTGTACAAAAGGTTTAAAATTGTGTTTTTATTAAGTACTTAAATAAAGATTTAAATCATTATTTATGAATTATATGTTCCAAAACATTTGACACACACTCAACATCACATTTATTGACATGACACTAACGGCAGCGTGTTTGCTTGGATTGTGGAATGCCCCAACCGAGTAGCACCAACCCAAGACTTGACTTGTACCCAATAGGTTTAGCTTTTCTGTGCTGTTTACACCCATGCCTCCCTTAATAAAGGATCATTGCCTCATCTACGCTGTAATGCTCTTTGAGAGGAGAAAAGTCGAAAAACTTTTTATTTAGAAGTGTTACGAGTTGGCGTACTTTTGTATATTTGTCTTGCAGACTAGGATTATGACTCATGTCAGGTGGCGAAAAATAAACTCAAATCTATGCTTAGGCATAGCAGAGCTGATCTACTCATTCCTGGTATCAGGAGAGTTTTCCTAATACATTCTTCTTCGCGGGAGCCATGAACAAACTACTAACCAGCAATATGCCAATAAAGCACTTTATGTTCTCAGCGGTTATGTCGAAGTGAATTCTTTTTGACGGCATATTTGTTACCCTCTGACACCAACAAGGAAATAACATCTTCATCTATGAAGTTTCCAAACCACTCAGTTGGACGCTTATCTTGGAAAACTTCTTGGATCTCAGGCCAATTCACTGGATTTTTTCCAAGTCCCGTTTTTTCTGACTAGATTCGGATGCGTTTTGTTCGACCTATAGAATCAAAAGCTTCTTCTGCTGTATCACTCACCGGAACCTATCCTTGTATCGATACTTCTGCCGGTTGAAATATCTTTTAGTTGTGCTACATATTTCTCTACGTGCGGATGTATTTTATTCTGTTTTTAATTGTGAAGGCGATTTAATTTCTGAACACTTTCGCTTATAACTTTTTTATTTATAGTTCTACGACAAAAAGATACTGGACCAAATTTGTGGAAAATTCAATTTGCAACAAAAAATGTCAACTATTTTTTTTTATCAGATAAATATTTTAAGAGATGTATCGTAAAAACCATTTCAACCCCTATTTTCAAGATGGCGGCCGATGGACAAGGGTGGCGACCCCACAAACTTGCTCTTTTAGCTTTACACTGACCCTCCCTACACATCAAAAAAATAAAATTGCGTCCTCTAAAAAACGCAACCCCAAATGTAACTTTTCAATGGACTAATACCTGTAAAGTGTTAGGTTAACTGTCAGCTTCTAATTTTTCTATATAAAATGTTAAACTAAATTGAATGATTATGACTATTTTGTGTCTTAAAAACATAATAGCATAACTTAACACATCTCCAAGTATCTTTACTGTCGAAAGTATATTACTGTAAAATTCTCTAAACCTAATTAACTTAAATTAGTTTGATCGACGTTTCGTATTTTGCAAACTAACAACTAAACCTATTTTTAACTAAGTTACTTAACTTAGTCCATTATTCCTAATTAGTATTCCGTTGTAGGTCTTAACTGTCTGAAATAAGAAATGTAAAACTAAATTAAAATACCGTCTCAGCCATAACACAATCTAAATAGTTTCAATTAACCTTATTAATGTCACAATCAAATTAAGGCCTTAATTAAGTCTAAATTTAATTCGATGCCATTAGAATAGCAGATTTGAAATCTGTTGATTAAGATAAGAGGATTTTAGAAACAGTTTAGTTAAGAGATCTAAAACAGATTCGGTATCAATTTAGTTGACATTTAAATACACTCGAGAGCAATAAAGCCCGCAAACCAACAATGGCATTGTTGGCTCAGCGAAACAAATTACACAATTAAACACTCCTTAAATGAAAGTAATAAAACTTCTGGGTTGTAATAAAGTTATGCCTGTTCTCATAGTGAAATGGAAGAATATTACCCAACATCGAATGAGAAACTTGGTGTACAGCATGCCAAACCGCAGTAATGGCAGCTCGTGGAGGTAACACAATGTACTAGAATTTACGAAAATTTTGAAGGTGGAGAAAAACATGTTGTTTTTGTTTTAAGATGAGATTAGTTACTTTTTTCTTTGTGTAAATTTAATTAATATAATATAAAGTGACAAATTAATTGTATTACTTTAATTTGTAGTGCATTCAACAGTTCATCAAACACAATTTATTCCACTAAGGTAGCATTCCCAGTCGCTGAGATTTTCAGGTATCACGGATTCGTATTTTTATGTGACCCGAATTCATTGCTCTCGAGTATGTCTTATTATTTCAAATGGTAGTGGAGTGCATGGGTTAAAATATTTTGTAACTAAAAATTACTTTGTTGAAATTATGACCGTTTATATTAACATATAAATATATTTCTTATTTTACCATATATTAACAATATATTATTTCCAAGCACTGAATTAAATCCCGTATCGTCGCGCAATCTTTACAGCTCACCTTTGTATAGGATCAATAGGCCACCCAGTCTAGAAGTGGCAACCATGTATTCCATAAAATTTACAAATAGTTTGTGCTCTGCTGTGATGTATTGGACGTCACTTAATAATTTAGCGTTTGTTTGAACAGTTATAAATATCACGACGACTACTATCAAGACAATCATCGTATTTTCATGACAGAACAAAAAAATGTCGATGACAGCATAGTATCTTGCAGATTTTAAAGGCTATAAGGGTTTCAGCTTTACATAATTGTACCGGTGATGCATTCCATAAACGAACAGATAGAACCGTAAATGATTTGTCAAAGAAAGTTATTTAATGCACCGGCACTTTTAATATCAGATTTTCTGATGATTGTAAGCACTTCGTATTAGTATCGTGAAGGAACTCAAATCTTCTTTTTAAATTGGAAAGTTTATGAGGGTTAAACAGTATACTGTTGAGAAAAGAGAGAATATGAACGTTAACCACTTGAGCTTTTTTGGATTCAAAGATTTGTTCATATTTATGCAGTCCAAATATGAATCTAATACAAAAGTTGTGAAGTCGCTCTAGTTTATCTGATTGGTTTTTGGTGAGGTCTGGATAACTATCATCCGCACAGTAAAAATTTGAAGAAGAAGTAATTTTGCAAGGGGCGTTTTGGTGGCAGTTGATAGAGTAAAGTTCTCAATCGTTTTAAGGAACTGCAGAAGCAAATAACTTACGACTTATTTTCTACATTTGAGGAGCCCAGAATATTTCTGAGTCGATAAGTAATCCTAAATTCATTTACAATAATAATAAATAACTACTTTATTACTAAAGTGTATGATAGAGGTATTGAAAATAATCGAAGGAACATGATACAACTCAATCTTTGAAACTTTTCTAGTGCTCCCAACGATAATGTCGGTTCTTCACAGCAGCGATGTGTACTTTGACCCTTTCAGCAATAGTCCGCTTTGTTTGGCCTATGTAGGAACTACCGCAGCTGCAGTTTATTTTGTAGACACCTGAAGTTTGTAAAGGCAGATTTTCTAAATCAGCGATTTGCTAAATCAGCGGTTGCAGAACATGCACTCGAAGCGGGCACCAATCACTGGATTGAGTTTCACCGTACGCAAGTCCTCTCCAGTGAACGTCTCTTTTACTAAAGAGTTGTACGTGAAGCGATTGAAATTAAAAAACACAAAACTTTCAATCGGGAAGATGGTTTCAAATTATCAACAGCGTGGAATCCAGTGATAAAAACATGCCACCTCGCTTTTATGCGCAGTCGGGTGAACACCAGAATAAGGGCACATCGGTTTGCTTAGAGAATAGGGACACTGTTAGTATAGTATGTGACGGTACATGGCGAAATCAAAATATTAAAAATATCGAAAATGTGCGGGTGGATGAAGAACCTTCTACCTCACGATCTCGACGACGGAGGGCGTGCACCGCTGAGCCAGTCAGCCTGTGACCACGGCCAGTGCAACCTGGTCGAAACGTCAGGCAAATTCAGAGGTATGTAATACCTTTTCGTGATCGCGTTAATTCCCGTATAAATACATAATTACTTCCATACGTTATTAAGAAGATGAATTAGGTATTCCATACATCCACTAATTCATCTTCTATATAGGTATATATCCACTTTTCCTCACATATAACAATTGTACTTTTTGATGGAGGACGAGTTCGATAAATAACATTCATCACACATTTTTGTATACAATTATTGGGAAGTGTCAGCACGCCGTCAGTTACCAAACGTTTTCGGGGTTCATAAATGAACATGATGGGGTTATAGTTTAATTAATAATCATTTTCATTCTGAAACCGCACATGAAGGTAGTTATTACAAACACGTATGCAACAGTATTATGTAAATTAAAGTTCGCGTTAATGCAGCACGAATTAACTTCTGATTTTCACTAGAATGCCAAAAGCCTACCAATAAGGTAAATTAAACACAATGTTCACGATTTTTAACGACATTCATGAAGTGAAAAGCGTACTGTCAATTATGAAAATAAGATTAATAGTGTATTTTGTACCTACTTATAGATATATGCCTTTATGTAGTAATGATACAGGTAGTGATATATCTACTACAAGTTACTGTAATGTGGACAAGTGGTGAAGAGAGTTTTATGTATGGAAGTTGGCAGGTATAAAAGAAGAGAACGACCGAAGAAAATATAGAACGACTGCGTGGAAGGGAAATATGGCTAGAAAGGCAGTAAACAGTCTACTCTATCATTCATTATGTCACATAATGAATGATAGAGTAGAATGGAAGCAGAAAATATATTGCACTAACTTCGGGTAGGCAGATGATGATGATGATGTTACTGTTAGGTGTGGTCATATTTGTGGTTTGTGTAGTAGGCTCAGTGAATAATCTTTAATCACAAACAATTTTATTAAATTTCGTGACATTTCAATACAGAAACTTTCTGCAAAATTTTAAATGTTACGTACATTTATTTTTAAGAACTGGATTATTGTAATTCTGGTTATTTTATTCTATGAAAAATAGGGTTTTTCAGAACTAGAAATAGTTCCATATTTTAATGGTATAAAACTGCTAACACTAGATTGTGATAAGATCAACTGCGTGGTTATACATTGGCTTTGTTCCAATATGACTCGTTGGTGGCGCACATGCCTACTTTAGGAACACAATTTTTTAACGCCATTTTCCATTTTCCTCGGGTCGTTTATGACGTCCTCTGTTACAGTCAAAGCATACAGTTATGATTAGGCTTTTTCTTCTTTTTTAGCGTGATAACTTACAAGAAACCGTATTTGCAGTCCGCAGAATAAAAAACTAATGTTGACAAATAAAATCATGAGATGCTATTATCAGATACTTGTTATTACAAATATATAGTTATGTTATATAGTTATGTTATATAGTTATGTCAGTGAGATTTAAAAATTGTCTTCTACGTTAGGGTGACCTTTCTGCTATACTAAATCTACAAGTCGTTTTTGCCTTACGTATTATTAAATTATTAGAAATAGAGATTACTAGAGATCTATAAAATAAGAAAAGACTACACAAGGAGAACAATAAAAGACTTACAAAATATAAATAATTCTACATTCAAGTAAGAAATAAATAAAGTTATGCTTAAACATACATATTAAAATTTACTTTTTTAAAGAGTAAAGTTGAAACTATACTCACTATAAATAAATGTATAAAGATTACCCCGATCATTCTAAAACTATTTATACATTATTTGATTATTTTTATAGCTGCATAATACATTCTGCATACAGCAAATTCGTAATGTTAATACATTAATTTAGTATCTATAATCGTATAATGTAGGGTATGTATAGAAGTGAATTTATAAAATTACTTTTATTGAATATAAAATTTTAAATCCTTGAAATACGTTACACATAAAAGTATTTATACTCTGTAGTTATTTCATTTCAAATATAGTTTTTGGAACTTAAATTTTATTTATGTAACTGTATCTCGTATTTGTAATGAACTGTGTATTTCGTAATGTTCTATAATTCAAATGAAATACTTTATTTCAATATTTGTATTTGAATTTACCTTGAAGATATGGCTATATTGTATTTGTTGTCTATTATGCAGCTATAAGCATGGGTAAACTGGAATAGGTAGGTCGTTAGTAGCGATGGGTCCTATAACCATTATCGGATTTCTGTAAATTGCTAAGATAATACATTCAAATAACATTAATTTTACTTACACCTAATCCTTTTTAGTTAATTGTAAGTTGATTAATTCATTAGGTTTTATTAAGTTTCAAAATGAAAACATTAATTCAATTTTATGGAATTGGGTTTTCTTTTGTTTGGTAATCTTTTGATAAATGATCTAAGTATATTGCTAAATGGGGCACGAATAAGGATGTTGACAAGTATTCGGAACTTATTTTATTTTTTAGCTAGGCCCTTAACGCAAAAAAGAAATATTCTATTGAAAAAAACTTAATTCGAGAGAGAAAAAAATAAAGATATTTTAACTAAACTAAAACACTCTATCGCATTTCATTACATCACTAACTGATTAACTGTCAGTTTTACATAAAGTAGTAAAACTAAAAAAGTAGTTAACAGTATGAAACCAACTGACAGCTGTCAGCTTGTTAACGGTTAATGACGTATTGGATCTGGTTGGGGTTTGCAGTCACGTGATAATAGTTACTATTTTAGCCTTGTTCAATCCCTTTTAATATATTTTTCTAAGTAACCAGACTGCTCATAAACATACTTATATATTTCTAAATACATATATACTTTACGTAAATTACACACATACACAGAACACAATATGATCATACTCATCACACAATAATTATTCTTGGTTGGAAATCGAACCCACGACCTCTGACTCAGCAGTCAGGGTCACTAACCACTAGACCAACAGGCCAGTCAAAATTGTGTGTTGCTATAACAAATAATTTAACTCGTGAAAATTTTCGCTCAATGTTTTTTTACGATCGCTGTAGCTTAAGTAAACGAGATAGTTGCCAGAGAATTCAAATGGAATTTGGTGATGAAGCTAAAGAAGATTGAAACTTTGAAGAAAAATATTTGTTATCAAGTTATTGTACGTATTGTATTAGGCATTGGAATTAGCCAGGTGCAAAACATTTTGCATGTGCATCTTAAGATTTGGAAGCTTTGCACTCCATGGATACTGCTTGATTTATCAAAAGACCATAAACTACGGCATGTCGAGTAGTGCCGTAAGATGAAAAAAAAAGGACAGACATCAGTTGTCTATAACATGGTGACAGGTGACGAAACTGCATAAACTAAAATATACGAAACTGTGTACTGCTTTAATTCTGAAAGAAAAAGCCAGTCGGCAGAATGGCTCTTTCGTTTTAAAGATTTGCAGATTACAAACCAGGGTCGCTTGAAGACCAAAAAGCAAATTGGTACGTCAACTCTTGCTTGCCTAGAGTTTTAGAAAAAAATACGAAAAGTGTCCTCAAAGCAATGTCACCCTTCACCACGATAACCCGCCCTTACATTCCACTAAGGTAACGGTAACATATTTAAAGGCTTCAGATGTGACAACGCATCCGCCATACAGCCCAGACCTCGCACCTTGTGGCTTCTTTTTGTTCCCTAAAATAGACAAACTTAGAGGCAAACGTTTTACAAACCCTAAATCAGCAGTGAATGTATTCACGAAGTCATTTCTTTTTGCAATAGTTCCAGCGAATGCAAAAATATATCAATTGTAATAACAATATATTATGTATCATAGCTCTTATATCTGGTCCTATTTATCAGAATTCAGAAACTTCTAATATGACCTTAGTATATGTATCAAATTTCAACTGAATTGGTCAAGTAGATTTGAATTAAATTGGCGGCACTAGTGTGTGAGTTAACCCAAAAAAATGCAATTTCATGTGAAATAGATTTTTATTTCAAGTCAGTGTGATCTGATCGCGATCATGACCCTCAGATGTGGTGGTCAACTAATGCTACACCATAATTAGACTTGACCAAGATTGTCAAAATTTACATACATAAAAGATGTACCCTGCAGCAGTATAACGCGGAAGACTTTTTTCAGCAGCTGGTTTTGTCCATAAAGACAAGCGAAATCGTTTGTTTTCTCTTATTGCAGAAAACTTGGATACTGGATTGAGACCGGATATCCGTTTCATTTCTAACAATTTTAGCCGTAAATGTACCCTTAAAATACTTTACATAGGGACTTGACTACCGTTTCTATTCAAAGTTATAGTAATTTTTCTTTAAACGTTAGTGAAATTGTACTCGATATTATAAAAGTCTTATAACAGTATTGTAAGCAACGTACTACAGTATTTTTTTCTATGTTAATAACTTTCGAGACCCCATGAGGGTCCGGTGAAGTTAGTTATATCAAAATCAAACCATGTAAACACTTGAAATTATCCAACGGGGTCCAACACTGAAGTAAGAAAGAAATGGCTAAACCCAGAACCGACATTAGGTTGTGTCACTGTAGACGGTTTCAATGTCGTGCGTGGGACAACTCCGTTAATCTTCAAATACTGAAAAATTATGAAATTTTTAATCTAATATAAATTATAGTATATTTTGGCATAATGTTCACAAAACCGTTATTGATTTTTTTATTCAATTAAAACTTTCATATTATTATTTTAAAATACCATCAAAGATTAAAATCTTTGATGCAACTTTAAAATTATAATTTATAACGCCAATAAAGTTTATTGCTTCTCTGAAAATTAATAAATCAAAGCTCAACAAAACCTTCAATAACGATAGCACAAAAGTTTATCGTTTAATTGCTTCTTTTTTTTGAGCACCAGATTGAACAATGTAAATGACTTAATAGAAAACATGTTAGTATTTTTTTTCAAAGTTAAATTAATTGGAATTTGATTGAAATTGTAGTTTTCAACTTGACAGCCTTTACCAAGACAACTGTTTAATAATCTATTATTATGAATATTAGTATACTATTATATTATCATACCTAAATAATTGCCCTTGTAATATTCGCTTCCCAAGATCCTTGATTTCACTATAGAAATGTGTAATGTTACAGCGTTACATTAAAATAATATATAAATAAAGTATAAATATTAAGTCATTTGTGTCAAACCCTCGCCAGTTATAAATTAGACTAATTAACCCCAGCGAGAGTAATAACTGTTTACTAACTCCAATTACAATATTCGATTCCAATTATTGAATCGGTAACATATTAAAACGAACGCAATTGTTTTGATTGTTTTAGGTTGTATTCACGGTGACTGCCATCCCCTTGACAGTTGTTGGAAATTAAATTAATCCAAATGGTTCTAAACTAAATTTAAATGACTCCATCACCTATTGTTGCGAACTTTACGGAGATATTTGTACGCATCAGAAGATTAAAACATTTTAAATTTGAAAATATTTAATGAATATCTACTACAAGTGACATAAAAGAGATACGAGTAAGTTAACGACATTATGCTTTCAGTTTTGACTTAATGCAAGTGACGAACTCCAGCCGCTGTTTCAGTTAAAGTTTAGGCCACAGCTTGTATAAATTGCGTCCCCTACTATCAGATGCACTAAGTCACTCTCTTCCTAGCAAATAAAAGTTGAACTTAATTAAGATGTAAGGCTTATATACATACAATGAATATGTAAGCATTTTGGTATTTTGTTTCACTACACAACTATGTATGTCACCTCAATAGAAACGACCCCAATAGCAAATAGTTTCCTTATAAATAATTTTTATACTAGTCAGCTAAATCTCTGTTTGAATGTGTGTATAGATGTTAGCTCACACACTATTAATATTAGACTATAAATACTAACACAATTTACTAACAAGGGGAGTAATTAAATAGTTACTGAACACGCCACCACATTAGTTTCACTACAAATATGTACGGTTTGTAGACATAGTCGCCTACCTGAAATAGTTACTGCACATCCTCTTGCCTCTTTTGACAAAACTCTTCTTTATAATATAGGAATTAATATCTCAAAATAGCATTCATACACATACAAGACATAAAATCTAATTTTTTCACCGTTCAAAGTTGTTAATGGAGGACCTCTCACAATGCCTACCAAGAAGACCGGTTGAAAGCGGCCTGCATTCACCGTCGATCTGCGATCTTTATAAGGTTATGCACCTTGTTAGTGGACATCCTACGCTGCGCTTTCCAGTCCGTGGTCTCCACTCAAGATCCTTTCGGCCTCATCAGCCATCTGTTCTGCGTGCTGTGTGCCCTGTCCACTGCCACTTCAAGATGAGATCCGTTGAGCTACGTCGGTAATCAATGTTCGTTTGCATATATCACCATTTCTGATTCGATCCCGCAGAGAAACCTCGAAAATAGCCCTCTTCATTTCCTCGTTAATCGAAATCTCACACTATGACTTTTCTATCAAGCCCATACTGAGAGGCCTTGTTTTGGTTGCATATGTCTATCACTAGTAACACATACTGTTCGAAAATCATTGTTTTAGGCACTGAGAAATTTTGGACGAAAAGATGCTGCGAAGTTTCCCAAACGCTACTCATCTGAGTTGGAATCGACGATTGACCTCTTTCTTGGACTTACCTAGTTGAACTGTTTATCCCAGATTCTCAACCATTCTAAACCATAACGAGGGTAGACACAACATGGCCATTCCAGGAGCTTGAAGGCTTGAAATATGTATATCCTTTTTGTTGTATATCTCTAACCTACATCTATCAGAAACTGATTCATTTATATAAACAATTTGAATTCGAACTTGTCATATAAAGTAACCCTTAGCTTTGTATATTTGAGCCAGGAGTATAAAATGTACACGAGTTTCCACAGTAATAGACATTTGAAGAAGAATTTCATATTGCGCGTGTACTGTTGGCAGATTATTTATTATATACATTTTTCTCCTTGACATACAGTCCTGCATTTACTTAAAATAGTTTTGATAAATTCACAAGACAATACGATATGTCAGTTATGTTAAAGGTGTAGTTTGCACAAATAGTTTTAATGTTTCTGAGACTCTTAGAACTATGGCATCACACATTATATCTACATTTATTTTATATTATAATTTTTCTTAATAATGAATAATTTTTGATTGTAAATATTTCTTTTTCGTAAACTATAAAAAACTATTTTGCTACTACTAATCTAAGAAATTTCTCTAAAATTATATGCAAGCAATCGTTTTGAATTATTATCTTAAAAGCCTGTCGGGGCTGCATTGAACACGATCTGTAGATTTGCCGCATTCAAGAATAATTGTGGGCTTTTTTTTTCTAATAACCGTTTTCTATTGTTTACTGATATACATATTTTTATAAAAAAATTAAACCTGCAACACAGACAATTTACAGACATACTAATAACGCAAAGTATGCCCAAAATTAAAACTGCTATACTGGGTGTCGATTGTGAAGCATACACAATTGTTTTGAGTCGCTTTTTGTGTTGGTATTGGGTGGTTCCAGGTTCTTAACATTTCATTATTTAAATGCTTATTATCAGACAAAGTAACCCAGGGTATTTAGGTTATATGGAGTTGGATTATTGGTTAATTTCTTATTTTCTACGTTGTTTTTTTATAATTTAAATTTTTTAAATATATTTTTTTAACTCTCTTAAACCAAGCGTAATTCACCTTTAAATTACTTACATTTCAAATAGGCATACGGCCTGGTTGATGGAAAACGGTGACCGTATCCTATGAATTGTTGTAAAACCAAGGGTGTAACGTATCTTCCTTAAAATCATTTTGAAACAATTTAATACAGTCGCATAGAAAAACCATGGTAGGGAGTGTCCTCCAAAGATTGTTAAAGTGTGAGAATACAAGAATGAGTATTCCTGAAATATAAAGTCAAGAATTGGATATTAAAAATCTCCATATATCTATCTCCATTAAAATCTATATATAGCTATAGCAGCATGTGCGGATGATACTCAACTACTCTTACTTTCTTTGCAGACACATAGACGGAGTTGTTTGGGTTTGCTCAGTCGGGTTTTAGTAGCGTACGTCACTGGCTATCCTCAAATGCTCTTACTCTTAATAAGACAAAACTAAATATATAATCTTCTCAAAACAAAACCGTCTTGACATATCTAAACTTACCTCACACATCATTGCCCATAAATGTAATATACCGACGGAACCCAATTTGCGACTGTGGTAAAATAACTCCCACTAAAAGTATTAAATATCTTGGCGTCGAAATAGACGCAAATTTGACTTTTGAAAACCACATTTACCCTGTGTCCCTAACTAACATACATTCTTAGGCAACTCCGTGATGTAGCTGAAAAAAAAGACTTTGAAGATGATATTTGACGAGTTGTTGCAATCTGTCATAACTTACTGCATCACTACATGGGGTGGTGTGTGTAAAACCAAGCTTATAACGCTTGAAAGAGCACAGAGAATGGTCTTAAAAGTAAGCCTATCAAACCCTCGATTGTTCCCCACCACAAAACTTTATGAAGAAGCTGAGATTCTACTATACGTCAACTGTATATACTGCAAATAGTCCTTCATAAGCACCTAACCTTAACAAGAGAAAATTTAGGATGTACAGGAAAAGACACTATGCAGTATGTGAGCTAACCATTGTACTTACTTCCTTTGCACAAAGATTTTTTAAATTTCGTGGTGGTTTATTATACAATAGATTGAACAAAGTGCTAAACATATGAAATTGTAATAAATATGAATGTAAAAACGAACTTACAAAGTTTTCACTAAAGCTGGATTATAAAGACACTGAAAACACCATTGGTATAATAACATAGGCAAATAGAGTCTGTGCGGAAATGGAGCCGTCGTGGGGTTTGGAGTCGCAGCGGTGCTAAATTGCCTTTTTTGTTATGTTGACAACACTGTTACATCATTATAGTTCGACACTAAACAATACTGTACAACACAGTAAATAATAATGACGTAACAGTGTAAAAAGGTAGTTTGGCATTGCTGTGGCCTCAGATCCTGCTACGGGTCTCTTTCCGCACAGACTCTACTAAATTAATGAATTTAAGTGTTTGTGTATTTGAATTTGTACATACGTATTAATTTTTCACCCACGTAAATGTATGATAATTATATATATATATATATATATATATATAACTAGCTGCGCCCCGCGGTTTCACCCGCACCCGCGTAAGTCCCTCGTTAAGTTTTCTTTTTTGTGCAAACTTCACATAAACCATCTACTAAATAGTCCGAACAAAGCCGCCATTTGGTTTGGATAGGTGAGCCCGTTCTTGAGATATAAAACTACAACGAAAAGTGGCATTGATTTTTATATATATGGATATAACATCTCATCTGTTTTTTTATTTAAAATTTTGAGACACAAAATTGACTGTCCCCAATTATTGAGCAGGATAAAAATCCGTGTGCCCACGAAATATCCAAAAGCTCCAATAACTCCCTTACATCCTCCTCTTCGCAGAACTGTCCTTGGTGCTAATTCTCCTATCCCCCGCCTCTGTAAATTGTTAAACAGCTGCAGTGATCTCGTTGATGTGCACTCTGATTCGCTTAGTAGGTTCAGAAGAACTATGTACAAAATATTGTAATAGCATCCGTGTTTGGGCCTACTGCAATTCTAACTTTGTAAATCTATTTTTAATATAAAAAAACATCATTATGTTCGCTGTCTAATTAAGATCTCTAATGTAATTTCATATATTTCAACAAATAAGTTGTGCATGATGTGCTTACCTGTAAGAAATTGTTACACTAGTTATAAGCCTATTGGATGTATCTCATATCATTGTATCAGTGTATTCAACTGTTGGTAATACAAATAAATAAATAATTTAAAAAAAAAACATTAATATATCAATTATTTATAGCTAATATATATATATATGTATATATATATTTAAGGATGAATGAGTATTCAACCACCGCGAAATGACTCTTTTCTGTTTTTAAAATCGGCCTCGACGTAACAAAATGAAAAATGAAATCCAAAATATTGCACTGTGACTGATGTCATCGTGCCTGGACAGTTGTAAAATAGAGGGATGAAAAAGAGAGATTAATTGAATTCTATTGCTACCCAAAAATATTTGTCGTGCAAGTTTTGTGTGATTTCATAAATTCACAAATTCCTATTCACAAATTAAAAAAGACTAAAGACAATATAACATATTTGAAATATCTGTATTTCTCAAAGTGACTTGCTATGTCAGAGTACAATTGAACATAAGATGACCTAAGTTGTAGATTAAAATGAACCTTGGAATTATAATAAATCGTTTAATTCCTCATAATATAAACATCTTTACTCAGGGGAGACCTAATACTAATAAGGTATAGAAAATACATATAACCTTCTTACTGAAAGCTGTGTAAATTAAATGGGCAATGCGCAACTCAAATCGTTGCCAAATCGTGATTCTAGGTGGCCAAAAGGTTTATCAGTTTTATTTTTTTTCTGACCCATCTACAAAGTTTGGTTATATACCAAATGTGCATGAAGTTTTAAATTAATTTTAAACAGTTAACTTTAAGTCCCTTGAAAAGATTACCTTTCATTATAGTTTTACTAGAAACCTTCTTATGAAAAAGGTTGGTCGCTCTGCTATATTCATATAAGAAAATACTTCTCGCTCGCACTGAGGTGGATTCATCTTCACACAACTGTTGTATCTAGTCGCCAGGGACAGAATAATAGAGTTCTGTTGCGATGCTCAACAAAACTTGGAATTTCAAGAATAGAAGATCCAGCTTCGGGTACCGTAGAAATTTTATGAGAAGGAATGAATAAATCACTGTTCAATTTGTTTTACAAAATGTCAAACACATTTTGAGAATATCGGTTGACGAAAATAGATTTGACTTCATTACAAGTACGTACTAATGTAAAAAAAATCTAAAGTTTAGAAACTTAAATATTCAATATGAACTTTACTAACAGCTTCCTTTGTCGCATTCAATTCCAATGATCATGATTCGTGCCTATAGACATTACTTTGTGCTCGCATTTTGTAATGTTACAATTTTTTCAAGCGTCAAATATATTCCTAATGTTAGGAAGATTGGCATATAAAGTTATTTATAGTGTTTCAGATACGATGTTAGTGATTAACATTATAGCTATTATTAATTTATAATATATACAGTATATATTAATAGTATACAGAATGTGCCAGAAAGGTGTGATCAAATTTTAGGAGCCATATGTGTCACCTACAAATACTTGACTTAGCTTGAAAAAAATCTTGGGAAAATACTTTTCCTAGTGTAGGAGCACATTTATAAGCAATTTATTATGAACTTTAATTTCAATTTCAATTATTTAGTTTAGTTACTTTTTTATGCACACGTTTTTTGAAAAAAAAAAATGGACATTCCATCAACATTCTTGTTATTAATACATATAGTTTTATGCATGTCAGCCCTCTATTATACGAAATATTAGCTTTATCGGTCAATTTTCAAGTTTAATTTGTCAGTTTAAAAAAAAAATTCTGTATTAAAAATCACGAATTTTACTGAAACTGTCCGCGCTTTAAGTTATTTATGGGGTCTACTACACGACCCTTAAATTTGAACACACCTCTCTGTAACAGAAAAATATTAAATAGTTTTATGTTAAGTATATTTATTACCCTTTTTTTACTACACCATAATAGCTATTGCGCTATTATACTTTTGTATTCAACAAGTTACTAATTTAAAAAAGTTAAGAAACATTTACATCCTGCCAAAAAAAAATAATTACGCGCCATACAGCTGCCATATTGACACTCAGGATGATGTAAGGAAACTAACGATACCCTATATATCCAAATGTGTTCAGCCATTTACAAGTTGTGGTAGAGTAAAGAAACTCACATACAGTCGTGTAAAAATTTTGTAATAAAATAAAAAATGTATGACAAAATGGGCGTTTCATTTTATATACTAACTAGCCGTCCCTGCAGTTTCACCTGTGTTTAAGGTCACTGCATCGCTTCTATTGGTCATAGCGTTATGTTATATAGTCCATAGCCTTCCTCGATAAATGGGCTATCCAACACAAAAATCACTTTTCAATTCGAACTAGTAGTTCCTGAGATTTGCGCATTCAACCAAACAAACAAACTCTTCAGCTTTATAATACTAGTATAGATTAATGACACTAGGTAGGAAGGACAGACATATCTCTACAGAATTTCATAAGCCTTTTTAAGAACTGGATTTCCGACTAAACATGTTCACATAATATAATATGAAGGTGCTTTTACCAACGCGATTACACTACGTCGCACAATTTCATTAATGTGGTTTTAGTCCACAGCCGTTTGCGTAGGCGTTACCGCCGTAAATCCCTTTGGGAGTTTACGGCAAAAATATTAGTTATCAGCTTTTGTTTTTAAAATATAAAAACTGACGGTACGAATTATATTACTTAAGTATAAGTACATGGGCCTTTATTTTAGATTGTAATGGTGAGCACCTACTCTGAAATATCTTGTTTATTCATTCGTACATCAGGATCAAACAGAAGAAATAAAGTGGCAAAAAAGGAAATAATGACAGTGGTGAACCGAAATATAAAGTAAAAAAGAGTTCCACTGTACATGTCCTGGCTTCATCATCAGCCCATCCTTACCAAATATTATTATTATTTGAGATAACCAATTACTATTTGAGAATGTATCGGTCTCTTTTTGTCACTAGTTGATGATTAAAAATATAAGCTACGATTTTGCGGAGAGATTATTAATATGTAAAGATCTAACTAGAAGCAGCAATAATATTGATGTGCGTTTAACATATTCAACAGTACTATACTATTCTATGAAAAGTTTTGGTACTCTCTCCCATGATTCTTTATAACCAATTTTGATACTATTGTAACTTATGGATTATTCATTCCTTTCAATACAAATGTATGTCTTTCTTGTTAAATGTATGATTATTTTTGATCATCATGAGTAGTACTCTCATACTTGCGCTCATGCTCTCCGCAAAATCGGAGCGTATATTTATAATCAACAACTAGTGACAAAAAGAAACCGATACATTCTTAAATACTATATTAAGATGTAGCTGCCTCTAGTCATTCGTAGCGTAGAATATTGGGCTGGTCCATAAAATATCATTAATATTCATCGCAAGACGAGCAAATTCATTTTTTCGACATTGATTTATGGCTTAGCTTCATGCGTGCATGACCCTGTCCACATAATAACTTCAGAGTATCATACAAAATATTATAAGTATGTATTTTGTTCGTAGACGTAGAATTATTTTAATTTTAAATAGAAAATCTTCATTAAATGACAAAAGTTCTACAAGATCAGGAAGGCTCAACATTTGCATACAATATACTTTAAAAGGTTTATGTAACATAAACGACGTGTACTCAGTGAGGACGAAATTCAATGACAAAAATAATTAGTCAGTAGAGTCCAAATGTTACGCGTGTTTCATTTATTCCAGCGATAAGGATATCGTACGTATAAGTCTTATATAGGTGTACTAGTAGAGATAAGACACTGGTTATTTCATAATCCATATGAATACGTAAAGGAACGCTTGTATGCATTTATAAGAAAATTTCTCGAACCCAGGCACGTGAACTGTGGAATACTTAGAGCTCATGTATAAAAAAAAGTGCACAAATCTAAAAAAAAATTATCAATATGTTACAAATTTAAAAATTAGGCGCAAATGGCTACTTGAAGCTAGACGCGCCCAATATAAACATTATGTTGACACTGTGTGATATGTGACACAAGGACAGTTCAAGTTTTGCTGGGCAACGAAGTAAACCAAAAGTCCAAAGTGGACCACTAGGCTATATCTAGTTAAAAAATGTGATGGATAATAATTAAACTTCAAAGATATCCATTTAATTGATGTGCAGAGGGGTGTGAGGGTTCGGGGAAAATGGTGATGATATAGGAGGTCGGTAAATATCAATAATATCGATCATAGTCACAAAACGCAGTTATCGATATCACTTCTGTGATTATAATATTTTAAACGCAAATGCTCAGATTATTATTTAATAAACGCCCAGGACGGAGCGTCGGCACTAGGTCACGGACAGGCTTCAACTTTATTGGTTAGGTCAGTTTACGCTAACCAGGAGTTACCGCAAGCTGACTGAAACAAACGAACGAGGTACATGATTATATTATATACAACAACATTATTTTGTAATTTTTTTTCAAACCTGGTAAAGTGCTGACTCGTAATGACGACCACGCGACAAAAAAAAATAAGACAGTAAAGGAAAACCTTTAACAAAAAACCTAAAAACTAAAAAATACTATCTTATATAAATATAAGATTTAAACTCTTGTTAAAAAGATCATAGAATAACAAATATGCACATTAGGGAATTGTTAGATTATTTTAAAATAAATACTACTAGCAACGTTGGTCACACACTACTAGTAGGTATTCTTGTTAACCCCTCCGGCTAAGCGAAATCCTTGTGTTAGGGGTGGGTTCACGTCAGTAGTCGGTACCCACATGATCGCAAGTCCGACGCCTTAATCATTACACTACCGCAAAAAATACTGCACTTCTGTTGTTAGGTTGAGCGAATTCTCAATAATTTTCTTTTGACATAAATGTACAATGTTCAAAGTCGTTGAAAAACATATTACAGGGGCCCGTATTATCCTACTAATATTATAAACGTGAAAGTTTTTGAGGATGTATGAATATGGTATGGATGTTTGTTACTCTATCACGCAAAAACTACTGAATAAATAGCAATGAAACTTGGTGTGTAGATAGCGGGAGATCTGAATTAACACATAGGCTACTTTTTATATTCCCACGGCACCAAGACTTATGCGGCTGACACCGCGGGGCGCAGCTAGTGTGTTATAATTGTGAGTAATGTATCTGTGTTTTTTCACTATGCTATTATTAATAACACTAATAAACACTAGAATAAAAACTTTCGTGGGCGGTGGTCTCTCTCTCTTTCCCTCTCTCTCTCCCACTCTGCCACTCTCCCACTCTCCCACTCTCCCTTTCTCCCTCCCTCTCCATGTCTCTCTGACGCTGTACATGTAAATATAAGAAACTCGTCATCAAAATATATTTCTTTAAAATATATGACACTCGGACACATTTTCCATACATTTTCGATCAGGGTCACGTGTCCTGACGCGAGTTTAACATTTTTTACCCATTTCAAAAAGTGCCCAATGCCGCTAAAGAAGTTTTCACTTCAAAAATAAAAACAAATCTATCCTATCTCTCAAGTTGGACCAAACTGCACACATTGTGTAAAATTTCATTAAAATCGTTTCATTAGTTCGTGAATAAAGCCGTATATCTTTAATAAATACTAATGACTACGCTTATCCATCATACGATCTAGATATGGAAATGAAATAGAAGCATATTACATTTACGTCACGTGAGAGTCACATAGGTTATAAATGAGTGTATTGGCTGATTATGTCGCGATCCGTGAAAGAGTATTAAAGCGGGATGATAAGGATTACTGAAGCCAATTTTTCAGACGAGAAACGACAAAAAGTTCATTTTGATTTTGATGAGATTATAATTCTATTATAATTCTAATTTTACATCGCCGCAGGTCTAATACTAGCGTATTTTTGGAGTTAAATGCAAAAACCGTAAGGATAAATATTGAGAATCCTAATGATATACTCAAATGAATCTTTGATAAAAACTTTACTGTTTATATTTTACATTTAGTTAATTCGCCACGAGAAATGTAAGATAAGACTTCATAAGTAAGAGACTTGCAACTTTGTGGTGGTCTAATTGTCTACTTACCATAGTTATTACGAAGGCTGTATTCATTAGGTATACAATGCATTTAATATTCATTCTCAAAGGTTGGCAAGATTAATAAAAATACGCGTTGAAAGCTTCACCTTAAGAACAAATAAAAGAAATACACGTATGTATATTTTATCAACATCATCGCGTATATTTTTTAATCTTACGACTGAACGAATACTGACAAAAACTGACGAATGAATACCGATTTCGCGTTCCTGTAGTTACCTAATTAACTATATATAGTCCTTATTTTTTTTTTTTATCCATATATAATTTCCCAAATTTCCACTTCTGTTTTCCTTATGCACATGAAGCAAAATTCAATCAGCACCATTTAGTGCATTTAGCGCCATTAAACACTAAAAATTCTCTCCAATAACCGCGTTGTGATCTATCGTGATCTGATCTTTTTAGTGAAAATCGTGCACAATTGATGTGTTGTGTGATCGCCTACCTATGCTGTGTGGGACTCTTATCTGGACATGACAAACGAGCTCCGATGAACCGGATACGTGGATGTACTTTTCCTGTTTCTGAAGCCATTTCGTTTGTTCATCCTTGACATCACTGGGTTTAGACATACGCTAGATTGGTAGTCCTAGGTTACCGTCCGCTGTGACACAACCAATAATCGCTCATATATATTACCATTAAATTAAGGTCGTCATATAAATCAGCATCGTATAAAAGGCAATCATTTATGCGAGAGACATTATCATTATAAATCAATATTTTTTACTGTCCTATGGTGACCACAGTTATTGTAATGATGCATCATGTTGTTGTTCGTGTTATACATTTAGTAGTTTCCCTAGCGTTAGCGTAGATTAGCCTTCACAGTTAGGGTTAGTTGCGTTCGGTTCCTTCTATATCTCTGATAGCTGGGCGGAAAAACTAACAAAAGAAGAAGGGCATAGCTAAGGGCTAAGCATAAGGGAGCAGACCGATGGGAATAGTACCTTCCCCTTACAAACGACTGCGAAGTTAGATGGCATTACTTTCGTAGTATACACATATCTTTTTAACCCTCGACGGATAAATAAGGGTGTTATAAGTTTGATGTGTCTGTGTGTATGTCTGTGGCATCATAGCTCCCAAATAAATGGACCGATTTAAGCGCGTTTTTTTTTTGTTTAAAAAGTGACTTGATCGAGAGTGTTCTTAGATATAATTCAAGAAAATCTGTTAATCAGCTTTTTTCTAATTGTTGAAGGGATTTTCGAATCAGGGTGTTTTAAATTTATGATTATTATTCTAGTTATTAGACCTGCCAGAGTTCCAAAATCTTCAATGTAAATATATATCCATATATATAGCCACTAGGAACGCGTAACAATTTCCCACTTCTTTAATAAATAAATGTACGAATAATTATCAAAGGAATAAAAGCTCTTCGGAATAAGATGGTTCTCAATAATACATATTATGTTTAAATTTATTAAGGTAGCGTCATGACGTAAAAAGGAATCTAATTATAAAAACGTACACCGTCTCCCGCGGATGAGTTATGAGCTTATTAAAACGGGGACGGCATGTGGACATTCATTTATATTATGCCATAATAATTCATATATTTACTTATTCTTTTTGGTTTATAAAAACGTGATAGTTTTTTGAAAAGGATCAATAATGATTTACACGACGCACGTAAGAATCCTTTAGAAGGATTCATTATCTTATATCTATAATAATTGCAAGCCGGAATACTTTTACTAACTAATGTGTGCTTCTACATTCAAATTCTACACATTTACGATATAACCTGTAAAGAAAAACAGAACTTCAATGAGATAACTCGTTTTTTTCTGTCAAAATCCATTTGCCGCGGATTGACAAGGGTGGCGAAAGATTATTTTGGCATAACTATTTCACGAATCATGTAGAAACGGGTTACCCATTTGAATATCTATATATTATTTTAACTAACTAAATGTTTGTTATTATTATTCGCACATAGTCATTTTTGTTGCACTGCAATACAGTGCAACAAACATTAATAATAGTTACTAGATAAATCTTAAGATAGAGTTGCTTATGCTGGTTACATTACAAAGGGCCATTTCAGTCAGGTATAAGCTACTGTTTAAAAAAAAAGATCTATGAAAACTAAGTCTAGAAAATATTTTAACTACCGATATTCAATTGGTTTTAAACTATCGCGGCTATAAAAAGTGTAAATCAATATGTGATCACGATCGGTGCAATTTGATCGAAACGTCGGGTAACCAAAAAAGTTATTGTGATAAGAACAAAGAAATTATACAAAAAAAATCGATTCCCTTCAAAAAGTGCAAATTAACTAAAAATCTAAAATAAAGATACCGTTGTTTGATTTTTCGATTTCTTACATAGATACAAAGCTAAATAAATCTTGTCACTTTTAGTAATAAGCAAGTGTTTCTCATTTAGGTAGAGGGGGAACTTTATACAATCTGAGAAGTTGACAGAATCTTCAAGAGCTGATTTGAACGATTTTGAATAGGTATTTAGGTAAGAATGTATTCCTGAAGTAAATGATCATGGTACAAATGAAACGTATCCGGACGATGACTTAACTTATGAAAGAATACTAGTATGTACATATTTACAACACAAGTGAATTAAACAAATTTCTGTATAAAAATTATTTTAATTTTATAGTTTCAAAGGTTACGCAAAATCAGCGCAATGTGGTTAAACGGCGCGGTACACAAACAGGAAAAGGTAAATGCTGAATTCGAAAAGTGGAGCCTGGAGCCAACATGTTTGTGACTTTTATTAAACTATCTGAATTGCATTTTGTGTTTGTATTATATATTGTGGAGGAACGGGTGTAATGTCCCTCCAACATAAAGGGAAGATTTCGGATCGCGGCCCAACGGTTAATGTTGGGAAGTTATATACCTACTGTTCGGCGCAAAACCTTTTATAACGCGATGCAGAATTAGTAATAAGACTACATTCTGGGACGCGCGTTTTGCTAGCGCCCGTTGACGAGCGTAAACAAGAACACGCATTTTGTTCAAGTCGTTCACATGCTAACGCTCGTTTTGATACGATGCTTGCTTGACGCGGTGTCAACGCCTATGTCGTTGACACTTGCTTTGGGATCTTTGGTTTTCCGTACATTCGTTCACATGAGTGCGCGTTTTAAACGCGTCAACACGTGATTGAAATAAAAGGATTCGGCCATTTAAATAAAAGTCCGTATGCAATTTTTAAGGAAAGCATGAGTTCGGTGACACTTCATTTCATGCAGTTTATTAAAATAAAAATATAACATACAAGAAATACCAAAAGCATACTACTACTTACTTTTATTCCACATCAAAATTTCTCATAAAATTCAAAAGTCACTAATAAATAGGTGAAAAAATCAATCTATATGAATGTTATGTTTCTATAAAAATTCAGCTTCCGTATGTTTCTTGCCGCAAATATTGGTAAGTGTTTGATGAACTGTCTTCAAATCTTTATCTTTTATTCCGAAGTTTCAATAGAAACAGAAAATTCTATGCATTTTCAACTGATTGACAACAAAAAATTCTGTGTATTTTAGATTTACTTCTAATTTGCCATAGTAACGTTGATGTGATAATTGTCGATATAGCATCAATTGTCATAGTACCATTATTGAAATTTTACTGAGCCTTTACTGAGTTTAGTTTCATGTAGCCTAAGTTTAGGAGATAAAGTTACAAAGTGGCTTTCAGTAAGTCTGGATGTTAAAATGGATGAACCCAGTATTACCGTCTCTTTTTGTGTTGGTGTTTCTGACGTCGATATAAAAGCTCTAAACACAAAGCTGTTTTACGTCCATCTTCGACGAATACAGAATTCGAATTGAACTGCGACAACGCACGTTCAACGCCTGTAAAACGCTCGCCATGTGAACACTAAACAAAAACCCAACACGCGTTTGACGCGCGGCCACCGCCCGTCATCTGAGCGCACTCTTACTCTGTAGTTCGGTGTGTCTTCGTTAGATGATATTGAACTATGTTTTTCACTGCATGTGGAATTCGCCTTCGAATATCTTTAATATTTATTTATTGAAAAGTAATTTGTATACCCGCAATAAATGTCAAAGTTTTAAAATAAAATGAGTTGGTACGAGTGTACAAGTCAGTAATAATAGCCAAAAAAAATAAATAAATAAAGAATAGATAGATTCACACGTTAAAATTAGACTGGCTATCACTAATCAATATTAGTAGTAGTTAAGAACGGTAGTACGATTATACGGATTTTTCTATTCTAATTTACTTTTACTTATCACTCGCACTAGTCAGTGTACAAACAGTACAAACGCATTCTGCAGCATTGACTTAACCTTTTTTTCTCATAGTTAATTTCTTTTTAAAGAGGTAATGTAAAATGAGAAATTCTTTGTCGTTTTAATTTTTTATTTTCTTTTGAACTTCTCTGAATAATACTGGTATAAGTAAACTCCCGTTCTAATTAATGGATTTTAAATTTAATTGGCAACATCTATTATAATGGGTAACAACCACCTCGCACACTGCACAACGAATCGGTTGCATCGGTGTCGTTCCTGCTAAAACCGCATGATGTTTGACCGAATGACTTTTATACAGGCATTATGGTGTTAGATACGCAACGGTGAAAGGATTTATCCCTCAATCCGTGGTAGGTTCTGACCACAGTTTGTTGTGATCCAAAATTCACGTCTCGCCAGAATTTTCAGTAAGCAGCAGTGTCTTCACGGTAGAAAACATAACATGAGGTTAAGGTGAAAATCCCGCTACTGACATCTTATAGTAGCAAACGCCTATAGGCAACGGTAACTGCTTAAAATGAGTTATCTTAGTTATACTCTATCCATTCTTGTATGTTTTTTTTTGACAGTTAGATTAATAGTCAATTATATAATAAAGAAAACACCCAGCCGATTCGATTAAAAATATAAATATTCTATGTATGACGAGGCTTTAAGTCGATTAAAAAAAGTAATTTGTTAATTTTATCTAAAATTACTGACTGACTTTTAAACTTTCGCGTTCCATGATATAATTATGTATATAGACAGAGACTAATATTAAAAGATAATTATATATTAATAAACTAATAATGAAGCCTCTTCCGTCATCAGTAGCAGAAAAATATTCAGTTCTCTTTCTTGAAGACAGGAATTGTTGTGTCAGTTGTTGTGTTGATGTAGGTCAGCGTGATGTTCATAGGTACGAAATTACTGAAAGACGGTAAACCTGTGTGTATCTTCTCGTCATCTGTGCACATGTATAACCTAGTTATCAGCGTAACAACCGGCAAAACAAAGCTCTAAATATAGTAAGCCACTGTTTTCTCGGCAGACCGATATCCATAAACCCTAAAGTAAAATCGCGAAAGCCGCTCCTTTAGACCAGTTTCCAAAACGAATTTACGAGTCTCGACTTATATTTAAAACTTTCATCTGATTAAGTAAACATTTATTTATTAGTGTAACTTTAACCTACTTTTAAATCCTATTTGATTTGCTTAATTTCTTAAACAGAAAGTCAAAGACAAATGAAAACTGATCTCTCAATATACTAACAAAGTTTCTCGTTAAGGCAATGGCGAAGTTGAATTTAACTTTTGGGAGGTTTTTTCAATGATATCGAATATTAATGGGGCACTTGAGTATATTTACGACCTCGCTACGGCTTGTGTAATCACTATAGGCCTGAAATACAGATAAACAAATGAAAATGCATGACTTAAAGTATTCACTACCACGCGTGGAGGACAGTCAATTATATTATATTGACTCAGAATAAGGGGAACTTTTGTGTACACACATAAACATCCGAACGATTTATATAAATACTATCTGTTTTAATACAAGTTTAATTTTATTTTCAAATTTACTCTCCGGAACCGCAACACCAAACATGATTAAAGGCTGACTGGTTGTGACTATTAGCAATAATCGTGTATAAAATAAATGGAAAAGTAAAAAGTGTACATATTATCGTAAATTAATGTTTACCTAAATGTATTTTATTTTCAAAATATCGTTTTTAAAACGTCAGATTTTAAACAACTAGCACGGTAATGAAACATTGCTGGGTCGATTACTTCAAGGACTTTCTTTGCAGAATAAGTTTACAGGATTTCTTTGTTAGTCCCCTGGCAAAAGTATTGCATAATGTGGTGTCATCTGTTAAGAGATATAGAAACCCATTAATAAATATTCAATTAGTATACTAACCGGCCACAGTTTCACTTTATTTGAATAAAAACGATTATAGACGATTACGTCTATCTTGGTTTTGCATTTTTCTTTTGAGAAAAAAGAGAAATATAAAACCACGATCTAAAGTGCGAGTGCTAAAGAGCACTAACTGAACATTTTCTCATAATTATCGTTTGAACGGCGGTAGTGTCAGACATTAAATACATCTGAATCCTCTTTCACTCAATCGGGGTTAATGCTGAGCAACATTAAAGTAATATTAGATAGCATTAAGTGGTTCGAGACAAGTGCTTTGAACATCACCGAATAATGCTCTATGTAAATTGTGGGTGGAGGGCCCTCAGCCCCTCAATGCGTACATCCAGTCGAGTATTACATAATATCATCCTTCATAGACAGATGCTCATAATTACGCTTGTCGTATTACTGTTATTGTACAATGAGCAACAACACCATTGCACTGAAGCCACTTATTTGTATAACACCAATAATGCCAGTTAAGGGGTTGTTTGTTGAACAAAATATAATTCGCCATTGTATGTGTTATTGCTACCAGTGTAAACAACTTATAAGTAAAAATATACTCCTAATGGATTGACGTTAAAGTGAAGTCAATAAAGCTCCATCATATTAAATAAACAGAAAATCTAAAACTAAAACAGGCTTAGCGTAAAGTGGCTACTTCAAAGGACAGAAGGGAAAAAAGAATGTGAAAAATAACGTTTGACTTTATTTGCGTAGGTCGTATGTTACTGTGAAATATGTGTCTATATAGTAACCGTCGGCCCGGTGGAATACTAAGTGCTTTGCAAACGGTTGGAACGCGTAAGTACAGATTGAAAAATATAATTCATAATTGAAATATTATTTAACTCAAAAAATTGTGTATAAGCGAGAATGCTTTCGCTGGGTGGATCGTTGCGTTCTTTCAGTAATTAATGTATGAAACCACCTTTTTTAAATAAAAAAATTAAAAGTAGAATTACATACATTATGCACTGAGTTATTGAACATAATATATCGATGACATTATGTGTTTTTTTTATAAACGGAAAATTATATTTTCAGAACTACAAAAAGTTCGTCGTTTACTTTAAATGAATTACAATCTCATTTAAACGCAAACAATTTAAACCTCTCACAATCATCTTTGTGTCACACACCTAGAGAGAAAAGATCAGTAACAATAGGAGGTGCTCTGTCAAATCAGGAACGACAGACGGTCAGCCATTCTATTTTTCGGAATAGCGAAGAAACTGTGACGTTTCCGTTGTAAGCCACCTCGACTTCACTATTTTTCCATAGTCATAGCATAGACCTACCATCAGTCGAAATCTTAAACCAGTTTAGCGAAAAACCTACTAATGGTCCAGGTCATCAGTCATCAGGTCCAGGTCAGAAACAAAGACAGCGGGAAGAGTGCGCTTCTTTTCGAACGCTCTACTTTAATAGGTTTGATCTCCTGCAGGAGGATGGGGTCGCCAAAATAGGCGACCAGGAACTGGTAAATTCTTCCTTTGGCTTTTTGGCAATAAGTTTTGCTTTTGGCATTTTATTTATCTTGTTGTATACTTAGGAGGCAAGGTGGAGTCGCTGACGATCAGCTGAAGCTGTTTTGCAATTCACTGTCCTGATATTTGTAATTGGACGTTTTTAATCTTTGTGGACCGGAATAATTTTCCGCTGCCGCAATGTGAGGTAGACGTACAATCGTCTCACTATTAGTTGTCATAAACGTCTAGTAGGGTATCAGTAAGGTTTAAATGTAATGAATTTTGATGATTGATCTTTGGACCCTTTCGAGGTGTACAATGATTGTTTTATAAGCACCTTCGTAAACTGAAATACAGTAACTCGGCAGTGCGGCAGTAGACTGGACAAAGGAGGTTATAACCAGCAATGAATCGAATCGTCCTTTTAAACCTTACATACATAGGCTGCACTAAAAGTATCGGGAATGGAATATTTCCACTATTCCTATTATATTAAAATCTTTTTGGTTTTAAAAATCGAATACCATTTATTTATTTTAAAAAAAGATTCTCGGTCTTGTTACAAGGTCTTGTCAAACTTTTTTAGTCGTTGAGAAAATGGAATTGACTCGAGAAAATTCAATTTCATGATTCATTATGACTTTCGAAGCGGTGAAAAGAGGAAGAGCAAAAAGCGGCTCGCGTTACTTGGTGCGTCAGAACTCTCGAAAGATTCCACGCAGGATCCTCAAATGCTGTATACAACATTGTATCAGGTGACAAATCCTGGATATACGCGTACGAACCCGAAACAAAAAACCAGTCACGAGGTTGGGTGTTCGAAAATGAGTTAAAGCCAACTAAAATTGTTCATTCACGGAGTGTTGCAAAAAAAATGGTGGCCACGTTTGTCTCCAAAACCGGCCATGTTGCGACTATTCCTCTTGAGGGACAAAGAACGGTTAATGCAGAATGGTATGCTAGCATTTGTTTGCCACAGGTCGTTTCCGAACTCCGTAAAGAGAACTGCAACCGCCGCATCATTCTCCATCACGACAATGCGAGTTCTCACACCGCGCACAGAACAAAAGAGTTTTTAGAGCAAGAAAACATAGAATTATTAGACCATCCGCCGTACAGTCCCGACCTAAGCCCTAATGATTTCTATAGTTTCCCTAAAATAAAGAATAAATTGCGTGGTCAGAGATTTTCATCACCTGAAGAAGCTGTGGACGCCTACAAAACGGCCATTTTGGAGACCCCAACTTCCGAATGGAATGGTTGCTTCAATGATTGGTTCCATCGTATGGAAAAATGTGTCAAATTTCGCGGAGAATACTTCGAAAAGCAATAAATATATTTTTAAATAGTAATGTTGTGTCACTTCCTTGATTCCCGAAATTTTCAGTGTAGCCCTCGTATTCGAATTTACATTTATTGTGTCTATGATCAAATAAACACAAACACCTTTAAATTTTTTACTGGTAACGGAAGACATACATGTACGACTTCCGTTCCCACTAAAATTTCAATGTATTTTGATGACTGTAGTGTTAGCTTACCCATAGAGAGTGTATTAATTAATTTTACAACTGTACAAATTGCCAGGGGCATATAGTTATATGTATTTTAAAATTATCATCAATAAATAAACCACTGATAGCTAGGACACTATTCTTAGAATAACACATAAAAAAGAGATGTCTATCCAAAAGCCTCTAACTAAATATTAATTCATTGCGATAGTATTTCTTAGAAAAAATATTTAGAATTTATTAAAACGAAATAATATTAATAGCTTTCAGATTCGATTAGATATTCTCCGAATACTGAAAAAAAGCGAATTATTGACTACTAGAGTGACTATAGACCTTTGCCTCCTAGCTAGATTAATGTTTGTATAGACTTAAACAGTACTACGGCCATTTATCATGAAGAAGTAATAAGTCGATTGTATTTTGCATAAACATCAGTATATCTAGACATCGAACACGTTATTGATGAGACATTATTAGTAATCATATGATTATATCTCAGACGGGAAAATGACTTTAAAAAAATAATACTTTCACACATAGCTAGGACATTACACAGACAAAACGGCATAACTGTAAACTGCCACAAACCCTTTCCTGCAGAGCAAGCGGTTTTCTTCTTATCTTTTGGATCGATTTCTACATGAACCACATCATTCCCATCAGCGTGTCCAGCGTATCGTCGATACGTGGAAGAGGATAGCTGTCCTTCGTAGTGACATCATTCAACCGACGTTAGTCAACGCAACACGGTATACTACGATCCTTCTTCCTCACAAGGACCACAGGAGAACACCACGGACTGGATGAAGGCTTTAACACACCATCACACACACTACACACCATCCTTCACCATTCCTTCAATCATGGCGTCTACCTCTCTCTCTCGTGGCACCGACAACAATCTCCTTGGACGCTGACGGATCGGAAGTTTATTGCCGTGTTAATCTTTTGCTGAAATAGACCGGTCTTCCTTATGCCCGTATCACGTGATGAAAAAAAACATCGCCGTATAGAAGCAGCACGTATAGTAGCGTTGAAACATCAAAACTCGTATGCTTAACGCTAGTAGAACCATCCTATCATCTCACTCAAGTAACTTCTTCACAGGTGCCTAACAGAGTGCCCTCCAGAGACCGTATGACCCTCCACGGAAAGTTATCAAGAAATAAAAACAAATTAAGAACACAATACTGGTCATGCAAAAGAGACCTAGCTGTACCTCAGTGTAGCTGTTTATGGCCCGATATCCGACGACGTGTGACGTTACTCATTTTTTTTCAGCTACCGTCACCTAACAATATATTCCCTCTTTACAAATCACTAATTTGAAACTATTGATGTAGGTATGGTCTAGACAGCGAAGCACGCAACTACTAAAAGCTTCAGAGATTAGAAAACGTACTCAGATTGTGTAGTGATACTTAAACGTTAATGCTTATGTCATTCATTACTGATAATCATAATTGAACGTAATTTATAAAACCATTTAACAGTTTGAAATCGAGTTACATATTAAATCACTGATAAAATTAGTGATTGTGATTAGCTATCTGCAAAAGTTCTTGCCCATCAAGCGCACTGAGTTATATTAAAAACTGAATGATAAGACAACAAATACTTTAAATGAAGGACAAACTTGAACAACGATACGTAATTGCAGCGATCAGATTTTAATAACTACTTACATTTTAATGACTGTCGTTAAAATAGAATCTTCCTCGGTGCAAGCTCGGTGCTTATTACTTTTATGGTACTTGATTGAAACAAGCTAAAGAGCTTTTGTAATAGGGGCAGTGATTCTATTAAAAAGTTCAATCAGGTCTCCATGCAATATGTCTAAGGTTACGATTAAGTTTCACCCAACTAGTACATAAGGTAGAGACTTACTTCTATAGAGAAATACGTTGATGGAAATCTTGTATGTATTTTTTAAAAGCATCAGCGTTCAAAAATACACCATCTAATAGCTAAATTGTGCTATTGATTTATACAAAATCAATGATAGATATTAATCGTGGAACGTCAGACTGATCTCGAAGAAGATGCTGTATCTGTGTGTGTGTTAAACCGTAAAAATCGCTAACCCTCTGGCATGGCTTAAATTTCTTTATTAACTTAATGATATATATTCTTTTTCTTCTTCTTAAGAAGCTAAGTAACAGTACAATAACTAAGTATCGAGGTAGAAATGACAAAGTAATTTATTCGAGTATTTTAAATATTAGTAGGTTGGAACGACAAGGAGTAACAACTGTCTCGTTCACTTAGTCGTTCGAGAATGGTTGTAAATGCGACAGTTTAAATAACTTGCTACGAATGAATTAAATTAAACTGTTGCTTGTATTTGACACCAGGACCACTCGGCCAGTGAAAGTAGCAATTGGGCTTTATTCTGAAAATACAAAGTAACTCTTCGCTGAGGTTATTCGGAAACTGCAATGAGACCAAAATTAGTTACAATTTTAAGCAAATTGTCAAAAGCTTATTGCTCTTTATGTACATTTATATAAATTATTGTTTCTATAAGTGGAATCGTATTTTAAAGAATAGGCGCAATCACTGTTTCACTCAGGTGCGGCTAGTATACATATAAAGATACAATAGTATCTATATATGTATACTAGCTGCACCCGGCATGCGTTGAAAGGCCTTTTTTTCTTTTTTTTCGATAAAAAAATGGGCGGTGAGGCAAGAGGGTGAAAAATACTATACGATCTATTCTTATACCTACCAAATGTATTATTTTTTTTTATTAAAATCGGTCAAGCCGTTTCGAAAAACTTCGACCACAAACACCTCGACACGAGATTTTTATATATTACATAGAAAGAGTCTTGGTACTGAAGTGTATGTTTGATGTGTTATTTTTGTGGTGGACTCAGCTAAACACAGCGTAATAGAATGATTTTTTTTATCAGATTTTCATTTTTACAGGCCTGGAAAGCCAAAGTTCCAAACCTTTGGGATTCCGGTTACGATTTGGGTTGAATGATAATAATTAATGTATGTCAGACCATATCAGGCAGTTAACCCGTCCATTACCTGTACACTATTACGAATGGTGTTAACTTTGGTTTGCTAATAACTACAATTTTAAATATTCGTATTTGGAATTTGAATTTAATTCGGCTCTAAGTAGATAAAATACACCATTTATCCCATTCAATTGAAACAATTTAATGATTTTACCTCGAATTCGTGCAACGCAAAATTTAGTTCCAAAAAACTTTTAATTGTGCTCTATATTTCAAACATGTAGAAACCCCCACTCGTACTACTTCACCGATTGCATGATGATGTGGTTATGTCGAGCTCGAACCGACTGAAACCACGGTTTACGTCACTATAGCCTATAGTTGGGAATTGAGGTGTTCCTTAGAAGGGTTACCATTCACCCCCCGACAGACTTTGCCTGCCTGTCAAGACTTCAGGCGTTGAAGAGTGTGTAGCCTTTCCCCCTCCTACATAGAATTGCGTGCGTGGCAAGCGTCACGACACCACTCTAGACCGATCTGCAAACCCGCTGCTCTTAGGTCATGGAGGCCGGAGATCATAAAGCGCTCTCCGGCACCCAGTGCGTCTCCTGCGGAATGGGAGAGTACTGATTTTCCCCTATTCCCTTTCCGCCGCCTATTTGGTGTACATCACCTCCTCGCAGAATGAGGTGACGGAATCCCATGCGCAATCCCAAACTATGGCGGTACTAAAAAGCATTTATTTGTACTCCGTCTGGAAATTATTCTGTAAAAGAATCTGGTACCAGATTTTTAAAGGATCCTCAGGCTATTTATAAAAAGCTATAAATATAAACTTCCTGTATGTTATATGAGCCCTTTCCCTAAAGACAGTCATCAAAATTCGTTTAAACGTTAGGCACGTGACCCCATCAACAAACAAGTTAAGGACACTTCCTGTTATGTCGTATAATAGCCCAGTCAAGGAATTAAAATACCTATATTTCGTATTACCATGCATTTTTATTTTTAGATAAATAGTAAAAAAATGCTGATTAAAAATTTTGATACCCGTGAGGCGTTTTTTTTTAAACAATTTAACGAAAAAAGAAGACTTTTTTTTACATTTCGTGTGATATCTCGTTTCCAGTACGTTTTTGGTCACATGCGCTCACAGCTTTTTTTTGTTCTCCATTAAATTACCTACAAAATGAGATGGGTTTAAAGTAGCTAAATACTGTTGTTTATTAGCAAATTTAAGTCAAAGTTAAAAAATAGTGTTTTTTACATTTACTTTATAAGAAACGTACGTATAAGTCTGAAACTTTCTGAAATTGTAGCTTGTGATGATATTAAAAAGTGCTATAAATTTCAAGATCGGTTTTAAACTTTTTAAAATATTAACGATCAGTTTTTTTTATTATCCAAGTAACCGCTTTTTAATCCCACTAATATTATACATGTGAAAGTTTTTCCTGTCCTTTATCAAGAAGCGAAGTGGCCTATTGCCTTGTCCTCAAACTGCGTTTTAGACTTCTTATAAGGTATCAGAGTAATAATATTTATGTCAATTAAATAGGACAAGATATTATTAATTATATTTAAATATAAAATGAAAATGCAACCGTCTGATAATAAGATTACAATTTACCTTTGCGTAATTGGAAAAATAGCTTCAGGTGTGTTTGTAGCCCTCTTCCTTATTTACGCAACGTTTACCTCTTACACAAGAGTGAAGTTCTCACAGGTAAAAGCTGATTTAATTACTGTTGTTAGAACAGTTGTGCGATGCTTGTAAATAATCTGAGTTTACTCCCACGCGGGCGCGGCGCCGCGCTTACCGCACACAACAAACGCCTTGCTTTTTCGTTATTGCTAATAGACTCGTAACTGGTAAACTCTTTACTTAAAACAGGCGCTAATTAATTACTACCGCTGTCAAGGAGCGTTCGAGACGAGTAAATGAGCTCGTTTTTTAAAGGAACAATAACCTCGGAACATTTTGGCACGCAGTAAAGATCTGCGATTTTTTCTATCAAAGACTTATAATGTTAGCAGTGCTACTTGTATGAACAAGTGGAAATCTAGCGACCACTACAAATAGGTATTGTAATTGTTTTATTTATGCTAGTAATGTTAGCTACAGTCCGCTGCAGGACAACTAAAAAGCTCCCCAGTCCAGCAGCTTGAATGTCAGTTAAATGTGTTATATATGCTCTATCTTCTTTAGGGGTATTCAGATTTAATGCCAATATTTTATAATAAATTTTATTTAAGCCAAGCATCTCAAAATCAACTAATCAAATATCAACCATCAATGTTACCAACTCAGGTATTTCTATGCGTTTCTTTTGAAGTAAAAACATCTTTAGGCGCGTTGGGCACTTTTGCATTTAGTATGGGTAAAAACATATATACAGATGTGTGTGTGTATATATTTATAAATTTATATATGTGTGTAATTTATGTTTTCACTTCTGACGTGCAGTCCTACGACTGACAGATTTTTTTTTCATTTTATGTCTTATTATATAATATAAACATAGAAGAATTCTTTGACTCACTCTAAAACATTTATTAAACTATTTGAAAGCATTAAACATATACAGATCCAAAAATATTTAGTCACCTATAAAAGTATTTGTTTTTTACGGTACCTACGCGGTGAATTGATGTAGATTATATAATTAGCTAGTATTACATCTCTATCCTCTAGCTTAAAAATTCCAGGTAACACCGAGGCTCACCACAAATAAAGTTACTTTATCGATAATAACAGCATTTCCTACTTTCACCTTGCAAGCCACTCCACTTAAGTAGACATTTATGACAATGGCACGGACGTAATAGGCACTCCTACCTCGCGTTACATTTTCACTTCATGAAATATATCTGAAACCCCATCGCTGGGAGCACGCATCGGCTCCCTTTCCATAGAAAATTGTCTATTTATTTAACACTGTTATCTTTGGTATTTCTTGAATGACAAAGCCGAGCGGCTCAATAACCATCCAATTTGCATAACCTAATTTCTCGTGGCTGCGTCAAATTGCTGACAGATCTCAGAGCCCGCACTCTGATCATAATAGATGGGACGTCGATTCCGATAACACCGTAAACTGACAAGAATATATTTGGTCATTAACGAACAATATTTATTACTATACCGAACTACCAAAGTCATCATTGTTTATTCAGCATAATATAATGTTGCTATATTATGTTTTTCTCTAGTTTTGTGTTTCTAAAAAAGTATTAAATCCTTACGTACGACTCAAGGTCTCCCAAAACCGCTCTTCGTGCAAGTTTGTTGGGGCGGCTTATTTCTGGTAGGTAAACACTAGACTTAACATGGTTTTAATTATGGTGATAATGATTTTGATCAAATACTAAATTCAATAAAAAACGTCCCTAAGCTGTATTCTTCATCTAATTCCTTGTTGAACCTTTTTTCAAATACACACCACAATTTTTTTTTTATTTTGAAAGAAAAGGATCATATCGTGTAGGTTTTTTGCGATGCACATCGCAATATCTATACACACAAAAATAATTTTAAAAATTCTTGAGTGTTTAAATATTAAGCATCGCTATATAACAAAAAGCCTTAAGTGAAATGGGTTTATTAAAGTAATGGCTCTAAAGGAATTACACATTTTAGTCCAGCGTAGTACACACAGCTCTTAAAGTTCGTTATCCATTCGAAAAGCTATTTCAGCGTGTGCTAACAATCAAACTAACCTAACTTTCCTTTAGTTGGAGGAATCCTCCTGTACACGTTACTTTTGATTGCTACAGGTGTAGTGCATGACCTAATCTACTAGTTGCGTTTGTTTGTGTTTTAAGCTTCGAAAACCTTCGTACATACATTCAACATTTATATTTTTTGTGGTTATTTTTATATTTGGATAATTATAGAAATCGATTTAGCCATTCCCAGTCCCGACGACTATTACGTGTATATTAGGCTCGTCGAACGTGATTACGTCTTCTAAGGATTTTATCTTTTGGTGACTATTTCTATTCGACTAATCACTTAATTTTTTTTAAATTGTTATTGAATGTATAAAATCATTAACAGAAAGACAACTTGTAAATTACAGTTTTTGATGTAGCGTAATTTATAAGTATTAAAGTAGTCTTATTATTATTTCTTTATTTTTAAAGATATCATCATTTTTAAAGATATCATCATTCTTTTTTTAAATATAAACCTAGGTAATTCAGCAAATAAACTCTGCCAAAACTAAACTGTATACAAGTGTCTTAAAATATTTTAGAAATACATTGAAATCAACGATATGGACGCTTTTTTACATTTAAAACATTAAACGGGACGTATATTTTCCTTTGACACAGATTCCAATAACATGCAAACCAGCTTCGGACGTGAAATGTTTAAGTTAGAGATCTAGTTTTGAGTGTAGCATATTTGCACTTTCCTCGACAGACTAGTGAAGGTAATTTTCCAACCGTACAAAATCGCTGCTTACGTAAAGTTCTACGAAGATCATGATTCCTACCCGCATTAATAGAAAATTAAGTTAACATTAAACTTAAGAAATCCGCCTCAATGTTGAGTTATGACAGGGTTTTAATATAATTAATTACTGGGTGTGCATATTATAGTACAGAATAATGTTGGTTGGTCACTAAAGTACGACACGTTAGAGTCTGTGCGAAAAGAGAACCGTCGAGAAAAGAGGATTTGAGGTCGCAGCAGTCCTCAATTACCTTTTTACACTGTTACGTTCTTATTGTTTACTGCATTGTACAGTATTATTTACTGTCGAACCATAATGACGTAACAGTGTTGTCAACATGAAATCCTACAACGGTTCTCTTTCCGCACAGACTACTTTATTTTTGGATGAAAGGTACTCTAAGTCTTTTTTTTTCACCTGACAACGTTTATAGAAAATTGCATGATGAATAAAATGTGTAAAAGCGTAGTAAACAAACAAAGAAACTCACTTAATCATTTTTTTTTATATATTATAGGGGGCAAACGAGCAGACGGGTCACCTGATGGTAAGTGACTACCGTCGCCCATGGATACCTGCAACTCAAGAGTCACAAGTGCGTTGCCGGCCTTTGAGATAGGAGTACGCTCTTTTCTTGAAGGTTTGAAGGTCGTATCGGTCCGGAAATACCGCAGGCGACAATTATAATAGAAATCAATCAATAATATAACATTATATAATCAATATTATTTATAATATTAGTTACTAGTTATTTATTAAAACTATATAAGCAATGTCTTTCCATTTATTATATTATTTACCTCTGCACATCTATCTTAGGATGATGCGGATATTAAACATTAATTTCAACTGCAGCCACACTGTAAATGAGTAAGTAGGTACCCGCTTACTAACTTATTATAAATGTAATAATTCGGAGACTGAGTGACTGATGACCATATGGTGAAAAGCTGCTTTCCATGATGACCAAAAGACTGTTCAGAAAGAGAGGAAGGAAAGCTGTCTATCTACTACCATGTCAAAGTAAAATTCTGATAAGTGTATTAACTTCGGAAAGTCAGACATGCAAGCTTAGGGAATTAACTGGAATCACCGGCGTGAGAAGCCAATAGACGTCACTGTATTACTCTTTGTCATAGTTTATTAACTCGACCTCTAGTTGTAAGAATGATTCTGTTTTACAGTTGCGAACAAAATTTTCCTTATGGATTTGAGCTCAGAACTAGGAATTGCAACAAGATGAAGCTGCTAAATAAAGGATTTATAAATAAGAACAAATTGCCTTGTTATGTCCTACTACATTCAAGTAATCTCAAAGAATGATCAGTTTTCGAATTAGAGGAGCCTCTTAAAAACATTTAAGAAAGTATTATATTCAGAATTTAAGTAGATATCTTGGAATCAGCATGATTCACTTTGTTATAAGAACTTTCACAGAGATGAAAACTTGGACTAAGACCATTTAAAATTTAAACTTGAGTGACGTCTAGCAAATCTGCTTGAGTATCGAATAATCTACGTCTATAAGATTTCATTTCAAAATTGTTCTGCGGCTCAAGGCTATGTTTTTAATTCATTTTTTTTTGGATTATAATCTAAACTAAATATTTAGGGTTTTTTCTTTTACTTAAAATAATTACACGTACAGAGATAATTTGGCATTTGTTTTTTAAAAAAAATGTATTGTTATTGCTAATCAGGGATGCTTTTGTAGATTTTTCTGATTTCAATTAATAAAGTAGAATTAAGCGGCGTAGGCTTTTCGCACTTGCGATCAAGTTGATGATGATGATTGAACCCAATTTCTACCCAGGAAATACCGAGAACACCTTTTCAAACAAACTTTTAGCTGCGGTTGTTAACAAGAGTACTAGTTATATGTCACCAATGTTACTAGTATAAGTTTTTAAGTAAAATAAATTCATTTACAACACAACTATGCGGTTGTTTGCAGATAAACTTTTATAAACGTACCAATCCTACGTAAATCTCTTGGTTAACTTACTTACATATATACTGTTTACTTACCTACGTTATGTATATAAAAGTATAAACGAATGTAACGACCATTAGTGCTTTCAGCGATGACGCATTAGCTCGTAAATATGGGCCATTGAAATGGGACGGTGTGTACTTTATCAGTTAACTGTAAATGCCCTTTTATCTCATATAATCTTATACTAACAGTACCACATAATGTTGTAAGGCAAAACCTCATGTAAGAAAGAGGTCATTTAATGAGTTTGTAAATAGAATGGCAAACATAACAGTTTACTTTTTCGTTTTGCACGTTACGATATCGACGTAGAGTCAAATCTCATTTGAGTACAGACCAATTCTCAATGCAATTTGAGTGAAGACTAAGGAATGTTTGCATTTAGTAATAAAATGTCTCAGAACAAAAACCATCCATCACACTAAGTGGATTGTGAGGTAAACCGGCACGTCGTCTGTGAATCACAAGTTGATATTGAAAAACGAGGTTGTAGATACTACGGTTCGATGTTGTGCGTTATATGAACTTTGAAGTCTTGATGTATGTATGTATTCAGTGCCTCTGTTACAAAAGTATAATACTATAGATAATATAATAACTAAAATCCAATTTTCAACTGATGTCAAAATATGGTCTGGCAATTGAAAAACAACATGTAATAATAATATTAACAACATGATATAAATTCTGCTACATTTTCCAATTTTTATTTTATTTTATACCTATAAGGACATTCTGGCTTCTAAGTCATTCGTTAAAATGTTAGATAGGATAGTAAATAAAGAATAAACGTGTTCAGAACTGAGATAAGGATAGCGAAGAAAATGGTTGCCAAGGGAACGTTATTTTAAGAGGAGGATTTCGAATGAGGAAGCATTGCGGTAAATAAACACTAGTAGCATGGAAGTAATTTGGATTGTGAGTATGGCCACCAGAGAGCTTATAACTGGTAGCAAATTACCGTGAGTTGGGTCATTGATATCTGACAATTTTACTGTATGAAAAAAAAAACAGTCAGTCGTAGGACTGCTAGTCAGAAGTGAAAACATAACTTCACAATGTATTTGGATATACATACATACACACACATCTGTATATATGTAATTAAGTTAAAAATAAAAAGTAGGTAATAACATACCAAAATGTAAACATAGGGTACACTGGAAGTTCTGCGCTCCTGGCCGCTCATAAATGTTTGAATTACGAATGTTATATTTTTTTGAAAGAAACTCGGCTCCGTCTTACAAATTTTCGATCAGGTCACGTGTCGTGACGCGAGTTTAACATTTTTTACCCATCCCAAAAAGTGCACAAAGCCGCTAAAGAAGTTTTCACTTCAAAAAAATTAACTCATGATGTTGATAGCATTTCACTTTTAGACAGAAGTATAGACAAAGTACTAAGCATACTAACTTTTAAACTTTCGTGTTCCATGATATAATTATGTATTAAATCCCGTGTAAATACATAATTATAAAGTGTTAAGCATATTTTTACTGGTCGGTAACTAAAAAAAGTTTGATAATATATAAAGATATTCTAGTCCTCTATCAATGTTATGAACCTGTAACGATTTGGTCACCATTATCGCACTTTCAACTGTCGTAATTTGGCACGTAGTGGTTAGACGCAGTGCAATTCGCAACATACGCATCATACATTCGGAGCTATAATGATGCTATCAATTGCTTTTAAAACCAAATACTCCATTATTATATTATAGCGTTCTTTTGTTTGGTTCTAAAAGGGGTATTGTCAGTTGTATTCAGAATCCTTCTGTCTGATAATATGCGTATGACGATTGAAAGAAATATATACGGATTACTTCATCTGTTATGGATCGTGATCTAATTTGCGAAAATGGCAATTCAGGTAATATAATTAAGGTATTAATTAGCTTATTAAAAATATCCATGTTTAATTTTCCTTAACGTAGTCGTATTTTTTTAAATTCTAAACCGATTCTTAAAAGATGGATCTTTGTGATCAGTATCGGTTGTAAATTAATTAAAGTGGGCTACATTTATTAATTGCCTAATGTTTACTAAAGCAAGCTGTTGTTATAAGACAGATTAAGTTGTTAAGAGAGAGGTTTAAAAAAATCTCAATAGCTCGCCAATCGCCTTGCTTTCCGAAAATTATTAATTAAATGGAATTAACTAAAATTATTTTCTATTTATAAATATTTAACATACATTTCTCATAGAAATAAACTTTATAAATTGTAAGGTTAAAAATTTATTTGAAAATTATTTTACAAAATTCTTATCTTACTACTGTACGATGGGTAAAAAAAATACCCGTGTTGCAACTGGTAGTATCACGGGCAATAAACGCATTTTTCACATAGCTTAAGTTTGGTGACGTTTGCTATTTAAAGTTAGAGATGTAGTGATGATAAAATCGAACTAAAAAATATCGAATAAGTTAAACGATATAATTTATGTTAAAGAAAGAATCGATATTAGGCACAAAATAAAACAGATTTATTGGTTTTTAATTATTTATTTATCATCAATTAGGTCAGTACGGTCGGTCTTACGTGGCGGAGAAAATAGTTGTAAATATCATTCCAGATAGCAACAAAAATGTCAACATCAGTTACCGGTGCTTTAGTTGATTACTTCTTATTTGGTGTCGATAGCTGATTATTTTCAGTAAAAGAAACACCATATTTTGCGCGAGTGATTCAAGAGACGGTGTTCCTTCCAATATCCAACGTACTTGCGACTCGAACCAAAATGTTGGAAAGAGGCTATAGCGGTCCGCCATTGTCTCGTTCCCGCTCAATGTAGTACCAATCTCAAGAAATAGACTTGACTACCCTGAACAAACTTGTACGTTTTTTTTTGATATGTTACCACAAGAAACCTAAGAAACAACCACAAACACCAAAGAACATAAATAACGAACGAATTATAACGATTTGATTGTATCAATCTCTACGAAGACACGGTTCAAATCAGGCATTAATCATGTATTGATTTTTTCATATACCAACATATTGAGTTTTGAATTATATAGCGTGTGAGTTTAAGCTACGCGAAAAACTTACAAAATGTCTTTCTGTTTATACTTATGGCAATACAAAAGTTAGTTCACTAACAACAATTAACAAAAGTGGGTATAAAATGTTAAACTCGCGTCAGAATTCAGGGTCACGTTAACCCTGATCGAAAATGTATGGAACATGTGTCCGAGTGTAATATATTTAAAAAAAATATAAATTTTTATGACGAGATCGAAAATTCTTAAGACGGAGGTGAGTTTCTTATATTTACAAGTACAGCGTCAGAGAGACATGGAGAGGGAGGGAGGGAGGTCGGAAGGGGTGGAGGGAGAGTTGGGCGAGTGGGGCGAGTGGGGAGAGTGGGGCGAGTGGGGTGAGTGGGGCGACTGGGGTGAGTGGGGCGAGTGGGGAGAGGGGCGAGTGGGGGGAGTGGGAGTAGGGAATCTAGGGAGGGAGAGGGGCGAGTAGGGAGAATGGGGGGAGTGGTTGGGAGTGGGGAGATTGGGGAGAGTAGGGAGAGTGGGGTGAGTGAGTGCGTGAGTTAAGAGTTCAGTCAGTCAGTCACTCAGTCAGAGAGAGAGAGAGATGCTAATAATACATATATAGATCCACTAGAGGACGCTAATCTAAACATTGAGTTGTGTCTCTTTATTAATTTATGTCACCAACCTGTTAATGTGACGTTTTAAGTTCGTCGTATCGTTTAAGTTTACACTTCTGTCGGCAGTCCCATGACTGCCTCTTTTTTTTTCAGTAAAATGTTCTGGTTACTCATTGTGATATCACTTTTAAACAAAAAAAAATGTAAAATTTAAAAATAAAACATGAATTTTTCGGCAGAAAATTCCAAAGATTTTCGACTCAGAATGTTGATCTGAATACACTAGTTTCTTAAACCCTTTATATTTTAAGTTAGAAGTTTTGAGGTGGAATAAAAACAAAAGTATGCTTTAAAATGAAAATTAAAACATTTTTATTTATCTATAAATTCGGTTCCACTTCTTGTATTTAAATTTTTTATTTTATACAAAAAATAAACTGCCTGATATGAACAGAATCAACTGCCACCGATCTCATGGTATGTGAAAAGTGGTATAATTCCCAATTCAATTATTGTGCTTAACAATTTTGTCATAATCCTTTGTACTAGTAACATGCAATAATGGGATCAGGAGTTAAAATTAAATATTATTTGTCATATAGGTTGTTATATTATAAAACTGTATCTTCTATGTTAATATTATTAACTAATACATTTCAAAAACAAATTCTAATAAAATAATTTCTCACAAGTTCTTAGTATAAGATGCTTACACAACTAGATCGTGGTCACTAGCACAAAAATGTAAAGAAATCTGTATTCATGGGTCAGCTAGCCGTATATTGAGTGCGTCGTTGTGAGAGAGGTCTGTCAGGAATCCACGGACAAAAATTAAATTCCTACAGAAGACCAGAGCGAGCCGTGTGCGTGCAGTCACGTTGCTGCGGACAACACGTGACCGAGGCTTTAACTACAGAACCTTTAACGTGCATGTGTTACAGTGAAAAAACAATCCTATTACAAATGTTTACAATTGAAAATTGAAAACTGCTGCGTTTTTTATGCAACTGAAATTTAAAAGCACGAGACTGACTTCAAGGTTAGGTGTTAGAGATGCCAATACTAATCCTATCCCCTCTTCCCCTTCCATTGGGCCCTGTCGACCTACTCGTACTAACGTTTAAACGATTAACGTGATAGGTATTACAAAGGTAATTCAAAGGTCAAAGGTATGTAATACCTATTTATCGCGTTAATTCCCCATAAATAATTATAAGTCTCTATATCGTTGAGGAAAACATACGTTATTTTTATTTATCCAGTCACATGACTGTCTCAACAGCGTTTAACTCAAATTGGAACTTTATGCTCTCTACAAGACCACTGCTAAACAACACAGGCTAGTATAGTGTTTCCTCTGCTAGTGAGTGAGAGTAAGGAGGACGGACAGATTTGAGGTGAGATAAACACCTCGCTTGTAGACCCGCTACTTGTAACTGCCAACCGTTATGCAGCGTGCTTGTTTACCCCCTTAAAAAAAACAGTCAGTCGTAGGACTGCATGTCAGAAGTGAAAACTTAACTTCACAATGTATTTGCATGTACTTGCACACACACACACACCAAACATCTGTATATATGGAATTAGGTTAAAAATAAAAAGTAGGTAGTAACATATCTAAATGTAAACATAGAGGACACTGGAAGTTCTACGCTCCTGGCCGCTCATAAATGTTTGAATTTCGAATGTTATATTTTTTTTAAATTTAAGAAACTTGGCTCCGTCTTACGAATTTTCGATCAGGTCACGTGTCCTGACACGAATTTAACATTTTTTACCCATCCCAAAAAGTGCACAAAGCCGCTAAAGAAGTTTTCCCTTCAAAAACATAACTAAGGTGTTAAGTTTTCGATTCTGTAGTTCTGATTCTTTGATAATAGGAGTATTTTCTATGATATACTTACCCAATTGTTTTAAAGATCTTAGTCATTTGTTTACAATTTCAACTCTCTTTTCTAAAACATTGTTAGTCAGATATTATATACACACGTACCACACGTACAGTTCAATTGTTCAGCTTGCTACCATTGAAAAATACGATTATATTATTCTGAAGTGTGTAACATATACGAGTATGTATAAGGCAATATCCGTGATTTCAGCGGCGGTTGAACAACTGCGACAGTGGACTATGGCTAGATAAAAAGAACGTGTTACTTTTACGGAGAAATCGCTCCACCGACACTTTCATCCCGCTTCCGCTACAGTCCAGGGCACAACCTTAAAGCCATTCCATGCATACACAAGTATATTTCAATACCTCGATGACACAGCACATCTTGTTTGCACCTTACATAGGTATACTTATTTAGTTTACATTCTCCATTAGAAACAATTTTAACGCGTGAATTTAAAGGTGATTATTGCTTCACTTCACTGGATTAAGCGTTGATATGAGCCCTGAACTGTCTGATTAGTATTGCTTTAGAAAAATAAATAATTAAGCTACATATGACAGGTTGTACGGTATTATTTTTTTAATCAGCAACGGCAGTTTTAAAATTAGCGACGGATTCTTTAAAATAAAAGATTATTATCCTATTCGAATAGTCGAAAATAAATATGAGGTGTTTTTGAGTCCTTTGTTATGTAAAAAAAAAACAGTTGAATTCATGGGCTACAATTATTAGTTTAGATTTTTTATGACTTAGTGGCTCGTGACTAAGTGGTAGCCGAGCAGATTAGCACATTACAAAGTTAAGTAACACTAGCCAGGTCAGTCTAGGATGGGTGACCATTCTTAACACATTGAGACCCCTCCGAGCCTTGCAGAGCACGTTAAACCGTCGGTCCCGGGTGCCATACAAACATCTGTGGCATTCGTTGCGGGTAGTTGGAACCCTAAAAAGTCCGACAACCTGGTCTAACTACAGAACTTCGATATCGCCTAGTACTTGGGTTGTATGATGGCAGTCACTTCACCTAAAATATCAAAGTTCGGCTGAAAGCCGACCCCAACTTAGGTGGGAAAAAGGCCCTGAGGACGATGATTTTTTTATGACTGTCACGTCACAGCTTCTTTATTTTCATACTTATGAAATTTGTAGATAAATAAAACAGTGTGAAAAAAGAAACTTAGATATAACGAGCCACAGACCTGCAGGTAACACAGCCTATTCCAAAATTTATCCGCACTTCTACATGTTTTCTAGTTTTACACAAATGATATTCATAGTTACTTGATTAATAAAAAGGTGATCTATTAACTCAGCCTAGTACCTGCATAATAAGAAGATAAAAAACTTAAAAGACTAAAATCTGTAGCAAAGTGAGCAATATGAGCAGCGGCTCAAAGCGACTCATTGTAATCCGCCTTCGTTGTGTAGATACTTCTTAATATTCTTTTTGCGATGCAGTCAAAGTGGGGCGGTGGCTTAGCGTCCGCTGTAAGTTGTAAGGCGCTGAACGAAATTAATGGCTTTCGTAGCGCGCCTGCAGGCTTAATCCGGGCAACACGTGATGCACTGCCCGCCTTCGCCTTCTATCACGCTGGTAAAAGACTTCTTACAAGTTTGCTGTTAAGGAGTTTGTGCACTGAAGTTAAAAACGAAAAGGGAAGCTAAAAGCCAACATCGTTAGTTAAATATTTAGTAGTTTTAAGTTTCGTTCTAACGTTAACGCTGAAGAAAAAAGGTAACGTTATATATTATATTTTAACGCAATTAATATATATTATGTATTGTATAGTTTACTAGCGACCCGCCCCGGCTTCGCACGGGTGCAATGATGATACTAAATATACTGCAGAATGTCTTTATATACAACGTTCACAGCTTTTTTTGTCATTAGACAATACAAACATGTTTTCTTCAGAGGTTACTCTTGAAAGAGCTACATATAATTGGCCATGTGAAAAACACTCAACGCTCAAATCTAAGCATGCAACATTGAAAGTTTTAACCTGCGATTTATTAATGGTCATTGCAAAAGATATCTTTACCGGAAATTGTAAGACCCAGACCGGCCGGCATTTTAAATCTGTAATATTTTCGAAAATATTCATTGAAATTACATACTGTAAAGGGCCATTTTGATCTATATTAAATGCACAAAACAAACAAACTTTGATCTATATTAAGGTACTTAATTGGATAAGGATTAACGCTGTATTCCTTAAAATCGCTTCGTAAATAAGCCATTATTTCTCGTAAAAAGTAAAAGATAAAAAATGGTTATTGTGGGTTATCCCTAAGAGATAGACATAAACCATTGCGGATTTTTTGTAGACCTTTTTAAGGTGTACAATACTGTGTTACATTATTTTGATCTATCTCGGTTCAGCCAGCGTTTCCAATGTAAACGCAAAAAAAATGTGTTTATTTACATCACATTAGAAACCTCTGAAGTTATCAGTGTTTCTCTACTATATTATGCATGTATTATACATATAAACCTTCCTCTTGAATCACTCTATCAATAAAAAAAAAACCGCAACAAATTTCGTTGCGTAGCTTTAAAAATCTAAGCATACATAGGGACAGACGGACAGCAGGAAGCGACTTTGTTTTATACTATGTGGTGATATCGTACTTTTATTTAGGTGACCTATTTGGTGTGAAAATAGAGGTTTCGACTGCCACCTCAAACGATTAGCTGGTTTTATGTGCACACTGTGATAATACTGTAGTATTTTCATTTCGTTCCTTGTTTTTCAACGTACAACAAAAAGTTAACTGTTGTTTAAGAAATAAGAACAGATTGTTGAATATACACTTCTTGGTACATAGTAAGAAACTACGCTCCTATTTCGGTCACTAACACACGCCCTTAGACCGAGATGATCAAACGAAATGAAACACAATCCCTGTCTATACGGATGGCCACCAATAAGGTCACCTTGGTTGAAACATTGGTTACTGGTTACTTAGTAAAAGGCGTCAGCGTTTCAGTGTTCCTGGGCACAGCATTTTTAATTGTAAAAATATGAAATATTTGATTGAATTACGGAATAATTGAACTATTCAAGGACTACACAAAGGTTATCTGAGTCCTTGTTTGTAGTAGTATATATATATATATATATATATATATATATATATATATATATATCAAGATCTAATTTGTAATATTAACATTTGTAAAGTCCTTGACCGCATAAAGTGTTCTCTCCTTGGGATTTATGTGCTATTGTTGTGCTACACTTTAGGCTTTTACATGGTAATATTTATAGTCTGCGGTATAGCTGAGGCAAAGCGTTAGCTTCTTTGTCTACCTACTTAATCTAAAAAAGCTATTAAATAGGAAGCGTTACGTGGAGTATCTTTTTTATCCACTAACAAAACAATTTATTTAAATATACATTTTAATTCGTCGCATGACACAAATATTTCTGGATCAATATTTCTAAAATAATAATACTCAATCCCTTTCATTAACACACAATACGGGACGAAACAAGTAAACATTTTATTGATCCAATTTAATTATGTATTTACATGGGAATTAACGCGATCACGAAAAGGTATTACGTCGTCACAGGCTGTCTCCACTGTCTCCACTGTCACCACAGCCAGTACAACCTGGTCAAAACGTGAGGCAATTCAGAGGTATGTAATACCTTTTCGTGATCGCGTTAATTCTCGGGTAAATACATAATTATATCATGGAACGCGAAAGTTTAAAAGTGGATCCAATTTCTGATAGAGTAAAAGTCTGATAGAGATGGGCTTGACAATGTAAACAAAGGATTATTAAAGTAGTAGGTGGAGCGCAGCAGGTTTCTGTTGAATTATAGCAACCCGGCTGGCGAAAGTAATTCTCCCTACAGGAAGCCGTGATAAAACAGCACAAGAGTCCTGAAAGGTTCATGAGCAGGGACACTGTAATTGTTGCGAAAGCTTGTAGATACTAATAATACCCGTAAGGCGCCAGACGGTTGGGCTATTTTGTTAGAATAAAAAGCTTGTCATGAACATGACAATTAGTTTACGTGTTTAAAACAATGTCTTCGGAACACTAATTAATTTGTCCAGTGGACTTGGCACTTTACTATAATAATGATGGATTATACCATCCTAATGAATTAATTTTGTAAATGACAATGATGTATGGTTTATCAGCGTATATAGGTATATTTACTAAGTGGTATATAATTTCTTGCGGTAAGTATGGCTTCGAGAGGATCCAGGAAGTGAAACAGTGTAAATATGAGGGACTGCTGAACGGGATTAACAATTTTAGTTTACTGCTTATTTAAGCCTTACGTCTAAGGCATGTAATGTAGATATATTTTGACACAATCTGTAACAGGAGTATTGTAAAAAATAGTAATTGATACTTATATGTGTGCCATGTTCTTCTTTTTACCCTACCCTCTTTGGTTTATTTACCTTAATGTGAATATGAATGGTATTTACTCGACTCATTGCATGGTTACATGTATGTACATATATCAAAATATGACTTCTGACTTTCATAAATGTTACTTTGTAACTTGCTCTGTAAGCATGATCCATACAATATAACCATACAATGAGTATACACCATTCACATAAATCTGAGCGTTGGAAAAGTCGTAAATCCATCTCAGCTGTCGGGAACATCTATTATAACTGGCCTAACTTTGCAATGCATTTATTTTCTTTATTCAAAAAAGCCTACTACATTTTTTAAACACGCCTACTCCAAAACGTGAACTAACAAAATAAATAAGTTTAACCCATATTTTTTTACAGGTTTGGATGATTTTGTGGCGTCATAACCTTCTTATTGCGAACTCTATGCGATGGTTATATGGTGATAGTTCAAAACCTTATAAAATAACTTTCATGTCCATTCATCTGTTAAGTGTCCCTTCTGTATCTGAAGAATCTGCCAAGTTCCTTCTCCACAGGAACGTTTAGAGGTAACAAGTTGAAGGTAATATGAAATGCCAAGGTGTAAGGGCTTTTGGGTATTTACGGTCTATTGTTGCTTTACGTTCTAATGTGAATAGTATTGGCTTTATCAACAATTTGACTAATTAGAATGATGTTGGTTTAGCTAAGAAATTAGTAGAGACATATTAGAAAATTGTAATTATGGTTAATAGGTTAGTGAGGTATATAAGATTGAATATAGTGGTGGGGTAAATATGCTCTGAAGTATAAATTATTACTAAAAAAAATCAAAAAATGTTTTCATTGTCAAAAGACAACTACTAACAATTAACTGCCTGCTGTGGAAATCAAACCGTCACCACTTGAAGCCAACACAGTCCTGTTAAAATCTGACTGCATATGAGTGGAAGCTGATGTTATGCTTTGAAAAGCATATTAAAGTGAAATAGAGATCGCCTAGTTTCGTGATAAAACATTTTCTGCGGGTGTGATCAACTGATTTTGCTACAAAAAATGAACGCGGATATCTCTTGATCCTTTTCAAATAAAAGATAAATAATGTCCGATAAAAGGTAAGCTTACATTCCATGATGGAACGCAATCAGTTTTTGTATACAAAACTTAGTAAAAAGGGTGACATGGGACGATCCTAATATTTTTTCCGCCAACACTACTTGCATGTTGGTAAAAAGGTATTTCAAGCATGAATTGATATTTGGGCAGAATTTCACAAAAAAATGCCACAATAGACGAAAGTTCTTGCCAGAAAGATAGCAGTGGTTTTACACCTCAAGCTCTAAGAAATTTGACTAGAAAATGCATCTCATTAGCAAACTTTTGGCACTGCCGGGTTTGGAAGTTGTTGTTTATGGTTACTTAAAGCTCGCTACGCATTTGAAACTACTAATCTGGGATAACTTTTCAGCCATCTGATATCGTGTAGTGTGTCTATCACCTATAAGTATTATCTTCTTATATATTTTACATATTTTTCAATAAAAAAGTTAAACCGACTTCAGGACGAACAAAAAAGCGAAATATAATCGATTACAAACTTCATTGAAAATACTAAAAAATGTGGTAGACTTTAAATGAAATAGGTAATATTATAAAGACACCTACGTCGTTGGTGCCCGAAACGCAATAGGTAATGGGTACGTACTTACTTAAGGATATAAACAGCCTTATTAATAACGGAATATAACTGTAATGAAATATCTGAATATTTTGTTAATGATCAAAGACCAACCGATAAACTTACTAGTAAACTTATGTGCAATAAATTATTTTTATTTCTCGCTTAATTAATTACTTTTCGCTTTTTGTGCCTTTTGAACCGACTTCAAAAAGGAGGAGGTTCACAATTCGGTTCGGTTGTACGTTTTTATTATTCGTTTTGAAGTCGGTTTAATTTTTTCATTTAAAAGTTGGTTTATTTTTCCATTTTTAGAGTATAGTACGTACCTAGTGAGTAGGTATTAATATTATTATTAACTTTAACATAATGAGCCTGATACTTTATTTAGATAGGGCAGTAAGGTTATTAGTTTATCTAGTTAACTTTAATAATTAAATGATTGATAATTTCAAAATTCGTTTATCAATTTTTTTATGCCATATTTTTAAAATGGAAATATTATCAAGAGTTGTAACAGATATTCAATAATTTTATTGATAACATTTCATTAGCATCATGGGAGTGCAGCCCGCATGAAGACAAATAGAAGTAGGGAAAGTATTGAAGTAAAAATAATACACGTCTGTCTTACATTGCAAGCGAAATGCCATAAAGCGATCTTAAGAAACAACACTAGCTCGTCAAACAAAATATCTTTGATGAGAAGTTACATACGATCTCAATTATTATAATAATGGACTGAAAAGAACCAGCATAGCCTAGATGTTACTCGAAAACGATTGAGTAACAAAAGCTCCGCACAGGGCGAACATCGATTCAATGTCATTCATGAGCGTTTAAATCATGAAACTCTGGAATAACGCGAACATCAGTTTGACATTATTTGTAAAAGTCTGAGTAAAACTCCGGAGCTATGCAAACATAAGCTTGGTGTTATTCGTGAATCTTTGTATGGAGTCTCACCTTTCTATCTTCTTATATTGCAACTAACTCAACTCAGAAAAATAATAACTTGCTGCACTATATTAACCAAGTTTTGAAAAAAAATACATACATCTGAAAGTAGAACCTCCTCTTTTTTGAAATCGGTTAATAACAATAACATTTAATACTCAATGTTCCTTAGTTTCAAGAAAAATCCACAAAATACTATTGGTATGTACTAATTCATACTGCACGTCCATTAGAATTTATAATAAACTAGCTGTCCCGTGCAACTTCGTCTGCATTAGTAAATTTTCCTATCTATCCCTATCGCAGCGCCATTTACCGGGTCCAATTGTAAATCTAAACCATTTTCGAATCCACGTGAAGACACAAAAAATTTCATTAAAATCGGTCATTATTCCTGTAACCCTATCGCAGCGCCATCTACCGGGTCCAATTTTAAATCTAAACCCTTCTCGAATCCACGTGAAGCTACACAAAAAATTTCATTAAAATCGTTCATTATTCCTGTAACCTTATCGCAGCGCCATCTACCTGGTTCAATTGTAAATCTAAATCATTCTCGAATTCACGTGAAGATACACAAAAAATTTCATTAAAATCGGTCATTATTCCTGTAACCCTATCGCAGCGCCATCTACCGGGTTCAATTGTAAATCTAAACCAACCTCGAATCCTCCTGAAGACACAAAAAATTTCATTAAAATCGGTCCAGCCGTTTCGGAGTACAGAAGAAATATATATATACTGCATTTACACTTTAGTCTAAGTAATACGTGGCCGGCTACGCTAACACCAAATATTTAAAAAGTAGAAACAATTTAATTTCACGGTATTTCGTTTACTATAAAATAAATTTAACTAAACTTTAGCCTCAACAACACGTGGTGGTTATGCTATTAAATTGTAGCTTATATGACACATTTGTAGATTTAACATAGCAGCGCCATCTATAGATTACTTGCTCAATCCAGTCAACAGATATCGCCATCTGTTAAAATCGTTCGGAGTTAACAGATAATTGTGAATTTCAAATAATAGGCAAATAATTTGCAATAAAATAATATTGCGGCTATAAATTACGATTTAAGCTATCCTATCTTTCAAGTTGAATCAAACTGCACACGTGCAAATTTAATTAAAAATCGGTTAAGTGGTTTAGGAGTCCATCGCGGACAAACAACGTGACACGTGATTTATATATATTAAGAAGATTACCCAACTGCTATAAAGACCTCAATTTAAATTTGTTTAAACATAATTTTTTTGATTTGTTCCTTATTAAATATTAAATATTAAAATATTTTGTAAAATAAATAGCTAATTGTAGATATAAGATTATGATAATGTAAGGAAACAGAAAAGATTTGTACACCAGAAATGGTAGAATATAAGAAACTTAATAAGTATAATGTAACACCTAATTTACTATATTCTAACAAATAAATTTATCTTTCTTTCTGAGGGTTTTCCTCTTTATTCCTGCAATTCCATCGTCAGATCCTCCACCTCCACCTGTAACTCAAGTTCACAAGTGCGTTACCGGCTTTTAAGGTGGCAGTAGGGGAAGATGGAGAGGGAGTGAGGGAGGTAGAGGGGGAAAGAGGGGAGAAGGAAGGGTTAGGGTCTCTGGTAACCTCACTCGCTCAACGAAAAACAATGAAATCATTCCTTCACTGCCGGTTTTCTGTGAGGCCGTGGTATCACTCCGGTCGAGCATGTATGGGACATGCCGAAGATTGCTGAACATAGAACCTCCTTCTCCTTTTTTGGTAGGATAAAAATCAATGTTTGTTTCTTCGTATTTTTTGCGCTGCCGTACCGGTCATCCGATCACTATGAAATGTTTGCATACACTTTGCATACACAGCAAAGGACCAGTACGGCGGAGGGATGGAAAATAATTTTTTACGCGTTGGAAGCCGCGGGCAACAGCTGGTTCATTAATAAAATATGTACTACATAGTAATATGCTATGGCTTATCATCTGTTTAAATATATTGTGTTCTTTGTGATCAATCGTAAGTAAGTACTTCTATTAATTATTTTTAATCAAACCAAATTGAAAAACAATAGTGCGACCCACCTAATGGACCTTTAGTAATACCAGCGGTGTCACTACCACGGCGTCACTCAATGAAGCACTTGTTTCTACTTATTAGTATAAATAAAACACTACACCAGCAGTGCTGGTAACTAAAGCAGCACCACATAATGTCTGTAAATTGTCGGGCACAATACTGTTGCAGACATCGCACGGTTTAACCCTTGTGTTACTCTGTTTTCTATTATTTCATGAAATAACGTGCGAATTTACATAAGTTTAAAAGAAGAGATAGATCTGTGTCTGTAGGGGTCTGTATCAGACCATGTAAAGTCCAAAAAATCCAGAAAAGATGAAAGAAATAAAAAAGAATGATAAATAATTAAACAGTAGAAGATAAAATGTGTATGACTTAAGATAGTCAATCAGTCAATCGGTAAACATTCACTACATCTTTTTATAGACAATTAGCTTCTACTCGCGGTTTTTCTCGCATTAAAATATATTTTATACCCAATGTGAAAAGTACATTTTTTTTCTGGTAAAACGAACCCTGATGTATGTATAATGTGTTTGTAAGATTTCATGACCATCAGTTGAGAAGTTAAGGCGTGGAACCGTAACAAATAAACAAACACAGTCACTTTCGCATTTATAATATTAGTTACAATATTGAAACTAAAAAAAATTACCATCAACATTGCTGAATGTCGACAAACAATTGTTCAAAATAACCAAAATTGTGCAACGTCTACAACCCTAAATATAAAAACAATCACTTAAGAAAATTAAATAGATATTAAGAAAGTTCTTTCCTCCATTTAATAAATACGAAATTAATCCATTGAGTATTGGCTATGAGATTCAAGGGGGATGTCAGTGCGCCAAGAGCAGATTTGATTTATTACATCAGGAAATATAAAATGTCTCTCATTCTAATGTTAAAAAGCTTTTTCATCGTAGAAATGCGACACACAAAATGCAGACATGGCTTCTCGATTCTTTTCGCCATAATTGATTCTGTCTTTGAAGGATATTTATTTTTATTCGACTACAGAGAAGCTCATAAGAGCGGCTTTGTTTTCTTAGTTTTTGTTTTGCTACTAAACTTGTATGTACAGTTATTACGATAAATCAAATAGAGTGCGAGAATTATAGGGAGTAAGTTGTTTTGCTCTTCCATAACGCTTGTCTTTAGGGTAGGACTTCACTAGCGATTTACAAAGGCCCTCGATGCGGCTTTTTCATATAATAACGGCATCTTTGTAGCGTGAACGTTCTTAATCTAAGGTTAAAATTAATTGATATAATAATTAATCCAAGTTATACAATTGATATTCGTAATTGAATTACCTGACTGGCCTGTTGGTCTAGTAGTTAGTAGCCCTGACTGGAGCCAGAGGTCGTGGGTTCAATTCTCACCCAGGACAAATAATTATGTGATGAGCATGATCATTTGTTATGTGTCTGGGTGTAATTTATCTATAATATGTATGTATTTAGAAATATGTAAGTTTGTTCATCAGCAGTCTGGTTACCATAGTACAGGCTCTGCCTAGTTTGGGAGCAGACGTCCGTGTGTGAGATGTGTAAAATTATTATTATTATTATTTTAGGTCACCACATGGAGGTGATAGAAAACCATCCGATTAAAAAGCAGTGTGATATTTGTTAGTGTGAAAAATGAGAAAACGCAGAATATCTTGCACGTCGCTTATAAATCGTGATATTTATAACTTTCTTTAGACTCGGCAGTTAATGCGTGACTTCTCAGCCTTATTGTAACGTAATCCTTGAAATTAATCAAACCAAGAGTAATGGTCATTGGGAATAATTTTATGGATATTTTATGTAAAGATTATCCCTGTTACCTCTTGGTGTTAGCACAATGGATAATCGCAAAACTCTATTTTTTTATCTCGACCCAGAGATTTTTTTTCAACGCTTAGTATCATTTTGAGACATAGACATTAACAAAATACACAGATGATAGATATTTGAAATAACTAATTAATTATCAGTTTGTGTGTACTTTTTACTAACGATTTGCGTATGATTGTGAAAATGATTTTAAATATAAACGTGTTAGCTGACGGAATAATAAAACGGCACTGCACGGCGCCGCCTGAAATTGAGGCTACCACTAGCCGGCAGCGTGCTTTATACGTGCAAGCTTGCACTCCGCGCGCCGCCCGCGAGGAACAAGCTAATTTCATCACCTTCATGTGCGACACGACGTGATGATATTTCGATGGCGGCTCACAGTCGGTGCGCTGTAAGCACGCGGACCGCGCGCTGTAAGCGAGCTGACGAGTCGAGTTGTATGGTTACAGCAAGCGCGCTTACTGCTCGCCGTTGGCTTTTTCATTTTGACATTATGAAATGTATTATACGACCACGTTTTAAAGCTCAGATTTGAATGACAACTTAATTACTGGGGTGAAGCCGTGCCGTTACCGTGACGATATAGTGTGTGATGAGCTTAAGTCGTTCTGAAGTAATGACGTGACCAAGGGAAATAGGGATTCATTTTTAAATACATTTATTGTACATGGATATAGATTTATTAAATCTCTTTCTACTGAGTTGTCAAGGTGAATATAGTGGCCGATGTTTTGTGTCTCTAGATTAATCATATTATGTCAGAGAGTAATACCAATAAGAACAGCTAGGGGTATTAAATAGCAGGGTGCCGGTTTCAAAATCATGGATTTTCAAGGATAGGAAACGGGCTTCTTCGAAGTTATTTACATTCCCGAGCAAATCAATACATTTGCGATACCCGCAAACAGATGACAGCGGGCATTCATAGCCATAAAGTGGAGACCCACAGCGATTTTTCCGCAGTTATACCCTTGATAATGACATTTTCATCCTTGAATATATTTATAGCTCTAAGAGGCTTACTTTAGGCCTTGGATTATTATCATTAGTAGGGACATTTGGACAGTATAGAAGCAATAATGAAAAAATTGTTAAGTGATTCTGTGATCACAAGACATTATCACCAATTGACAAGAAAAGGAGGAGAGGTATTACAATAGTGACATTAATTAATATGTACATATATTTATTGCCTTATGTATTCTATAATAATATTCCATAAATACTTGCAATCATTGAATTCGGGATTCCAATTTTCAGAACATTTATATTTTTTTATAAAATAACAGTTGTTAAGCTACTTTATCAGAAATACGAGTAATTAGAACGTCCCATTAGTTTCGGCTAGTCTGAAATACAAGCAAAGATGTTCTAAAGGGTGGGTGCGTTAACAAAGTTACCCACTAAAGTTAATTTGGAACATTTGATTACTTAGTTTGACCGTTCGCAGTTGTTTAAACAATGGCTTGCTAAATCACTCGTTACTTAAAAAACATATGCTGAAAACGGAATTACAGTTAATTATTTTAAGAATATGACATCACATTCCCGAGCAAATAAATACATTTGCGATACCAGCAACCAGATGACAGCGAGCATTCATATCCATAAAGTAGAGACCCACAGCCTGAAGTTTTCATATATTGCCAGGAATTAATCGTAATTATTTTCAGAACCATAGTTTTGAATCATCTCTTTTTTTCTCCTGACAAGTTGGGTCATTGGAGAGAGAGGAGGAGGAGGTTCATGGAGCTCGTGAAATATGAGAAAATAGTGCTTATAATAATTATTATTATTTTCAATCCATTTTGTTATTAACAATTTTCCTTAAGACTAGTGTTAGTACTAGTGTAGTTGTACAGCTTGGGTGACCAGAGAAGTAAATTTATAAGCACAGGTATCTGCTTTACATTAGGTCGGCCCTGTGTTTTTTGGTAACTTCAGTTGCATAAAAAATACACTTTTTGACATATTACACCGAACCTTGATCTTGATTATAAGGTTGGGTAAAAAATGTTCACAAACATCATTGTCATTGCCTGACTTTATCGTATTTTTGTATACGTATTTTTCAAGAAGTATGTATCATTAAATTTAAGCCACGAAGTAAAACCTGAAAAGCCCTAAAATAAATTAAGTATAAAAGATATCAATTAAAAATAAAACATTGTGAGCACAAACAAACGTCACGTTTTGCTACATTGTTAAAATACTGAGCTGGAACGTGAAGAGCGCGGAGTTTACGATGCAACCGCCTCGACGGATCAGGCCGCCCGTAAATTTTCCCGGTTAAGGGACGAGGGACGTGCCATGTATTGCGTGAATAATTGTGTACCTAAGTCTGCACGCACAACATATAGTTGCACCACTAGGTAACATATACATAAACGCCTCAACAATGATAAAATTCTTGCCTATTGTTCTTGCCTATTGTATTACTTCTAATGCACTTGTTTACATTCTTTCACAGTCTATTAATTCTTTTTGTTGAACTCCGTACCACATTTTATTATTAAAATGAATGACCACAAATTGTAAACATTCACTCAGTTGACGAATAAAAGATCACAAAGAATAAAACTGCAACTTCGTAATAGCTTGTTGGAGTTTTGATGTCTGTTCAAAATTCGAAACAGCATACTAAAATATTTTTATATTTACATTGCCATTGTACTTACAACGCGAAATGTTTGAGTAAACTCTGTTAGTGAATCTACGTTTAAAGTTTGCGGTAATAGGGCAACTCTTTCCAGCGCGTTACACGATTTCGTCCGCTCTGAGTTTTTAAACTCATTTCGGCGAAGCGGTTCCAAAATTACTCTCCAAGTTCCAAACTTTCTTTTACAGACTATGAATAGGCAGGTAGTTTAAATCCTGTACTGAAGACTAAATTAATGAAATGTAACGATTATCTTGGCTTAGGCCGTATTTGAATTGTCTACCGAGCCAAATTTATTAAATTAATTCTGTTCCCCGCCACTAATTGTCTTTTGTATTAATTCAATTCGAAGATTGAATTTGAATATTATTACAAAGTAGTTCAATGGGTGTATCGATTGCTGTATCGGACAGATATCAAGAATAGATTTTAATTACATATTCATAAAATATTAGGTATAGCTCTAAGATAATACATTAAAGACGATTCATTGACCGTGGTTAGGATTTAAGCAATATCAATATATATTCGAAACTGTACTAGTTAGGCGAGTTAGTAGGACTAGTCGTTAAATTCAAGCAATGCTTTGTTTTAAACTTAAGTATGACTTAGGGGTTTGTACGAAGCGTTCTTGAAAGAGGCCTCAAATTACCGAGTTAACTAGAAACCTACTTGAAAATACCGCATTGCAGTGCTTTATATGGATGTGTGCTTTTTGAGGTTCCGTTCCTTAAAGTCAAGACTCAGGAACGCATGGAGGGATCAAGTTGAAATTAACATCAAATATTTTAATAATCAAGCTTCTAAGTCAACGTAATCAAAAGATACTGCCGTTTAAGCATTAAATTTTAACAAATTTTAACATTTCGCAGGTAAATCAAAACCTATAGGGTACTTCCCGTTGACCTAGAGTCATGAAATTTTGCAAGAAGCAAGGTCTCACAGCAAAACAAAGTAGTTAATTTGTTGTCAAATAGCTTTAAAAAAAATTGGATTACAAACTTATATTTTGCGGTTGTAAAAATGACTGTGGCCTATATCAATGTATGGGAGAGTATTTTTAGAAATGCTAAGTTTGTCTTTCTGGAAAAAAGCGGGCATAAAGCTTCGAGGATCGATTCCCGAGATGGACCAACCAATACCTACATGCAAGTTTGTGACTCAGACTCGCACTTGTCCGGTTTTTTTTTAAATAAAGTTTTACCACAAACACGGTGTTATGTGTAAGTATAATTGATGGTCGGTTAAGAAGATAAATGGTTACGTAATAAATTACATAATCATAAAAATTAAATATAACTAGGGTGACAAGTACACAAGACATTACACATTTTATTTTAATTTTATATTTTTATTTTATAAGAAATACGTAATACATACATTTTATTATTGTTTTTAATGTGCCATCTAAATCAATACATTACATAAATTTAAATACAAAAAAAAAAACATAATTTAATTATTTATGGAAGCATAAAATATAGTTAACTCTTAGTATTTATTAGTAGTTATTCTTATAAAAATCTCTCTTCCTTCTCTCCCCTAGTGAAAACTTTGCTATGCCCAACAGGGTCCAAAAGTGATTCTACTCTTATATTTAACACCTTATCAATGTAATTATGGAATGCAATAAAGTAATGAGTAATATGCTACTTTTTTTTTCTTTTTTATTCTACCTGCCCATCACTATGTAATCAGAACACCAAAGAGATCGAGTGGTCGCTTATAAGAATCTCACCCTGGTAGAGTTAACAATAATATTAGTAATGTATGACCCCAGTTACTAACAACCGTATCAAAAAATCAGTGCTTCTGCTTTACTTAATATAAGGCTAACTGAAATATAAAATTGTGTACAGTGCGTATTACTGTCGTAATGCTTATGAAATCTTGAGAAGTAATGAAACATTATCTTGTTTACAAATATGTCAAGGCAATAAAACTATTTATTAGTTGGACATTCTTAAATTAATGACAGCAAACAAATTAATTGTAGTTGTCACGAGGCAATTTCGCAATAACTGTCACGCATTCTAGCTGCCTACGAGTAACTTGCCTTTTAGAAGTTTAGTAATGTTGTTTTACGTTTGACCGCTAGTTCTAGGTCTCATACCTAATATTCTTTATGCGTTATTTGTACACGAAGGCTGGGCGTAGTGCCCAGTTTGTTTTAAACAGTGACATTAATTTATCACTGCAGTTATTTTGTGCTATGTGTAGCTCTGAAAATCGTTAATGTTTTTAAAGCATTTTTATACGACAGTAATGGAAAACGACCAACTAACCGTAAATTCGCATGTCGGAACCAACCCGAATAAAGCTGCACTTTGTTCTGAGTTCTGAGAGGAGGGAAATACTAAAGAATTCGACTTGAAGGGGATCTTATGAGGGACAAGGTGCCCGAACCCGAAAAGGTCGTGCATCACCCACTCTCAAAATGAGGACGTAGAATACAAAATATCTAAAATTATAAACCAAAAGTAATTTAAGCAGTTAATTCTTTTTTTAAGTAATCGTACCTACTAATGGTAAGTATATATTAGTAATATATGACGGTCAAGAACGCTGCTTCTACAACTCGGTCACTAGGAAAGGATTACCATTAATACATAGTTATATCCATTATAACTGTAGCAAAGACCCAGTGCAGCTTACGTTACAGAAAAGGGTGGTTAAATTTTAGGAGTATTATGTGTACCAGCTGACAAATAGTTGAAAAAAAAAGGATTTTGATTATTTTTTCTTCGGTAATTGCTTTTTCTAGTGTAAGTGGACATTTCTAAACAACATATTATGATTTTTATGTAAATTTCAATGATTTCGTTTTGAATTTTTTATGCAGACATTTTGAGAAAAAGCTGAACATTCCAGCAACATCCTTGGTATTAAATACTTCATTACTGTCAGCCCTTTAGCCCTTTAGTCAGCAGCAGATATTATCATAATTTTTAGAAATGTTATAATTTAATTTAGGTATATAATAATACTCAAATAGTCATAAAATTTTGTTAATGTTACATGTTATGTTGTTTTTTAATAAATTAATATATTAATACAATTGTAACAGCATATTCTTTTAATTTATTATTATGAAAAAAAATGATAATTTACGTTATCTAAATATATTGTGTTAAATATTTTTTTCCGTGACAGTTTAATTTGTCAGATAATTACAAGCTATAAACCTAAGTATTAGAAATATTTAATGTAAAGACAACATTTTGGAAACGGGCATTCGTGCTCTGTTCGCTTTACCGACAACACCTTTTTATATAGTACTGTAAGTGAAATTAAATGTGCTTATTATTTTACAAAATGGAACAAACATGGTATACTCGTTTACCAAGTTTGTGTGTAGCGGTACCGAGAACATTAAATTGCTACCGACAGTTGTGTCTATCAATCGATACCGATAATCCTACGATTAACCGCCCAGTTCTTTATGCAAGGACGTTATTTCTTCACTGGTCCATATTTGATGCACCCTAGGTATAGATCGCACAACTCGCAGTAGAGCTTCCGTTGAAGGTCTACGCTCCTAATGATTTCCTTTCTTGGCAGATCATTAATAAAAGATTGGTTTACCACTTACTATCAAGTTTAAACTTTATTAAAACAAAATATTAGAAGGTGTAAAGTTAGCGACATCTGATAATAGGGTATTATCATATTATGTGTAATATTATTACTAGTATTTTTTAAATCTCTTAATGGCTGAAATACTTTGTTTCTTGGAAATAAAGTATTTGGATTTGGCCTACGAGCTTGTCGAAATGTGGGTTGTAGATTCGGAAATCAATTTGTGCGGATAGCCATACCGGCTCATGGGTTGCTAAGCCTCGGCCAACACCTTCAGAGACTCACGTTACGTGGCTGGAATAAGGGCCTGACACAAATCATCAATACGGCACGTATTGTGAGGATGTTTCTGTCTCTTGGAACTTAACCACCGGTAGCTTGATCCCTGCACCCGGTGGGATACTATTTTTAAATATAATTATATTTACATACATACATAAATTATGCGTGTTTTCCCGAAGTGATAGGTAGAGGTGATTAAACACCCACATTTTGCCGGCTATAATTTGATACCACTCGCGTAATAGGGGTCAAGCCTACTGCGTAGTGCCAAGCGGGCACTTAGATGGGAAAATTGGGAATATATTGAGACGGAAAGGTGGTCTAGAAGGGAAGGCAATTGCCTTCCCTTCAAGACCACATAGAAAGAAAAGGATATTGCGAAAGTATTAGCAATAGGTCGAGGTCACCTGTAATTTGAACTGGCTATTGCCGGCAAGTTCGAGCCCTCAAACAAAAGTAAATAAATCATTAATTTTAATTTTTTTACAGAAATTTATTTAAAAATGTAAAAAACTAAAATATTTTATCGTGAGAGAGCCGTGCTTCGGCACGTATGGGCCGACTCAACCGGAGTAATACCACGGCCTCACAGAAAACCGGCAGTGAAGCAATGATTTCATTGCTTTTATATCTCAGCAGCGGTAACATCTGTTTCTGGAGAGATTTTCTTTTAAGGAATAACCTCAATACTTGATCCGCCGATTAAATATACGTCATTATATAATTAAAGTTGGAACCGACCCATTTACAAAGTTATAAACGCTGAATACGGTGCACTATATTTAAGCTAATTAGTCAAACTATTACTGTCTCATTAGAGCTAATCATACTACTACGTAGTTTGTTAAGAAACGAATATTGAATTGTTTCGAACAAAAACTAATCAAAATATTATTTATACCTGTCTACTTGACAGTCGAAAAGCTAATACCTAATAGACGTAAGGTATTACTAATCTATGTACGACCACACTAATGGCCCCCAACAAGTAGGTTTGCGTATTTTTAAAGATTGACGGGACCACTTCTCTACGGTCGCTAACGTTAATAAGGGACCATTTCCTAGAGGTATCTTAAAGCACTCAAAATGCAATAAGGTTAAAAGGTTGGGTTGCCATAGCTGAGAGTAGTTGGCCCTAGCAACGTATACATGACAGAACTGTCCATAAGTGTATGTGGAGAATCATCTGTAGAACCATAGCCTTTTAATTTTTTTTATTCCATTTGAAAGGTAAATTATAATAGATCGATATAGGCTGTACAAGTGTTTATTATTTATATATGTTCAACCGATTCGCTCGACAGTAATGGCGGCTAACAGAAAACTGTGTTCACCTCAGATATCATTTAAGCTATTATGGGTAATGTAAAAAGATAGAAATACAAGCACCATGAGAAAAGGGACTTCCAGAATTTTTGGGGCCTTTTTGAATAGTTTACAGAAAGCTTACATAAGTTGCGGAAGTCAATATGCAACAAAGTACCTTTTCCAATGAGTCACTGGGTTCAAATAAGTGATTGTTTCAATGATCCCTATTTGTGGTCCGATTCGTTTCAAATGACAAATTGTCACATCAAAACTGACCCCAAAAGAACGATCCGGAAAGTGATCACCTAAATCAGCTAGAACCTTTTATTTCAAGTATGTCTATAGTTGTTACTGAGAAGGTATTAGTTTCTTAAAAATTTAGAGAATAATTATATTTAATACATATTCTAACATTAAGTCTGATCGTTTATTATGTTAATTATGTAGATTTTGGTTTCTTCAAGTATAAATAATTAACTTTAGGAAGTATTTTACTTATTAGCAAGTATTTACCTTCATTTACAATAAATATATTTTACAAAATCCTCTCACCAACATCACATCTTATTTTTACTACCTATTCAAAGTGTGACAATCCTAGCCAGAGCTAGTCTAGAGCGTATCACGTAAGGTGGGTGTAATAGCCAGAGGTATCTCTAAAGTGTTCGCATCTCTTTTTCTCGAATGCGCGCCTAACTGTCCACCTGCTCTCACCCAATAATAGTATAAAGTCAGACAGCAATTGAAACAAAAAGAGTTATTTTGCACTGCTCACAATTTTATCTATGTTGTATTCCTCCCAAGTGGGTGCTTGAAGGGATTTATTTTCATTTATATAAAGGAAAACAAAAAAGCCTGTAGTTTGTTTTTGTTTTTCTAAGAATGGTTTTAATCATACACATTTTTAAGATAAGCTAAGACAAAATTAGCGTAACACTCAAAATTAGGTGTTTATGAAATATTGTCCTGCGCAATCTCGTGCAAGACAAGAAAGAAAGAAAGAATATGTAAGTATGTCTGCGAAAAAGTATGCCACCTGACTGAATTTATAATACATTATACAAGATGGTTCTTGTGATAACTAAATTAAGTTCCTAACAAGTCGCAACACTATAAATACCTACATTACACCAACCGCACACCACACCACACATGTGTGGGTGTGACACACAACACCTACACACACACACACACACCTAAACTTACAGACGTACACAAGGCATTAATAATTTGTTAGCCATATTATTAATAGGTACCAGGTACCTATATTATTAATTGTAATAAAGAAAAAAAAAGAAAAAATAAAATGTAATATAATTATAGAAGAGCGGGGCCTCCTGACACAAGTTTTTCCATACTTAAAAGGAGGTCTCAGCAATTTTGATAAAGGTGTAATAAGTTACTGAAATAAAATATTTTCATTTCCATTTATAAATAATAATTGATTAATAGGCTTAGGTTTTTACAAAGATGGCTACGCGCGAGTCTGGCACTTGTGCGTTTGGTGACTTCTGGTGTAATATTTATTGGAGTACTGGTTGTCTACGGTTAATTATGTTCTAGAAAGTAAATTTTAAGAACTAAATACCAAAATAAAATTTGTCTTGAATACGTAACACACAAATACTCGTACATGTACATACTCATATATGTGTATGGAATTTTGATTATTTCATTTCTAGTTCCATATACAAAATAATAAATACAAATATTCAGGAACATGTTCTATCTTGTAGGATTTGCAGTATATGTTTGTGTCTGAAGCTTTTCAATGTACGAATATACCGTAAATGTGATTTTTAAATCTAGAATCTACGAGTAGATGCAGTCTTTTATGGAGACAAATGATGTGGGTAATTAATTATTTTTGTTTTTGAGTAATAAATATATAAGGAATAACCACTTATTTATTATTTTTATAGAAAAACGTACCGTGTATGATATGACCACCGATTGATATAAGTTAATAATCAAAACATGTTTGCATTGTTTACTACTTAAAAGCATTTTTGTACATAAAAAAGATAAATAATTAAAACAGCACGTATGTTTAAAGCTCTGTAGTGCTATCGTTAAAGAAACTACGCTCACTATTGAATTGATTTTTTTTAAATTTACACAAACAAATTATTTTTTGTAAAGTTTGTTAATAAAACTAACTATCGCTTATTTTTCAACATATTTCCTGCATTCACATTGCGGTATTTCTAGACTCGGGAAGAATTAGGAACTTGGATTGTTTAGAAGCTTCATAAACGTCACGCGCCATTAATATATAAATATATTTATCGAAAATGGACCTGTCTCTAACACTACTTAAAATAAACGGTTAATGATAATACCGGGCCGCATGCCCGCACGTTCAAGTTTTATTCTTTGTTTACTCTCAAATAAAGCAGCAGCTGATTAACATACCGCGTAATCGTAAAATACGGCCTTCATGAATAATTACAGTTTTACGATTAGAAGGTTGACTACAACAGATCGAATGCTTGTCACTTTTTAGCGCATAACTGTACCTACTGTGCCTACCATTTTAATATATACATACTAACATTTATCTTAACTTTCAAAAGCGGGTGGTGGATTAAAATTCTACATATCCTTGTTATAGTTCTATTTAGTATGTTGTTCGCTAGTTTGGTTAAAAGAGTAAAATGCTGATAAAAATGTAAATTAATCCAGCAAGAAGCAATTCTGGGTCTCCATTAATTTATTTAAATTTAAATTATATTGTTATAAAAAAAATCATAGTTTTAGTTATGACTAGCAACCCGCCCCGGCTTCGCACGGGTACAAATTATAAACTAAAACCTTTCTCATGAATCACTCTGTCTATTAGTGAAAACTGCATGAAAATCCGTTCAGTAGTTTTTCAGTTTATCGCGAATAGACCGACGGACAGACGCGGTGGGGGATTTTGTTTTATAATATGTAGCGATTATCTGACATAATAATATTATAAAGCTGAAAAGTTTATTTTTATCCATTTGTCCTGTACGATTTACATAATTTTATTACAATTTCAATTTATTTTGCAATCTCAAACTTAACGCATGCAACATTGTAGGTACTGTATATTTTGAGCTTAAATTAATTATCAAGTATTACACGCCAAGCGTTTTAGAACTATCGGACTTAAGTAAAAGCCTGTAACGCAATTCAACTGAAAGCTTGTTCAACATAAGTTATAATTAATTGTACGAATATACGTACGAAGTGTAGGTTGTGAGATCGTTAACAATGCAATACTTGCAGTCCATAAGTCGCTTACGGTTCGTTAGGCGTACCCCAAGGAGCAATAGCAATAGCTCCGAGCAGTACAATGTTCTCTGTAAAAGTGTTTGTACCTAAATGGAACTGTATAAAATCGTTCTTCTTTTTTATTTTCTGTTAGATATAATAATAGTTTTGAATGCTTTTGGCTACTCGCCATTACCAAAATCCATTGTTTCACATTTAAACAATTTTGTTTATTAAAAACATATCTTCTTTATGTTCGAATTTATTAATACAGACCATCAAGTTATTTGAATTAGTAAGAATCCTTCCAGTACTAGAGGATGATTCGTTTTATATACAACTCAACATTTAAACAAAACCGTTGTTTCAAAAACTAAAAAGAAATTTGTAAATTTCCAGATTGATAATAGATAATGGCGAATATTATTTTAAAGACTAGACATTAAAAACCCATTTAGCAAATATTATTATCTCATCGAAACCTTAATTCCGCTTCACTACGTGAATAGGTAGGTACTTATTGTTTTAAAGCGCACACCCAAGGCTATAAATTTTATATTCTCATTGTCTGGATATAATTTAAATTTACAAGAGACATTTCTGCAGAGCAATGTAGTGCTATAAAGTAGGCTCCTGACATACTAAATTTGTCATTTCAATGGTTAAATTTTAATGACCGAACTAAATTAAATTATTGTAACGAACGAAATTAAAATATTTACTTTGCTATGATAGGTAGGTACATTAGTCCTTACCTTAAGTTACGCTTCCTTAGCGTCAGGTGGGCCTAACCAAAATGTAAATAGGCCTGATTATTCGCTCTCAACATTTTGTATAAAGTCAGCGCAATAAACGTGGAATACGTTTTATGCATAATTTCAAGGTGTAGTGGACAAGGGTACAACGATTTTCTAAATAGAAGTGTGAGATTTTACGTGCAGAGCTACACACTTGTAACATTGTTACCTAAAAGTGAATATCCAAAAATCATTTAAGCCTAGTTATTAATAATGCATACACACATACACCCTGTATCCCCGAAGGGGTAGACAGAGGTGTAGAAAACGCCCACATTTTATCAGCTACAATTAAGTCCCACTTATGTATGTTAGAAACAGTCTCACAACTATTACTGTAAATTATCTAAATCACTAAATAACAGTACCTGCTATGTTGTTCGTACCTTAATCCGCACTCAAGTGATTGTTAACAACATATAATGTTAGCATGGCCTTTTATAGCCCCACTATTTATCAATTGACCAATAGCATTCCGTTACCGGTATAACTAGTCATAATTATGTCTATTAACTTATTTTTATTAAATAGTGAACTGTTTTATCATCAATTATAGTTTGCCACTATTTTTAATTAAATAACTAAGAGTTTTTGATGTGGAGGCAACATGTATGTAATAGGGAGCTTGACTTTTGCCGTCAATGTGGCACGTTAGGGATTAAAGATGGAGTAGGGAATATGTATATTGAAAGGGAGATAGGCAAGAATGGAAGGTAACGGAAGAAAAAGGATATTGCTTATACGGATGGATTGGGGCGTGTAAGTAATGCTCAAACAGGTCGAATCGCTTACAGGTACTCGAGTTGGCCAATGCCGTAAGTCCAAGCCCTCTAACTTATTTATAGTTATTAATAACATTCAGTTCATTTAAGAAGAAAAACATCGTGAGGAAATTGTAAGTTAAAACTTTAGTTTTTAATAATAACTTATGGGATTAAGTCTGGCTGCACCTTTGGCTAGATTTATGACTGTTATTAATAAGTTACTATTTTGAACCGATGAGAATTTGGAAACATACTTCTCTTCAAACTTCCACTTTTCCTCCTATTCTTATTATGTACATTATGCAGTTTACCTGTCATTATATATTATCAACAATAAATTTTATGAGTTTATGTTTTATGAGTAATATATTATTGAAATATATAATCAGACACGTAAACAATAAATAAGTATTAACAGAAATTTATTGCAATGCAGTTTTAAAATTTATCAAACACTGATTAAATAATCAATATCGCTACTATCAAAAATAAGGTGGAATTGTCCTTACATGAATCTTAATTAATCTCAAAAGGTGTGTCCCCTAATCCTTTTTATTTCAAATAATATAAAAATATCATTAAAACTAAATTTTATAGAAATTACCTTTATTCGTTCGTACGTAATATAGTATGTTTTATGCGAAAAAGGAGAAAGCTATGCGACAAATGGCTCCCTATTCGAATAAAAACTTTCATGTGAGGTATATAGTTTTACTCACGTATATATTTCGGGGATGTCCGACTGCGCCCGACGGTTTCCTACAGGTGAATAAAACGGTCTATCCTTAATTAATACCTCTCTTGTTTAAATCGTTACAAATATTGCACATATTTTAACGATTTAAAGAAAGGAGGTACTGTATTTGTTTCATATCTTTCTCATTTTAAAATTGTTTTCTGTTTAACTAAATCTCGAAGTGGTGGGGTATTCACACACCACCGTTGGCAACGGAAACGTCGTTGCTGCTTCCGGCTAATGTTTTGCCGGGGCGGAAACGGTATATATTTTTCCGCGAGTACTTCTGTCTAGCTGAGGGTGCAGTCACAGTATAAAACAGTACTGTATCTTCATACAAAAGGTCGGATGGTGAGACATACCTAGACGCCTTGCGTTCGGGTAACACTCAGTTCGCAAACAGTCGCGATTGCTCCGCAGTGACGAACAAATGGTGCGATCGTTTTTAAGCAGTAAGCGTGCGATTTGTGTATTTCATTGAAATAAATACAAATACTTAAGTATTTAATATGGTAATTAGAAATTATAGAGTATATTGTGCTGTTTTTGGTTGCTTGAATTCTTCAAAAACACACCTAGAGATAACATTTTTTAAATTACCTGGAAACTCCAAAAGGTAAGACTATAAAATATTTTTTATGTACGTAATTTGTTTCTTTTTTAATAGGTAGGTATTTCGCTTATTCCACACTTTTTTACATAGGTTATGAAATGATTATGAAAGTAAAAAATGGTGGGTACCTAGCAAGATTTACACTTTTTTTTATGGTATAGGGGGCAAACGATCAGACGGGTCACCTGATGGTAAATGACTACCGCCGCCCAGGGGCACCTGTAACTCGAGAGTTACAAGTGCGTTGCCTCCCTTTAAGGTGGGAGTAGAGTAGGAGAAGAAGAGTGGGGGAGGAGGGGAAGATTGGGGAAAGAGTGGGAAAAGGGGGAGGGGGGAAGAGTGGGAAGAGGGGAGAGGGGAAGGACGGGAATAAGGGAGAGGGAAGGGTTAGGGCCTCCGGTAACCTCACTCACGCGGCGAAATGCAATACAAGCATTGCTTCACTGCCGGCTTTCTGTGAGGCCGTGGTATCGAGCGGAGTCAAGCCGGCTCATACGTGCCGAAGCATGGCTCTCCCGCGTTTTAATTTACTTTATAAATAAGATTTTGTAGTAGCTAGTTAGAAGTTTTGATTGCTTTAGGTAGCGCACACGCGATGATATGGTTTGATATTAAGGAACGTTTGCAGCGGTTCAACATCGGATGGGTGACCAAAAAAAAATGTTTTTTTATTTGCTCTGTGCTGTAGGTAATGGGGACGTTAATTTTACGAACGGTTACGGTCATAATTTTAGAACGTTGGGCATTGTCTAACACAAGCCTCTATTCGGTAATAACAAGTAATCTGTACTTCGTATTTGTTGTACCGCTTCACTCTTAGCCTGGGTGAGGTAATGACCCGTAGGGGTTTCTACACGATAAAGAAAACCTATGTAATATGCATACTTAAATACTAGTGAAGTAACGAATGTTGAATGTTTCACGTTCGCGAATGCGAATACCTAGTCTTAAACGGGATTAAATTGTCGTTTATTTTATTGATAAACTTATAGTCGTATCTGAAATTAAATTATCAAAAAAGTTAGAGGCTTAGAACTACAGTAAGTGTCGAAATTTTACCACTTTTAGAGAAAGTAAAATCATTTATTTACAGGAATATCACTAAAAGATGGTGCAATATAATATTACAATGGTGCATGAATTATGGTGAGTTTTAGTAACGGTTATGTTGCCAACTGCTACTGTGTCGACAAACACATTCAAGCAATGGTGATGAGTTTATCAATAAAACATGTGAAAAGCTTATGGACCAACATAAGCTAAGTAAGATGCTCTAAAAGTAAATGCTTTAAGTACCGTTATGGGGTAATTAATAATCAACGCATGGTTGTTTTAAGCCTAAACTTGTGTCAATTCATTGTAGTAAATACATCATGTTCTAGTGTTCGTTTTTTTTAGAAGAAAACCAAAATTCAAATTATTCTTAATCTCAGTTATGGACGGGAGAAGAAGAGAGAACAGCTGAAAGATTGTGAAGGTAAAGCGCAAAGAAAATAAAGAATATTTCATTTCTTGTTATAAATGTCTTTATTTTTGCCATTACATCGATATTCACGATCCCACATACACAAAAATAATACTGTGTTCTGGATAACTACTTTTAATAAGTGTTCATACCAACTTACACCACATTAATAGCTCATGAGGCGCAGAGTTGCTCACAACTTTAGTGGCAAAGGTATACGCGACAAAATAATAAAACTGCCATGTGTCAAATGTTACTTAATAAAGTTACCGAAATAGGTCCGGTGTGGACAGTATCTTATTTCGTAAAACCACTTACTTCAAGAGTTATTATTATGTGAAATGATTGATGAATAAACGTTTATGAAGCATTTCGTAGCAAAAAAAAAATACATTGTTAAAATATATTGTCGCTGCGTTGCTTGTTGCTGTGCTGCGTTGACCTTAGAAATCTATAATACTATACATCGAAATGAAACGTTGTATGTGTTTGTAGTTTGGATGACAGTACTATAGTTTGGCACCTTGGAGCTGATCTAATGATGAAGGCAGGAGAAGGACAGTAAAACTCTTCATCAGCTACTAGCCAAACTCGAAGGAGTTTACCCCTTCAAGTTTGGGCTCATATTATGATTCCTATTGCCAACGTCCAACATATTGGTCTCAGTAACGTTGGTCTGATAATGGAGCCAGAAGGTGGCTTGTGGAACACTTATTTACTTTTAAATTCGGTTCACTATTAAAGCGTGTTTTTTTCCTAAAGTACAATATATCGTTTATTATTTATTAACGAGCTTCACTGTTATTAACACATTTTACTTTCACGATTAGATTTATTGCCATCAATAATAACTCGAATGTCGACTCCTAAGCGACCACTAGTATCTATGCATAACAACAAATATGACATAGCACTATCTAGACCCAAAGTAGTCATAACTGCATAAGCTAAGCTTAAGAGATCTAAAATACGGATAAGCACACTTAGATATATATATATTTTGTAAATGCATATTTATGATCTAGGTACATTTCATTATAGAAATGTCCTGACGTCATCAATGGATTGAAAGTAAACCCTAACCAGGAAACTAAAATCTCAGGTTTAGGGTAAGGGTATGGCTAAAATGCAATAGAGGGGTAATTGCATTTTTTTATTGCAACATTAATAGCTCATACCCTTTGATTATATACATGTCTAGATGACATATTCGGCCGCACAGAACGGCGCTAAAAAAGACGACTATATTTCGTAGAGTCGAGTGTCATTGACAACATTGTCATTTGGAACTGTTATCGGCGGCGAGCTTACGAAAAATAATTAATCATGCCGGTTTGTGCTATTAAATTGTGTCGAAACTATCCTGGAAAAACTTGTAATAACACTAAGATTACTTTTCATCGGTAAGTTTTGTTTTAATTTACATTATTTTCTTAGAAAATACGAATAAATATTTTAATATTTGTATGTATGACAGATTAGCCGGTGTTGTCAGTTTATTACGGAGTAATTTTACAAAAACTATGGGTAATCGTAAAACGATGTCGCTGTTGTTGTTTTATATTATTAAAAAAAGTTTATCGCTTAAGAAAATCATACCTTATTCTAGTTAACCTCCTACACGTAACCTCTGGCATTAGATTTTTGATTCTTAGGATCTTTTGGTTTTTAGATTTCCTACAGATCCCGTACTGGCAAATCGATGGAAAGAAATTATATTGCAAACCGGAAATAAGGACCAGTGGATTCCTCACACGACTTCCGTCGTATGTTATGAACATTTTTCTGCTGATTATTTATATTTTACAAAGAAGGGGTTACGACGGCTGAAGAGTGGATCCGTACCAAGCAAGGTAGGTTACTTATTACTATTTATTTCTTACATAAAAATGCCCGACGTGGGTTTAGTATTAAATCACTAAGTGGAGGGATATTTTAAACATATAGCTGTTTTAAAACATTTTATAAATTCATAAAATCCACACCACAGTTTATTTTACCAAAATTTTGACTAAGTTTATTAATCTCATCTTGTGTTTTACAGTGTTTGGTGAGAGACTTTGTTTGTGGAGGAACGGGTGTTATATCCCCCCAACATCCTCCGACCAAGCGAGGTGATTATGCCTGGCGGGCCACGGTCCAACGGTTGATGTTGGGTTGTTGTATATATACTAATCGGCGCGAGAACCTCTCATAGTGCGATGCAGGATTAGTAGTTACTTCATAGTTCAGCTCGTCTTCGCTAGATGTTGTTGGAGTATGTTTTTGCTGTATGTGGAAGTCGCCACAAATTCTTTAATTTTTTAATCACTTATTTTCACTTTATATTGGTACCTTTGTAATTTGAATTAGGTCAGTCATTTTTCGTTTCTAACAGATGAAGAACATTAACGCACCTCTATATTTAAAAACACTTTTTATTTGAAGTGAAAACTTCGTTAGGCACGTTGGGCACTTTCGGCATGGGGAAAAGCACTGAACTCGCGTGACCGTCACGCTCAGATGACATACATTGTCATGATGACATATAGATGTGTGTGTGTTTATGTATATATATGTGTGTATGTGTTTTCACTTCTGACGTGCAGTCCTACGACGTTTATTTTTTATTATGTTTTTGTTGATTAATATGTTTTGTAATAAACTATTTTTTCTTTTAAATCATTATTTTATTTACCATTCATCACCTTAATATAATAAAAAGGTAAATAAATAATTTAGAGCAAGCATCCCTAAACACGCACACAATGACAATTTGTTGACAATAACTACACGTGCGTACTTACACATAGTGCGTAATTGTATCCCGTTTTCAGCGCACTCTTTGTTTGAGTTACTTTATCTAGACAGGTATATAATCAAAGCTCATACCCATGGGCATTCGCAAACGTTTAGGAGCTATGATGAGACTGAGATACACACGTTAAACTAATGACACTCCTCTTTTTTTCATCGAGGGTTAAAAATTTGCATGGATGGTAAAACATAACCTTATAAATTAGTGCTATGGTGAAACATTAGAAATTAAAACAAGAACATTTTTGATACTGGATTTATTCAACGAATCTAAATTTTTATCAACTTATATATTATTATGTAGTTGTATAAGTACATAATGTGAATAATAAATAGAATTTTATCATGGTCAAAGGTCAAAGGAAATAAAACCATCACAGCCAATATGATGTTTAATATGAATTAAAAATGAAAATCAGAATATAAATTTTCAACTTTATTTGAGATTTTCAGTTTCACTGTCACTGTCATTACTTGATGAATCACTTTCACCGCCACCAACATTAATAATATTTTTTACGATTTCCGTTTCAACCACAGGCCCTTTGCTTCTGAAACTTTCCTGTTATTATACGCCTAACAATTTTGATTGGGCTTAAGGTACAATAATATTGAGGCCAATTGCCAATTTTCGTCGTACATGTGTTGTTTCGTTTATATGATGTTAACAACTAAATCTGCAATGTTTTTTAAAGAAATCTTGTCTAGTCCCTCAGACTTTCCAAAAAATACCTAAATATATTGCTAATCAGATTTCTATCACGACTATGAATCGGTTTTTGGCGTTTTAACACATAAAAATCTCAAAAACTCGAAAATAAACCATACTTACACCTTAATAGCAATGAACGATAAACAAAGTTGACATGTTAATGACGCTTTAAAGTGACTCTTGCCATTAAAATACATTAGTTCCATTTGTTTTCCGCAACATGAAGAAGTTTTTTATTTTACTGGTCAGGCTATACAAGCAGTATATTGCACATGCTGAATAGCCACTTTTTGTGAATAAATTGAACTATTTGATATTGTCGAAAGTTTACGCGAACGTTACACATTGAAATAAAACAATTTTTCACGGATTCTATCGCGATTTATTTGGTGTTATTTTACTATCTATACTAATCCCGACGTTTCACGTTGCTTTTCAGCAGCCATGGTCACGGGTAGACTAAGATGGTGGTCGTCTCATGTATCGAAGTGCAAAGTTATCTCAAAGTACCCGAAGTTTGTTGATTGTTGGTGTTACTATTTACGCAGAATGAGCTCCAAGTGTCTTGAAGCTTACTCTTACCGCCACTTACTCAAACCCAAGAAAATACAAAACACAGCAAGGCTTCAAGACACTTTGAGCTCATTCTGCGTAAATAGTAACACCTGATTGTTGGTGTTACTATTTACGCAGAATGAGCAAACTTCGGGTACTTTGAGATAATTTTGCACTTCGATACATGAGACGACCACCATCTTAGTCTACCCGTGACCATGGCTGCTGAAAAGCAACTGAAACGTCGGGATCAGTATAGATAGTAAAATAACACCAAATAAATCGCGATAGAATCCGTGAAAAATTGTTTTATTTCAAAATGAACTATTGTACCACAACATATCCGCTGCAGTGTTGTTGAATCTTAAGACCTACACCACAGTATATACAGTATTGTATCTCCATACAAGCGGTCGGATCGCGAGACATACCTACACGCCTTACGTTCGGTTAACACTCGGTTCGCAAACAGTCGCGATTGCTCCGCAATGACGAACGAACGGTGTGATCGTTTTTTAAGCAGTAAGCGTGCGATTTGTGTATTTCATTGAAACAAATACAAATACTTAAGTAATTAATATGGCATATAGAAATTATAGAATATATTGTGCTGTTCTTGGTTGCTTGAATTCTTCAAAAACGCACCCAGAGATAACATTTTTTAAATTACCTGGAAACTCCGAAAGGTAAGACTATAAAATAATTTTAATGTAGCTCTTAGTACGTAATTTGTTTATTTTAGGTATTTCGCTTTTTCCACCGAGTAAAATACCTGGATTAATAAATAAATAAGTAGATAGGGTGACAAAAGACACATACGAGTGACTTACCCACGCTCGCGTTAAAAAAAAAAACTAGTAGGTAGTTTCCTAGGCCAAGCTATCCATTTACTTATGTATTTAGCTACTTACATATATTATTGAATTAGACGAAATATCATTATGAAATAAATGATTATGAAAGTAAAAATGGTAGGTACCTACCTACTACTCATTTCATTCACAACGAATTTTCAAAACACATCACAACAAATCACAAAACTAGACAGAAACTCAAGTAGGTAGATGAAATTATGGGCAGTCCTATTGTCTGTTTACGTACGTCCGACTGTAGGTAATTATTTCAAGGAAAGGGCCGAGTCACAATACTGTATATACGTATACTGTGCCTACACTGAACATTGATTTATAGTGATGACGGCATTATTTTCATATTTAAACAACTATGGTCACATGTGATAATAGTCGAATTAAGGATTTTGTTTCCTAATAAAAGTTACATGTTAGGTCATATTTGAAAAATTATATATCAACTAGCTGTCCCGTGCAACTTCGTAAATTAGTAGCTTAGTAATTTTTTCTATCTATCCCTATCGCAGCGCCATCTACCGGGTCCAATTGTAAATCTAAACCAATCTCGAATCCTCCTGAAGACACAAAAAATTTCATTAAAATTAGTCCAGCCGTTTAGGAGGAGTTCAGTCACATACACACGTACAGAAGAAATATATATACTGCATTTACACTTCAGTCTAAGTAACACGTGGCCGGCTATGCTAACACCAAAAATTTAAAAAGTAGAAACAATTTAATTTCACGGTATTTCGTTTACTATAAAATAAATTTAACTTATACTTTAGCCTCAACAACACGTGGTGGTTATGCTATTAAATTGTAGGTTATATGACACATTTGTAGATTTAACATATCAGCGCCATCTATTGATTACTTACTCAATCCAGTCAATAGATATCGCCATCTGTTAAAATCGTTTGGAGTTAACAGATAATTGTGAATGTTAAATAATAGACAAATAATTTGCAATAAAATAATATTGCGGCTATAAATTAAGATGTAAGCTATCCTATCTTTCAAGTTGGATCAAACTGCACACGGTGTGCAAATTTAATTTAAAATCGGTTAAGTAGTTTAGGAGTCCATCGCGGACAAACAACGTGACACGTGATTTAAATATATTAAGATTATGATTTTTAGAAGAAAGTGAATTAAACTTCTGTAATCGAACTTGGTAGAGCCTGTATATCGATTGTTGGTATACCAACTCCCAATATATCCCATAGATCGTCAAATCAATACGGATTTCGATCACGAAATTGCACCTAACATGCTGTAAACAAGCTGATAAGCTCTACATGCTCTACATCCCTTCCTGTAACTTATAGTGTACCGCAAGGTTTTTAGGTCCCACTTTATTCCCCGTAAATATCACACAACTGAAACTTCCCCAAGGCGAAATCATTTTTTTCGCTGATGAGAGCAGTTTTTGCATCTGACACTTGGCATGAAGTATGACGAGATGGTTACAAAACAATGTCCTAACATTGAATAAAGACAAAACAGCATAGGAATATCAGCATAAGAAATAACGCGGGACTCAATAGAAACAATAACATTATTCCACACGAATGTCGAATAGGAGTTGACTGTAATTGTCCATCGCTAGAACGAGTTATTTTAGTAAAATACCTAGGTGTTACGATGCTAGTTAATTTTAAAGAACACATCAAAAACTTGAGTGCTAGGCAACGAAAGTTCATCTAAATCTTCAAAAAGATGAGGCATGTAGGTGAACCGCAATTGATGAAGCAAATTTATTATGCACTATGCCCGTACGCTCCTAACGTAGTGCATTCCCCAAGGGGAGGCACGTACAAAACCACAATGAAGTCCCTTGATGTTGCTCTAAGAGCTGTTCTCAAGGTTTGCAAAAATAAGCCCATTTACCATTCCACTACGGCACTTTACTAAATGTGTGAAGTCTTAACTGTTAAGCAATAATATATTACTAGAGATCGCGTGGTGGTCGAATTTCGACCATGGTTTATTTCATTGGCCAATATTACTTGACCTGTCATTGTAGAGACTTTTGTACCATGACAGGTCAAAATATATACTGGACTCTCATAGCTGTATGTACCCGGTTTTGCATTTTTTTTTAACTTTGTAGCAAATATTGTTCATATTCATATTTCATATCGAAAATTGGGCGGACGGAGGATTATGAAATTTTGCACACTTATAGTTTATACAGAGAAGAAGTGACAAATGCTAAAATTTTTTAACAATATTTGCTTGAACTATTGGAATAATTTTTACATTACTTCTTTGTACTATTACAATAGCTATACACGTATAGGGGCTTCTTAAAGTAAACTTAACCAATCTAACCAAAACAATTACATGCATTCACGGCCCAGTTTTTGCTTGCAGAGCTCCAAATTCGGCCATTATTGAAAATTTGACAAAAACAAAAGTTTTTTTTTGTCCACTCGTATACAAGACCAAACGCTTTTCAAACACTTATAGCCCCGTAGAAGGTAGGATTGTTTTTTATTACTACTTCTGAAGCTCGTCAAATAGAGGAGAAAAGGGTTACTACTACTACCTAAACTGTTGTTTTTATCTATCTGTATAAAAAACTGTTTTAAATTATTTTTACAATAGCTTCTGTAGAAAAGAAAAGAATATCAATTGACCAATTGACCAGTAGAGAAGAATAAGGTACTCCGTACTGAACTGTTTTGTCTTTTATAAAAACCTGTGCGAAAATTGCTAGTCTGACTCGCGCACAAACCGAGTTCGTCCATCTCAGGAATCGATTCTCAAAGACTTTTGTCCGTTTTTACAGAATAGCAAAACTAAACTAAGCAGTTTTAAAAATACTATCTCAAACATCGATATACGTCACAGTCAATTATAAGTTTGTAATCGCAATAGGACATTTTTTCATGTGATTTAACAACAAACTAACGTCTTTCAAATTAATTATTTCCTTGTTCTGTGAGACCTCGCTTCTCGTCAAATTTCGTAATTCTAGATAAATGAGAAGTACCCTCAATGAGTTGAAATAAACATCAAATACTTATGTATGCATAAATTTTTGATGCTTATTTCCTTTTGAGGAACGGAACACTAGAAAAAATATTTTAATTTTCTTTTCGGGAAATAGGAGGAAATTGTTCTTAATTTTATCTTTGTTTGTTTATGTACAAATTTGTAATATCTCTATATTTAATCAGACAGATATGGAATCCTTGCACACCAAAAATAAAAAGTCTTTTACTGACTAGGTACATGGACTTTTATAATTTTTAATATTTTTTATCAATATAGACATAAATTGCCTCTATAAATAGGTATCGCTTCGATTTTTGTAATACATTTCGATAACAAAGAAACTATTGGTGGAATAAATATGACGTGTGAAGGTCGATTATCCGACACGTTTATTTATAAATAAACAATTTCTATATTTATCATAATATGAATTAAAACAAACAAATATCTCGACATTCGCCACGATTGTGTAACTTATCAAATACGATAACAATAACAATATCTACAACCAACATTAAGATAGCAATTAAATTGATTTACGTCGTTATAATGTGTATTTCTGTTAGGATTTTTTGCTCAATCTGATAAGTAACTTTAGCATAAATTATTTTATCCCACTAAACAATTAAATATCCTATAAATAGTAGCTATGGTGACCCTATTGACCGGCAGGAACACAATAGTATGCCAATAGTGCTATTATACTGAGGTTGTAAGTACTTTCCCTAAAGGGAAGCCCTACTTCTCGAACTTTAATTGAACAGATGTTTGTACTCAAGTTAATACTATTATTATGTACCTAACCTACTACGTTACTATTATGGGCAGTGGTTGCAAATTTAATTAAAAGTTGTAACCGTATTAGTTTACTCTGAATATCTATTAAATCTTTAGTTTTAATAGGGAACCCTTAATTGTAAATAAACTACCCGTGATTTTGTTTGTGTAATACATACCAATCCCTTTTTTTCCTTTTCGATATACACTGCAAAAAGTACACTGACTTTCGGCCATAAGACCTATTGCCGCAATGAGGTGAATAATTCTAAAACTGCAAAAATATTTCTATGTTTGGAAAATTCGACAACTGATACAAAACCAATAGGTAGACTTTCTTCGAAATCTACCTAAAATGGACACGAAAACAAAACCACTTTGGATTTATTTTACTGCAAAGTTTAACTTACATAAATCGGAAAACGGACTTAACCAATTCGGTTTTATTTTAGTGAACATTTTACCTTTAATACTCGGAAAGCAAAAACCATAAAACAGTCTGATTGTGTCAAAATTGTTTGTTGTTGTAAAAATTAAAGCAGCATAAAACTTTTCCGAGGTTTTCCGTTATTTCTTCATTCAAAGTATGTTTTTTTAATTGCCATTCTACAATCATTGGATTAGTCAGAGCGGGTAGGTATCCTTTAGATTAAAACAGAGTTAGATGAATGGATGGATTTATTGTAGACGATTGTTCGTCTACAATGAATAAAATAATATCTCAAAGAGCGAGATTTTGTTCTAAGGTGCGGAGTGATTAACTAAGGATAAGTAAGGTAAAAAATACTCTATATAAAATTAAAAATAAAATTTCTATGATGATGATATATATGAGATAAAAGATATACATTATTTATGTATGTATATGTTATGTTTCGTTTTCTCATTATAATTATGTACCTACCGAGTCGTAGGGCTATTTCACGCACGTACTAAATGCACGCACGCACCACGCACCACGCACCACACACCACACACCACACACACACACACACACACACTTAACTTTTATTTAGATATTATTTTAAGCGCTAGAGGATATCATCGGGTACTGTAATGTTATTGTTATGGAAGAGCGTGGCCTTCTGATATAGGTGTATTTCATTTAATAGAAGGTCATAATTACGAGAAGATACTATGTACCATGTTGTTGAGAAATAAAAGGATATTTTAACACCTTTGAGAGTCCATTCGGCAGATATGTAAATCCAACTTACACTACCTAACCATAAGAGTTCAAATTAGATTCATTATAATCAAGATCAGTTTGAAATATTGTTTAAGTTGTTATTGTTACTTAACGGTACTTTTTAAAAGAGTCCCTAAACTTGTTTAAGTAGTTAAAAGTTGGAAATTCATTGAATTGACGGCTATACACATTTATAACACAAAGAGGTTTTTCTTGAACAAAAGAGAATTATCATTTTATCTCTTTATTAAAGTAATTAAAAATATTTGCAACTCCCAAACGCGGTAACGAAGTTAAAAGCAGACAAAAACCTGAATTTTATGGGCCGTTTTAAGGTATAATAACCTTTACAGAAAAAAAGATTAGATTATACTGGATATAAGAAGAAGGCAGTTATTTTTTTACACTCTGTTATTTACTGTTTTTTATTACACGATACGTGTGTTTGTATTACGAAATAGGTACACGCATAGGGATTCAATGGTCGCTGTGTGTGCACATATAATTATGTACATATTATATATGCATGACTACTTTTCATCAGAAAAAACCTTTGTTCATTGAATTCAAGTATTTCAGAGTATAGGAACTTGAACGTGAATATTTTGATAGCTTTTTAATCGAAGAAAGAAATAAACTTATAATTGGGTGCGTATATTTTTAACCCCCGACGCAAAAACGAGGGTGTTATAAGTTTGACGTGTGTGTGTGTGTGTGTGTCTGTCTGTGGCATCGTAGCTCCCGAAAAGATGAACCGATTTTGATTTTATTTTTTTTGTTTGAAAGATAAATTAGTCGGGAGTGTTTTTAGATATAATTCAAGAAAATCTGTTCAGTCGTTCGAAGATCATCAGCTCTTTTCTAATCGTTGAATATATTTTCGAGGGGTATTTTAAATTGTGAATTTATAGTTATAGTAGTATTGATGGTGATGACCATCACCACACTTGTATACACTTGTGGGTTGAATGTATATTATGTAGTGTTTGCATTAACAAGGGTCGCAAAACAAAGCATTTCAAGCTTTTCTCGCTAGTTGTGATCGTTCTGCTCTTCCATATTTACCTATTTGTGAACTTGTAATAACTTTCAATGTGCATTACATTTTCAACAGGATTAATACCTATTAGTTTTCACTGTTAGATTATGTTTTTTCCTGAATACTAAATCTTACAGATGACATTAACGTGCAAAGAAGAAATTAGTTCTTTTTTAGTTAACGAAAGTAACAGCTTTATAAACTACAAAATACTTAAAAAGTAGAGAATATAAGTATTTCCGCAATGCGTTTAATAAAGCGACATCAAATAAACAATCTAATTTAGGAAAAAGCTCAGTTTTGTCTTATCAGTTCCTGGTGAGATTGCAATAACAAGCCTATTCGTAGGATCGAAAGAAGAATTGAGATTGCAATTGTAATTTTGTGGCAGTTCGAAGCGAGTTAGGTTATAATTTTAAGGACCTTACAGATGAAAAGACTCTAAGGTAACGATCAAGAGAATTGTGTACCTATGAGTATCCCTTGATTTTCATCTCTATGAACACATCTATGCTGTATGAATGACACAAATGAAAAGAAGAAGTATTGACGAACTACCACTGATAACGATCTGGGATTCTAATCGAATGCACATTAGATCCAGGTGACTAACGCCTAATACTTATCTAAGACATATCATTGAAGATGTAAAATATCACTGAAATATTTTCTAGTCATATCCGAGTTTATTTACATATTGTACATCCTAAAAGGATTTCAAAAAGGGTTTAATTCAACCCGGTCTCGTAAAAACTTCACAACAACAGTTTGTCTTTTAAATTTACATGCACTGTTAATGTTGCATTAATGAAGCATGGTGCTGCATCACTAGTATGAAATATTAAAATGGTATATTTTATATTTAAATATTATAAAAAAAAAAAAAAAATACATAAGGACAGACTACGCGGTACCAGACAATCTTATTTGTATTTACTTTTTGTGTAAGACTCACATGACAAATTTCAAAGCTATGTATATCACGTACGTCTTACACACAAAGTTTTTAGAGCTAGGCTACTAGGCTAAGCATTTCTCAGCAAACTATTTTATTATTTAAACATCCTTTTAAGTTTACGTAACAATCGACATGCCAAATTTAAGGCACTTGTTCATGATGTTCTAGAGTTAAAAAAAAATGGAATTGATATATAAATACGGTGCACATTACAATCATAGTCTACACTTACATTATATTAAGAATGTTTTCAACACACGTTAGAAAGCTGAAGAGCTTGTTTTGTGGTGACTTCCACATAGCTAAAACATACTTCATCACCATCGACATGATCACCTATCCTGGTCGGAGGATCAAAATGCCATTTACGCGTATGTATTTACCAGCTCACGAAGAAATAAAAATACCAAAGGAAGGAACTTAACTTGAGTATGACTTTATGTGTGATCTACATCAAATTATGGTGAAACAGACACAGGCTGTTATAGCAGAACTGTGAAGAAATGTGCTGAGTAACGTCCACGGCCATTTAACATTACATAACAACTAATTTTATGTACATAAAAGCTAGACGTAGATATTAGTGAAATTGTTGATTTTTTGAGTATCTGTAGATATCAAACATTAGTGGTAAACCCAGAAGATTTTTTCTTGTACGATTATTTCCTTAAATTTAATTTTGTACTTGCAATGGTTATATACGGGCCACGCTGATGCGAGGTGAGCACATAAAACAATAAAAAACCATCCAACCAACCCAACCTGTGGATGCACCTCTGTAATTGGCGGTTTTCACTTCCGCACCCACTTGACCGCACCCGCATCCTACGAGTTTACACTGCCTTCACCATCTACAATGCAAATCTTAAAACTTACATTTTATTTTAAAAGAACGATCATTCGGTTTATGTGGATAGTTGCTAAGTTCGAACTTAGTCTTAAATTTATGAACCAGAGCCAGTAAGTATTAAAAGTATTTTTACAAACTTTACAAAATAGTGCTAAAGAATAAAACATATTTAATTTAATGAACTCAGAGTGTTAACGACGAAATGATAAAAAAAGATATATTATTTTATTTTTTTTATCATTTTATTATTTAACTTTATTTTGAAAAGATATAATTTTAAAGAACAGGATCGTATAATATATGTAGAAATTATGTTGAACTACGGATTACAGAAATTGAATATTGTTTATGATTAATGAAATTAAATGGAATTTATTTACTAAACAGTTAACCGTTTACATATTTCTGATAACTTTAGCATCCATATCATGACTACATATTATAAAACAAAGTCCCCCGCCGCGTCTGTCTGTCTGTCTGTCTGTCTGTCTGTTTGCGATAAACGGAAAAACTATTGAAGGGATTTTCATGCGGTTTTCACCAATGGACAGAGTGATTCAAGAGGAAGGTTTATATGTAGTATACATGCATATTATTGTAGAGAAAAGTCGAGAAATTCAAAGATTTGGAATCTCATGTCGTAACAAACATATTTTTGTGCGCTTACATTGCAAACGCTGGCTAAACCTTACGAGATAGATCAAATTAATGTACTACGGAATTGTATATCTTAAAAAGATCAATAAAAAGGTCCGCGATGGTATATGTTTATCTCCTAAGGATAACCCACAGTAACCATTTTTATCTTTTACATATTACAAAAAAATATGGGTTATTTATCAAACTATTATAAACAATACAGTATTATTCCTTACCCAATTTAATACATTAGATACGTTGTGCATTTCATGTAGATCAAAATTGCTCTTTACAGCATATCTTTAAAATGAATATCTTAGAAGATATCAGAGATTTAAAAAGCGGGGGCAGAGCGGCTGGCGGGATTTTGATTATACTTTTTTGTTAGATAGGGTACCTCAAGTGTGGTCCCATGTCAAGGAAGTCAGGATCTGATGATGGGATCCTCATAAAATTGATAGAAACCCTCGAAAATTGTAGGAACGAATAGTGTTTCTGTTTACTTTTCATTAGTTTATGAGGTTTTTGCGTTTAGAATCATCATCATATCATGTAGCTGAGCTAATGATGAAAAAAAATCATGTTATAAAAATCTTCACTACATATCACTAAATACTATAAAACAAAGTCCCCCGCTGCGTCTGTCGGTCTGTTCGCGATAAACTGAAAAACTTCTGAACGGTTTTTACTAATAGACAGAGTAATTCATAAGGAAGGTTTAGGTGTATAATTTGTACCCGTGTTTTTGTTGCTAGTTAAATCTAAAATACCATTAAGCGAGCAATTCTTGTATTTATGTATATATATATAATCTGAATCTCGGAAACTGCTCCAACGTATGCAGGGGGTTTCGGGGGCGATAAATCGATCTAGCTAGGTTTCATTTTTAGAAAACTTAAAAAAAAAGCCAAGCAAGGCTCGGTCATTCAGGTACTTAAATCTAATAAACGAAAACGAACAATTCTTGTATATATACAAAATCTCAGTAACGGAAAGGTGTTGTATTTTAAGTTTATCTCTATATATATACATAGGTGACTTTTAAAAAAAAAATGTAATTTTCCGCTTTTTTTAAAAAAGAAGACAGCCGCCCAAGTACTGAAAGTAATAAATCGTTACATTTCTCGCATTTCAATTAAAAATATTTAGATATTATTTACCCATAATATTTGATCGGGAAGCAGCATCACTTCTCCGTTTCTTCACGTCACTGGACCTTGAGGGTTGTGGGTGGCATTATACATATTTGCCGGTTTGTAGTTAGGTACCACAAAACTTTTCTTCCCCAGCTGTTATCGGTTCTCGGAGCAATGTGCCCTAACTAATTCTGTAAGCTACGGCGGTAACTTTGGTTCTTTCACGAATTTTCTCATTCCGTATTTTACCACTTACAACTTTGAATGGGCATAGTTTCATATACCTCGAGCGTTAACCTTATGCCAAATATGAATTTAAATATTATTTACATATTAAGATTTATTAATTTCGTAGAATTGTTTGAGTAAAATAAAATAACATTTAAAAATATAGAATTACATTAAAAAAGAATAATATGAAAACAAAATCATAACTTCATGAATATTGATGATAATGAACTTTACCTATACTAATAAGATGTTAATATTTTCTTCATCATCATCATCATTCATCAAAATTTAAACTCTAACAGATGTCAGCAAGAGCTTAAAAACTTTTAACATTTATAAATACTACTAACATTTATATATTAAATTTAATTACAGTGAAAAATTTCACTGACAACAGCAAGCTCTCCCGAAATACGTGAAGTATTTTCAAAATCAATAATTATTTTATTTAAATTTTATGTTAGACTTTGATTAAGATTGTGTTGATTATTAAGTTATAATTTTTATTAATATTATTTTTTTTTTCTTAAATTGTGTAATGTGACGTATTTTTTTTGCATACTTTGGTTTCCTATAATTGCGAAAACACATGAACCACCGTATTATGTTTAGTTTTTTAAGAAAGATAGTAGTAAGAAGAGTATTTCTTGTTGAAGATTCTAAAATAAATAAACTATTTAAACCGCTCGCTTGGCTCCTGTACAAACATTATTTGAGAACTGAACTCTTTGATAATAAAAATATTCTTCTAGCCGACGTCTTTACGTAAGTACTTCAAGTAAATCCCCACGAACAAAGCGACAGACGTCCGCGGTTCTATTATACAACCCTTGTAAAATAGTTTAGCTTACTCAAAGGTGCCGTTTAGTTTAAAAAACTTTGGAGGTTTTGGTTTCAATATATCCTGTAAGAGGATTTATATCGTAACATTCGATTGCGATTACATAGATGGGGGAAGGTTATTCTAATGTTTCTAATAGACGTGGTCCAAATGATATTGGGGGCACCATACATGTGCACTAAAACGCTTTATGTCGATTTATAGTGATTCAATTTATTTTGTGGCTAGTTATTTGGTTACCACAGTCATAACAACACTAAAAATTATTACCTAAATTTTCGTTAATAATAGTAATAACTTCACATATCTCACACACGGCCGTCTGATCCCAAACTAGGCAGAGCTTGTACTATGGTAACTAGACTGCTGATAAATATACTTATATATTTCTAAATACATACATATTATAGATAAATTACACCCAGACACAGAACAAATTATCGTGCTCATCACATAATTATTTGTCCTGGGTGGGAATCGAACCCACGACCTCTGGCTTAGCAGTCAGGTTCACTAATCACTAGACCAACAGGCCAGATTGAAGAAGAATAATAAAAGTAATGCTAACGACGAAGACACATCCCCATTGATATCTAAGAATAATTTTAGAAATGTTAAAATAATATTAATAATAAAACTTAAGAAAACGGTCTAAGTTCAACAAAACCTAAACAATGCCACTAGAAAGTAAATAATCAGTTGCAAACTACTTATTAATGGACCCATATCTGGATTTTACTTTTGCATATTAATATGTATTTTTTCCCTTTTTCTTTTATTTAAAAGTAAACGCCCGAATTAGGCATATTCCTGTGTCGCGGGGGCTTCACAAACATTTAAACAACGGACACAATAAATACCCAGACTCAGGACACCGTTGATCACACTATGTTTTGTCCCATGTGGGATTTGAACCCACTACAATCGGCGCGTCGTAGAGGCGAGGCGACCACTTAAATCATTGCGCCATCTGTGTAGTCCAATATTATACTTAGGTAAAGAATAAACCGAAGGACGGTTTTTGACTTAGTGGATTTTAATTTCATTTATTCCTTCAAGAATGTGTTTCGGGAAGTAGAACTCAATACAACCTTATGAGAATTTCTGGAAAAAATTACATATTCATGGGTATAAATTAGTAAAACAACGGTCCTGCAGTCAAAAAATTCCTTCGGTGATTGACGAATTGATAAAATCCGAAAAAAAATATTCTGCCAAACAGCCAATTCAAAAAGGCTTCTTTTGCGATTAAGCCGTAGTGCAAAACGTAGTGCTGCTCTTAGTGTGAAACAACGAAGTACCCAAATAGGTGTGCTATCGCTTAAAAATAAAATTTCTTTTATATTTATCCTCGCTTAATATGTGAAGTGAAACTACTTAATATTATTTAAATAGAAATTGCTTGAACCAAGAACCAGCCAACTACTGTACTACAGGTACTAAGACGACGACTTTACAATGACGATAGGAGCCGCGATATTATACCGTCGTACTGAGCCTTCAAACTTATTCAAGGGAATCGGACACAATTCAATTTAGTTCGCAGTGTATTGTGACCAGTGTATCCAAGTTTTGCCAAAAATAAAATTACTAAATATGTATGGCATAATTAGGTTAAGTTTTAGAAAGACACCGTATATCCGTAGTGTTTTTGTTATCTTTTAATGTGATCCAGACTTTACATTGCTTGCATAGTTCCTCTAGTGAGTAGCAGTTTCTATTCCACAAATACACATCTATCCTTTTCACATCATGGATAGACCTGTAGATCTCAAAGTAGTTTGCAAATTGTATGTCTTTCAAAAGTGTCTTGTACTAGTCTTTTCATATCTCCGCTTCAATTTCGCAGTGCAATTTATATGCACTTTGTAGCGGTGGCCGTTCAAAAGCACTTCGCCGCAACCGTTTATTCATGGAGAGTGCTACTGTTAAAAGCCGTTTTTTCTACTGAAGAAGAGTCGTTGATGACGGCGTTCATAGTTAATGAGCAGCCAGTATCCGGCGGGTGTTACCCCGCAAATTGCCCGCTCTTTACAGACTCACCGTTTGCCAACTCGGTGGGAGCCGGTCTTGCGTGAAAGACGTTTCCGACCGTGCGTTATTGTTTACCGCCGGAATGAGTTCCTTTTGCTGGCGCACCTAACGAACACAGAGTTTGCAAGTTGTTGCAACTGCACAAAGATATCTTTTTTTTTAGTGCTACGAACAAAATATAGTGTTCAATGCGAAACCCTTCAAGTTTATAGCCCGTTTTGTGAAGCTGAATGGGCTCTGGCTTTGAATACGTAACATTTTTCCATGTTATGAATTTTTGCCGAGTGTTTACTAGAGAGTTGGCAACGCGTGCGCTTGACGGGTGTAAAAATATTAAAAGAGTGACATGAAGGACATAGTTTACATTCTAACCTAATTTTAATTACGGTAATAACCACTAGTAACTCGGAGAAAAATAAAAATACAATTCTATTTGAGCCTTTGCCAAGTCTACCGGCTGAACGAACATGGACTAGTTTTTATTTTTTTTATTATTGACAGCATATGAGCATCTTTTATAGAACTTCTAAGACCTGACCTCCTGAATGCAATTGTAATCATAGTAAGGGGGCCACCTCCCGGCGGTCGGAAGTTCCTTTGTCGTTGAGTTTAATGCAGTTTTATTAATTTCTATTGTACTTATATGAATGACATGAAATGAGTTTTTCCACTACTAATGATCAATGGGTGATACAGCAATGGACTTGTGTAAACACACTTCGTTAACTTATGACCCGAAGTCGTTTGAACATAAACGCCGTAAATATCTTGTATGCCCACAAGTCTTACTAAAACCGCTCCGGTGAGCCGAAGTTATCCAAATGTCAGATGTCACATAAACAAAATTTGCAACATAATAATATATCCAATAACAAAACTAAAATGTAAAAGTATAGTTAATAGTTATCTGCAAAAAAATATTATTATGTTATTATGATGAAACAGAACAACTCTATAATACACATACAAATAGATATAAATATGTAATTAGGATGCTCCAGTGTTTGTAACAGAGTTTTAAACTACCACCGACACTAACGTTCACTGTCTAAAAATTTCACTGTATTGTACTTAATTAAAATTTTATATTGTATTCTTATATAGACAAATTGTAATCGGCTTTAATAAAAAAAACTTCACCCGCAATATTATTGAAATCATTTATGTTGGTTACAAGAAAAGTGTTGTATTTCTGTTCTAGATTAGGGTCGCCAAATTTCCATAGGGAGAGCGACTGTTTATAGGCACCGGTAACTGCTTATCAGGCCCGCCGGATGATTATTTGCCATTTTAGTAGTATAAAACTAAAACAATATTTGACCGTAAAAATAATTAGTCAACAGTTATAAATTATTGCTTCAAATACCACCTTGCACAATAGGCGTTTCATACACGGCCCGGTATGATAAATGGTTTTAAATTCATTTATAATGAAACATATTACCCGTGAGCATTAGGGTCATTCTTACATATCACGTAGTCGTTAGCTGAAACGTAGGAGTTTAATTTACAGAAACAATTTATTCCACTGCCTTGACATAAAATTGAACGAGTACACAAATACCGTCAAGTTTAAGCAGGGCTAGTGAGTTTTTTTATAGTAACAGTAAGTAGACAAGTTGGTCAGCAAGTTGGTTTAACTAGCTGACCAACTTGTCTATTAATGACAAGTTCAAGTTCAGTTCATAATCAAATGTATGGAAATCATTACCATTCATTTGCTTTCAGAGATATGATCACGTTTATAAGTAGCCTCAAATATTTACTTATAAAAGTTCCAATGAATAGTCTCTGTATAATCCACTTACCCTTTTTGAAGTGAAACTTCTTTAGAATCGTTGTGATTTGAAATTCGATGAAACGAAGAGCGTCAAGATAAAAAAAAAACAAACATATTCATAAATAAGATTTAACCTGCGAGAGAATGAGATAAAATACAAGTTTACAGTGTTAATTAATAAATTAATATATGTTAATTATTATTAAAAACATCTCTGTTAATTTGACCAATAACTTTTATATAAATTATCTAAAATTAAATTTATTAACACTAGTAAATTATTTGTGTTGTTTTTATATTTTATTTCTCGTTCTCCCGTAGGCTACTTTTCTGAAGTTTCACTTCTGCCGTGTGTGAATTGTACACACCCACATTTTTTTATCTAAAAGAATGTTTAACATTCTTCTTATATCTCAGTATATACCAATTTAAAAAAAAAAGTAGCAGAATAAAAAAAAATGCGTAAAAAATATATAAAAGAGGCACTCTATTTCGAAATGGTTTTAATAATACTCATGTTACTAGTAGTACTTCTATACTTTATCAATATAAAAGTTTTTATATGATAAACATACCCATCACATTTCATACAAATCGGCTTAGTAGTTTTTGCATAATAATTCTGCGATCTAAATGTTTGAACAAAATAGATATTTTTCAAATTGTTGCTGAGCTTATTATCTAAGGACTTGAAAATTCAATCCAAATTTTCATACCCATTTTACAAACCCGAAATTTGTTAACTAGGAGAGCCTGTTCCAATGGCATTGCATGTGGAATCGGTCAAGTATGCGAATGTGTTTTCGGTACAGGAGGTCTCTGAGCCGTACAGTAAACTGGCCAGTTTACTGTCATCCTATCATCATATAAACTGAAATCGTCGCAAGCTTAAGGTCGTATCAACTGAAAAGTTTGGCTCTCAGTTTGCCGAAGGCAGCTGGTGCTGCACTGATCCTGGCATAAATATCAGCAGTCAGGATATATTCATCCACGATATGTATTTGCACTGAATGGGTATGAGCCCTCGCCCCAGCATGTTGCAGGCAAATGCTAGACTGCACCTGATTCGTACTTTTTTTCTCGTAATACCTCCCACTAAGCTAAATGTTTTGCGTACTGAGTTTGCATTTGTAGTATATGAGCTTAACTTTAATTAATCTAATTTAAGATAACCTATTTTGGACTTATTCGATTAGTCGTGTGTACCAAGGATTCAGATAAAGAGGTTATCGTACGTATTAATACAAACTGCAAGACTTAAAATCTAAGTTTTAAATGCAATCTAATTTGGACTTGCACTATCTTTCGATCTCTGCTTCATCCATTTAAGCTTACGTATGTATCTAAATATGCTGAAATAAATTTCTAGAAAATATATAAATATTTTACATGAATGGTTTTACAGTTTTTAAATATTTTAAAACTATTGAATATGGTATGTACATAAAATTCTGGGGCTGCTTGTGATTTACCTAATTACATACGTCATAAGTTCATTACCTAACCACTCCCATATTTATACAAGCCACACGGATAAAGGCTATATTTGGTGTAGTTCTGTACAATGCGAAACATTAGAACGGCGGCCATAAATAAATAAAAGTGCGAGTCCGACTCGCGCACCGACGGTTCCGTAAGCAAACAAACTTGTATGTAGATAGTACGTCCAAATGTTCAAATTTGGTCAAGTGATTGCGTTGACTTAGAAGCTTGATTTATATTATATATTAAAACAAAAAAAAATTAAATCGGTCCATAGGTGACGGAAATGTCGGTGAACATACATAAAAAGAAAAAATACATACAGCCAAACATAGAAACTCCTCCTTTTTTGAAGTTGGTTAATTATATAAACCTATCTATTGACTTCGTATTTTCAAAATAAATAAAATGAAATAATGAAGATACTTAAAATAATCAACGTACATATTTGTACATTTTCAGTACGTACCTACCAGGACAATTAATAATTAATTTATCAATTGACGTGTTCGAACTTCCCGTCACATCGAAACATAAAGACAATTAAAGGTGCGAAATTTGTGGTACATAATAGCAATTTACAAATCGCTCCACATGTAAATATTTTATTGCTTCAGAGGTATTTTATAGAAACCGATCACATGAAGCAATAAAAATAAACTATATAGATTGATAAAACAGTTCGAAAGAACAAAGATAAGAATTCGAAATAAAAAATATCAACTTGTCACTTGTCCTTCTCTTTATTTTGATAAGACGATTCTCGCAATAGAACAATATCTTGGGGGTTTTAAAAACAGAATTTACAGAAACAGACACGCATAATAACTATTACTGGTAGATACAGATGATTATTCTATGAGGGGATCGAGCTCACAACATCAGGCTAAGCGCCTATGCACCGTCCGTAATGTTATTACGAAATACCATTATTGCTAAATTAACGACATTGACATAAACAAAAACTAATAATTTTCAAGGGGCTGAACAGATTATTATCAGCAAAAGGAGTTTAAGAGTTTAATTTAGAGTATAAGATCGGGGAAAAAGTTTTTCTTTTTTTATACACAAATTTAAGGCCTTTTTTTTTAAAGTTTAATTACATTTCCGTGGCTGGCGTGAACACATTGACATGTCAACTTGCATTTTTTTTTTATTGGTGCAATACCTCCTACGCATTAGGAATTCATATGAAAAAAATTTACAGTTTCAAATATACATAAATTTTGGAGAAATTGACTTTGGAAACATTTGACATTTCGCATTTTAACGCGTCTAACTTGACAAAACCATTCACATGATTTTGTGAATGAACATCGATATTTTCTTATATCAACTTACACTCGGTCACCAAAAAAAATATTCGTTACTTGAAATCTCAAAATATACATTTAACCTCAAAACTTAAAAATGGCCACCCTGAAAAATAGCAATTTTAGACATGTCAACATATTCACGCCAGCAACGGATTTAATTATAATACAAATGTTCCATTTTATTCGATAACTTGTTACCATCATGTAGGTAGTGATATAATCCCGCTGCTGTAGAAATCTTGGGATTTTTGATCAAAAAACTGCGACAAGTAGTTTTGACAGTTCTCTCTTGATGCTAACCTAACACTACCCAAAGAATTCTGAAAAGACTGAAACACATAAAAACTTGAGGGTGCAAGGTCAGTACTACATGGTGGATGCATTACTAATTCCCAATCAAGTTCTCTCAATTTTTACTGAGTGGCCAAAGATGTGTGTGGTCTGGCGTTATCATGATGAAAGACTAGTCCTTTTCTGTTGATCATTTCGAATCGATGGTTTTACCCAAGTAAAGTAAAAGCAACGACGCCCTTCTAATCTCACCATACACACAGCATCACCTTATTGCATGTTAATCCGGATTTCGCTACAGTCTTTGCAGCTTAACTACCCTTTGACGATGATCTTTTTCGCACGTTCTTATCGTAGGTGTTCCACTTTTCATCACCAGTGATCTTTTCATTCATTACATTCTTTTCAAAAATGGTTCAGTTTCATTATGTTTCAATAGAGAATCGTAAATGAGTATACGATTCATTAGGTTTCTTTCAGTGAGCTCGTGTGGCACCCAAATATCGAGCGTTTTGTATAGCCAGACTTTTTCAAATGGGTTAAAACTGTTTTGTGGTCAATCCTCAGTTCCTCGGCTATGTCGTAACTACTAATATGAAGATCTTGCTTCACTTTTAAAAAATAGCATCGACTTTATCCATATAAGGGCGACCAGAGCGAGCTGCATCTTTGACACCAAAATTCCTGGACTGAAAACGCTTGACCCAACTTTGTGCTACTCTTACTGACATTGCATTAGTGCATAAAGGTCACAAATTTTTTTCGCGGCTTGAGGCGCATTTTCCCTTTTCTGTAATAAATCTTCAGAATGTATCGAATTTCTTCGTTAGATTTACTCATTTTGGCGAACAGAAAAACAATTGAGAAATGGTGATATTTTTTAGTTTTTCTTTTTCTTAATGTCCTATACTTATTGATATTAAAACCAGCCAGATACAAACAGTACAACCAAGAGATTTTTCTTAAATTTTATACATACAAAATACGAAAATACGTTTTTCCCGACCTATATGTACACACTATATGTACACACCATAAACTTAGTACCTATACTTTACGATAGTATAATAAGTTTATGGTGAACACATCAAAAGTGTCTAGGAATTAAATATGTTTTAGAGTATCGCAATTGAGTATTATTATTTTAACTTTTTTGGGTCGTTATTGATTATTTTTACTGAATTTCACTATTTGAGTACGTAAAGAATTTTCTTTAAATTTTTATTAAAAATAGAAAATCAACTGTCAATCAGGATTCCTATAAAATTGTGTAATTTTGCATTGCGTTTTCACAAAACCATTACAATATCTGCATCGGAACTGAAAAAATTACATCTAAATGGAGCGAGGACATCATTTGACACGAGAAGAGATGATGAGAGCTGTCGGAATGTTGCAAGCTGGTTCCAGGCAACGTACTGTGGCTGTCGCTCTTGGCCCTACACAGAGCATCATAAGCCGCCTCTTTACACGCTATCGTATCACGGGCAGCGTGGCCGAGTGACATGGAGGATGATCTCGCATCACCACTCGCAGACAAGAACGGTACATCCAAAATATTGCCTGACGGCATCGTCCATTAGTTACCAGAATTCACAGCTCTTCAGGCTTGCTGATAAGCGACCAAACCATCCGAAATCGTTTACGTGAAGTGGGTCTGCGTCCCCGAAGGCCGCTGAGAGTTCCACCTATAGCACCCCGGAATTGTAGGGCCCGTTTACAATGGGCTCGCGAACATAGAAATGAACGCGAAGAAGACTGCCGCTGTGTTTGCTTTTCCGGTGAATCTCGTTTCGGTATGAGGCCGGATACAAGACGTACTGGAGTATGGAGGACCTCTGGATATTAAGAACGTTTTGTCATGTCATGTTGTTTATGAAATTTTGTTAGGAAGTTCATTCATATGGAGGGGGAACAATAATGGTTTGGGCCGGTTTTTTGATCGGTGGAAAAACCGATCTCATTTGGATCCGGGGCAATCTCAATGCTCAGATTTATGCGAGGATTGTTTCAGACGTGATCATACCTTTGCGAAGCCGGTTGGGTGATTCATTTCAATGTACGTCCACACACGACTAGAGTCGTAACACACACTCTTGCCGATGTTCGCATCGACGTTCTGCCGTGGCCTGCTCAATCGCCAGACCTCAACCCAATTGAGCACGCATGGGAGATGGTCCAAAGAAGAGCACTACCGAGTATGGATGCCGTGCATACAACACAACAACTTTTGACTTATTAGAAAGAACGTGGGTGGCCATTCCTCAAAGTGATTTTGTCATTTTTGTCTTTTTGACATTAACTTAAGTTAATTTCCTACAATTTGAAAAAAAATCATTTTTTTTATTTGCAACTTAAACATTAGGAATTAAAGTAAAAAGCCAGTCTGGAAGACTAGATTTGGTAAATTTTAATTCGAAATTTTTTATAGTGAAAATGTACTAGATCCCTAGACACTTTTGATTTGTGTATATAGTTGAGCTATTTGTCAGTTACAATGTTGTAGATGCAAAGAGACACAAACAAGGTTGTCAAAGAGCACTCTTTTCATTGGTGATCTAAAATGAAGAATATCACTCTTGACTAAAAAATCAACACAAATAATTTTAGCTTACTGAGCAGGATTAGCGAGAACAGGAATAATCAGTGAACTATGTTTATAGTAATATTTCTTAAGAAGTAGTGAATAGGTACGACATGATACCATGACATGATATTTTTTTCATTTTCAATACGTAGGTGCGACACCTATGCATTGAAAATATAGATTTATTAATGACAACCTGGGAGACCGAGCTTTGCTCGGTAGCTTTTTGTAAAATCGCATTTTTTTTTTGTAAAATTGCATTTTTACAGGAAATACAAATAGGCAGTTGAACTTAAAATGCAAAACTGTGTCTGTATACAAAACTTCATTAAAATCGTCGTAGCTGTTTCCTAGATTCAGATTATATATATATACATATATACAAGAATTGCTCGTTTAAAGGTAGTACCATAGTTTAATACGAATAACCACAAGTATGGTTTATTTATTTCGACACCTGAAAAATCTCGCAAGATTTCCCCATAAATTTTTATGATCATTATCGTACAAACATATGTACATTGAAGTGCGTCCGGTCTAAGAGCGCTATACGTCCGGCGTACACGTTCCGTGTTGAATAATTCGTGATTGCTTATTTTCAAACTGCATCGATTGTGTGTCGGCATACCATCGGCATATTTCGACGTCGAGTGATTAATGTATTTTCTATTATGGCAATTGAACGCAGAGCGCATGCGACGAATTGTATTACTAGAGGATCGCTTGACGAGATCATACTGGTTCGTCAGTCACACGAGTAAAGTGTCTGTTGTGCTTTTAATATCAACGTGTGTTCACTCTACTGATGCGCTTTCATACCGCTTCATGTGCTACGAACGTTGAACGAAATTTTGTTGTATGTACTGTGTTATAGTTCACCTAGAACATGACCGCTAATAGTTACGACCTCGGTAAGTTTGTTTTTTTTAAGATTTTTTTAAGATGTGAAAACGAAAGTATAATGTATGTCGAATTAAGTGGGACCCTATGCATGTACATAGATAAAAAGAAGGTAAATAATAGTACATATTTATTTATAAAAGTCGACGGCTAGACACTCTATTTTATTTATTAAATAATTATTGGTAATAGTTAAGGGTTTTCACGAAAAGAAAAAAAAAAAAACTAAAATATCCTGAAATTTGAAAGCAAAGAAACTTAAAATTTGAAACTTATAAAAAGAAGTGCGAACCTACGTAAGTTTTAAGTATTAATATAATTATAAATAAGCATTTTACTATCCCAAAGCTTCCTAAACGTTTAATAACGTATCAGGTAACGTAATAAAATATCAGGATATTCTTTAATTGAACTTATTTTTTTTAGCTATAGTAAAAGGAATAACTTTAACGACTTAATAGTTATTAATAGTGTTACTTTAACCAGTGTCTATTACAACTAAACACCTTCTTAGGCATAGCTTCTATATGTATATGAATACTTGTTTTACTACCAAATTGACATCAAACATAAAGTTAACATGTGTAAATGATATACTAGTATTGATTAGTATATATTAGTATTTGTATTTGCTTACAATTCGTACCGAATAGTAAACATATTTCATCTCACTGGCGTAGACGTAAAATGCGTGTCTCTGGTATTGTGCCAAATTCAGCCCAGACCTTCCGTGTGATCATCTGACCCTGATAACAAGTGACGCATTTACTATAACAGTTATATATTCAATTGGGAAACATATGTATTATTTTCCTGTAATGCATAGAATATTTATTAAATTATTTCCTTAAAATGTTTTGTGATCGTGGTGAGTGTCGCGGTTGTGAGTTTTTATAATTTATTTTTTTGTATACGGACATTATCAAAGCAGTTTTGGTGTATTTCAATTAATTAGTGTTCTAAAAATAATATTGAAAGCATAGTAGTTTTGCATGGAACAATAGAAGACCATTATTGTTCATATATGTATGTTATTTTTAAGTACAATGGCCATCCATACCTATATATAAACTTCAAAACCAACATTCCATGTATATATACGTGGAATGTTAGTTTTGAAGTACGTTATTAAAACAACCTTTTTAAAAGCACAATAGTCTTAGACATCAAAATAATAGTTAAAGTTATATAAACAAAAACAATTTCAAAATACATATTTGTTGATTTTCGTTCGTTAATGCGTCTGTTACTCAATAAGAAAATAAAATTAGTGCTTGTACTTTATTTAGATCCTACTAATATTATAAACGTGAAAGTTTGTGAGGATGTATGTATGTATGGATGTTTGTTACTCTTTCACGCCAAAACTACTGAACCGATTGCGATGAACCTTGGTATGTTGATAGCTGGAGACCTGGATTAACATATCGGATCGGGATTTACGCGTGAAACCGCGGGTGAAACCGCGGGGCGCTGCTAGTTAGAGATATATTTAAGTTTCAGAATTACAACACAAATAATATTAAAGGTATATGTATTTAATTTAACGTCGAGTCATCACCGTTTAAGGCTGGACATGACTTTATCATACAAACGTAGAGCTAAAAAGCTACCTAGTAAAGCTCACTGATAGCTTTTTTGGACAACTGTATGTAGATTTTCAACAAACTCGTGAAGAGTTTGATGAAAATCTCCGGATTGATTGATTTAATTCTAAAAATGATTTTACTAATAGACTCTAGAATAGGCTCTGTACATTATACTTGAATAAACCCAATTGTAAATTTTAGTAGGTAAAAATGTATCACCGACTTTAATGCGCCTAAATCATGGTACACTCAAACAAGCTGTAGTTAATTAACAGGGCTTGGATTTCCCGGCAATAGCCTGTTCAAGTTACGACCCTGCCTTTTGGAGCTATTGCTTAAAGAAAAGGGCACTTTTCCTTCCAGTGCCTTCCCTTGTTGAATATCTTTACCTTTCAAAATACTCTATAATTTCCCATCTTTTTCATTCCCAAAGTGCCCGGTTGGCGGCAATAGTCTTGCCCCCTATTACTTGGATCCACATAGACAAAATTATTGTTGGCAAAATTTGGTTATTTTATACGCCTTTGGCTACTGGGGATACAGGTGTGAGTGTATCTATTCATCCCTTCATTTTCCACCCTTGCAGCTAGAAAATTTTCTTCAAATTTAAATATTAATTTCAAATACGCTTTTTTTATGGTATCAGGGGCAAATGAGCAGACGGGTCACCTGATGGTAAATGACTACCGCCGCCCATGGGCACCTGTAACTCAAAAGTCACAAGTGCGTTGCTGCCCTTCAAGGTGGGAGTGGGGGAAGAGGGGGAGAGGGGGGAAGAGTGGGAAGAGGGGAGAGGGGCATTAGGGGGGAGGAGAGGGGGTAGAGGGGAAGGACGGGAATAGGGGAGAGGAAAGGGTTAGGGCCTCCGGTAACCTCACTCACGCGGCGAAAGGCAATGAAGCATTGCTTCACTGCCGGTTTTCTGTGAGGCCGTGGTATCGACTGGAGTCGAGCCAGCCCAAAACGTGCCGAAGCATGGCTCTCCCACGTTAAGCTTTCGTCACCTGTCACGATATCATAGACAGCCAATGACTGTCCTCCATTAGACTTTTTATCATTTTACGGCGACACGCAGTAGTTTCTGGTCTTCCGTGAAATCATGCGGTATCCATGGAGTGCAAAGCTTCCGAACCTTCGGATACACATATAAAATGTTTTGCACTCGGCCTATTCCAATGCCTAATACAATACGAATATGCTGACAAGTAATTTATTTGTTAGTTTCAATTAGTTGTCATACAATATTAACATTGGATTCTGTAACTGCAGTCGCGGGCTAACCTTCACGTACATCGTCATAGAGATGATCACGTCCACGTCTAAATTCTCCAAGCCACGAATACACAGAGCTGCAACATGGGGGCTTTCTCACGCATAATAGACCGTTTTTTAATCTAAATACGGAAACAGAGGCCTCAACCAACACTAACACCAACACCAACATAGAGGATTCTTCACCAAATGCCAATTGAAGTATCTGGCAACTCTTTTGTTGGCGTAAGCCACAGCGATAATCGTAAAAAATCATGAAGCTAAAATTTTCACGAGTCAAATTCATTGTAATACACAGAATTTCTAAAGCATGCTACAATTAAAAAGCAAATAACAGTATAATAAAAAAATTAACATGTTCCAAGAGAGTTCCATTTTCGAATTTCATAATTGCTTTTTGAATTATAAGTAGGTGGTTCTAGAAACTTTTAGTATGCTCCACGTAATATACAAATGAGAATCCATTCAACTGTTGGTTCTAAAATGATCCCTATGTGCAACTGATTTTACTAGTAATATAAATCATATTTTAATAACTTCAAGCGATAAATATAAATCAACATCATTTGATTCTAATGCATGCAACAGGTTAACGACTCGAGTGATTTCGGACAATTCAAATAATTAAAGTTACCTTGGAACAGACAATATACTCGTAAATAGACAATGGTCATTCAAAGTGGCACTTTCATTAATAACATGCTATTTCTTTTATGTTCATGGCTTCATATCAGGTTAGTCATAATATTTCTATCGTAAAAGCTATTCCCGTTTTAGTATCAAATGTATAAGAGTATATAACAATCACCTCTAATACTCCACATTCCTATGTTGACCTCTGCTATTAATGTCAAAACTTTTCTCGTCTCAAACAGTTAATAATATAATTTAGAATCCTTTAACTGATCACAACTGGTTTATGTTTATTAGCTTTTAAAAATGTGTAAATATTTATATGCACTCGGATGAGTTACATAAAATGGAACAAATAAATGAATACCTGTCCTCTACCTAAATACATACTCGTTCGTACTATCTTAAGATATCGAAACTGGTTATAAACATATACTGTCAACCGGAATAGTACATTGATAATAATTATTAAGATTACCCGTGTATTTTAAATATTGCGCAAAAAGTTAAAATAAATATTAAAATATTATTATAAAACAAAAAAAAACAATAAAAATAATACCTAATTTATGTTTTCTCTAAGGGACAAGACTTTTTGGCCTGAACTTAATGGACTTCCAGTTATCCTAGCAGAAACAAGCACGAGACGATGGTAGGGTGAGGTGATGAACTGTGTCCACAGGGAAAAAATAACTAACTCCCAGTGTAGTCTTTAGATAATACCATTCTTAATAGTTTAGCGGCAACGTCTGGAGTGGCCTACTATCCGGATCTTATGTAAATTGGTCCATTACCGTGCGCTTAGACATTTCGCTTAGTGATAATTGGTGTCAAGCATAATATGAACCATAACAGGGTATATCTTGTCCATTCCCTAGAATTTTCATCTAGTTTTGCTCTTTTGTATCCCGCTTTGCTAAAGTAAACTTATAATACTTCTAAGTGCTAAAACCAATTTAACCAGAAGTATTTCTGATGAAATTATTTGTCAAAACAGTTAACTGCCTCTGAGACTTGCTGACTGTCATGCTCGTTGTGTTATGGGGTCTTTATATGCCACTGCTGCGACGAGTGAGAACCCATATTTTGTTTCAGTTATAGGGGCTGATTTTAGCCGACTACATAGTTCAGATACAAACAAACACCTTAATAAATCATAAGGAATCTGTACCTAAAATATTATTATTTCTATAGTACCTATATCATGTAACCAAACAGAAAACAATTACATGTTTATCAATCTTTGTACAAAAAAATGCATAAATACAGTGTACTTTTTATACAAACATTTACAGTTTCGTTATATACAAGGTGTAAGTAGTACCGTACCGAATCCTGAAACAGTGTATTCAGACCATGATTCTGAGTGGAAAATCATTGGAAATTTCTGCCGGAAAATTCATATATATTTTTTTAGTTTTTTGCTTAAAAGTGATATCACAATGAGTCAACAAAACATTTTACCAAAAAAAAAATCAGTAAATACCCCTTTCGGCCAAAAACTACAATGTAAAACATTTATGCAATCAGCTGATTCGACGGCGCCGTGGCTGATGGTCATTCACCGTACCGCACAGGACGCGTGTTGCGTCACACTGCGTAGTTCAAAATCAAACTATTGACTGTAAATCCTTATTCTCGCATTTTTTTGCATTGTGAAAAGTATCTAAAGAAAGAAGTTTTTGTAAGTTATTCAGTGATACTCACACGTTGTATAAAACTTTTCTAGTTTTATGATTGTATAATTTAATCATTTTATGAAAAAGTTAAAATTTTAATGGGTCTCAAGGGAAACCAGATACGAGGCAGTCTGTACTTCAGTTCTTCGGGAAAACCATGGTGGCAAGTGATTAAAAAATTGGACCGTCAACCAATCAGCCTATCGTAGTCATCGGAATATTAGCCGCTCAGAACGAAGTACATGTTTCTTCTATATTTTAATTAAAACTAAAAAGCACTGTAGTGCTTAAACAATAATTTGTAGTCAAATCCAACAGTATTAAAGAGTAGCGCTTGATTGCTTTTGAGCTCTAGTTTCGGAAGCGCCATGAAAATCACGGCGCTTTGTCGTTTTGATCAACGAACTGTTAAAACAATTTGTTTTCATAGATTTAACGCCAAGCTACAAAACAGAACTGACAAATAGTTTATACCTAAGAAGCTTTATTCGAATTCAAACTCAGTAAATAGTACTTTTTGTAGTAGTTTTGCCAGTTTCTATTTTTTGTAGAATGCATCGCGGTATCCCACTAATATTATAAACGTGAAAGTTTGTAAGGATGTATGGATGTATGGATGTTTCTTACTCTTTTATGCAAAAACTACTGTATGGATTTTAACGAAACTTTACAATAATATAGCTCTTACATCAGAAAAACACATGGGCTATAATGACCGATTTGAAGAAAACTAAAAAAAAACTGTTATACCCAAGATAATGAAATTAAATAAAGACAAACTAAATACTTCTATTGTGATCGAGTAATTCACGTGTTATCTTGTTACAGGTGTCCTAAGTAGGTACAAACCAGGTGTCAGTTCTGCGTGCCTTTTTTATTGATCTATGATGTGCTTAGGTAATGGCGGCGCTGCCAAGCCAAAATTATGGTTTTAATTTATTATTTTGTGTTGGCTTTAGTAAAACTTACTGATGAAATGTCACACCACAATTATGTTTTCTCGGTCTTAAATGACTTGTACACGTTTTAAAAACACAATTAGGCATTTTTTTTTTTTGATAACTAAAAGTAGATGAAATACGTTCGAGTGCTGCTGAGCGTAAACTCCAACTGATATCACTGCGGTGCAAGGACCGCAGTTCGCGTTACAAACTTTTTCTTCGCGGTGTCTACTCTATACGCTAGAAATACTCACTCAGTGATCGTAGTCCACTGCTATACATAGGCTTCTCCCAATGCACGCCATAGCACCCGGCATGCCTTCCGCATCCCGTCGATCCCTGCTACCTTCTTCAGGTCATCGGTACATCTGGCTGGGAGGCGTCCTACCTTTCGTCTACTGATACACGGTCTACACTCTAGGAATTATAAAAAAATATATTAAATTAAAAAAATTGAGGGTACTGATGTTAAATATTGCCAGAGGAGAGTATGTCTTTGGCATGGCACACATAGACGAGACAGCATTTACATACCACAATACCTGCTGCTTTTAACAAGAGAACCGCATTCCAGAAAATCAAAATATCTAAGAATTTCATAACCATCGGCTTTAGCAATGGCGTTCTCATTGCCCTCTTAACATATTTTAATTCAAACTTTTTTGTAGTCCTAAATTGAAGTAAATTTTGCTGTCATATCATTAATGACATTAAACTTCAATAAAATTCTTCTAAGTGTAAACTATAAACCTGCACAATTCACGTAAAATTCGCTTATCATTTCGTTGAACCTGCGAAACAATAATATACGCATGTAATTATAAATATATCTGATTCCATTAATTAGACAAAGTATAGAATGTTGATGAACTATAGATTCGCCACTTGAATCTTTGGTACCTTTAATTAATCAATTTTTATACGTACCTAATAAATTAAAAGTGATTTAAAAGATAAGATCTTCTGGACATAAGCCTCCATCAACTACGCCGTAGTACTCAATAGCACTTTTGCTTTATAGAGAACCATCGCTAGCAGCTAGGTCTGTATTTTGAGGAATTATTTTAGCACCGCATCGCAGACTACCACACGCCTAGAAAGGTTGAATGCAGTACGCTTCGATAGAAACTGTTATTTTTGCAAGGTCGATAAATCGTTCTTGAATTACCTGGTATTGTATACCTGAATAGGTTACTACGTTCATAGTTATCCATCTGGCAAGTGGTAGAATTAATTCAGTGGTAGTAATCAAAAATCAATAAATAGATATTGCCCATTAGGTTCGATTATCCATACCTAGACGATATCTCTTATTAATGTAACTCGTATTAAATTTAATCCACAACTTAAAATGTGTGCCAAAATATATTAACAGGTAGTGAATTTATACAATAAATCATCTTTACGTCCCAGTGTTATTAGTTTAATGTTTATTAAAGAGTCGTAAATATGGCTAAGTAATACTAATTATTCAAAGTAACTGCTCCCATATCTGCAGCCAGGGAATAGTTATTTCTGATATACATACATAGCTGGTAGTGTCAGCAGCGGTATGCAGGCAGCAGCTAAAAGGGAAAAGTGTGGACACTGCCTTGGAGAACACAACTCGGATTAGTCTTAGCCATTACAATTTCAAATACACAGCCTTTACATAAAAATAGGTACACAGCCTTTAAAATTTGCACTGTTTACCTCTTAAAGGGACAATTTGGAAAGCAGGAAAATCTGCTTTAAAAGATATTAAAAAGTTTAATGTAGTCGTAGGTGCAAAATGAAAATTCCCTCAATGAAAATCACAATTTTCTTTTCTACTGTCTGATTCCAAAATCAAAGACCTAACTGAATGGAAGGGAGGTGTATTTAGGCTCATTTTTAAGACATTGTGTTGTATTTAATTAATAACTTTAAGTTGAAAAATAAAGTCTGAAAGTAAAGAGAGTAATGAAATAAAAAAATTGTATTATGAGTAAACCACTCATTTTAGCTTTTTTTTCCGTTCCGTTTCTTCTGTTCCGTTTTGTCCTCAACTATCTATCTAACGTCGCTGACGGGGTCCCTGCCGCGAGGTAGTAAACGGGCTCCTTCTACTAACTGGACAATATCCAGACACACACAGACAATACCCCTTCGTGGGTTTATTTATTTGAGTGTATTTGACTTATTTGTAAAAAGAAAATTCGTATGGGACTTTTTTACTTGTTAGCTGCAATTCTGAAGTTTCCCAGAAGTAATGGGAATTAGTAATCAGCATCAGCAGCTAAAACAAAGCGCTTTGTGGTTGGCTCTTGCAAGATCGCATAACTTTTAACCAGTGAGCTGTCGTTTGTCAAACTACACAGTCAGACAGTCCTAACTCTACATCTGCGGTTTTTTTTACAATTTATGTCACTTTTGAGTTTCCCTCTCCATGTTGATCTTTACTCTTCGACTTCTTCAAACGTAGGTTGACAAGATTAACTTAGAAATTTTTTTCACAATCTCAGGTTCCCACCAACATTTCACAACACTTTTTTGACCCAGGTTTCCTTATACTGACCTATCTTAAAAAAATCGACTCTGTACAACGTATAGTTGCAGGTGATGTTCATATAAATGTATGTACCTCGGTGATCGTTTTTTTAAAGCATTTTTTCAGGAAACACTATGTAGGTATATAGATAAACTTAAAACGCAACTTACGTAAATACACAATTTGGTCAAATTGTTAGAGCCGTTTCCGAGACACACGAAATATGTTTATACACATATGTATGTAAAATAATTGCTCGTTTAAAGTTGTTAGATAGAAACCAATAAGAGAGTTAGTTTATAAGAAATTAATTTTGTTATTTTGTATTTCAGATAAAAATGAGAACAGGCCGAACAATGTGACAACATTTGAATTAGGATCCTCCAAAACGTGAGTAAGTACATGTATGTGTATTTAATTACGTAGACTATTTTACTAAACATGTATACAGTTATTTGTGTCTGAGACATGTCTATATAATTTCATTTATTACAGACAACACAATGTGAAAGAAGAAACGATAACAGTCGTGGGAAAGTTATTACAAGTACTGCCATCCGTTTACGAATTAAGACAATATGTCGGTGTCTTGCTTTGCGGTGAGTAGGTATTAAGGTACTGTATAATTATACAATCCTCGTAACAATATTAAGTTGAACAATAGTGTATACAAGATTGCAATCTGTATGTATTTAATTGTTAATTGTAATCCAGAAGCCTGAAGAACAGAAGAAGAGATGATAATTAATCTGGCAACACTGAAATATAGAGTGTTCACAAAGAAATTTACACTTTTAATCCTTATTATTCTTTAATAAAAAATGAACAACCAATTAGCTACGAACGCAAGCACATCAAGTTATCTTAAATGTCCTTTGATATTATTTATATTCAAAAATAGAAACCACTTTGTGATAAGGTTATTTATGTATAAATTAGGGAAGCTGTGGGATTTTTACTATTACTATGGCACTGTAACCAAAACTTAGACACACCAGTGATGACTGATGACATTACCAGTTAGTCTGTGATCACTTAGAGCCAGCTTGGCTCACGCACAAAGTCTTGACCAGCACTTTTATCAAAAGATTTTCAATCGAAACTCTAATCACACTTTTAGCAGATACACTATTGTGGACACTATTTTTAATACCAAACATTATCAAAGTAGCATTAGGTGAGATTTGATGACTTTTTATTGGAATTATTTACAGTTTTAGAGGTCACAGCTTGTGTGGTTCTGCCAGTATGTTTTTTTTTATATATATATATATTATAGGGGGCAAACGAGCAAGCGGGTCACCGTTTATCGGTTATGCACATCTCTCATCGCTTATGCCTAGCTTTAAAGGATCCTGAATTTAGCTGAAGGCTCAATTGTTACTTGTGCAAAAGCTTTCACTGCAGTTAATTACTATGAAAGGTTCCACTCCCTTAAAAAAATAAATGTGAAATAATGGCAACCTTTGTTATTTTACCCAATTTTAAAACATTCCGAATTTGTAAGGAAAAAATTAAAACGATATTTTAGTAATCTAAATAAAAGTAGTCCACTAAACATCCAATTTAATAGAAGGTTGAACACATCAGATTTCTGTACAAATTGGAGCCACCGGATAAGGTAGGTATCATTTGATTTGGAGGAAATAAGGGAATCTTTTTAACCGACTTCAAAAAAGGAGGAGGTTTTCAATTCTACTGTACTTTTTCTTTTTTTTAATTTTTTACTAACTTTCGACTGGGTGAACCGATTTTGATGATTCTTTTTTTATTTGAAAGCTGGTGCCTTCCGTGTGGTCCCATTTCAGTTTGGTCTAGTTCTGACAATGGCATCCATGAGAAAACCTTAAGTCTTTTATGGAATAGGTCTTTTTTTGAAGGTTGGTTTTTTTTTTAATTATTAAAGAAAAGTATTGTGCTCATGAAATTTAGAAGTTACTGATAATTTAGTGTTTGTGGTAAGTTCCGCTATAAATAGACACAACATGCACATATTTGGCTTACAATCCCTCATAAAGGATAACGTACTGTACAGTAGGTATATTATTATTGTGCAAGTCAAGTCATAATCAAAACAAATAACATGAAATAACCGCTTTATCGCACCGCTCAAATCATCACGATACATAATGAGAATATTAAATGACGTCACTCGATCTTATCTAAATAACGGAATAAAGCAAAAAATATATATAAGATCGTGGCTTATACCTTACCTTGTTTATCTTACGGTATTTAAATCATTGAGTGTTAATAAGACACCTATGTAAAATTGTATCTACTAATGTAAAACTAAACTGTATTAAATTGGTCTTATGTCTACATACGAAGACTACGAAATACCTACTTAATTTAAAGGCATTTTCAATGAAGCATGAAGTATGTCTTTTATGGATATTTTATAGATATTGAAATTAGGTACTTAAAACCATATACGTAACTGCTTTTATTTCTCTATTAATTATATTTTGAGGAATGAATCAATCAAGCAGCTGTTGAATTAACTGTTGAACATGGACACTTCCAATGTGCGTCATAGCACCCGGTCCATTCCAGCTACCTTCTTCAAGACCCAGCCAGATGGACTGACGACCATTATTATTATTAATTTAGGTGCCTAGTGCTACCTTGACCATTTCTGGTGTGTTGTAGCGCACTCTTGCTTTATAGTTCACTGTTCAGACTTATGGCTTCGATAAACCTCCAGATCTTATCAGCAGTGAGTGTTTGTATTTCCTGCAGTTGCATGATATGCAACCCTAGGGTAATAATACGGTACCGCATTAGTGGGCCATAAAAGCATAGAATATACATTGCAGTTTCTTCTGGTTCTCGTCAGAATCTGCATACTGTGGTCTCGCCCACCGACCATTAATTAATAACCAGAGAACGCCTAGTGGTCGAATTTCGACCATATTTCATTTTTGGTTTATTTAATTGACCAGTACTTGAACGGTCATTGTATGGCCTTACGTACTATGGTCACGTCAACATAGTTATATACTGCTTGATTGCCCCTATACCATTAAAAAAAAAAGTTGCAGCTAAAGAGAAAGATATCTCTTTTGTAGTCTGAATCAGTTATGATTCTAAAAAGAGTGAGATTTTACCAACTTTTTGATCCTCGCACCAACTTCATAAATAAATTTTAAATAGCAAAATATAAAACTTAAGGTTTAAAATGCATAATCTCATTTTAACAATTACATTGATGACAGTCAGAATCTTCTATACAGGGTGTTATAGAAAGGTGTGGTTAAATTTTAAGAGCGTTACGTGTAGCCGACAAATAGTTGATTTATCTTGGAAAATGGGTTTTTCTTCTAGAAACGCTTTTCTTAATGTGCACCTTTCTAAACAACACATTATGAATTTTCATGTCAATTTCAATGATTTTGTTTTTTTTTTGTATTTCTATTATGCAGATATTTTCAGGAAAATCTGGACATTCCATCAACTTTCTTGGCAATGAATCTTCATTCATGGCAGCCTTCTCTCATACGAAATGTTACCTTTATCGATCAATTTTCAAGTTTAATTTTTTCAGTTGCAAAATAAGATTTCTGTATAAAAAATCACGAATTTTCATGAAATTGTTAGCGCTTTACGTACGTTGTCTACTATGCGACCCTATAATATGACCACACCTTTCTGTAACACCCTATAATATTATATTAATACGTGAAAGCCATTCTTTGTACCTACACATTTTTAAGAAATTTCGCGAATTGAGGAATGGAATAGAGGGCGATACAAAGAATGACCGCCAGCGTTACGCTGCCAACCCTCACTAGGTATTGCGAGTATCTATAAGCTCCCGCAACAGCTTACTGTTTTATGACGATGATAATCCTAATTTTTGCTTTTGACAATATCTAGATCCAACTTCAAGTTTTAACCACCAGGCTTTGGCTATATCTAGTTGTAGACAGTAGAAAGAAGGCTATACCTAGTTTTAGCCGAATGCAACCGGCTATTACACCTAGTATTAGACATGTATAGAAAGAATACACATAAGTTTAACCAACTGCTAATGACCGCACCTAGGTTTGGCTGGCTAGAACTAGATGTAATCGTACTTCGGCTTTTAGCCGTATATACATTCGTATATACGGCTAAGTACGATTAATTCATAAATTTACGCCAACTTATTTAATTATACAAACGTAAATATATTAACGGAGGCAATAGGCACAATAGAGGGCTTTATCGCATAAATTTATTTTTAACAGGCGAACTACCAACATAATTTATTTAAATTTAAGAGAAAGCAACTGTGACATTTACTAAAGAACTAGACATTCCGAATTGCGTTAGTCTTTAAAAAAGATGTCCCAGACATTCAAATATTCTAAAATTGCAAATATATTGCGTAATAAAAAAATAATTGCCAGCAGCCGCTCTCCATCGTGTTTAATAGTTACTTTCTGCCATTTGATTTCTCGACATCAAAGGTATTTATTTATTTTGATTTGCACCGATTATTGTAATGGGTAGACCGAAGACCCGTCATAATCCGTCGCCTCTTGGAAGTTATATTTATATGATTAGATATTAATATAAGCTATATGATAAATAATGACGTATTGTTATTGTGAATTGTCTCACCGTTATTAAAATGATGTCATTACTGTTACGTATATGAATTTGTCTAAAATAAATAAATAACTAGAAAACTTTTTATTTTATTGTCATAGAGATGTGACTATATATTATATATATACATACTATATTATTTATACTACATATTATTATATATATACTATATAAATAAATTATTATTCTGTGTTAAAGCTTTCATGGCTGAGCGCCATTAAAACTGTAGCAGAACGTATATATCGCAGGCTTCAAGACAGAAGGGCGTATAAGCATTAGCCCTACTTTTCAGGACACGAAAAAAACGTAATAAGTTTTTTTTAATGTATCCCTATAACTAAAAATTTGTATGTGTCTATGAAAGAACTTCCTTAATTACGTGAAATCCTCATCTTATTTGTAAGTATTTAAAAACTCTCAATATTGCATTTACTTCCAGTTGGCTCGACAATTTTAACGAAAACGTATGTCATTTCTTCTCAGAAAATGCTTTTATCGAATGGGCGTATAATAAAATACGTGTTTATGCAATAAAATATCTAAAAGAAGAACATCTGAACTGAGTACAGTATCGTGAAATGTCATTAATCAATATTTTTTTATATAATTAAATGCAGTAAATCTACCATTTTTTAATATTGCACGTCCATATGGCTTGTCAAAAATATAAAATAAGATTCGTCCCAAGACAGACGTAAAGATTAGTTGGGTAGACGTTTCACTATTTGGGGTTAATTTCGATGGTAATGAAATAAAACAAGACACTCAAAAATTGTTTAAAATATTATTACCTCCTTAAAAAAGGAAGTTGTGTAACAAATTAACTTTTCAAACAAAAACTTAGCATACGGTACGTCTTTCTGGCACGAAAATAATATCTGACTTCAGTTGTACGTCTAAAAGTATTTTATTAATTTCTTCTAAGGCGATTTACCAATTTTTAAGAAAAAAACAGAGGTGGTGTATCAATAAACTTATAAATGATTGACGTAATAAAAAAAAAACACATTTTTTTCTATACGCCCTTCTGGCTTGAAGCCCGCGATATGTAAGTCATTATCATTATAATTATTTCCTTATTTTATCAAACTTATAGGAAAGGTAATATTTGCTAGTATGCATCTACCTAATGCTCATGTAAAGAGTAGATTCATGTCAGTAGTGTACCCGCAACTTCTTCTTACAAGTGCAACATGATAGGATTATCCCTATGGTGTTGCACTTGTATTTCCTGATCGCGTTAATTCCCTTATAAATACATAACATAGTTAAAAGTTAGTATTAATGATTATTATATATAAACCAGTGTTGTATACTAAGAGTGGAAGGAAGGAAGATCAATTAGGTAGCTGTCCCAGTCTTCGCTAACATTAAAAGGAGTTTCCTTGAAATGGCTTTCATTTCAGACAATAACTTTCACTGAAACCTTACACTACTAACAGCCAATTTCTCAATATAAATTACTTTCAAACAACTTTACAAAATGTTTATTTGATTATTTAACAAATATAATTCATTTAAAATTTCAATGTTGCTTTTTACTAATAACAACAGTGTTATGCCTACCCACAGTAGATCGAAATGTACCTATTTATGTACATACATGTATCATGAACCTGTTATTGTATGTGATACGTACATATCTGTACATACAGTAAACCAATTTGGGTAAACGATATTACATTTGCTGTAGACGTTATCAGGCTACCGTGTCTGAAATGCAAGCTTTGCCGTAAATATATACCAAATGCAAACATTGACACTCATGAATCCTATACCTTTTAAAGGGATTTTATAACTACATATTCATTATGTACTTATACGGGAATTAACGCGATCACGAAAAGGTATTACATACCTCTGAATTTTGCCTGACGTTTCGACCAGGTTGCACTGGCCGTGGTCACAGGCTGACTGGCTCAGCGGTGCACGCCCTCCGTCGTCGAGATCGTGAGGTAGAAGGTTCTCATCCACCCGCACATTTCCGATATTTTTAATATTTTGATTTCGCCATGTACCGTCACATACCATACTAACAGTGTCCCTATTCTCTAAGCAAACCGATGTGCCCTTATTCTGGTGTTCACCCGACTGCGCATAAAAGCGAGGTGGCATGTTTTTTATCACTGGATTCCACGCTGTTGATAATTTGAAACCATCTTCCCGATTGAAAGTTTTGCGTTTTTTAATTTCAATCGCTTCACGTACAACTCTTGAGTAAAAGTGACGTGGAGAGGACTTGCGTACGGTGAAACTCAATCTAGTGATTGGTGCCCGCTTCGAGTGCATGTTCTGCAGTCGCTGATTTGCTAATCGCGACTTCTTCCGCATGGAATAGTGTATTTATATCGAATCAACAGCCTAAAAAATAAGTTTCAAGCTCCTTGCTCTAAATATGACGATACTTCCATACAACTTTTCACCCCCACCTTTCAACCCTTTACACCCGTTTTTTCGCATTAAAAGTAGCCTATGTCCTTTCTCAGGCTCTAGACTATCTGTGTACCAAATTTCATTTAAATCGGTTCAGTAGTTTTGGCGTGAAAGGACAGACAGACAGAGTTACTTTCGCATTTATAATATTAAGTAAGGATAACATACTATTCACAAATATGCACTAATTGAAGCAACATTCAAGGACCTTGTTATAGGTACTTATCAATTGTGTGTGATTGGTTCGTCAATAAAAACAACGCGTTTAAATTGTTAGGGCATAATTGAAATAATAGAATTGAGGTTCAGATTAGTTCCGTAGCTATGACTTGTTGTTACTTTTGAGATATCACCAGTCTTCACAATATTGCATCTTGTACTGTGATACGGTAAGTAAAAGTTTTTCATAAGTAACAGTGGTGTTGTAATAAATCATCACTACATCACTACATATTATAAAACAAAGTCCCCCGCCGCGTCTGTCTGTCTGTTCGCGATAAACTAAAAAACTACTGATCGGATTTTTATGCGGCTTTCACTAATAGACAGAGTGATTCATGAGAAAGATTTAGGTGTATAATTTGTTAGGTTTTGTGTAAATTGGTTGAAATATGATGACGGTGCGAAGCCGGGCGGGTTTTTTTTATCTATTAATTATTTATAAATTTATCTATTCAGAAGAATCTGTGAATACATAACTTTAATGTTGCATTAATTTAGAGAATTATTTATTTTCAAAAAGCTTGTCCCGTCAAATGCAAAGAACATACTTATACTTCAAGTACTTTATATAAATAGCTATTTAAAATCTAAATTAAATATAAAATGTTAAATCAAGTTTCGTTGTAAGTTTATATTTCTAACGATCTATTAATTTAAAAACAATAGGGATTTAAAAGTAATTTTGGTATTGCAACACTCATAACCATTAGTTGATAATGATTGAGGTTTCCATTTGACTCTGTAATCCTCATTGCCTTAATTATCTGTATAGAGTATTATAATTATGCTACTATTACATTTAACAAACACAAGCTTTACTTTGAGGTTTCTCGTAGCCAATCTTTAGCAACAGAGTAAAAATTATGAAGAAAGATTATAAAACTTAACTAAGCAGTAAGTATATGTCTCATAAACTTATTATTTATTTATTAATTTATCAGCAGAAAAACAGCTCTACGTAGTGTTGGTTTACCGTGATCTTTCATAAGATGGAGGTATTAACTGGTCAGTCAGCCAAGAACGGAGTTTGGCAGTCTTATAATTATTAGATCGTTATTGCAATAATTTTGCTTCTCGGTTTTACAAACTTACAATTTCAAAATAATTGTTAAAATCAATAAAATTAAAGAAAAGTAAACTAGTATAATCAAGGATTTTTTTCTGTCTCAGCAATAATCAGCCTGTTAATTTGTATGTATGTATGTATATGTTTAACAAATTATTTAGTGTATATGTGGTAATATATGTAAATTTATTTTACGAACATACAGGTACTTGTTATTCTGTAGTTATACATTATTTATTTTTAGTTTAGGTGGTTATTAATTCTATGTTAATTCAATTCCCTTTAACGTACAACCTTTGCCTCTATTTATTCTTTACTATTTACTCTCTTCACTCCCAAGGTTTGCTGTAAGAAAACTCAACTATGTCCTTTCTGTACTTATAAAATTGTTATTTTGTGTACAATAAAGAATGAATATAAGAAAGAATATAATCATTAAAAAATTAACTAACATTGAAAGAGTAACAAACAATTAGAATAAAAAGAATATAAGTTGTTAAAATGGAAAATATTTTCACAAAACCAAAAATTCTGCGGACACTAAACTTAAAAGATGAATTGATGTTACGGGTATTGAGAATGATTGCAATTGGAAGCAACTGCCATACTCAAACTAATTTTTATTTAGCCTCAGTGTTACAATATAAGTTAACAATGTAAAGGGCGGACTGAGAAGTTAGGGTACAAAAAGTGCTTGCACAATCTTACAAAGGTATAAATTAACATAAATATGAATAGATACGTACGGTTAGATCAATACCGACTTATGTATCTGCTAGTCCTTTCGCGTGATGAAAACCTGTCGTTGACATTCAAAGGAAAAATGTTTGGTTCTTATTTCTTTTTACGGCTGTAACTGAAATAAAAAGAACCGATAAGGTGTGAGTAATATTAAAATCACTTGGTTCGTTTGGCGATTGTACAGTTGCAACAATAGTTCATTGTGTTTTATCTGACATGGTACGAATAGTAAATGGTTTACGTTCACACCGCGTCGTTGCATACAATGCTAACAATTACAAACGTACTTTAGTTCAATTAAATTGGAGTTAGTTCGTAAGAAATGACGAGCTACGAGCATATATATAATCTGTAAACCAGCTTGATTTATGTATATAAAAATTCAAATGTTAGTGAACAGAGAAGAGCACAGAAACGAAAGTTTTTATGATATTGATTTATGTCTACGATTGTATGAAGCACGGGATTGTATACATGAGTGCCGACTTCCACATACGCAATATTTTTCTATCTATAATTCAAATAACTCATATGTTTATGAGTCATCTGTAAGAGATGTATAGACGCAAGAAAGTTCAGGTGGGGTGCTCACACACACAAGTATAAATTTAAAATACGCCGACTTAAAACACAAATACCAGAAATCATTGAGACTATTCCAATGAGCTCAAATACGATACCTCTACTATAAGTTGGCATCCTGCTGATTTCAAATGATGTTGCAGCTCAAGGTTACCATGGTATTGTAATAACATTATAGTCACAGGATACCAAATTTCAAATGGATCAAATCGGTAGAAAGTACTCAGATCGAAGTTTTTATTAAAGCTAAGAATACTCGATTAAGTCATCTTTTAATACCTCGTTTTACTGGCAGTAGATTAAGCTCGTGAGGTATGTAAGGATAGTAGCAAGTAGGGCTGTTGTCTCTGCCTACCCTGAAGGGAAAAAGGCGTAAGTGTATAGGAGAAAGGCGTGAGCTTATAGGAGAAAGGCGTGAGCTTATAGGAGAAAGGCGTGAGCTTATAGGAGAAAGGCGTGTGCTTATAGGAGAAAGGTGTGAGCTTATATTAGAAAGGCGTGAGCTTATATGAGAAAGGCGTGAGCTTATAGGAGAAAGGCGTGAGCTTATAGGAGAAAGGCGTGAGCTTATAGGAGAAAGGCGTAAGCTTAGGTATGTTTTCGTACTTCACAAATGCAAAATTTTATATTTAAGACAGAGCAAACATTTCTTCATATCCTTCAAAATATTGGAACAAATTTTAACACTTGTATTTAAAAAAATGTCTAAAGTAGTAGATTTCACATTTGTTTCACAGACTAATGAAGCAAATTATAAAGAAATAGCTGAACCATGACCCATTGAAGAAAGCTAAACTTTTATTGGATCATGGCATCATGGTTATCCCCCAATTGTATTTTATTATTAGATTCATTAAGTTAATGTTATTTTTAAAAGACATCATCATTATCCTCCGCGCCCTTTTTCAACTAAGTTGGGGTCGGCTTTCAGTCTAACTACGATGCGGCCGAACTTCGATATTTTACGTGAAGCAACTGCCATCAGACCTCCACAACCCAAGTACTAGGCAATATCTATAGTTAGACCAGGTTGTCGGACTTTTTAGGGCTTCAACCACCAGTACCGAATGCCATAGATGTTGGTATATGGCAACCGGTACCGACGGCTTAACGTGCTCTCCTAGGCACGTAGGGGTCACATTTAGAAAAAAAATCTAGTAAAGTAATCATTTAAATGGTTTTTGTTATACCTAAACAAAATTCAGAATGTATCGTGTACCTATGTGCTTTTAGGAGCAGGAGCAAAATTCTGCTAAAATAGTTTAAATTTTGGCTTCACAGATAATTAAAAACAGAATACGGATTTTCAAGTCTTCGAAAATTGATTCCCGAGATGGACAACTATCTATGTAAGTTTGTTTGCTTACGGAACCTTCTATGCGTGAGTCAGACTCGCACTTGTCTGATTTTTTTAATACTTAAGTCTCGTCCTCAATTAAAAGCTTAAGAAACGTTGAGACTATTTATTAAAGTTGACTTTTTATTGAAGTAAAAATAATGAGTATCAACTGTAGTTACCATGTTTTGAGGATAGATTCATGTTACGTAGTATGAACAGCACTGATCTCTAAAATGGACAGACTTTTAATAGAAGGGCAGGCCCTTCTAAAGTAGCTGAAGCGATATACGACAGTATCTTTTGTTATCACATTCACCTCTTGTTAACAAAGAACGCCCCATCATCGGTTCCAAGTAAAAGCCGTAATATATTACAGATATTGACTTGACGGTTGACATGAGTTAACTTTTCCAAATATCTACTACTATTTAACTAGCAGTGTTTTTTATATTTTTTTATGTATTGTAGTCTTGGTGAGTACACTATTAGAATTGAATATACTGAGAACAGCTTGAAAACTCTGAATCAATAGAAATAAGCCATCTAAGAATTGTACGTGTAAATACCAGCAACATAATACAGCAATATAATAAAAGCAAAAAATAAATGTATATTTAAAAAAAATATTTGTTCATTAAGGTCAAAAGGCACAGTCAAAGAGGGTCGGGCGTTTTAGCTTTAACTTGAAAACTTTAAAATATAGCCTCTCAATTTCTAGAAAAAATATTTATTTCTTCTGTTAAAGTAAACTTTCAACTAAAAGTAATTTTTAATGTATTTCTTGGTATGGCCCTAACTCCAGTTTAATTAACTTTCAGGCCTAAAATTTCTACTATTACTTTTTAATTGATTTCAGTAGATCTAAAAAACATATTACACAGAACTCATTATACCTATTGTGAGTTTAGTTGGTGTACATTTTGATCACTAATTGGTCTTATGGCACCTATCACATAACACAACATCTGTAACACATGACATGATAGATTAATATCACCTTGTCATTGATACTACAAATACACATGCGGAGCGAGTAATCAATTAACAAGATTTTATATGGAGCAGAATCAATCAATTACATTTATTACACGATGGTTTGAATGAAGGAAGTTTTAGGGTCGCAACCTGTTGACTTGTGAGAAATAACCTTAGCAGTATGCTATAAAAAGCAATTTTCTTTTCACCAACTAATGATGTAGTTGTTGTAATTGAAAAAGGATTACGTTTTTGAAAAGCCCAAGACTATAACAAATAAGAATCACATAGTAATCACTACATATCACTACATATTATAAAACAAAGCCCCTCGCCGCGTCCGTCCGTCTGTCTATCTGTTGGCGATAAACTGAAAAACTACTGAACGGATTTTCATGCGGTTTTCATGAGACAGAGTGATTCATAAGGAAGGTTTAGGTTTATAATTTGTTAACGTTTTGTGTAAATTGGTTGAAATATGATGATGATTGTTAAAGATATCTCTACTACCCGTGCGAAGCTGGCGCGGGTTCCTAGTATAACTATAAACCCACATCGAGGCTGTCATATGCCTATGCCTAAAATTTTGCAGTTTTATCAGTTCGTGACTAATTGAAATTGTCTTAGATGCGTAAATAGATTAAATAGATTTTCTTGGGTTTGTTCTTCTTCCACCGTAAACTTCCTGCGTTAATAGGTGGGTAAATAATACTTTTAATTTCTACTGGCACTTGAGTTTTGATTGTGTAAAATTAAAAGGAGTGCCTTAGGGATTGTCTAACCCAAAAAGTGTATATCAAGATGTATAAAATTAGGTTAGGGGTTAAGAACTTAGCCGGAAGCTTTATTATTTTAATGCATAGTACATAAAGGTCGGGGAAAAAGTTTCTTCGTATTTTATATATAAATTCAAGACTTTTTTTTCAAAGTTTAATTACATGAATTATGATATATTTGTGCCATTTTGTTCTATAACTTGTTGCCATCTTGAAGGTAGTGGCATAATCCCGTTGCTGTAGAAATCTTGGGATTTTTTATCAAAAAACTGCGACAATTACTTTTCTCACAGTCCTCTCTTGATGTTAACCTAACACTACCCAAAGAATTCTGAAGAGACCGAAACAGGTGAAAATTTGAGGGTGCAAGGTCAGGACTATATGATGGATGATGGATGCATTAACACTTCGCAACCAAGCTCTCTCAATTTTCGCTGAGTGGCCAAAGATGTGTGTGGTCTGGCGTTATCAGTCTTCAATGGCATTGACTTTATCCGTATGAGGAGGAAAAGAGCGAGCTGCATCTTTGACATCAAAATTCCCGGACTTAAAACGCTTGAACCAACTTTGTGCTAATCTTACTGACACGGCATTGGATTCATAAACTTCACAATTGTTTTCGCGGATTGTCTCACATTTTTCACTTTTTTAATTCCCGACGCAAAAAGAGGGGTGTTATAAGTTTGACAAGTCTGTGGGTCTGTCTGTCTGGTATCGTAGCTCCCAAACGGATGAACTGATTTAGTGCGTTTTTTTTTTGGTTTGAAAGGTGACTTGATCGTGAGTGTTCTTAGATATAATTCAAGAAAATCTGTTCAGCCGTTCGAAGATCATAAAATAATCGCTGGTAACATTTCAAACATATCTGAGGACACAGACACAGCAAAGAATAGATGGTAGATCATATCTATAGAAATAACAAAGATCTAGTATAATCGAATGTTTTACATTTTGTAGGTATTGTAAAAAAAAAAATATCGTTTGTTTTATTAATGTGTCGCCACACCATCTCTATAATCTTTGAGTAGACTAAACTGTTATTATTATTAGAATAATTCTAAATGTTGACATTCTTAGGCAATGGTCATACTCTCTGTAAAAGAGAAAACACTCTTAAAGAATAAACTCTTTGGTTTATAAAAAAGAAGGAAGGTATGTTAATGGAAACACAGATAAGTAAGCAAAGCAAGTATTTAGTCTTACTGAAAAAATCTGTTTATTGACTTCCAGAAAACTACTCTATTTTAATGCTGTACAAATAACCATATCACTAAACTCGAGGAACCCATTATCTTTAATTCTGTATTACCCCTTGGCCTTATTATTGGGGTGATTTCAGTTAGAATATCATCTGCGGCTGCTTTCATAGCAGCTTAAATTACTTTGCCCTAATAAAGCGAACTCAGAAACGACGTTGGACAACATCTGTCTATTATGACCTACTTAGACTTATTGCAACAGATAAAGTAGAAAATGACTGCATTACTTCTCCGCTCACATAGGTTGGATAAATAATATGCTGAAATATCCATTATCCAATATTGTTATTATGACATTTTAGTAGAAGAAATGTACGTGCATTAAGTTGTAATAACTATTGTATACTTGATTTTCATTTCTCGTTTGAACTTAAATATTTATGAATTTTGATTTTGATTTTTACTTTGTTACATGTATAAAAATTTCGTTTCACGTTGTATGTTTGCGATAAACTTGTAAACTAATGAACCGATTTTGATGAAATTTTGCGCAATGTGTGCAGTTGAGTTGAGATATAGAATAGTATTTCTTTTTATTGCATATTACCTAGCCACAGCAACACGTGACCGAGTAGCTATATACTTGCTACCCGGCAACGCGTGGCTGTGGCTGTTTTTTATTCATATATTATAATATGAATAAAAAAGACCTCTTCAGATCCAGAGCATATCATGTGGTTGTGGAATAACGATTTAGTTTAAAATTGAATTAAAGATTCTACAGAAGCAATTGTCTGTCGTTGTGTCACAGCCAATGTGACATCATAAGAACAGATAGACCAACACAAAAGAGGTGTTATGACAGTCTACTTTCTCATCGAACGTACCTAACCATCCATAGGTACGTATGGAAGGTTAAAAAAACTGATTTTACTACACTCTTTGATTTATGCGCAAAACATAAAGAAAACTATTACTAGCTAAATACACACGTACTGCACAGCAAAACAAAATTCTTGGTAAAGGCGAAATTTGCATATTTCACAGAACACTTAGTTATACAATATAATTCTAATATTTACTTATGCAAATTATAGCAGTGGATATTGTTTAACAATAAAAAAATATTTGGGAAGTGTTTTGTAGTAGATGCTTTTCATTAATAGATGAAATTATTTTCAATACACTTTTCCTTTGTTCATTCATATATTTATATTTTGACAGTTGCTTGAGACGTAACTGTACCACAGTTCGTAAAATTAAACTTTAAAACGCGGAGTAGGAGAAATATGTAGATTACCTATTTTAATTCTATTATATTATTAATACTATACTGTATGATAGGTTGCACAAAGAAGCATCTTAAAGTTATCCGCTTTCAAGCCTTTTCTCTATCCAACGAAGCTTCTGTACGAATTTTGCGAGATTCCAACAGTGCGTCAACTTTTCTTAACGAGTATTATGTTAAGACAACACTCTTTATTGAAATCCAACCAAACTTTGCCAGGAAAACCAAGAATGTATGAAGTTTGTGATCGCACTCTTAAACCTAGAACCTCGTTTATTCGCAGATTCTTCCAATTTTTGGGTCCATATACTTACAATAAGATAAATAAAATTATTCAAATTTATCCTATGAGTAAAACAGCACTCAAAAAATCTTTATCTGATTGGTTTACTAAACTGTCTTATAATGAAGTTGAAAATCTCCTGATAATTCCTCAATAGCATTGTAAATTTTGTAATTATCTGATCTATGACAAATAAATATTCCGTCATGTACTAAAATCATTGAAATACATCGTCTCAATCGAGTACACATGCTCACAAACACACGAAACACATTACTGTTTCGTGTGTGTATATTCATACACACACAAACACAAGCACACACACATTCGCATGCGCCGATTTTCAATTTGTTTTACACTATAAAAAATAAAATGTTACAAATATTAATGTAATATATAATATAATTATATATTTAAGTGCACGGTTGCACGGCAACCTGGTCGAAACGTCCGCAATTCAGAGGTATGTAATACCTTTTCGTGATCGCGTTAATTTCAGTTTAAATACACAAATATTAATATGTTAATTGATTACACTTATGCTCAGAAATATTGTAAATTTATTTACTATGTATACTATCCTGAGATAGGGAGCCGCTGGGTACTGAAATACAGGCAATCACCCTAACTCAGTACCAGAAGCTACAATACTGGCAACAAATACAATGCTACTAGTGCATTAGAAAATTTGTGTAAACATAAAAACGTTTGAGACAATAAATGTTATTATTATTATACATTATGATACTGTAAATGATGTATTTTTTTATATAAATGGTTATTGTTTTACGCAATAAAAAGAGTTATGTTCTATTATACTTGGTGATGAGGACAAATGTTTCTACTACATAGCATAACATAGCCTTTCGTATATAGTTATATAATAATTGCATTTGCAATAAATAACATAAAAATGTTGAAATTCAAGTTCAAACTTTGAGCAATATACCAGTACAAATAATGTGTTGTAAAAAGATATAATATAGCGAAACCAACAGGAAAATAAATTAAAGTTGAACCGAGTTACGAAGCTGAAATGGGGAGAACTTTGTGAGTGTAACATGGGTTTTCACGATTTCTAGCGAACCTAGACCTATCGAAAAAAGTTAAATGTAAAAGTTGTAGATAATAAAAAATTCTAAAACTTTTGTACCAACCAGTTATTCACATAACCTCAAATTTGCCGACAAAAGTAGAAAAAACAGTTTTTACTGTTTTCATTTTTATCTCCAGCAGGAAAAATATATTTTTTTTAAAGAATTTTGCTAGAATCTTATCTTTTAACGTGTTGATTTAAAAAATACAGCCTGTTTAGCTGTATTTTTTCAATCAAAATATTTATTTCTACACTTTAATTTGATCAGGTATAATCCTATTCATACAGTATGGCACAGACCTCCGTTCGGTAAACTCATAACATTGATCGGTAGTAGACTGGCAGAGTGACTTCTCAGATCGAGAGAGAGAGAGCGAGATAGCCTGTTGGAGCCAAAAAAGGTAGCCTGTCACTTAATCATTGAGTCAAATGAGGCTCAATATAAAGGACATAACCGGGAATGAGTGTGTCAGTCATCACCGGTCGAAAAACATCCGTTCGATTCTGACTTTACTATTCATCAGAACGTGCCTGGTGGTTGTCAAATGAAAATACATCTTCATCTATTGACGCATACTATATTCAGACATATTTTAAATAAGTAAAGAAAGACGAACAGCGAGATCGTAAAAAACAAAGGACGTCTTGATCTACTGCTACTTTTCACACAGACGTGAAGTAATATAAACTATAATTTAATTTCCAGGTGTAACACTATGGGGTTCTTCATGGTTCCTGCTCAAAGATTCTATACTTCCTGATGGATCATTATTTAATATGACCGGTGTAGTGGTAGCTGGTTACATATTTGGTCACACATTAGAACGCTTTACTACTATTAATGCAGTCGTAGGAATGACGTTAACAGGGGCACTGTATAGAAATTTTGGCCCGCCAAATTTCCTAAAGGACCCTGCTGCGAACTTAATTGATTACCATTTAAGGTTCGTGATTTGTTTAACTCACTTTTGATTAAGATTGACATTTGGACAAAAATAATAAAAAAAACTACACAGAAACAATTAATAATTTAAGCCATCGTTCTAAATACCTTACATTACTGAAACTAAGTATAGGTACTAAACATAAGTGTGCAAGTACAGTAGTGTAATAGTCTGCTACTACGTTCCTACTCTCTGTTTAACATATCTTTTTTTTCTCATCATCATCATCATAAATCTCATCACATGATAATACAAATAGAAAATCTCTCACCTGATTTTTTAACGTAAAGGAACCGAAAATGTTGGTGTTGCCTTGGTTATTATCAAATTATTATGGCTTATTACCAAATTATTGAGTACATTATTAGAATAAATAAAATAGGATTCTTAATGAACATAACATTTTGTTCAATACATTTTGATATTAATTACTATTGTAAGTTTAATGTCAATATCGGAATGCCAAATAGTTTGTTAATTAAAGTAGTTTATACAACGAATTAACGACCGTGTGTAAATAAAATGAATGAGTGAATTTCGAAACATTTAAGCGCTTCGTACATATTATGTATAACATTGAGTCTGTCTCGCTTTTTCTGTATACATATACTTAGTTGCTTTTGTATAATCTTGCGCTTCATTCCGGAGAAAACGATTTGTCATATTTAAGACTCGTCACTTAAACTTAAAAAAAAGTAAATTTTATTTTCCTTGGAGGCATCCGAGTACTTGGCTTTTCTATTTCCAGGGAATCGTACGTGGCATCAGTTTCAGACATGTATATGTAAATTTTACCCCCTATTACAGTGAAAGCTCAACCTTGCATGATCTACCTATTTAGGAAAATTGAAACTTCGTATATATGTGGTTTAACTGTGTTATAAAATTATGAACTAAATAAACTCATGCAATAGGAAGTGTTTTATGCAATCAACACAATGAAAAATTTTCTTTCTTTTACAGACGAATATACCCCGTAATTATCTTGACGAAGGGTCCCTTAAGCTGGAATTGGGAATATATAAGACATAATTCGTTAAAAGTTTTCTCACTGGCTACTCTGCCCTGGATCATTGAATGTTTGTCAACAGCGTTTTTCGCTCACATACTACTCGAGTATCCTTGGTATTGGGGTGAGTGAAATATTAAATTTTCTTATCAACATATCCCTGAAGTAACTAAAACTAAACGAATGACACTGTTGAATGATGAACTAAATACTCAAAAGTCCTTGGCAATTTCGATAAAAATCCAGTATCTACCATCTTATTGGTGGCAAGCGGCTCAGTGAATCTATTCATTCTAAGCCCCTTTCATTGACGACAATTGCGCCTTGTGAATGTCGAGAATATTGAATAACATACATAAAGCTGAATATTGCAAAATAATCTATGTGTGGTAAGTAATATTTGAAATTGATTACTTTCCGAGTTTTGAGACATTTTGCTATATTTGCAGGTCTACATCTTGGATCAATTTTAGCTTCAGTATCACCAGCTATAGTAGTACCAACGACGATAAGCTTACATGCAAAAGGCCTGGGAACTAAAAATCAAATAGCACTGTTAGTTGGCAACGCTGGAGGCCTTGACACAGCTTTTACAGAGGGCTTGTGTGGTGTAATTAATAGTGCTATCTTTTACCCAGCACCACTAGTCTATAGAGCTGTGAAGGTAAATAACAAAACAAAATTAAATACGAAATTGCTCCCTGTAAATAATTTTATGCAGCAGTTGCATAGAACAGTTGTAAGCTTTCAATGTTTGTCTACTTTAATTAGGAAATACATTCCTATTTTTCAAACTATATTTAAACGAGCTCATATATTTAATGTTAAATTTCAATGTTGTAATTGCCAGATATTAACTTTCGTACGTGCTTTCGTAGGGATTACTGGCTATATTCGTTGGCATCGCACTTGGAGTATTTTGGGGAGTATTATCAGACGAGGTCCCGGATCACAGTGACATATACGCGCCCACAATACGTAGCCTCCTCATTTTCGCCGGAGGTGTATTGTTGACATACGCCGGTGGATATCTCGGATGGGGTGGCACTTGTACGTATACTCAATTCTATTTGCTTTGTTGAAATAAGCCTTGAAAATATGTAGCTTTCTGCAGAAAATTACTTTCTAGTCCTTTTATATCTTGAGGAAAACAGATGATTCTTCATATAAATAGTTTATCTTTTTCAAAATATAACAAATAGTAAGCATATAGAGTTCATATATAATTATCAATTTAGGAACAGAAAGCCATTTTTCCGGATGATTAACCGAGACAATAACTAGTGAGTGAAACCTGATTTACTTTTTAAATATTTTTATTGTGATATTCATCAATGACAACGACTGTTAGTGAACAAATAAAACCTCATACGCATTTATGCATGTGCGGGTTTTTGTGCGGATAGAATGTTCCAATGTGTAAATGTTAGGCTTCATTGACTTCTAGTGCACAAAAATCAAATGCACGTGATGCTTGACTGAAAATGCTCCATTGTTACTGGCATAAAGATAAAGTTAAGAAGTTCTTCTTTATAGGAACACAACTAAGAATCTTGCACAACTAAGAGTTACTATAATAACACTAGCCGTCCCGCGTAACACAGTTTCACCTTCGTTTATGGTCACTGCACCGCTCCTATTGGTCGTAGCTTGATCTTTTATAGCCTGTAGCCTTCCTCGATAAATGGGCTATCCAACACTAAAAGAATTTTTCAATTCAAATCAGTAGTTCCTGCGATTAGCGCGTTCAAGCAAACAAACAAACAAACTCTTCAGCTTTATAATATTAGTATAGATTTTGTTGTGATGCGATATGCAAATAAACAATTTAATTTCAAATTACAAAGAGAACAGATATGAAAAATACCTATAAAAAGCCAAGTTTTCTTTAACTTAGGCTTACTGACACCTACAAACCAATTTGAAATATTTTCGTTGAAAAACTGACTATATTTACGTTATAACAATCGTCGCAGTTTCGCGAATATTGATAATGAAGATACGTGTTTGCAAAGAAAAAAAATACTTGTCTGTAATCTATCTAATTCTGTTTAACTACTTCTATAAATATGTTTATAAGATAAGAAATGTAAATGTGCTCAATTACGTGGTTATGTAACAACATAGCAGGCAGCACAAATACAAACCGTCATGTAAAGTCGTGCCAATATAAATTATTCCCATTGATTCCATAACCAGCCATCATATAAATTCGTGTCGTTATGAATTATTCCCATTGATTTCCTAATCACCCGTCATATAAAATCATGTCATTATAAAATAATCCAATTGATTCCATAATCAACCCCGGGATTATCAATACAAGCATTTTGTCGAGTACAAATACTCATTAATTTTTATTAGCATACATTTTCAGATAATCTTATAAATATACGAGATAAGAAAAACGGAGCATATTTTAAATTAATATTTTTTTTTTAAATGGTGTTACGAACTTTTTAGGTTTCCGTACGTCCGAATGATAAACGGAACCGAACACAAATACACCCTGTGTATTTACGTAAGTTTATAACACCCCACCTTTTTGCGTCAGGGGTTAATAACAGCAGGTGCCCATGGGCGGCGATAGTCATTTACCATCAGGTGACCCGTCTGCTCGTTTGCCACCTATACCATAAAAAAAAGCTATAAATAGATGCCTAGGTGAATAGCGGCTTTATTACCTTAACATAGAGTAATTTCAACGTTTCTCAGCATGTTGACAGACAGGAGCTGAAAGTTTCTTTATTCTTAAACATAATTTAATTATTGCTGTCCTTCAAATTTAATAACAGAAAGGCTCAAGCATTGGACTAGAAACAAGAGACGAAAACTGTCCTGTGTGCAAAGTTTGTCTTCTTTGCACGCAAGACTATTTACAAAATAGCCATATATCGCTCCCCATTATATTCTACTATCAAAAACTTTAACAAGTTCTTCGGTAGTTCACTTAGCAACAATTTATGGAGATTGAAATTTTGACATAGCCTAAGAAAGCAAAGACTACCGCTCTTGAGCCTGTTACTAAATATTTCCACATCTACTATCACATTCATACATCTATTTCCTACGAAGTTAAGCCACTGTTATGATCACTCACTCCGGAAATCTGTTCTACCGTCTACCAGGCCGGTGCTGGAATTACATATTATGGACTTGCCTGTCATTTTTTATAACCTTAGATATATCAATTTAAAATTAAAACTAAAAAATCAAGTAAAACAAAGATTAACTATGGTACATGTTATACTTACACCTACGCTACAAGGTAAAATCATGTCGGATTTCTTTATACCATAATGACTTAAAACAAAAGCTAAGTTTTTTTTTTATAAACTACTAATTAGTAGAATTTTTAACAAAACTGTACTTATTGCAGTTTCTTTTATCGCTGGACATCCTGCATGAATGCACCAACTTAAAAGAACTAACTCACTGTACTTAATTTCTTTTAGCTTGGCGAGTTAGATAAGTTTTATCGTGATGTTGTTGTAGTATTACAAATGTTTCGCAAGAAAAGAGACGATATATCTATCTAAGTACTCACCTATATTAAAACTATAGAAGTTATATTTAACCACTTTTGTTTTCTAGTCATAGGCTTAGTCGGGGAGTCCTTCGTAGGAACCTATTAACTTTTTGCTAACACTGAAACTATTTTTCGTGTTTTGCATTTCTGCTGCTTCGGTAGTTTGCAAAATATGAAAAACTGTCTTTAGACTAACAAGTGGTACAATGAGTATCGATAGAAAATATTAAAACAGCTTATTTGATAAAATTATTTTTTATTCATCAACGTACTCTCCTTCAACTGCGATACAGTTTTATATTCGAGACACAGACAGACAGACGGATAACAAAGTGATCCTATAATGGTTCCTTTTTTCTTTTGAGGAACAGAACCCTAAAAACGGGTGTTTTTTGGGACACCCGGTTAAAACAAAGTTCCTTTCGTTATAACAAACTCGTCATTTAAATTGCACCATCTGTGAAAGTTGCCCAAACTAATATATATGGATAATTAGTATACAACCAACATCAAAGTACAGTATAGTAGCGCGTAAAAAATCCATTAGCAAAACTTTTTTTGACACCTAGTTGTTCCCTTTTCTTTTATGTATATTTTCTAACTGAAAAGTAATAGTGTAGTGTATCTTATGTAATCTTTGTATGTAATACATCGCTGTCTACGTCTTATAAATTATTATAATAGATACTATTCCTATGTGAAAACTTGTAATTGGCCTTTTGCTACAATGTTTTTACTCATTAGAATTACTAGCTGTAATTTTCCTGAAATAATAAAATAAAATGAAAAAAATACAAATAAAATTTACAAAAAATAAATTAGAATAATGGAAAATAACAATGGGATTATGAGAAAAAGAGAGAGACAGAGAGATTGAGAGGCATACACTATACAGCGGACAGCATTTTTCGTTGCGTTTAAAGTTTTTTCCGTCTAGCTTCCATCCACCGAGCGTCTGAAGTGTAACGTGCGATAATGAACTTCGTTCTAAAATCAATATTAACAATATTAAACTAAGACTACGACTTTATTTGGTGGTGGTGTTATTCGACTTTTTACTTCATCCTTACTAGGTATATTAGCAGCTCTCTAAAATCTAAAATATTACTTCGAAAAAATTACCTGAGGTAGTTGATCGTGACGAATTATTTTAAACCTTTACGAACTACAGCCCCTATGTACGTACCTACTACATACAGCCACTGAAATAAATAATTTAGGCTCATTATTATAATTAATTAGATAAATTATTTTGTATTAACACGGAATGTAACACGAGTTTTTGCTTAATGTAAACCTGTGGAATTACGTTCTAAACGTTATATGTATACACTAGATGACTAGATGACCCGCGTAACTTCGTCCGCGTTTGTAAATTTTCCCCGTTTTTGCAACATTTTTCATTAATGCTGCGCTCCTATTGGTTGTAGCGTAATGTTATATAGCCTATAGCCTTCTTCGATAAATGGGCTATCCAACACTAAAAGAATTTTTCAATTCGAACCAGTAGTTCCTGAGATTAGCGTGTTCAACCAAACAAACAAGTTCTTCAGCTTTATAATATTAGTATAGATTTGTTGGTGGAAACGATCATTCACCTAAATAGTTTTAAACTTTACCTTTCGAGAGCCCCATGGACAACCATGCGCTGTGTTCTCAACAAACTAAAGTTCAAACAACAAGTTTACGGTATGCCGTCAGATACATTTGGCTTTTCCGGCACGTCTAGAAATCGGAGCTGCTGCGGACTAGGTGCTCATGACAACACTTTATTAAAACGTCACATACATACATACATACTTACACACATACTCTAACAATGCTAAAAGAAGTTTTTTATGCATTTTGTTATTTTAATCCGACCGTAAAGGCTTGGTAAAAATTAATCTGCTGTTGGCCGCTACTTAAAACAAAATCCTGGCAAATGTGAGTTGAACTCGCGTGGCGAGGTTTCCGTACAATGCATTTGTACGTATCTACCAATACTAACTTTTAAACTTTCGCGTTCCATGATATACTTAATTATGTATTTATACGGGATTTGACGCGATCACGAAATAGGTATTACGTACCTCTGAATTGCCTGACGTTTGACCAGGTTGCACTGGCCGTGTTCACAGGCTGACTGGTGTTAATTCCCATATAAATATATAATTAAGTATATCTACTAATATTTATCACAAAACAAACTTAACATTGTTGTTGAAAAGCAAGATGGTTCTCCCATACATTTCAACTGCAAATGTAAGTTTGTACGCACAATATTGAAAGAATTACTGTGTTATTATTAACCCCTGACGCAAAAAGGAGGGGTGTTATAAGTTTAACGTGTAGATCGTTATGACTATCTGTGGCATCATAACTCTTAAATGGATCATCAGCTTTTTTCCAATTATTGAAGGGACTGTCGAGGCGAGGGTATATGAAATTTTTAGTTTATACTTTTTTTAACACCATAGACTTTTTAAAGGTTTGCCTGTACTTTGTAGGTAAAGAAATATTTTTCTTTTTCTTTTTAAGTTTAGGTTCAGTAGTTTCAGTTTTTTTTTTAACTTAATAACTACAACACGGTAATGGTGCTGTACACAGGTGCATAGTTATGCTTTGGACGTCTGATGACATTTACTCATAGGTATACTTTAAGTCAACCAATCAGCGAAGAGGTGCGAGAGAGATACATGTAAATCGCTGTCCTCTTTCTCTTTCTACCTACCTTGCCAACCCACATACAAGGAATCCAATACCTTCCCACCTCTAGCTATAATACCTCTATGCACAAGGTACAGTTTGCTTTTTGTTTTTTTTATAATTTGGCCCTCAAAAATGACCCCCATACCCAAAATTTATTTATTTACCTTGCACATCTATATTTGGGCCGTAGGAATGAATAGGGCTACCAAATTTCAACTTAATCGGTCAGGTAGATTCGGAGCAAATTGGATGTGACTTACGAACATACATACGCACGAGGGATCCTATAAGGGTGCCGTTTATCATTTGGACGTACGGACATCTAAAAAGTTCGTAACTCCATATTAATTTATTTACTATTAATTTAAAATAGGCTCAGTTTTTCTTATCTTGTATATTTAAAGATTACACCAATTAAAAAAAAAATTACGCTAATAAAAATTAATGAGGCCTTGTGTTCGACAAAATACTTCTGTTGAGAATCCCGGTGCTGATTATGGAACCAATGGGAATAATTCATAACGACGAGGCTTTATATGACGGTTTGTGTTTGTAGGTACCTGCTACGTTGTTACATAATCACGTAATTGAGCACATTTACATTTCTTAGCTTATAAACATATAGAAGCAGGTAAACTGAATTGGTTAAAGATGTTTTGCAGATCCTGGGCAATAATTAATGGTTTTTATTATTATATTCACATGAGTGTTTTAAAGATGCTCAACTAAAAAATAAAAATAATAGGCCTCGTTAGACGAGACGAAAGTTTTCTTGCGTCGACACCGCGCGGTCGCAGCGTTTCATGTTATATTAATGTTGAATGTGGATGCTATCTACTAGACTCCGCGCGGACATGACGCCGGCGACGTACCTACTACCACCGCACGTTGACCACGCGGTCGCCGCCAAGACATGCAATTTTTGCTCTCTAATTTCAAGTTTAGTTGCCAAAAACTAGAACGTATTTTGCTGTAATAACGTGGTCTCTAGAGTTCTAGACAGTCATGCCCGGTTACCGCGCTGACGTCGCTCCATCACCGCGAGAACGTGTTGTGTTGGAGCGAAGTCTTAAATAAATGCGCTCTATCACTCCTTTACTTTGAACCATAAAAGTGACTTGCCAATTAGAAAAGTAGGTCACATTTTTCATAATTTTACAAGTCGTTTTGAAGGTATTATATGAGTAATGTGATTCCGTGTGAACACAAAAGCCCGTGACCTGCGATCTCTCAAACGTACAAAGTGAATCTTTATCATTTAATATTATTTTTATTTACCTAAATTATGTTCGGGTTCAGCTGTTACGAAGCGACGCGAGGATTTGACGTCATTGGGTTAGGGCTTAAGAAATTCGTAAAACAGGAATTTCAGTCATTGTTCGTATACTCAGTGGAGGTTGGAGTTAAGTGGAGCGTGAATTCCATCGTAAAATATTATCAAATAGCAATATTGCCACTATTAACGTTTCGAATTATTTTTTCTTAAATTGCTACACTATTAATATATTATAGTGATGAATATTTGGATTCTATTTTTCCCTCAAAAGTTTGTGTTTTATTTGCGAAGGTTTTGTTGTGACATAAAATTGATTAAATATAATACACTAACATTTACTCAGACGAGACAGTAAATTAAAAACACATTGAATTTAATATCTTACTAAGGATTACAGTCTGCAACACACATGCTTGCTAAATAAGTAACCTCATAAATAACAATCTTACATAAGTATATTAAATGAAACACGCTAAGTTATAAGTTGAAATCCTTGATAGGCCGTAAAAAAACTCTTTATATACTTTTAACTTACCTACTGTTTTATTTATCCGAGAAAGGAATAAACATATTTTGAACACCAATTCCAAGATTCAAACATTCATTTAAACAATGACGTAATTTTAGCAGAATAAATGATAACAAATACGTAACTACTATTTACCATGGTCGAGCGAATTACTACTATTTTACCTAATGTTAGAAAATTGTAGTAGTAGAAGATACTCAATGACGCGCTTGAAGTAACTAAGTAACGTAAGTACTCATACTGTAGTTTTCAGTAAACAGTTTTGGTAATGAGTTCTATTAATGCCACCACTATTAAAGCGCTGAGAATCATGATGGAAGCAGTTTGTGAAAGCATTGTCGAGGGGTTAAATAGAGAATGAATATGAAATTGCATCCAATAAGAGACCAGAGAACTACAACTACTAACTAGGCTATTCATTTGTCGCTGACCTGCTCTCATCTTGACTACCTGTAAGGCGTTTAGATAGCGTTCTACTAAACTTGTTAAAAATTTCGAAGTCTTAAAAATATTGATTGCTAGTAGCCTAAGATTTAATAAACAATTAAAAAAGAAATATTACAATATAAGTTACAGTACAATGTTGACTAGTTTATGTATTTAGGACTGAAATATTAAAATCATGTTTGTATTGATTCTTCAAATATGTACTATGAATTCAAAATTGTTGTACTGGTCTGGCTACTTTATTTACACGCCAGTAGCAGCTTGAAAAGATAATATCAAAAGTGATATCTGTCGTATTTTGGCGGGCTGAATAAATTCTTATAAACTTTTTTTAACCATTGCGTAATTTCAAATTGGAACAAACTTTCCTTTTCGAGCAATTAATCAAGAAGGTAACTAACCAAAGATTTATTCAAATTCTGAACTCTTTTCAGTAAAGGCAGCTATTTACTGTAAAAAAAAGAAACCAATGAATAGCACAGATGCGTGAATAAATTCGGTGTAAATAAGGATTTTAAACAACCAGAAATTTAAAAGCTATGAAGAGTAAAATTAAGAGAACTCAATAAAAAGAGAAGTGTTTGAATAGGTATTATCAGTATTTCTTAGTTTGAATTTCCGTGCATAATTAATAAAAGCACTACACTAGCCTTAGTCGCAACACCCGGCCGTTGGTATTTATAGTAAACATTTTTCGTGGAGTATTTTTAGTTCATAAAATACTACTAGTCTGTACATTATATACAGTTTTTGGATCGTTATTGCATCATCAATAATAAAAACATACTCTGGATATGATTCGTTTGTTTAAATATAATGTGTAGCTATTAAACTTTATTCGCGCTTCTTACGCTAACCTTCGTATCACTTAACTTCGATTAAGAACAATCATTTCGTTCGAGTTTCTCATGATGCACTCTAATATAAGTAATGTTACTTTATTAATAAGGAAACAAGGGACAACAAATATTTGCTATCTGTTTTCATAACCACAGACACCAGACACACTTAGCTAAGCTCTCGGCTTTTCAAACTAAGAATAGTATATTATATTGTACATAATTGGCTAACCCGAGTGAAGTCAAGGAGCCCTGCTAATAACGAAAAATAAATAAAACATGTTTAGTACATGCTCTAATTTATTGACTTTAAGCGAGTTTCTAGTTTGTAAGGTAATAACAGCTTGTGAGAAAAGTAAAAACTGCTGAATACAGCGAATACGGTTTTAAGCATTTTACTTTTGTTTTTTATGTGTTTTTTTTTTATTGCTAAACGACGAAATATATATTATGATTATAACTAACATACTAAAAAACGATGTATGGTGCGCGAGCCAATTAGCTCTAAGCCACCAAAATAGGAATTAAAATTTTATTGGGTGTGACCAATGATGTCAATCTTCTTTATCTGAGATTTTGTTATAAAATCGAACACATTTACCTCAAAACGTCGTGTTAATTTTCTGGAGCCAATAGGCAGACCCAATAAGTTCATGCTTATCTTTATTTTTACAAAAGTAAATCACATTTTCGAAAATAGACTGACATGCCGGTGGCATCTTTATGTTTATTTTTTTTTAATTTCTGCAGCAATGAACAACGATATAATCGAAGATCGATTGAATGTCAGCGGCTTTCCCCCACAGTATAATACCATACGATATTATACTATGAAAATAACTAAAACGACTAATCTGGCTGCTTCAATATCAAACTACCCTCCGAGATTGGTGGAACGAATTTTTCTTCCTACAAATGCTATAGAGAATATAGAGATGAGTCTATTCGATAATTTATCAACATGTGGAGCCCATTATTGGGTTTCTTTATTGGTACATAAACAAAATCTTGGTTTCCCTTTTTATTTTTTTTTACCTTTAAATGAATTTACAATATCGCCATTATGTACTGTTTATATTTTTAATTTGTACGCCTTGGTAGGCAAAACATATAAGTGCTTCTATATTTTATAAATAAATTATCTATTATTAAGCGACTGTAAGAAAATTGTAATAACCTTTCTTTAGGATTTAATACCACACTCTACACAAATTTTATAACATCTTAGAGTTTTGAGACATAATCACTACATATTATAAAACAAGTCCCCCGCCGCGTCTGTCTGCCTATCTGTCTGTTCACGATAAACTGAAAAACTACTGAACGGATTTTCATGCGGTTTTCACTAATAGACAGAGGGATTAATGAGGAAGGTTTTGGTGTATAATTTGTACCCGTGCGAAGCCGGGGCGGGTTGCTAATAACTATTAAAATTTTCCATAATGCTAAAAATATTAGAAAATAATGTAATTCAAAATAATTGAAATTGAGATCGACAATAATTATAATGATGAATTTGACAGATGAAAAGAGACAAGTTTAAATGAGTTGGCAGGATAGGAATATCAGCCGTTAATTTATGGGCTCTCTTCATACATTTGTGGTTGTATTAATTTTGCCAGGTTGATTTCAATTTCCATCTATTTACTTAATGTATTTACTCTAATTGCTTTGCAACATGTTAGTTTTAGAACAACCATCGCAGTAACAAATATTAAATATGTCATTGAAAAAAAAATTAATTATTCAGTTTTTTTTTATCGGATAGGAGGCGGATACCTGATGGTAAGTGGTAAGTGAGTTGGTAAGTACAAGAGTCACAAGTGCGTTGCCGGCCTTTAAGGTGGGAATGGGGGAAGGGGGAAGGGCCTCCTGTCAAAGTTCTAGTTTTCGTGGATAAAGACTTGCACTATTTATAATATTTTAAATAATATGGGTTGTTTCAGCCGGTGTTGCAATCATGGTGTGTGCTGGCACAGCAGCGACGCGATGGGCGCGTCGGGATTGGCCGCTCACAAACAACCCTGTCTGGGAAGTCTACAAACTACTTTGGAGAATATTTGAACCAATGCTCTTCACCCTCAGCGGGTATTTTCTAGATGTACATATCTGTATTTACCAGTCATTTTCTACTTATAAACTTGCACTCTAACATATTAATTTCGGTTAATGTTGAAGCATAAGAGATATTAATAGAACAAGAACACACACTCCTTTCGTAACGACTTTTATTCGAGACCGGTGTTCTATGGCTTTGACACAGGAATTTCATTTCTATTGAAATCTATGCAAGTGTATAAATAACTCATTGCATATTTCCATCTTCATAAAGAAACTACTTGGACCTATCGGACGCTTATGTGATATAATCGTTAGAGCCGTTTCCGAGATACCCGAAATATAAATAAATACATGCATAAATAAATATATACTCGTACACACAGGAATTGCTCGTTTAAAGTAATAAGATTAGGCCCATTTTTATTCGTCTGATTAGGGTTCCGTACATCCGAATGAAAATACTGTCCGTCTGTCTGTCACAGCCAAATTTACTCCAAATCTACTTGACCGGTTAAGTGATACACATATCAATTTCTGGGTCTAGGCGACTAATGTCCAAAATTAGAGTTTAGTGAAACCAAACAACACGATTTAATAGTGAACTGAATTAAAAGTAAAACAGATTTCCGCTTTCCACCTCTAGGGTTCATCATCAGACCATCGCAGCATCGTTACTAATCCCAATCTCATCAATGTTGGACTCATCAAAATGAATCATATCAGTCCAAACTCGGTTTACTACTAACCAAGGAAGCCTTCCACTATCCACTTTCTAACTCCATCTTCAAATCAGCTCCAAGATGCCTAATTATAGTATTGTTTATCCAAAATTCATGTATACAAAATTTCATTTCGATACGACAATTAGAAGTAGGTAAAACTAACTTCCAAGATTTGTTAACATAGTTAATTTGTTAGTTAGTTAGACTTGAAGCTTAGAAAAGCATATTAATAATTAAAAAAACTAGATATAAAAATATCTAAATCCTCAATAATGTCAAGAAACAAAATTGTCGAAAATTATAATTATCAAAAATGTCAAGAAATCCTATCATAAAAATGACGACAATAACTAAATTACAGTAATGCAGCAGATTAAATAAAAGATATGCTTACAATTGAAACATAACACGTATTGATAAGAAAATACTTTAAAATTAAAAGGTGGAGGTTAGTTTTTGGGGCCAAATTAGAAAACTTTTTATTCATATAGTTACTGCTCTCACCTCTTGAGTCTCAGCGTGATGTTCAAGCCTCAAAAAAACATAACAGAACCAGATAAGTATTAGCTCAATTTCAGATTAACAAAAAACAAAACCATTTATCATTATAATATATCTATATGTTTGCAGTAGTTGTTAATTGAACTACAGATATAGTATTTTATCGATATAATACACAAATAATAATTTATAAGTATTTCAAGGATTTATTACAAAATCAACAGATTTCGAACTTTCAATATCAACTATTAAAAATTCGAAATTTGTCCAAAAAAGAAATTGGTCCCTTCGGAGTGAATTTTTTTAAAACTGGTTTTATAGGCTACCTAATAACGATACAATACTATATATATACGAGGGCTACACTGAAAATTTCGGGAATCAAGGAAGTGACACAACATTACTATTTAAAAATGTATTTATTGCTTTTCGAAGTATTCTCCGCGAAATTTGACACATTTTCCATACGATGGAACCAGTCATTGAAGCAACCATTCCATTCGGAAGTTGGGGTCTCCAAAATGGCCGTTTTGTAGGCGTCCACAGCTTCTTCAGGTGATGAAAATCTCTGACCACGCAATTTATTCTTCATTTTAGGGAAAGTATAGAAATCATTAGGGCTTAGGTCGGGACTGTACGGCGGATGGTCTAATAATTCTATGTTTTCTTGCTCTACAAACTCTTTTGTTCTGTGCGCGGTGTGAGAACTCGCATTGTCGTGATGGAGGATGATGCGGCGGTTGCAGTTCTCTTTACGGAGTTCGGAAACGACCTGTGGCAAACAAATGCTAGCATACCATTCTGCATTAACCGTTCTTTGTCTCTCAAGAGGAATAGTCGCAACATGGCCGGTTTTGTAGACAAACGTGGCCACCATTTTTTTTGCAACACTCCGTGAACGAACAATTTAAGTTGGCTTTAACTCATTTTCGAACACCCAAAACTCGTGACTGGTTTTTTGTTTCGGGTTCGTACGCCTATATCGGATTCGTCACCTGATACAATGTTGTATACAGCATTTGAGGATCCTGCGTGGAATCTTTCGAGAGTTCTGACGCACCAAGTAACGTGAGCCGCTTTTTGCTCTTCATAGAGCAAATGCGGTATCCATCTTGAAAACACCTTTTTTACACCTAATTGTTCATGCAAGATTATTTGTATTTGACTCATGCCAATGTCTAAATTTGCCTGAATTTCGCGGTATGTCACGTGTCGATCTTCCTCAATCAGCTTACGCACAGCATCAACGTTTTCTTGGGTGACTGCAGTTTTTGGACGACCTTGACGGGGATCATCACTGAGCTTGACACGTCCACGTTGAAATTCAGCAAACCAGCGATAAATTGTGGTTTTGGATGGGGCTTCATCACCAAATGCAGAAAGCATCCGGTCAACACACTGTTTTTGTGTTAAACCGCTTTGAAAGTCATAATAAATCATCGCCCTTGAATTTTCTCGAGTCAATTCCATTTTCTCAACGACTAAACAAGTTTGAGAAGACCGAGAATCTTTTTTTAAATAAATAAATGGTATTCGATTTTTAAAACCAAGGAGTTTTCAATTAAAAAGATTTTAATATGATAGGAATAGTGGAAATATTCCATTCCCGATACTTTTAGTGCAGCCTATGTATGTTTTAAAAATGTGTTAATAATCTACTTTTTTCATCTCATTAATATTCTTTAATTCGGTTAAAACTGTTGACATGGGATAGTTTCAAAGCATTTTCCAATAAATCTGTATAATTAAGTTTAACATTGCCGCCTATAATTCGACTTTTTTTTCTCTGAAAAATAATATCAATTTATAAACATCATTTTTTTACATTTTCTTATTTTAAATCAACGCTAAATATAAAGTACCCGAATTGAATACAATATTGTTAGCAGACATGTAATAAAAACATGCACATGTAAAACACAAACAAAAATGTAAAAAGAAAAAAATGTAAACCAGGATCTAAGATCTTTTATAAGTGGCTATTGTACATCTTTTGAGAAATAAAAAAAAATATTATTTATTATTATTTATTAATAATAACCGCTAATCTGAAATTTGTTTAAAATACCACTTATGCCCCATGGGATAATGCGCGTTGTGATTGGTACTGGTACGAGTCCCAAAAAAAAAATAACGTAACAAATCCGTCATCTTTTTTATAATAATATACCTAGATTGTAAATAAATAATCATTATGCAATACGTCCTATCCGTCCATCCATGTCTAATACAGTGTGATAAATAAAACCCTGTCATTAAAATCCTAAACTCAAAGTTATGATGAGATTACTATCCTCGTATAGCCACATGACGTAATAAAACTTTCTAATCACGTCTCATATACATACAGGGTGTAAGTGACACCGTACCGAATCCTGAAATAGTCTATTCAGACCATCATTCTGAGTGGAAAATCATTGGAAATTTCTGCAGGTTTTTTTTTTTTGCTTAAAAGAGTAAACAGAACATTTTACCAAAAAAAAATCAGTAAATACGCCATTCGGCCAAAAACTGCAATTTAAAACATTTATGCCATCAGCTGCTTCAAGGGCGCCGTGCGCTGAAGGTCATGCACCGTACCGCGGAGTAGATACACCTGTTGCGTTACAGCAGTTCAAAATCAAACTATTGACTGTAAATCCTTAACCTCGCATTGTTATGATGAAGTGACTTTTGCATTCTGATAAGTATCCAAAGAAAGACGTTTTTGTAACTTATTCGCGACGGTGATACTTACACGCTGTATATGTGTATATCTCCTACTTTCTCTTAGAGATATTTAACGGCGCAGGTATTTGCTGTTTCGACATTTTTTTTGTATGTGGAAACCTAAGGATAACTAATCGTTAGCTCCGCTCGTGCGTATAGTTCATATTTACATATAGATGGATGTAATAGACTACTCGTGCTAACTTTTTTTTAAATATTTATGATCGCAGTGTACAATTTGGCACATATTATTCCTACCTTTTAAACAATATCTCTTGGAAAGTGCAATGATGCTTGTGCATATATAATACTTGATAAATTGTCTTAGAAAAGAGATAAATCAATTGCCTTTGCTATTAGTAAAATCTACTCAGTGAGCACTAGCGTTGCTATCACAACATAATTTGATATGATAGAATTACATTTATCGAATAAATCGGGTTTCATTTTTTTTTCATTATGTGTGTGAATTTGCATATTTACTAAATATAGAAAATGCGACATAATAAATATTAAATCTAGACCTAGAGCAGTGTATTTAACACAAAATTTTTGACATGTAAGCATTAGCGTCATAATTAAACATCATATTATTATTTAATAAAATAAATAATTTACCCATTAATAAACCAACAAAGTCTACAAAGGAAGCACTATTTCAGATATCACAAATAAGCGGTAAGGAGCTCTGTTTGATCCTGGGATGCATCTTCGCGGCGCTTGTGCTGCGACTGCTAACAGCTTTCCTGGTAGCGCTGGCTAACGAGCTGTCGGTCAAAGAGAGTATTTTTATCGCCGTCACATGGATACCCAAAGCCATCGTAGAGGTAACTTTTATTTGAATTTCGTTAGAATTTATACTGTCCTAGTTTTGTTATCGTATAATACGAATCGATCCTAAGTAACCATACTACTTTGTCCCCTATATCCTATTTTAGGCGACAGAAAAGGCTATATCGAACTACTAGTAAATAATACCCAACCTAGTTATAACAAACGCAAAACGCAAAAAATAAGAAATGCAATTTAAAAAAATAATGCTTACGTGCAGAAATATAATAAAGCCGATTTCTAATCCAAGGATCTGCAAGTCCGACTTAAAAAAATTATTTGCTTTAGATAGCCCATTAACTTACGAAGCATATTTTTGATATTTTATATCAATGGACATAGCTTATCTTATGCAAACTGGTCGAAAGCCACTCTTTAGTGCGTTTTAAATAACTGCTTAAAAAGCAGTGGTTAAATTAAATTATTTTTTTTATTGTAGGTTAAACAGTCATTTAGTATTATATTAACCTTTTATAGTAATAACTGTAGAAACAATGAAATTTTACTAAAATTAAACCATAGCAAACCTAATGCATCTCACTAAAATAAATTTAAAAGTTATCCATGTTAAGATTTAGTAAATATCAATTTCTTTGTCAAAGCCTGTTTTTTTAGATCTATCTCTGTCTCTTTGACAAGATTTCCATGTTTTTCTAGATTTTCAGAATTTTTTTCAAAATTATCATGAGAGCTTGTTGGGAAATATCCTATGAAACTAACTCATTATAAATCTCTCTAGCCAGATGCCTAGAGGAGAACCAGTTTTCGAATACCTTCAAATGAGTTTCATTAAGCTTTTAGCTTTAGCGATTAATTTTAGCTAGTTTTCGCATACAAGTTATCTTATGTTTGGCGAATCAACTAATCTTCCTTATTGACATGCAAGTTACGGTTTTTATATTGTGACGTCAACATACCTTACTCTTCTAAAAGTTTGGTTTCCTAATAAAAACTAGCCAAGTCAAATCTTGAGCTTCAATTTATCGTAAGTTATCTCATTATGTAAAAAATCGAGTGTTCAGATTTAAGAAGTTATATATTTAAATAGCAAACAGTGTTGTAGCAAAGAATATCAAGAATGTGTGTTTTAAATTTATTTTAAAATGTTGTATATATTCTTATAAATAAATTTCAAGATTATTTACAGAACTTGGCACCCATTTAGGTCTCAATTCTTTTGTCGGCAAAGTCGACAACCATGCATATTCTTAATATTGAACTTGGCTTCCATTTTCACATTTATGTTTTTGATGGGATATCATTACTTTTTGTAAAGATATTATTATTATTCATCATTCAAGTGATCTGTAACATTATACATTAAACGCTTATAGACCACAGAAATTGGTTCGAATCTGGGCTGTAATGTATTTCTTTCGTAACACAATTATTTGCAATGGCACAATAATGTGAGAGCTGGCGCTGCCAGTTGCAGTTTGTGTTATTATTAGTTGTCTAAGTTGTATAAATAATCTGGTAAACAAAATGATAATATTTTTATTATCATTTCATCATAGAACCTATTCTCCTATGAAAGAAAAAAAAAATATAATAATTTTGCAAGGCGCTAAGTGTAACAAAAATCGATTGTTTGAAAAATATTTTGAATCGTAAAAAAATACTGTTTTCAGATTTTTTCCTTTGTATATATACAATTATCTAGCTGGACGCCAAATTTCAACTTTCTAGGTCATCTGGAAGTGGGTTAGGTTTTACGTCTATATGTCAGTCAGTCAGTGATAAAAATACTGATTTTTAGATGTTAATATGTCAATGGCCGTTTGAGGTGTATTTATGAAATTTGGGGTTCTAGTTATTCTAAGCAGTTTTAATAAATAAACCAAATTTCATGTGTTTATGTTAAATAGTTTTCGAGTTATGAAGGTGTCAAAAGTGGCTCCAAATGGTTCGTGTTATATAACACACGGTTGCTGCGTCGCCAGTTCTTTTTCTTGAACGCTGCCGCGTGTCTAGATAGGTAGTAAAGAAACTGAACGACAAAAGAAAAATATTTTAAACTTACAAAGAAACATTTCAACACCAATTTTTCGCAACTTCAGCTGTAATTTGGTGTTTAAAGCTGAAGCTTTTTAATCCTAACTATTGTTATAAATGCGAAAGTGAGTTCGCGTGTTTGTTTCGCTTTCACGGCTTATCTACTGAACCGATCTTTATGAAATTTTTCATACACTTTATGAGGGCTACAACAAAGGACATAATGTACCTAATCCCAAAAAGTACCATTCCCAAGGTATAGAAAAATAACTTGTATGCGAAGCCTCTAGCAAGAACTGACAAAAGCAAGAAATAATAGTGATTCGACGATCGGAAGTACAGACAATACCAGTACGAATCTGAAATTATAATGTTAATAAACACGTCTTGGTCGCCCATTTTATCATACACTGTGGGTGATAATTAGTGTTCCGCAATAGTTAATAAACGGAGGGTTCATTCAATCATCGTCATTTTATAATCATAATGACGATGATTTTAACCAACAAAAAAAACATATGTAAGGTTCTCGACAAATCAACCCGTACTTGTATGCGTTTATTTTTTTGCATTACATTACACTTCAGACGCTCGAAGAATGTAGGATAGGCGGAAAAAAGTGTTAGCGCAACGGAAAATGCTGACCGATAGTTGATTTTTTTTATTTTTACGCCATCTGTGGATACTGAGCGAATTCTACGCGATACTGCTTTAACATCTTGTATTCTAATTGTTCGTATAGGGCAACTTTCACAGACGGCGCAATTTTAATTTCGAGTTTTTACAATATTTACTATTTTTTGATACGATTTATTCAATCCATCAAATATATAATATACATACAGCGAACCGGTGAAAACCTTACGCGTTTTTTATGTATACTTAACTTTTTACAGGTTAGTCCGATTCTAATAATTCTTTTTTTATTGGATAGCGTATACTTCGAAGTTGGTCCCATTTATATTAAAAATAAAAAAATTAACCCTAATCGTAGAAAAATAGCAGGAGCATTGACAAAATTTGTTTACAGATATAAAGACATCTCTAAACAGATTTTTTTAAAACCGTGACCTTTAGTTGATTTGATGATGGATATGGAACACAGTTGAGGAAACTCCTCAACTGTGTTTTTTATAGATGAATATACAGTTACGTGTGTATCAGGTGTATAAACGATCGGTAAAATGCAATTATTATTATTAGTTAAGAGAAAGAAAATAAGTATCAAAGGTTAATATTAAGTTATTCTATTGTGAACTTTCTACAGTATTTAATTATTACTTTGATACCTATGTCATTTAGTTATTGCTTTACCAAATCATACCAACCGAATCATAATATCAATCTTGATCTCAATAGCGGAGTAGGTAGTAGGCGGTAGGTAGAGGTAGTATTAGTGGTAGTAAGGTATGTACAGGAAAGGATAGACTAGTTTCCATCCTTCTTTAAACATAAAAAGTGTATATGATAATCATTATATTAATACGTAAAGAGAATTATTTGTACCCCTTTTTAAGAAAATTTCGCGAACGTAGTAACGTGAATTTTGGAATATTTACAGTTTATATATAGAAGAAGTGCAGAAAACGAATTTTTTTTTAACAATATGTCGTACAACTTTAAAAATTACGTGAAAACGGCTTCATGAAATTACACGCGTCCAGTATATGCGTTGACCTGTCATGGTAAGTCTATACAATGACAGCTCAAGTTATGCTGGCCAATGAAAAAATCATGGTTGAAATTCGACCACCACGCGATCTCTAGTTAAATTAAAAAAAAGTATCATCGACTTCAACGTAAATTGTAATAATCTGTACTTTTAATTTTCCACCCTTAGAGGTGGAAGATTTCTTCAAATTTAAATGGGACCAACCTTGAGTACAACCAATTCAATACAAAAAATCCAAGAGAATTATTAAAATCGGTTCACAAATGGGGCAGATATGGCGTAATATAGAAACAAAAAATTTGTGGCGAATTGTAAACCTCCTCCTTTTTGAAGTCGGTTTAGCAAACAAAATTTTATCAAACTATGTTCTACATAAAAGTTCTAAAACAAATAATTTAAAGTTTCAAGTCCATGTAAGTAGATAAAAAAAACTTGAGTCAACTTCTGTAACTTTTGTACTTTAAACCCATCAGACTAGATATTTTCTTTCTTTGTAAATGTCTTGATGTGTTTTGAAGACATTTATTTTAAGATTAACGCTTTACGTTACAGATTCAAATGTATTTTTAACGTTGTCAGTAAATATTGAAGTATATACCTAGTACTAATTGTACATACAAGTTGTTAGAGAACGGTGTATACTTTTTTTTTGGTGTCACGTCATAAACCCCTTGCAAAAAACGCTTAACAATTTTAATACAGAAATCTTTATCTATCACAAAAAAAGATAAAACAAATTACATAATTAAAGATAAAAAGAGACAAAAAAAATAACAATGTAACAAAAAAACACACCCAAACCAATGGTAGAACAAACATTCATAAACAAAAACCTACGATCCTTACGTTACAGTGGAAAGTTAAACCGCCGCCCAACTCATTTGTCATTAAAACAAGTAATTATATAGCTATAAAGTATATATAAAGTAATTATATAATATAATTGGCATATACATATATTACATAACATACACCACGGGTAGTCATAATTAATTTCACTCTTGCAATCCCTTTTAGTTCTTGTTAATAAGACAAGAATGGTTCCATTTTAAATATAGAGCTACACATAGGTAACCCTACAGTAAAATTTCGTATGTAAGAGCGATTTATGTAGGGACCTTAAAGGCCTAACCACGGGCAACAAATGGCTGTAGACGAAAGCCATTTACCAACTAACTGACTAACTTATAACCTTATCCCACTAACCTTACATCTTTGAACCTTGACACTGTTAAATGTTAAATAAACAAGTAAAATGTTCTCCTCTCAACTTTATATATGGCAGCTATATGAGAGGAGAATATATATTGAATCATTTAATATATGATATAACACAATAAGAAAATGAAGGTCAAGCCTAGCAAACAAATTTAAGAATATGTCTGAAGAAAAAAATATACATCTCTTGCTTTTGATATTTCTAATTTCTGTAGAATTTACCTACTTCTTTATTTCGAGAATAATATCTTTACATAGTATAAATCAAAGTCGCTTCCCGCCGCCTGAACGCTTAGATCTTTTAAACTACGCAACGGATTTTAATGAGGTTCTCACTGATAGACGAAGTGCTTCATGAGGAAGGTTTAAGTGCATAATTATATAAAGATTTTGTGTAAAATAGCTGATCTATGACGATGATTGTTGAAGATGTCTAAAAAAATCAATACATGCTTTGCTACCCGTGCGGGGCGGGTTGCTAGTTTAATTTAAAGTATTATTTCAATATCAATTTTGCTTTCGCTGATATATACTTAACTTTTACTAGCTACTGTGCCCGTGTTGTGAAAGTCAATAGTAAAGAATACTAATAAAATCGTACTAAGTAAGGCAAGTAGTCAATACTAACGGCTGTTTAAACTTGCGATAAATACTTTATCATAGGCAACAATACTATATTTTTAACCTTTAATCCGGCTTAGGGACTTAATGTGATAACCATTTATCTTGAGCTTTCAAGTGTATGCCAACTATAATAAAACGGAGATCAGGCTATATCTACAGTTATATTTAAATGGTTTTACAGACCATTACAGTGGGTTATGTTTACTGCTCCGCCCCTTCTAGGCAGAAGTGTAAAATTAACGTAATAAAAGTTCAACGTTATAAATAAGTCTTAAGATTTTTTCAAATGGAATGATATGTATGTATACAATGTAGGCTCAAATTAACAAACTGTTCAACTTTAGATTATCACAACTACTATCACGCCAGGTGATTCGATCCCCGCCAAATTATGATTTTTGAATGTTCCTATATACATAGGTACATGTATACGTTAAAAAGTAATACTCACTTCTTTAGCCGCAGAAAACCTTTCGTCCTAAGAGGTTTCCATAATATTCTCGAATGGTGTCGTCCTTAAACTTCAAAAGCTATAAACTCTTAAACATATAAGAAAACAAGACTTTCTTGTAAGAAATTTAACTTTCATGTTGTCGTATTTAATTAATGTACTACTATAGCAGAAATGTCAAAATATGTTTATTATAAAAATTATAGTGAAGGTCTCCCATATTTCTTGTTCAACTGAATCCACTGTTCTTGCAACGGCCTCAAACAGTTTTCTGTTTACTAAATAAATATAGTTTACGTCACAACCTATTTGTTGTCTTTATGTCTGAAAATGTCTTTCACCAAGATCGTCAATTTACCCTTTGGCTAATCCAATTTCGGAGTCGATGGTCGATAACTCGATAGGTATGTAACTGATTTAACAGTATCGGAGTAAACTACACCCTACATGAAGTCCGGGTATCTTCAAACAAAGGATAGTACGTCGTTCGGCTGACCTGTCAAACTAATTTTGGTTAGGGGTGTAATTAACTGCATTCCCCTAAATTACGTATCACAATTAAATTGTATAATGTACATGACATGCAATGTTCGTCACTTTAAATGTATTGCACTCATATGACTTCCAGGTGATTTTCCCAACAAACCTAAGTTAATCAAATTAAATCAATTCCGTCAAAGTCTGCATTAGCATCTAAAAACTATTGATTGATGTCATGTGAAAATATGCAACGCTAATATCCACGTCAGCTTAAAAACCTACACCACAGAACACCGATATTTTCTGGTTCATCAATTTACCTACATGTTTGTTAAGATGCATAATATTATCGTGTAAAGTAACAAAAGTATTATGTTGAATGGAGCACGTTGAATAACGATAATATTTCTGAACTTAATAATTTATGTCAAAATTAGAAATTTATTAAATTAATACGTATTTCAGGCTGTCCTAGTACGCGTTGCAATGGATTCTTTGTGGGATGACGCCACGGCGAAAGATAAGAAAATAGCCACCCAGCACGCGAATATCATCGTTATTGCTATACTACTAACGTCGACATTGGGCTCCGTGCTGACGACCGTGTTGGGCCCCATTCTCTTATCACAAGAATCAAGGGTCGCTCCCGAAGGTAACTTTTGTCTTGAATATTCTATAAATATGTAGTTTTTTAATTAGACAAAGTGCTCAGCGTTGTTCTTGTAAAAGTTTATAAACTGATCAATATAATACACAAACAAAAACTTGGCAGACAGTACATTTATGCTGAGATATAATACCATGAAAGACCTTTGAAAATGGTCAACATGATGACCGGTGGAAACTGGAAATGAAATAGTAATCTAATCTGATAACTGAAGACTTAAAGTATGACGTTTCAAGTGCATTTTTTGTTTTTACAACCTTGCTTCTGTTTCTGTATATCTTTTTATAAACTATTTTCTGATAAGCCGTAGACTTCATTTTTTAAATTATTATTATTTTGTTTTAATATTTATTTTCTATTTTTTTTTTAATTAAATTTTATTTTATAATAATATTATTTTGTTAATCAAAAACATATTATTTCCCATGCCGCTAATTTAACTGTACCAATTAACAAACTCAACAATAATCTGTATCTACAATTAAACACTCTATTTAAAAGATTGTTTCAATTTGAGTGACATTTCTTCATAATATATATTATTATTCGTACGTTGTTGTAAGATAATTTTGCGATGTTGCGGCATGAATCTTTCAATAGTTCTGAATAGATCACAATGGAATATTACAAACTTAAATACACACAGTACTTTAAACGTACAGTAACAAGTAAAAAAGTTAATAATAATGCTCTAAAAAAATTATATAATATAATATATTAGGTTTTACATATGAAATTTACTTTTTAAATAGAAAAAGTAAAACGTTTTTTTTTAAGTTTTATATTTAACTAACTGTTCCCCGCGGCTTCAGCCGCGTAGAAGTCGTTATCGCGTAAAATCATAACCCTCCTTTTGCGCAGTCGGTTAAAAAGTAGCCTATGTCCTTCCCAGGGCCTCGAACTATCTCTATACCAAATTTCATCTCAATCGCTCCAGCCGTTTAGGCGTGAAAGCGTAACAGACAGACAGACAGAGTTACTTTCACATTTATAATATTAGTAGGGATTAGTAAGGATTAATTATGTACGAAAAGTAATTATGTAAAGTATGGACTATTGTTATCTATGCCCTTTCGCCATTTTATTGTGAGAGCTTGAATCAATGAAATCTTTAAAGGTAGTTTGTACTGCCTGTCTTGGTCTGGGGAGTATGGTAGCTGTCGAAGACATTTCAATCGCAGCTCCTCCAATTTTGCGACCGTCTGTTGTGCAATGTGTAGTAGAAGTAACAATGGGATAAAGCAATTGACTAGTCTCACTTGTTTAACGGCCAGCTTTTCCATCATTGTTTACAATTGTTGACAATACAGTTCTACCGTATATGTCTAGCCAGATTTTAAGAAACAACACCAGCACACCAGTGCTTGTGTTAATCACTACACCACCACCACAAGACACTCACCAGACCTTTACCAGTACCTTTTTTTGAGTCAACTTTCATCTGGGGAAAAATTTGGCTGGTTCAACCATTGTGGTGAACGTTACTATCGTACAGGATCCATTTTTCATCACAAGTAACAATACGATTAAATCCTCCTTTCGTTATTGAGACGGTTGAGTAATGTAAATGCATGTTTGTTGGTGTACTTCACTCAATTCATGCAGTACTTACCCATTTTTTAGCTTTTTCTGATATTTGGATACGCTTCTACGATCCCTTTTAATTCTTTATTATCAACTAAGTTCTCCGGTCGTCCACGATGTTTGTTCTGTAGGTTAAAATTTCCAGAACCAAAATGTTGGAACCAAAAACATCCCGCGTTTTCTTTTACAGTAGCTTCCCCATACACATTATTTTAATGTTTTAATTTTTCATTATTAATTCTTATTAATTTAATCCTTCAAGCTGTTTTAATAAGTAGTAAGTTTTCTATATTATAAACAAAACGATGTCAAAGAAAAATCAAATGGCGCGAAAACAAACGAGTCACTATCTTCTAAACATAATACACAAGCCTAAATTTGAAATTTGAATTCCTGCCTAAACGAATATTTAAGATCGAAGAACTTATTATTACGTGCGCTTCACGTTATTTTGTTCTAAGCGTTTTTTTTTTTTAATATATCTTACTCCACTGTCGTGATTTAGTATTCCTAGCATTGATTTTGGTTCCACATGTATTGTCTGAATCTTAGAATAGATACGTTATATGATTGCTATTAATTACGGTATTACAATTACTACTTACTTTTATGTGAACCTTAGTAGTCCAAATGAAGCACCTAGTTTAATAAAATGGTAAAACTGCAAGCTTTGATACTGTGGCTACTTGTCATTCGAAACAACATTATTATAATATTAGCTATGCCGTAATAATGTCTGGTCCTATATGATACGATGCTTTAAGATGTTATGCTATTTATTGATGTTAAAAAAGTTGTTCATAATATTCTAGTTTATTGGTTGAGTATTTATTATTATACTTTCTAAGGTTGATAGTAACCTAGATCACATTAGACAAACATATATACATAGTGTAAAACAAAGTCGCTTCCGCCGTTTGTACGCTTAGATCTTTTAAACTACACAACGGATTTTAATTCGGTTTACACCAATAGATAGACCGATTCAAGAGGACGGTTTATACGTATAGTTTAATATTATTTTGTGTTAATTTGTATAATATAATGGCGATAATTGTTCACCACATTAGTATCTACATTACACCCGTGCGAAGCTGGGGCGGATCGCTAGTTTGTTATAAACTGACTTTGCATATACCTACGGTGGAAATATAAAATGTTGATGTCTACGGCGAAGTTGCAGCTACGAGCTGTGTTCTATAATAGAACCCACGTTCCAGATCCATACTTCAATTAAGTGGTTGTTTCCTCTTACCTTTCACTCCGCAGTACGTTAACCGTTTAGTCATTGTAGTAGTGCTAAAAAGGATTTTGTGCAGGACTGACTCTGACGTCACGTTTCAAGTTTTTGACCCTGTATTATATGGGTCATTCTCCCATTCTTAAGTAAGATTTCATTTCGTTTTCCTAAATAGTTGAATAAAAGTATCAATGAAACTCATAATTTAATAAATAATCAAACTATTTCATTTTCTAAAAGATAAATTACCTATATATATCATTGCATGATGATAGTAAGGGGGATTTTATTACTAATATAGTAAAAGTAAGATTAAAATAAATTTGAAATGTTTTAAAATTAATGTATGTAGTAAACAAAACTGTACATAAAAATTAAAAAAATAGACATCATAATTGTTTTTTACCTAAAATGCTCTTTGCTTTGCTCTAAAATGCTCATTTTCATTGGAAAACGCACATTACAATTTGTGAAATATTACGTAAGCAAAGCTATAGCTAGCTCCCCTCACCGCCGAGATAAGGTTATGTAGAGATTTTTGAGACCCCCTCTCAGAACCCTTACGTAATTAACGAATGGCCTCTTGCCGCATCCGCTAGTACCAATGGATTGACATGAGGACCCAAGGGTCGGAATAATATACGTGTTTATTGCCCATGCAAAGGCAACATTCCAGGTTGCTGTTCTCATTTAATTTCATTTTGTTGTGATATCTCTGTCGCGTTGGTCCGACGATCATCGTTGATATATGATACCACTCTTCTCATTGGCTTCGAAAATACAATCATATAGTTTATTTTTACAGTTATTGATAGTTGCTACCCTACGCATCATACAATTGATTCATTAATCAGTTTATTATCCATAGTAATCAAAACGTCGGATTATTATCCATAAAAAATCGATATATTTCTCAAAATTATTGTGAGGTAGGTATTATTTTCATAATATAGATAAGTTCGGAATCATTTTTGATATCTAAAAATAAATACTACAATTTAGCTTACAACATGCTGTAAATTAATATAAATATATTGCATATTGTTAACTGAACTTGATTATGATATGAAAATATTAACAGTAATATTTCGCTTATCTATGGAATTAAACTTTTCCATATTTCTGGGATTACGGCAAGGTTTCAGACTAATAAGCTACTGTAGTAGTAGACAACGAACTGTGCGCCTATAAAAATAGTAATGCGCTGCAATGTTAACCGAAGAAAAACGTCTGCTAGTGCGTTTCCTAAGCAGGAACTTCTATTTTAATTATGTTGTTAAGTTATGGTAATGACCAAGTGATTAAATATTACAATATTTATAATGCCCGGGCAATGGGGGTAATATGAAAAATGCCATGTCAAATCAAGCGGTGTGGTGAATACCTACTTATACAAACTTCGTTATTTTTCACATTGTCTGTCCATTGTGAAATTACTACATAACTATTGGGCTAGTTATAATAAAGCCAATTGAGGTGCATTAGGCAGAGCGCCAGGACCAAGAACTTACTTAAAGATTATGATGTCAGGAACATTATGATGCAAGCACGCGCTGCGACAGAGTGCAGTTGTTTTATATTTAGTTTACGAGTAGAATGAGAAGCTAAAGGCTTACATTGTAAAAAAGAAACAGGTCTAAAATAGAATTGATGTGCTTATAAAGGTCATGTATGTCTGACAGATGTAGTTACTGCAATACGTGCAACCCCGCGTGACCGACTTGTCGTTGATTTGTGGGCAACACAATTATAGAGAGTCTTAGATATGCAACAAGATGAGTGAGCAGACCACCAACCTGTTACCTACCTTTCCATCTTTATAAGCAATATCCCTTGTGGAGTGTAAGCAAGAGTTCATGTCAGGGCATACTTCTAGCTTTAACTGGTAACAGCCGGGAAGTCCAAGCCCAAGCCTTTGTATATGCTCTAGGTTTGTACTTGTACCTGTTTACAGCTAGTTTTAGTTAGTACTACTGCTATGCGTACTTACTAATTTCTTTCGAATTGAAATAGTTGTAATAGATGAGAGATGTGTTAAGTAGTAAAAGTAAGTTAACAGATTTTACATAATCATAATCTAACTATTCATTTAGATGTTTCAAGTCTATTTACTATGGTTTAAATTATTTTTGCTACCGAAAAATGTCCATGTGCCATTTATAATTAACGTGCTTCGGTGCTGAAGGTAAAAAAATCGTTTGCAAATCTGATCACACTTCATACTAAAATAAAGACTATAAATAGGACCAGTGGTTTTTGAGCCGTTAAAGCACAAACGGATGTATAGAAAAACGTTGTTTTATAGAAATATGGAATAACAAGCATTCTCGTACCTCGTGTATTGTGGTAGGTACGGAGTAAATACCCGCAACTCAGAGTACCGCAGTGTGGGCGGAGCAAAATTTAATCAGATTGTCGCGTTCTCCTAAACCTTGCAACTTGGAATATAATATTTCCCAAACTCTCTTTGAGTATTCACTATTTCTGTTTGAATACAAATGACCTATTTATTGGCATGCATAAGTCGGATTAATTGTTATCTAAATACAACTTTACAGAAATAAGTATGTTTTTCGATCTTAAATGCTAGTAGTAAAGTAACAAGTTTTATATATATAAATATTGCTGAACAAAGATCTTTAGTAATTAAGATTGATTGACGTAAACTCAAATTTTAGTTTTCAACAAATCTGGGGATCGAATAGTCTTAAAGTGCGTGAATTTATCTATGTGGTACGTAAAACTATCTTCATATTTTAACGTTTTATTATATTTAAATATTTAAAAAAAATGCTTGATCTCAATGGGCAATTTAAATAGATAATTACGTTTGCGAAAAACGCATACACGTAGTATGTCATATGTATTTAATGAGTCACACTGTATGAGTCATTAAAATATGATTATAATAAATAAAAAATAAATTTGAAATATTTTAGATCCATATTGCTCAATAAAATATTTCAGTACGAAGAAAGATTTACTTTATAACAACAATACTACATACTAGGAGATTTCTATAGAAAAATAAAGGTCTAGACTAGAATATTAGTCCTCGTTTGAAGCAAATATGGGGCTCGTTTCGGTATAGGTGAGCTTTTAAACTTTGCAAAAGCTCATAATAAAATCACCCACTTAGTATTTGACACAACATTCAACCGATTGAAACATTCAATATCTATTTGAAATCTTGTGATTACATAGTAATACTAGCTACGAGTACATCTCCGACTGCATTTGTAAAGTCGATGTCTTAAAAACATTAAATACATTATGCTGAGATCTGAAATCTGGATCTGGAAATCCTTGCCGCACGATTTTTTTTTTGTAAATTTACTACTAATCGTATTAAAGATGCGATTGGGCGGAACAAAGGCTTCAAATTGTTCGCGAGAGATATATCTGAAAAGGAAAGATAGATGGTAGTACAGCTTCCTTCGCCAAAAGCAGAAGTGTAAAGCAATTTACTAGCTAACTAACAAAACGCGACAACAGCGACGCCGGTTTAATTATCAGTACATCGAAGTGTTCAAGTGTTTGTGTAGCAACGCCACTATGTCAGTCCCAGTACAAGAGCTCGAAGGCGATTTACTGCCACTTTGGAAGACTCTTTTAAGGCAAGGACTTGGCATCAATAAAAGTGGCGAATAGATCACTAACGTCCAATTTGCTGACGATATCTGCCGAAGATCACAGTGCTTGGAGACCTCAATCGAGTCTCCCAAAGGGTCCGCGTTAAAATGAATATTAACAAGACAAGTTATGCCGAATGTCAATATTGTGCCTACCTCCGTTATGGTTAAGAACTCAGTTCTTGAAGTTGTTGTTGCGAATATTTACCTGGGACAAATAATACAATGGTAAAAAATTGTAGGTCACAAAGTAACACTTTTGAATATCAAAAATATGCTTCGACATAAATGTAATGCAATAAACAAAAACACTTAAAAAAAAGAAGCTATTAGTAAAACTTACTCTTGTTTCAAAACATTGAAATACGAAGTAAATTTTGATTGATCACAGGCACAAGAAAGTATTAGCTGTGCTTTATAGAATGTATTAAGAAAAACATGGATTTTTGTTACATACATATTATTATGTGCGTAACTTATGAGTTAAAGTTAAAACACATAATAATGTGTTTATCTTTAAAGGCTCTTACTTAGGTCACAAATTGCTAGTACTCATGTTAACCCCATGTAAGGTGATGCTTGTGTTAATATTGCCTTCACATCGCTAAAATACTGGATGGGGTTTGTACCAGCAATCTCGTGATCACAAACGATGCTACACCGCGCTACAAGGAAATTGTCAACGCCACTTCTAAATGTACTGGTTTTCAACTATATCTTTACTAACGTACTTTTATTTATATACTGGCTAACCCAACAGACTTTGTCCTATTGAAATTTCAATAAATTTGTTTCAATTTCTTCCAAAGAGCACTCAGCTTTCAACAAATTTCCCTACTTTTGGAACAACTTTTTTATTTTTTTATTCCGTATAGACCTTATTCGAACTACTTTTAACATATAAAAGAAAGAATTAGTCAAATTGGTTCAGCCGTTCTCAGGTGATGCACTTACCAACAATAGCATTTATTTTTTTATTTATATAGATGATTTGTATTTGTTTAAGTAGGTGCCTACTGTATATATTGAAAGTATTTGCTTGATCTTACCTAAACTTTGTCGTATATTTTTTCTGTCAACACTTTATTTCCTTCCTTCCGGTAATTTATCTTTGTGAACTTTCCAAGTACAAAGTTGGTTTTCTCTCAAATATATTCTTTAAAGGAATTATAATCTTATTTAGTATAATGACTTCATTTTTCATATTTCTATTCTATTCAATCATATTCCACTTTAATTTTTGAAGAAAACGTTATACAATACTTCAAGAATGCACGGAACTTTATTGTCTCTAGTCCATGCGACACTCAAAAACTAAAAATTGTCGTCTTAATTAATGTATGCTTTTTTATTTCTTTTCAGATTTTTATCGAACTCAAACGTTATCTCCACCACACTCATCGAACCTGGACCAAAAAAACAACACCCCAAGCACACTCCAATATAATATAAATGTCCAATAAATATTTATTATTCCTATTCAGGTTTTTATCTTAAGCATCCCTTTTAAATGGTACATCAATAGTTAAATGTTAAGTATTTTATTAGATACTTGTTGCATTTATGCAACAGGTAGTCTCAGACTTCACTTGAAACTTGCAAATTCTTAAGCCGACCGAAATTAACAGTAAAAGATGTGGTTCATTGGTGTTTTTTAATTCAATTCGGCGCCTTTTTATAAAAGTTCGTTAGGTCTCAAAAGGCACACGACCAGCCTGATGATAAGCGATTTCCAAACCTATCTGTAACTTCCTAGAGCTCTTTGCTCTAGCGAACCTATCCAATAACAGAAATACAAGGCGCTGCTTGAAGTGCTAATGAACCGTGGTCTTTTAAGAGGTGGGGTACTGTCAGTTATCGGGCCCTTTGGCTGCTATGGCAACTAAGTTTCGCAACCAGTTGTAAAAGAGGATACTATCTTCTTTCTTTTCAACTATGTGCGATAGAAGATTTTGTTTCCTTCTTAAGTTCCAAGTTCAACTTTTCGAAGTTTTTTTTTATTTTGAAATAAATCTATTATTTAGACGTCAAAAAATAAATTTATGTTTGTTATTTGGCCTGCCTGTTGCACGAAAAGATTGTTATCTTGCTAACCAAAAACTAACAGTAGTCTGCAAGCATTGCAGGCGTAAATTTTTGGTCTAGTGGTTAGTGACCCTGACTGCTGAGCCAGAGGTCGTGGGTTCAATTCCCACCCAGGACAAATAATTGTGTGATGAGCACGATGATTCGTTCTGTGTCTGCGTGTAATTTATCTATGTTATGGATGTATTTAGAAATATATAAGTATGTTTATCAGCAGTCTGGTTACCATAGTACTGTACTTGTATATTATTTTATTCAGAAATTGGAATTTTTAGTCGCCCTATCGTTTGCCCGTCAGTCGCCCAGACGCCTCTACATGCTTTTAGAAGTTACCTACTATTTGTTGTCACGATCACATGACGTTTTATTTATTATTTGACACTGTCCTTTAGATGTTCCCATTGTCTTGACAATCTGTTGGCATACCTTTAAAAAATCATGGTCTCGTGAAAGACAAAAAATCGTGCCGTACCTACTGTATGTGAACAACTCCATTTATTACAGTACCTATAACCAATATCATTATTTGCGAAAATAAATATTAGAATAACGTACTACTTAGACACAAAAACGATACTAAACTGTAAAAATGTGGAAAAACAGCTGCTACTGAAACTTGCAAAGGTGCATGCTATACTAAAAATGACGTCATTTTTAATAACGTATCCGAAAGTTTCAATGGGTGAACTTTTTAGTTTATGGGATTATATTCAAGGCAATGGCACATCAAATTCGGATCAGAGAGGCAACCGAATGGCGAATGGTAATCTGTGTCTTAAAGTGATACTGAACCCGTACCGTCCGAATGGACCCCAGTATCCAGTATCCTCTTTTAAAACACGCCTGAGAAAATACTTTCTTGAAAAACAAAAATAACAACAGTAACAAATTAACATACATACCTCAAGTGATATGGTCCATAGGCAATGTAACAGTGTATTGTCCAGCTTATCATTGGCTACTTGTGTTGTCTTCTTCTATCTGCTCTTGTTTGTGCACAACCAGTAGGTGAGAAGCTTGCTCAGGGATGGCTGGAGTTGAGCAGCATGACCATATAGAAAGGCATTAATTACTCTTCTCGTTTTGATATGATTTGATATTTTACTAGTTTAGGGACCTCTAATAAGAGCTGGTCAATAGAAGTGGTATATTATATGCATACGTAAACTAAGGTTCGATATATAATATATAAGTACCTTTATGTAATAGTAATTTATGTTTTTATTTTATTTATTTATTTTTGGGTTAATTTCAAAACATAATTTACCATGTTTAAGTTAGTCTAAAAGACGAGAATATAACACACATACTTACTTTGCTTATAAAGTATTAATGTAACAATGGTAATGGCATCTGTCGGTATCAGGTTTACAACTACGGTGGGCCCTGAAAATCAGTACTGGGGTGAGCCACGTCCATCGCAGTAAATGCTGAGAGTCCTCCTTTTTGTAGTGCATAGCGTACAACCCTCCTCAATATGGGTCGTTCCCATCATATACGTCCCTACTATATGAATGTTAGACAGTTAATTAAGTAAAATTATTGTTTTAACCTAGGTATTTATTAAACGTGGTCCGTTGCTACGTCATCACACCACGTCATACGACAGATAATATGTCACCCTCAGCTTTGATCAAGTTTGAGTGTCGTATGAGTGAGTGAATGAGTATTTTAGCCTAATATTAGTAAATATTTTTTTTTGTATAAAGGTGTATGCTTTGTCTTACGAAATAAATTTATTTTCTTTCAAATGGACGGGGCGCCAAAATGTATTTTTTTTGACGAGGCAACCTGATAAAAATGCTTTTATTTTGAAGTTTATACCCTATTAATAATTTTTTTTTGCCATCCGAATCACGCGGGTCGTTTTTGCACTCGCGAATTTAGCAAAAAAATATATAAGCCAACCAAAATTAGTGAGCTTGTTTATTGGTACCACAATATGTTGCAAAAAAATGCCATCCGATCCTACTGGGCAGTTTCTTCGAAATTCAAGTTCGCAAAGACTGGTCTTAGCATTTTTCAGCCAAGCAGTAAGTTTTATTATAAAATAGGTTAGATAAACATTACAGATCATGCAATTATCTAGGTATAAAAAATGGTTTTTATGGATAATTCTTCTATTTTTTCGTAAGAAGTCGATAAAATCGTATCTATGTCACCGTAAGATTGTGAACATCGTTATAAACTAACAACATTATTATGAACTGCACCCACCGTTTGTAATTTAACGTATAGTTTCTTGATAGTTTATAGGTAATCTATCAATATCAAATCGTCAAATCGTGAACGAATCTGCAGGGCTTATAATCTGTCCGGTTTTATCACCCGTAAAATTATAAACCGCGTCCCTAATTTGTCGGTCTTGGCGGGAATATGCACACGTTTACACGCCATCTGTGAGGTAGTGCACTTGGTGCCTTTTTTTTATCGTGGTTGCTACGGTAGGCCTATTACAAGATCTATTGTGGTCCTGTTTAATTAAATAATATTGTATTAAATAAACAATGGTACTATTGATAATGACGTAAGTGGTGTGATTTATGAGTAATTGTGGAAAATTATTAGTCTGATTCTTATTCATCTAATGGAACTTCAAGTGTAAGGTCTTCTTCTTTGTCTCCTACTTCCTGCTGGATACAAATCAAATGTAGGGATGGGATGACAACTTTGAAATAGATCTAGTATTTCTTTGTTCTAACACATTGTCTGCCCAAATCGCTTCAGTATGCTGCAAAACGCACAGTTTCACGAACGCTTCGATACGTCCCCGAAAACACTCGTACGTTACATATACATTACTCTGAGTCTTGTTTTATTATATATATTCTGTTTAAAGACCTATTTTAATGCTATTTGTAAGCAGACAGACAAATCCTAGAGGTCAAACATCCCCCAGATCAATATATACGGCTATACTTACGGCTACATTTTAAAAGGGTCTGGGGGATTTTTGGACCCCGGGATTTTTGTAACAAATAGCATTAAAATTGTTCTCTAAACATCAGATATAAAAATCAAAACTCATACTATAAGTAAACTTACGTTATTTTTTTGATCGTCGAACGAAACTGTCTGGCAATATTGATTACAACTTTTTAATGATATTGTGTAAGTACTATATATTTTATATATATATTAATACGTGAAGCGAAAACTTTGGATCCCTTTTTACGAAAATTGGGCTAACGGAGGAGTATGAAATTTCGCACACTTATAGTTTATACAGAGAAGAAGTGACGAATGCTAAAGTTTTTGAACAATATTTGCTACAAAGTTAAAAAAAAATGCAAAAACGGGTACATACAGCTATGAGTGTCCAGTATATATTTTGACCTGTCATGGTACAAAAGTTTATACAATGACAGGTCAAGTAATATTGGCCAATGAAATAAACCATGGTCGAAATTCGACCACCACGGGATCTCTAGTATATATAAATCGGCACTCACACTTTAAGAAAAGTGACCAATGATTTTAAATAACTTTAGTACCTGATAATTGGCCGCCACCGTGCCGATCCAAACAGGTATGCATTAGGCAGTTTAGGGAGAAAAAAAATATCGAATCGCTATATCAAATATAGATTTTTTTATAAAATTTGGTATAAATTTAAACTCGTACAGAATGTTACAAAAATTTAATTCCTATTATATTTTAGCGTACAAGTAATCCTAAAACAATTATTTTATAGACTAAAACATTTATTTAGGAAAACATAAGAATTTTGACATATTATTTAAAATTATGCCAAAATCTTAAGAAATTCCGTAAATTGTTAAGTTTTTCTTTTGTGTATTTATCTCATTTAAACAAATGGCGAAGGGGTAGATCGGTCACGTGTAATTAAGTAACAAACCATTGCTGTGGTCTGTCCAATGTTTTTTGCGCGTTGCATCGTTAGAATGGTAAAGTAGCTTAAATCCACGTGTCTTTTAATTTTTCTCTATTTAAATAAAAATATTATATGCTTCAATATATCGATTGTTGTTGTAAGCGCTAATGCATTAATCCTGTGATGCCAAAATAGGGCTGTATGTTACATTTTGTGTAACTATTTTCGACAGTATGTCGATTTACCTAATCCTGAACTCACTGAAATATAACTATATCTTACAAGTCACAGTAATCAAATAAGTTATTATAAATCAAATATAAAGATAGAACTTAAATTTATACATGAAAAAAACAACACAACTTACAAAAATATCCGTGACTAGCAACCCGCCCCGGCTTCGCACGGGTACAAATTATACACCAAAACCTTCCTCATGAATCACTCTGTCTATTAGTGAAACCCGATTGAAAATCCGTTCACTAGTTTTTCAGTTTATCGCGGACAGACAGACGCGGCGGGGGACTTCGTTTTAAAATATGTACCCGTGATATTCGTTCCTTTTCTTCACTTTCAAGAGTTTGTATTACGTTATGTCAGTAAATTTACCTTTCTTATATAAATTAGAGATGTTTAGAGTAATTTAAGTGAAAATAATATCTAATAAAATAAATATTTATCTCCTAGTACAATATGAAGTTTTATATAACGCTCATTTTGGTGATTTTTCATAAACTTCAAGCGGCAGTAGAGTTCACAAGGATTTCCTTTTTAGGGTACACTCAGGTGTACCCTAAAAAGGCCCTGGTAAGAAAGCCAGTGAGTTTTAGTCGGTTCGAGTACGACATAACACCATACCGTTGGCCCGGTGAGGTGACCCGTAGGGGTTCCCACACAAAAAAAAGTAGCAGTAGAGGGCTAAAAATAGGTTCTAATATATTTTTATAATTTTTTATGTTATTTAGAATGCAATGCAGCGTTCTAAAACTATTGAAGATTGAAAATATAACAAAAAAAGCCAAGTGCGAGTTGGACTCGCGCACCGAAGGTTCCGTAAAATATTTTTATTATATGATGTAACTAAAAATTTACGGTTTTCGCAATTTTTTCTTTATCTGTGCTATAATACGTTGCTTCATACCAAATTTCAAGATTCTGAGTTCACGGGAAGTACCCTCTAGGTTTTGATTCCCTTGCTAGTGTCGATAATTTGCGGAAATTTGCGGCATAAACGGCTGTATCTTTTGATTGCGTCGGCTTAGAAATTTGATTTTTTCACAGCTCTAAGGGACAGTAGACTTGAGTATTTGATATAAATTCCAGCTTGATACCTCCGCGCGTTTTTGAGAAAAATTGTCTTGACAGACAGACCCACGGACCGACGGACAACAAAATGATCCTATAAGGGTTCCGTTTTTTCCTTTCGAGGTACGAAACCCTAAAAATACACGCTCCACCCAAGTATGCATACCTTCAGAGTCTCTGCTAATACTACTCCATGCGACACATTTTGTTTGTCAGAAAATAAGTAAGGTCTGGCGGCTGTGGGATCTTACTTTGTTTTTGAAGCTCACTTGACTGGGCTAATACCTGGGTTCCGACATTTTTAATTTATAACGCCTAATGCACAGAACTAACTATGGTATTATATTTTTATTATAAAGACCACCTGGTAGAGTTATACGCCCGTACAATATCTACGTATCATTTAAACTTTTAAAGTGTTAAATCCAAATAAGTTGTTTCAAAATTTAAAGAAAAACGTGAATCATAGCGGTTTTTGACTTCCTGTAGATATCGTCTAGATATAGAAACTTCATTTACCGGTTATTAGACATTAGCATTCCGATAGTTTATCTTTTTTTAAACTGATGAATCCTACGTAACCAGGATTCTTATCATAGTGTGCAATAAAAACTACAAACATATAAAATACTAGCAGCGCCCCGCGGTTTCATCCGCGTTTGTCCCGATCCCGTGGGAATATCGGTATAAAAAGTAGACTATGTGTTAATCCAGGTTTCCAGCTATCTACATACCAAGTTTGATCGCAATCGATTCAGTAGTTTAGACGTGAAAGAGTAATAAACATCCATCCATCCATCCAAACTTTCACATTTATAATATTAGTGGGATTACAAAATAATAATTATGTGTCTGTGGGCGCTCGATCAAAATATTATTACAACATCTCGTGTAAGTGAGCTATCAGTTGTACTAACAACAGATAACTCATTTAGCTTCACGACTTACTTAGTCTGACTGACTACTACTCCTGACAATTCAAAAATACCTATAATGGTTTAATTGAAATAAATGACTTTTGATTTTGATTTTGACACGAACAAACACAAAACTGTATCGTTGCAGTTGGATAGTAAGAAATTGTATGGCCATAATTTTCTCTGCTCAAGATTCTGTGCAGTCACTAACTGAATACACTAACTAAACTAAACTTGAATTGGCATACATATGGCAGATCAATAGTAATAAGTTCATTTCAAAGAGTTTTAATTGAACACTATTACTATATTTCTTACGTTATGCTTTAAAATACAATGTCTTAGAGAAATTACAAACAAAACTTTATATAAAAATAAAATAAGTTTCGAAACGTTCATAAAATAGTCGTACAATAATAAAAAGAATTATTAAAACACCGGAAAACCATCCTATAGTCATAGGTTTATAGTTTGTAGATAAGAATAGGTCGATAAATTATATTGAATATTAATATTCTTATGAGTCGTAGAATTAAGAAATGTTTAATAGAAATAAATGTCTTGATTATCCCGTTATTGCAATGTAGTAGAAACTCAGTGAAAAATTATCTACATATTGAAGAACAAAAAATCATTTGACGAATTTTCAATTTATAAGAAATCGGTACCTAACTTTTCTTCTACGTACAGGATAATAAATAGCAATTTTCGAAACAAGATTACTCAAAGGAATACAAATTGTTAAAGTTAAGTAATGAATCCGCAATCCGACCGTGTACATTCATACAGAATGCACACGGTCCAGTGGTATCTCATGTTGGATGACACAGTACATAAGAGAATACCCTCAATGTCTATGGCGTCCATTAGACGCTCATGCAAACGTCAATCATCACCAAAAGTCATGATTGACGGATGTCCGTTGGTGTTTAATGAAATAATATCGACATTAAAATCTCATCATGCAACCGTCAATCAATACATTAGACGATAGGTTATTCGTCAATCACCGTTTTGATTGTGGCAAAACTGACAGCAAAACCTACCGTGTAATGGGCGCCTATGGATTAACAATTTCCTACCCACTACCTGTGCAGGAACAACATCAATTTTAGTCCCGTAGAATATAAGTCCCGTCCTGAACGGTCGCAATTTTTAAAATGCTCATATGACTATATTATTATCAATTATTAATAAATTGTTAAGTATGTAGTTATAAATAATAGTTACAGAAATAAGGACATGTAAAACGAGAATATTAATTAGTCCATGCTTATACATAGTGCATAATACAATATTAAAATTCACATTTATATCCTACCATATACACTACACTGAACGCTTTACTTTAAAATTATATGTTTGTATTATCTTCCTCTCTCCCAAACAAACTGTGCTGCGCCCGACAGGGTCCATAATTATTACTCCTTAAACTTTTATCACCTATGTATTTACATTATGGAAGCAATAAACTATTGAGTATTGAGTGACATTCGCTCGCGTCTACCTCTGTTACCCTGCCCGGGTACTTAGGAGAAGCGTGAGTGCTCTTGATTCATTGTTATCTGATTATATTGATAATACTAGATTATAAACATATTTGGTCCTGGTTTTTTTAGCTGCGCGGTCATTATTATAAGCTTAAAACACCGAATTATATTATTTTATAGTATGTAGAGGATGTTAGAGGGATCAAACTTCCCAACAAAAGCCACTTTGAGTTACTGGTTTGCGATCCTGACCCTGCTGACATTGCCCAATCTATCCGTATGAGCAATGTCCCTTTTAGATTACTAACTATTGTTCAAAAAAGGAGATTACACAACTATTACAATGCACTGAACCCAATCGTTTTGTAATGGTACAAACACCTGAGGCCCTGATAATATGCACTGTGACGGAACACCGTGTGGTTTTAGTCGGTTCGAGTCCGATATACCACCCTACCGTTTAGCCCCGGTGGGGTGAAGACCGATTCGACACACAGGTTTCGACACTTTAAAAAAAAATAGGATACCCTGTGTTGTGGAGTCCAGTCTTTTGCGTAGGAAACGAAATGAAATAAGTTACAAAACAGAATGTATGCAATTTAAATGGAAATGAACTATTTCTAATATGTTTTTTTTTGCGAAATGGATGTGTATGAGCGTGTGATGATTTTTTTCCTTATCATTGTAGCCCATTCCAAGCCACAAATTAGTCTTTATGCATGCAAACCTAGTCATGGGAAATAAGTTGAGGCACTAAACGTATTAATTTTATTATAAAAGAATAGCATTTTGAAGCAGTTTGCGAACTGTAGAAGTGGAGGCAGGAGCAGTAAGAAGAATCACAGTTTCTAGAGTAATTAGTCGTTTTTCTAGTAGTAGTAGTTTTTCTTAACACTAAATCCTCATACTATTTTACTTATTACTTGTACTATGAAATGCAAAAAAAAAACGGTCCACCTATATACATTTAATACAAAATCATAAGTAATGTACCTAGGTATTTTGTAACTAAATAATTATATATCTATGGGCCTATGCAGCCTGAAATAAATGATTATTATTATTAAAATAACTAGCGCTAAACAGAACAACAACAGTATTATGCTTGAGGCTAAATAAAAAAAGTCACATAATCCGGTTTACATACTACCAGGTAGATATAAACGTACCTCTAGCTAGCGGCTCGAGAGGACAGGTTGTCTGCAGGTTGAATAACTTTCGCACCGCAGACAGGATCCTAAATCTGATGTAGCAATATCGCGTGATTTTGGTCTATTCTATATCAACACACGTATTTCTTCATACCCTTGGCAATACTACAAGGCGTTTCTACTCAAATGGCACGAGGCAGTGGCGCAGCTCATTTCACGGGTGCCTGTGCTAATCAAATGGGTAAGGCAATTAGCATTTTCTATGATGATGAAGTTATAGAAAATGCTAAGAAGTGCAATAATGATTTAACTTTCAACCTAGGTATATAATTATAAATTAAAGACACTAGCAAAAATGGAGAATATAAAATAACATATAACTCTAATAATAACTGGCAGGTATATATAAAATATGTAAATTAATACGTAAGTGTATTCAGAATATTAGTTTTAGTTTATTCGAAAATAAATGCTAAGTGTCTTTTAGTAGTTATTTATTACCAAACCTTTATTTCAAATTAAATTATTGATGTATAATTTGAGAAATAAAACACAATGTGTTTATACCAATATCAATGTGTGTGTGGCCACTGCAATGCAAATTAATTTATGTTTACAAATAATTCTGATGAATCTGTTCGTCAGATCGTCAGAGTTCTAGTAAATGTTACTTAGCCTAAGCAGACAATATGTAGGTAATAGATTAATTAGTTTCATGAAGCCATTTGACTTACAATGTTTAATTAATAAGCTGACTGGAATCATTCCACATCCGATTTATAATATCCTTACATAATACATTTTCTAATGTCTAACTTATGTAACAACTTATGTCTGGGTGTGTTTGTATCGCCACAAAGACGAACTATTATTTTATAGTGTATTATATATTCTATATATTTTCTTAATATTTTTATCGCAATGTTTATATGCGATAAACATATATATACAAATAGTAAATTTTCAAAAGGCAATGTTAATAAAAAGAAATCAATTTTTATTTTGAATATGAACATACTTTTAAAATATACAGAATCCTAACATGCCTTCAGTTACCTTGAATGGATAAATGCATTTGCGATTGAAATTTTGTTGTATTTCATGGCTTTCATACGTAACAGGAGGCGGTTTGCCCGATAAAGCGGAAAGAAGCTCATCAAACGATTTCTGGCGAACCTGTCAACTTTGAGTTAAGCGGGGGGAATTCTGCTCCTTTCACTAACCAGTTCATATAGTGACAAACTGCACTTTCCGTGGCTGCCAAGCCATTTTAAACCGACGAAAAAATGGAGGAGGTTCTCAAGCCTTTCTTTCTACCTTCTTTTTATTTTTTTACTACAATGATTTTAAAGTCTTTCCTTGCGCCTCCAAGAGCCACTTTTTTAGGTTAGTTGTCAGTCAGAAGACCGTATACTCTAACTTCCTAATCAATCCCAAAACGTCCTCACACCGTAAAAAGCCACTGTTCTTGTCCATTGCCGTCATGATACTAAGAATACCATGTCCATCGTTGTGACAAAATTCCAAGATGGTGTAAATGTCTGAAACCCTTGCCGTTTTTTCACTCTATCACTCTGGTAATCGGAAGGACATGCAGAATTAGCCAGAAACATATATTACTCTCTCACGGAATAGGGGCGCTATCACTGCGGTTGCCCAATGTGCCCCACAACTAGGCTACGTAGCTTTAAATCAGGTGAGGGATTCTCTATCTTTGGTAGCTACAAAATACCTAACGTCATTTTCATTTCTTATTGAAACATTTAGCCAATGTATTATTATCCTGTAAAAAATATAAACTATAATGAGTAAGGAATAAATAATATGGTTCTGTATCATTTTCAGGCCCCTTGAAAAACTGTTTATTGTTTACATCAAGTAATAAACAAGACTAACTTATTTGTTGTATTCGTTATTTTAAAAAGTTTGACAATCATAGCCTTTATTTGCCATAAAGAAACAATCAGCATGAGATGATAATATTATTATTCTCAAATGAAAATTTAGAATATCGGTACCCATAGAAGTGGAACTCATAATGTTTTACAGGAATTGTCAGTTGTTATTTCTAGTAATATTTTTTTTTGTAAACAATATTACCACAAACCACCATAAACATTTAACTATTTATTTGTAAATTATATGGTAAAAGAAAATAATATTAATACCCATACATGAATTCATTGTTATTCTTTTGTGTTTACAATTACTACCTACTATGTTGTTTCAGTTATGGATTATCATGACTGATGATAATCATGATTTATGGACATAATTATGTCATCCTCTTTGTAGTTTTAGTATGAACATGAACCGATCACTCGTGACTTCCACGTCATATAATATTTTTTTACAGAAATGAACCGAGTTTTACCGTTTCCAGTTATTTTATTTTATTTAGTGCAATCTCTTTTTCAATCACTCTTTGTTGCTCTGTCCAAACTACCTATTTATTACTTAAATTATTTTCGAATTTACAGCAATAGCAATTTGTTTCTTAAATACATATGATAAGTACATTTCAGTACTGTTACTATTATTAAGAGTATGGTATAGAATTTTATTTGCATTCTTGAAATCTGAATACCGTCAATCGATACTAATAATATTGGTGTTGATATCGTCATCATTTTTTCAGCCATTGTATGAACACAGCTTAATAATTATATGCCTCTTATGCCGCGTGCCTATAATCAGGAAACTATTCGTTTTGCTTACGGTCGGTAAAATGTCGTTGAATTTTCAACGAAATATTTACCGTCCGTAAGCAAAACGAATCGTTTCTTGATTACAGAAATGCGGCATTAGAAAGATTTACGTAACAAGTGGTCATGCAAATTATATATATTATGTATATATTATTATATAATTTGCATGACCACTCGTTTAGATAAAGATATTAGAATAAAACTTGACTTGAATGAATAGAGAATAAATGAGAATTAGTAGGCAAAAATGTGTGCTGTTGTATAAATATATTATTTCTAACTGTGTGTGTTTCTAGCTAAACTGCGGGAGTTTCACCTACGTTTATGGTCTGTACTCCGCTCCTATTGGTTGTAGCGTATTATTTATTTATAGCCTTAAAGCCTTCCTCGATAAATGGGCTATCTAACATTAAAATAATTTATCAATTCAAACCAGTAGTTCTTGAGATTCGCTAATCTCAAGAACTACTGGTTTGAATTGTTCAACCAAACAAACAAACTCTTCAGCTTTATAATATTAGTATAGATCTGCAACTTAAAAAAGACGAAATAAGCCGAAATAGACTCTAATTTATTGAAGACTATAAAAATTAAAAACTTTATTTTCATACGAAGATAAAAATAAAAAAAAACTCAATATAAAAATAAACAAACATAAATAGTTTAAAAATATAATTGAACCTATTACGAATTCACTGCACTGCATAACTAAACCTTGAAACTTAATTACACCATGAATTAAATATAATAGCTTCAATTCTTACTGGCATACGTATATATCATAGGCGCTGATAGAACATTCTGAAATAGTATCTCTTCTATAATAAATAGTTTCACTCTATTTACTACTAACATGAATCGCGTGACTTTGTTTTTGTCTTCCATTGTGAATCTATTGTTCAATCAACAGACATAATATAAGACCTTCTATGATTTAAATTATTTAATAATAATAACTGGACACATCTCACATACGGCCGTCTGATCCCAAACTAGGCAGATCCTGTACTATGGTAACCAGACTGCTGATAAACATACTTATTTATTTATACATATTTTCCTAATTAATCTTTCTTAAGTGATCATATTAATATTATTAGGTACCGTTTTTTTTCTCAGCTAAGTCTTGTAATAATAGTGTTAGTTCTAAATATCAAATTCCCTTGCCGTTATAACCTTTACAGTAAACAAAAGTAAAAGCAATGGATATAATTAAATCCCACTAATCCCACTAATATTATAAATGTGAAAGTTTGGATGGATGGATGTTTGTTACTCATTCACGCAAAAACCACTAAACCGATTGCGATGAAACTTGGTATGTAGATAGCTGGAGGCCTGGATTAACGCATAGGCTACTTTGTATTCCGATATTCCTACAGGATCGGGACTTACGCGGGTGAAGCCGCGGGGCACTGCTAGTTACGTCTAATATTTTCTCTACCAGATTGGAGATTTCATATGAACAATTGTCCAAATGTCCCTAAAGTTATATTAAAATAGTGTTTAAGCGGCACTTTTTTTTTTGTGTGGATACCCCGATGTCGGAATCGAACCGACTAAAACCACATGGTGTTTCGTCACAAGTGGGTCTATTGCAAGGGACCCAGGATACCCTAAGAAGGAAGCCTCCGGGAACCCCTGCAGACCTTGGCTTGATCAACAGGCGGCCACACCGTGGTGTACGGGGGGCCTTGCCCCCTCTCCGATTTGGAGACGCGCGCTCGGAACACGTCGCGCCGCCGTCTCGGGCCTGCTTCTGCCAGGGTAACGGACAGCCCCATCCGTCACCCCCAGGCCAGCGTTCATAGAGGCTGGAGGTCGTTCTGCGCTCTCCGGCGCCTGGTGCTTCTACTGCGGGACGGGAGAGTATACTCGTTCTCTCCCGTACCCTTTCCGCCACCTCTTTAGCCATCATCACGTCCTCGCAAAATGAGGCTGCGAGAGGCTTCCAACACCGATAGCCGCCGCGATGTCGTGGCGCTGTTGCTTCCACGCTGAGCACTCCCCTAAGGTGAGGAGTGCAGTGTCCTCGCGACTGCCTCCGCAGTGGTGGCACGCAGACGTTGGCTCCCGGCCTATACGACACAGGTACTTACCGAAACAGCCATGTCTAGCCAATCCTAGATGAGTTTAAGTGGCACTAGCGAAGTAACTAAGATATCGACCTCGCATTAGAACAGTTGCGGTTGGAATTTTGAAATTAAAATCAATTAATGACTACATTAACCTATTTTGTGATACACTAAATTCGATTCGCGAACAAAATTATAAAGCGCTTTATTTGCATAGCGTTATTGTTAAGAAAATTACAAGAGAAATACCTGAAAAAAACAAGCGACCTTGCAATTATAATTTAAACAGTATAAGGTCAAATCGCATTTTAAAATACTTCTATAAACTAAACTAACTCTTTATAAATAATTCTTACTTCAGTTATAAATAATCAGGAAACACAAAATGCCTTAAGGAAGTCAATATTATAAAAGAATAGCATTTTCCTTATAGAACGGATGACTGTACTGTTGTGACAAAAAGAATGCACATTCTGTATGCAAGTCTTAAAAATGCCTGTGAAAATAAGGTCATGTGATATTTCCGAGATTAATAAGTCTAACAACGTATGTTCATACATGGTTCTTATTTAAACCGAAGATGCCATGGCAGCGCTGTTGTCCAGAAGCCGGTCTCGAATACAGCTCGTTAACTTTCGCCTTGCCAAAATCTCATATCGACATTACAGTGTTAGCTTTCACACAGCGAACTACAACTTAGTGATTGATAAAGTTATTTTTACTCATAATCAGCCCGGTTTAGAATATCAAAAGCAATCTTGATAAAGTAGTTAAAATTACGTAGCTAAATGATAATACTGGGTATTTATTGATTGTCGCCGTGACGTGAGCTCAGGCGGTTACACGCTCGACGCTCGCCCGCAGATCGGCGGCGGCGTGCTCCATTCAGCTAATACCTCATCAACCATGTTCTTGACCAGCATTGTCCACCGTGAATTCTGAATAATTATTTTATTTTATGGGACATATATTAAGCAGCTGCTTTCAGTCTTTTAGAATGGAATGTAAGTTATTTTATTTTATTATTTGTTTTACTTATTAATTAGAAAAGTCTTGTAGCTGTAAAAATTTTAAATTCCTATACATGTGAAAATTACGTGTTTTCATATATTATAATTATTTATAAAATATTCACATGAAATAATTATTTGATATTTTCTTAACTCCGGAGTTGTGAATTAATTAGTTTGTTTGAAGTGAGTTATTTGAGTGTTGGTTGAATTAATTATTAAAATAATAACAAAATCTATCATCACAACTTCTTCTATATATCTTTCTACACCAGCAAGCTGATCTAAATTAATATATATATTTTTTTTTTATAATTTACTGTTATTTATGACATGATTGTAGTGCAATATATGCATTTAAATTATCACAATATCAATGTCAAAGTAATTGTATGTACCTTACCTTCTAGAGGCTCACATCAAGGCAACGAAATTTTCGCTGCCAAAAACATCTCATATATATTTTCAAAGTGTTTCAAGACAGGAGATATTTTTAATCTGGAAGGAAAAGACATTGTTCCGATCCTTTTCCGTATCTGTGACGTGCAATTCTGAGAAGTAGAGATTTTTTTATAACATTTTTATATCGGTGATTATGTTTATAGCCATTCAATATGTTGTTGTGCGATTAAGCATACTAAGACTTTCGTGAAATTTATGATTAAAGGTATATATATTATAAAAGAAATGCTTGGAAGTTCTTGTCTAACCATGACCGGGTAATGAACTCAATCATCGCATGCACTAAATCGTGAAAAATTATTACGTTATTATAATACGAATTGCAAAATACTTGAAATATCCCATAATATTATGCTTACAATATAATAAAGTCAATTATATCTGTCAAATCAAGTTTCCAAGAACCACTTACGATAAGGTTTATTAACAACCAATTACAATATTGGTGTCAGTTGCATTCATTAAGTGTGTATGGTTTTCTGTTAGAACACAAAAACAATATTCTCAGTGCATTGTTGGTTACATTGATAGTTTAGAACCTATTGCGATTAGCTAACAGAGCATTGTGAGATTTTTATATTTAAGACGATATGCCTGAACAGATTTGTATTGTTTACGTCCGCGTACTCTTATAACGGTGGTCTCCATCTGTTATCTATACAACTGTTACATACCAAACATCTGAAACATAGTATTCATTTTTTATTGAATGAATATTGACAAATTGTAAATGAGAATCAACATCTAACCAAATCTCGTGACTTTGTGTACATACATGCAACAACTGCTACTATTTAAAAAATAACTGCTCCTCATGGCTTTCTTCTTATGGGTCTTAGCGTGATTTTAAATGTGAATTATAACCTTCCTCAAGAACTGGGCCATCGAATGCAAAATAAAAATCCCACTGATAGAGAGATCAGCGCATTCAACAAAAAAGTTTTCAACTTTATTACATTAAATATATAATTAAGATTAACATATTGATTTGCCATTTGAAAGGTACAAACTTCATTTTTTGTCAATTTGTGAAAAGGTAAATAATAGATGGAAAATAACAATTCTAATTTTACAAAATTGTAAACAATAAGTTTAAAAATTTTAATACCCTTACACCTATCATTTAATCAAATTAAAACATTATTGTATCAAACATTTTATAACGTTAGAGGAGTTATGGAACTTCAATCGGTAGCTTAATACTGTAGATTTGAAGAACAAATATTACTTAACTTCATTTGTTTTCCAAAGAATTAACTACTACGATAAAATCTTAAACAAATTTGACTAAAACTTTAACCAATCTTGTATTTACTGCTTGTGTTACAATTGGATTAATACATCCTTTAGTTGATTTAGGATACTGGCCACTCAAACAACGGAAAATATTGTACCACCAAGTTCAATAGCTTATTCTGTTATATACAAAGATTCAGTAGAGTCTCAGCATTCAATATTCCTGTAACGTTATTAAGTTCATCTCAATTTTCTTTCCATTACACTTTGTCATAAAATTATCTTCTTCAGTAAATCTTAATAATGCGACTATAAAGTAAATAATTCATTAGAAAAGCAAAGTTTAGACAATAGTTTAGAGGACCAGGTTGAAATAAAAAAAATACGTGTACACTAATCTATACGGCTTAACATTTTAAGGAGTTAAAATGTAATAGTTAGCCATTAGATTCTCATTACCATCTTTGAATCGTTAAAATATTTGATAAAAAATCAATAAATAATAATCACATTTAGAATTAGAAATTAGTGTTTTAATGGTACACTCATCTCCTGACTGGACAATCCGAAATCAATTGTCAATATCGATTATAGGAAGAAGCCCAATAAGTCTGTAACCTCTATGGATTTAAGGAATTACCATAACCATCATCACCACTAGGGTCGCCTAGAGGTCGACATTTGACCACAATATATTAAACTATTAATATCAATAAAGCTCCGTTAAAGGTAGGCAAAAAGAAGTGTTAACAATTTATCAATCAATAGGTATTAAACAAAAATAAAAAAGGTTGATAAACATTGGAGAAAAAGATAGTGGACTGTTTTACACCAACAACTGACCGAGCTCGAGGTAGAACTAATCCGCATAAACTGGCGCATATTAAGGTTATCCGAAATCCGAAGGCCAAGGGAGGACACGATAACTGTTGAGTCAGACAACCTGTTCTACTTTAGTGACGGTGTCGGTTTCTTGGTTAACAAGGACCTCAGTAGCAGTGTTGAGGAAGTCAGCAGTGTTTCGACCCGGGTAGCGTAACTTGTACTAAAAATTACGAACAGACATTCCTTGAAGGTGTTACAGATTTTCGTACCAATCTCGAATTCTCGACTTACTCCGACGAAACAGCCGAAGCCGTGTACGACGATATTGCCAAAGTAATTTATGGTACCGCCAAGTAATGCGGCGAAACTATAGGATCCAATTTTCGTTACAACTCCATAGAGTGGGGTGCAGAAATCACAGGGCTCTTAATGAAATATTTCTTTGAGAAGAAGCCTTACGGGAAGTGGACTTGGCGAAACTTCGAAAACGTGACTAGGAACGAGATAGATTTCATCATTACGGAATCAGGAAGCACATATTTAGAGATGTCTCCGTCATCAACAGGTTTAATACCGTTAGTGATCATCGACCGGTACGAGGTACCCTAAAGGCTGACCGATTCCGGATGATGCGGTCTCCTCTCCGACCTAAGCCGCCTCAAGCAACTTTAAGGTTTGAAAGTGTCTGGAAATTCAAAATCGTTTCACAACGCTGGAATCTACTAGGTAGCAACGTTGACGAGACAACCGACTTAATGGTCAAAACGCTGCAAGACGTTTCTCGAAAGTCGTTTCCCGGAAAACGCAAACGGCAAGAGTCCAAACTCTCTCCCGAGACTCTCGAACTTATCAGGAATAGGCGTGAGCGACAGCTCACTGGCTGACAAGCCACTCAATCATCTTCATTAGATAGGAGAGCCTTAAACGAAACAATTAGAAAACTTATACGACGCGACCTCCGACGCTTCAACACTCGCACAGTAGAGAATGCGATTGAGTGGAACAGGGAACAGTCGAAAGTTTTCACTCAGCACTTGGCACCCATCTGACGATACTAAAAACTGAGAATGGCAAAACTATGGTTTTGAACTATGGCACCTCAAACTTCGAGATGTTTTATGGACAGCTTTACGCATCACGGATGATAAAACTAACGAGACTCAGCGCTGATGACCACACCTCTATGGTCATCAGCGCTGAGTCTCGTTAGTTTTTTTGGTAGTTAGTTAGTTCATTAATGCGCCATTACACAGAAGAGATACTAGAAATTGACCAATGCGAGGTAAAGGCCAACGATGTTCGTAAGACGCCCTCAGTTAGTTGGACTGAAGACCTGAAGAAGGTAGCTGGGATGGACTGGTTGCGGAAGGCGGAGGACCAGGTGCTATGGCATACGTTACGTGAGGCCTATGTCCAGCAGTGATTGATTGACTATAGATATGACGAATTAAACATGAGGCTTATGAGACATCTTTATCTGTATGCATATACTGTAGAACAATTTTGTACGTTCAACGCCAACGTCTGCGGCCTTGAAAATTCGCTTCAAGCATAACTCAGTCGGATTAGCGTTTAGAAATGTCTTGTGCTCTAGAACTTAACTGTATAGGTATGTAATTATCGTATATAATTCACCTATGCCTCTCCTTTTGTTGATGCGGAGTTGATGATATATGAGTACACAAAAAAAATATTGCGGTATATTTAAAGACGATCTAAAAAAACACTGACTGTACTATTTCGCGTGAGTTATTCGATCCAATCGGATCCATTTCTAATCGATTTACTGTATAATTTTTAATTAAAGTCAAGCTCAGTTTTGTTAATATTTGAAATATAAAAATATTGGTGTATTATCTTGATCCAGTGCTATTACTTTGAGATTGAGATAATAAGCTGGGTACTTACAGGACAACCTACAAAAACACACTCTGTTGCTGATTGTACCTACATTATATTTTTAAGTATCTTCGGTATCCGACCCGCATAAAATATTTTAATTTATTACTGATCTCTTCCACTGGGCATCCGATTGGAATAGAAAATAAAATATAGTAAAACTGATTCGCCAGTGGATCAGTTTGAGAGGATCAGACCAGAATAATGGTGTTTCACAACTGTCTTAATTGTTAATAATAGACTGAAGTATTTGTGTAATTAATTATTATTAACATAGATTCAGTTCTAAGCTATTTATACAAGTCATCATTTTAATTGGAAGTAGTCTTTATTGAACCACGGTCATAACTAGGACCATGGCGTAATTTGTATAATTACTGTAGATGCAACAATACAATACAATATTTGTTCAGTCGATTACAGCCATTTTAAAAAAATTCCAGCCCTTTGAAGCGATGGCGTACAGCATTCTAAATAACACATAAATTGTGCTTGTTTTCGTACTCTCTTTTAATTATATTTCATTCAATTATTTCAAGTGATATTTTGCCGAAGCTGGGGGTTGATTTTATTTTTATGGTATAAACTATCCAATAAAATAAAGATTCACTCGAATCTGATCATATTCATACACAAACAAAATACAATTAATTGAGTTGAGGACCTCTTCCTTTTTGGAGTCGGGTAAAAAGCGAAATATTTGTACAACCTCTCTGGTAGGCTTTTAAATATTATCAATAGTTGACAATAATAATATACTAACTACATCGGTAGTTCTTGAAATATATGTGTATCTACGAGTACATTAACTCTATTTTTATATAGATCTAACACTTATCTTGTTTGTACTTGTAAGCAAGCAGTGTTGGTTAAATTTCGGTGGTGTTTAACCTCGGACATTATCTTTGAAACTCCGACTATTTGAGTTAAATCTATAGAAGTTTTTTGTGCGAACCTAAATAAACCTAAAAACATACTTTTAGACTTAGACACAAGTAGTTGCATCTATTTTATTTTATATCTTGACGGTAAATACGGCTCCTTTGAAGTTTTATAACATTATAGACTACAAATATTGTTCTTTAGATAGTACACTATGTATTTTTATACAGATTTACACTGGTACAGATTTTGTGTACTTTTTTATACAAATAGCAAATTTTTTACACACTATGTTGTCCGTTTTATGCGGGCTAAAATTGCTCGTCATTGACACATCGCTGCAGCCTTATGCAATCGAAAACATTTACAGTGAAAAACAACAATAAAGTACCTACTCACGTAGTTTTAATAATGTTAAGTAAAAAATTTCGGTAACAGCTGTGTGACTTAACCTTTAAATTTTTATGGTACATATTTAAGTTCAAACACATCTATGAGTTTCACTGAATCTTTCAGATGTTTGAAATTGTATACTGTACTGTGTAAAATATATCTCTATATAGCATTATTATGCTATATGGAGATGTATTCTAAGTCGCTTCCCTCGTCTGTACGCTTGGATCTTTTAAACTACGCAACGGATTTTAATTCGGTTTTCACCAATAGATAGAGCGATTCAAGAGAAAAGTTTTTACGTATATTGTTTTGTGTTAATTTGTATAATGATATGACGATAATTGTTCACCACATTAGTGTCTACATTGCACCCGTGCGAAACCGGGGCGGGTCTAAGGTTTAATTTACTGACATTCTGACTGATCATAAAGGTCACAAGGTGAAAAAATGTGAGAAATGAAGAGATTGAGATTTCTAAATTAAACCACTTATGCATTTTATCATAATTGTAAAATGCCTGTACATATAGAGGCATTTACAGTAGTATAAGAAATCTAAAGAATATATTAACAACTTATCAGCTCCACCCAACTTGTGACTCTTGAGTTGCAGGTGTCCATAGGCGACGGAAATCAGGACTTTGAACTCTGGACTTTGATTTCACCAGATGAAAAGAATCGAACTTGGAGAAACTAAATTATTGACATAAATTACTAAATATTATTTAATATCAGAAATTGCTTAGAACTGGCCTTCTCATTTCATGTAATTTATAATAATACTAGCAGTTCCCCGCGGTTTCACCCGCGTAAGTCCCGATCCCGTGGGAATATCGGGATAAAAAGTAGCCTATGTGTTAATCCACGTCTCCAGTTATCTACATACCAAGTTTCATCGCAATCGGTTCAGTAGTTTTGGCTCTAAAGAGTAACAAACATTCATCCATCCAAATTTTTTAGATTTATAATATTAGTGGGATTTTTTCTGTATCTGTATTTGAAAACAATCATCTCTTATAGATGAACACACATAATTATCGCTTAACATGAGCTTACTAAAGCTTATTAAATTATAGTCCCGTAGGTGTAAAGAAAAAATAAAAGCTGTGTACAATGTACACAATATAATAAGGTGAGGACAATATGATGAGCGCGATAAGTGCGAGATATTGGCTCGAATTTAACAGGTTTTTAATACCTTATGACCCACTGACAAAATCTACTCTGTAACTCTGTACTCTGTCTGACAAACTAAATCAAAAACATCAACACGTTACGCGTGTGTAATTGTGAAGATCTGCTATTGAAAACTATGAATGCTGATAGTGATTATAGCAATAAGAAAAGATGAAGGACTGATGTGAAGCCAAGAAAGTATTGAAGATAAATGTTTGGCTTAAAGACTTGCATTTTAATATAACAAACGGAAACACGCTAATCTGTGGTACAATGGGTATAATACCACTACTATGAAATGCTAATGATTGCTATGAATCTTTTACTAGATAACGATGTATCAATTTGTTATATGAATGGCACCTTGCTTAGACTATTTATTTTAAATATCAACAATTAAATAATATCTTCACACAAAGAACAAGCTATGTTTTAAATACATATTTGATTTCCTTTGAATTTCTATTCATTTAAATTAGAAAAAGAATAATATTACCTATTATACCTAATAATAAAAAACCTGGTATGTGTAGGTATTGTATACCCGTTACAAGTACACACTTCATTTACCAAACGCGACGGGTGCATGAAATGATCATACGCATGTATGAAACAAACATGAATATAACCTATGAATCAAATGAAGAAAAAAAAATATAGGTATAAAATATACTAGATCGTTCAATAAGTCCCGAGACTAACTTGGAGATGGCGCATACATAATTTTTTTGTTATTATTTTTAGGAAATATGGGCTCTTATGGAATATATTTTTTTTGAAAATCGAATAACAAAATAGGTATTGAGTTTATATTATTGAGATTATATTTATGTGCCGCTACTTTTGTAATACAGAAAACAATGGAAAAAAACGATGTTCGTGAGTTTATATAACTTTGTTTTTTAGGGCTCCGTTCCTCAAAAGGAAAAAAAGGAACCCTTATAAGATCACTTTGTTGTCCGTCTGTCTGTCAAGAAAAATGTTCTCAGGAACCAACCGTAAAATTTAAATTTGTAATGAAAGAAGAACGACAAAAACTATTTTTTTATGTGATACAACAACAAATTAACGACTTTCGGATTTTTTTCTTGTGCTGTCAGAACTTGCTTCTTACCAAATTTCTTGATTCTAGGTCAATGGAAAGTACCCTACATGTTTTGATTTATCTGCGAAATGTTCAAATTTGGTCAAATCTAAGGCTTAAGTGGCCATATCCTTTGATTGCGTTGTTTTAGAAGCTTAATTTTTTTTACAGCTTCAAGGGACCGCAGATTTATGAATTTGGTATTAATTTCAACTTGATGCGTCCACGGGTTCCTGAGTAAAAGAGTCTTGATAGACAGACAGACAAACGGACAACAAAGTGATCCTATAGTGAAGATCTGGTAGTGTTTTTACTATATTACATCAAAATTTAGCCATGAAAAAGTTTTTTTCGAAATGGGTTCCGCGTTTCCTAACAATTGATCAAAAGCAACAACGTATCAATGATTCAGAGCACTGTATGGTACTGTTCAATAGAAATAAAAAGGATTTTTACATCCGTATGTGACAATTTTATCAAAAAAACTTTGATTTAGTATTTCGTATCGGTACTTATTGAACCACGTGTCATGTATGTACTTCATATACACAAGTAAACTAAAAATAGCCTTCCTTCAATTTATCACTCATTGGTAGTTTACTTTAAAGAAATGTCGCTCAATAGGTCAATATAAATGTAGTTGATGATTACAGATAGAGCCAATCAATGCTCTCGTTGTGCCTCTTAATGGATGTGAGTAGTATGACAATCACAGATCGTCTAATATATGTACGTCATCGGAACATTATACAGATATCGATATTATATTTTTATTTGCTTATTAACGTTACAGCGTAAGTTGTTGCGGGATTTCTATTTTAAATATCCTTACTTTAATTCTTGTTATTTTTGCCCACCAATTTATGATAAAGAAAAGTTTTATATGAGTTGATTTTTCTTATTACAACTCCGAGGCTGAGCTATATTAGCGTTGTCATGAAAAGACTTAAAGCCCTGTGGCTTTAAGTCTTTTCATGACAACGCTAATATGCGGCTGTCCGCAGGGGGACATTAACTAGTCCGGCTAAGGCTGCAATATGCAGGTGTAATGAAGAATCTCCAGTGACAATGTCTCTGGTGTTACCCTTTATCCAAAAGTATCAATATCATACAGTACAACGTGAGCTTTTCAGCTCATTTTGTGATATTAATTTCAATCTTTATGAATTGCTTCCAACACTTGACATACTAAATGTACTTTTTTTACTTAGGTACCCTGGGTCTGTAAAAAAAGTTAGTCTGTTTATCATTTTATCTATACTTATTTGAACTCTCATAAAATAATTCCAGTTTTGTGTACCTACAGAACACTTACGTCAGAAAGATAACCAAAAAAAGAATATTACTGGGTAGATATATATTATTCATCCCACTAATATTATAGATGTGAAAGTTTGGATGGATGGATGGATGGTTCGATGGATGGATGGATGGATGGATGGATGGTTGGATCGATGGATGGATGGGTGGATGGATGTTTGTTACTCTTTCACACAAAAACCACTGAACCGATTGCGATGAAACTTAGTATGTAGATAGCTGGAGATCTGAATTAACGCATAGGCTACTTTTTATTCCGATATTCGAACGGGATCGGGACTTACGCGGGTGAAAGTTTTACCAACTTTGTTCCGATCAAATCATTATGTTTAAACTAATAAGCCGCTGAACTGGGAACCGTAGCATCCTTGAAAAAGCAACAGTTAATCAGAATCACTTGTGTTAATCACCCGCTATCTTCTGTTATTTTACTGTAAAAATCCTTAAATGTGCTCGTTTGCCATGTAAATTAAGTGGATGATATTATAACATATCTAACTGAACTTGTTTACTACTGGAATCTGTCTACTAATTTTAAATTGAAATACAACACAAGTTTTATTACACAGTAGTTAACTGTATTAATAATAAAATGCTTGAAATAAAACTGCAGGGTCTGTACAATTTAGATGTCAATTGCACCGCATATTACATCCATGCGTCAGTACCTATAGCGCGCTGCAACGGTTACTTATTCATTGAACAAGTTCTTAGCGCATTCAACAAATACAAAAGCAACAAGCAACCGCTTAATCAGTTTTGACGTTTCTAAATGATCAGTAAAAGTATTAGACTACAGAATATACGATAAATAAGTATGAGTTTTACTCAAACGTTCGAACAATTGAAGTACATATATATGTACAATTGTACATACAAAATATCTATATGGTAAATACTTATCTGTAAGGACTACATTTATTTTCTTAACAATGACGTATAACTTCTATCTTTGTTCACATAATTTTAATCAAATATAGTACTTTAATTAAACTATAATGTTTAGCTATCTGCATCGCTAGTAGGCGCAGATGACACGGTGCGTGTAGAAGTAATAAGATATATATTATAATTATTATATAAGACATGATTCAAATAATTCTTCTGTATGTTGGCGTATCGTCACAGTAGCAGTGGTGCTTAAACCGGTAGCCCAAGAAAAGCCTTAAATAAGCAAATTTGATCTTAGGAATACATGAGTTTCCTTATTTTCAGATAAAAACGGAACGTCTGTCTTAGATAAGGGTGTCTATATCATTCACAACGAAGAATTCAAAACGTAAGTAAGTACTTTTTATTACCCACATGCCTCACCTATTGTCAGTTTAAAATATGATTTCATAGTATGAACGAAGACGATTCTCTGTTAGCAAGAGCCGTCAGGCGACATAGTGTAATAATGAAAGGACAACAGTGAGTAGTATGTCCCGCATTAATTTTAATTGAAACTATTAATGTTCGTGTTTAATTAACGGTCAGACGTTTGCCGTTTCAGAACACCCGAAATTACACTCAATTATAATCCAGAAAAGAATCCGATTAAGGACGATATTGTGAAGAAAACCAAGGTCATCTTCGGGACTACGACGCCAACGATCCTTCATTATTTCACATTATTGGTACTGGGTGAGTTTGATTTTACGCAGTGTGTTAGTTTTGACCATGAAACCAAATGTAATCGTAGGCTCTCAAGCACATGCAAATAGATGTACACTGACTAATAAATATCCTGAAGATTTTATCATGATTTAAAGCAATTTTGGCTGTTGTTTTTTAAGTTGACGAAAAGTATGAAACTCTTATAAAGTCAGTTGTTAAACTATTCATGTCTACAGGACTTGGAACATGGGGATTGCTGTGGTGCGCTTTCGGGGAAGGCTGGAATTGGGACGGTCGGTGGACCAGATTAGCCTTTGTTGGAGGTTTAGCTTGGGCCAGCGGCGAAGCACTTCAGATGTGTACATCTTTGCCACCTCTCATAGCAGCACTGATTACTGGTATTTTGGCCAGAAATATCGGGTTTCTCGATATGGGAGAATTTACAGAAATTGATGCATTTTTGAGGTAAATTCATCATAAATTGCTTTGGATTAAATAAAACTTTTTCAAACTAAAAAACACTATTAAATTAAGGCAGCCTGAACAGGAAAATAAAAAACCTTGTCTAGGGCGCATCAAGTGTGTTTTTATTTGGAACACTAAGATTAGTCATAGCCATGTAGATTGTGCATTAATAAAAGTAAAGGAGGTATGATGCTACAGAAAGATATACAAACACAAACATACGCAAGTTAAACTTATAACATTCCTTGTTTTTGTGTCGGTTGTTAAAAATTAATTATTAGTATCTACTTATGGTGATTCATTGGAAATTCAAACAAGAACATTTTTGATTTTGAACTTATTCAACAAAGCTTTATTTTTTAAATCTTGGATATGTACACTCGTACATATCCAAGATTTAATTATAATGTACCAGAATAATAAAAACATTTTATTCAAGTCAAAGCATGCAATCAAATCAAGGAAATAAAACCATCAAACTAATATGATGTTTAAAATAAATCATTAAAATCAGAATCTAAATTTTCAACTTATTATTGGAAGAGTTGTTATTTAAAGACATCAGACTCGATGTCACCGTCATTTCTACTTTGACAGCCATCAGAAATTTTTACAATTTCCATTTAAACCATAATCATTTCGAATGGGTTTAAGTTACAATGATATTAAGGCCAATAACCAAATATTATTACTAAATCTGTTATAATATTTAGAGAAAAATATAGTCCAATCCCTCAGACTTTCCTTCCGATAAAAATCACTTTTCTCTCACAATTATTATCAATACTTTTTTTGACATTTTAACACATAAAAATCTCACAAACTCAAAAATAGACCACTCTCAATTTGAGAGCAATCAACAATAAACAATGATGGCATGTTAATTACGGTGTAAAGTTACTTTTGCCATTAAAATAAATTAGTTTCAGAGGTTTTATTATTTTCTTGGTCAGGCTATAATAAGGTATAGTTACTTATACTAAATAGTAGTATATGTTGCAATAGATTAAAAATAGTATATACTGATCCAAATCATTTTAGCGTCCTCAAGTACTTGAGACATGTACACTTCGGATTTTATGCATATCGTCAGTGTGAAAATGCTTCTTGTGGTTTTCAAATTTGATAAGCAAAGGTTCCATTTACTACTGGGTTAACAATCTGAAACAAAAGTCTGCGTAACGACACTTTACGATACTGAATCGTAAAGTGGCGTTTCTCTTCGTCTACTCGAGGCAACGTAGCCAGACGGAGATTCCGTCTCAACTCTTTTAACGCAAAGCAATATAACTTAGTTATCATAGTCAGTTTATCACAAACTAGCCTTTAACCCGTATCCTCGTTCGCTCAATCATCTTTTGCAAAAATGTCTTTCATTAGTTTTTGTTTATTATTTCTCTTAACATTTTTGATGTATTTATAGGAAAATATACCCAGTTATAATTCTGGGCAAGGGTTCTCTAGCATTCGATTTTAAATACATGAAGAAGAACTGGCAGTTGGTGTCTTCCCTGGGCGTCTTGCCGTGGACTGCAGAGGTGCTCACTCTGGCAGTGTGCATGCATGTGTTTCTCGACTTCCCTTGGATGTGGGGTAATTATGATTTCTATTTTCAAACATGTTCAAAGTTTTAGTCATAAATATAGTAAAAAATATTCCCAAATAGTAGAAATATAGAGTGTTCTTACAAACAAGCCAGGGACAATTCTAACGGTAAGTGTTTACCGTAACCACAAACCGACTCAGAAAAGGAATTCCCCAATGATCTCTAGCAAACCTATTGACCAGTAGGAATACAACCGTAAACAAGTAGAGAGATGTTTGGCTACAATTTCTCTAGACGAATAAAGTTGTTTCCCCAAAGGATTTCCTATGAATTTTGGCGGCAAATATCGTTTTAAACTTACTTTAAGTTCAAATTTGTAATTTCCTCTATTCTTTGTTATACATAGAATTTCATTCAACAAACCTATAAGTATCTAAAAAGTACGCCCAACAATAATTTTGCTAAACATCAAAAAGGCTCATAAAAAAATGACTTAAAATTGGTTTAATATTTATTAGCTTTAAGATAAATACTAATTGTTTGGATAGTTAAAGGCTTTGTTGTTTGGTGGTTTGGATTTTTTTCTTTTATTGAAATGGCTATCGGAGTATACATTCTGTAATTTAAGGATCACTTACAATATCCGAAAGGTTGATTATGAAAAAAAAGTAGAGAATATTTTGAGTGCTTGCGTGCATGTGTTTGCCAAGGGAGTAAATATGCAATACAGCAACACTTCAATCATACCGTTCATAAATAAAACAAATAAACGCCAATCTGTGAATGCAATCAAACATCAACCGTTCGTCAATTCATCTCTCAATAGTCTTTAATAAATAATAATGTCTTTTATACGGTTCTATTTTTAAATAAAGTGCCACGCAAGCCATCACTCGCATATTACAACGCTCATCGTTTGTTTTCAAAGTATCAAGTTTATTTATTGCTATTTGGTGACATTTATGAAGTCCCTTTAGTGGTGACTTTCTCGGGTATATTGAAGTACCTTAAAAGAAGTTCCCTGTGTCGATCCGAGACCCGAATCAGATGACCAAACCCACCCTGCCTTAAAAGCAAGGTGCCTTCAATTCACCGACCTACTAAACCACGTTAGCTACTATATTCGATATACACATAATCGGGACTTAATCGCGATAATATTTTTATATGTTACTATTACATACCATTACCATTCGATACCATTTCTTTACCCAGTGTTTCAATCGAATTGCACTGATCGGGGTAGACTACTATGTATCACAATATACTCAAAGACGTTTGTAGTTCGTATTTGTTATTATAACCTAAATCACTGAGACATAAACAAGTGCAAGCCAGTCTCTGCGGTTCTTCCAATCACTATGTGGTCAAGCATTTTCAATGGTTCCTTTTTGTAGTTTTAATATTTTACCTAGAACATTGATAAACAGAAACCTTTTAATTTTTATTTATATATCAACTAGCAACCCGCCCCGGATTCGCACGGGGACAAATTATATACCTAAACCTTCCTCATGAATCACTCTTTAGTGAAAACCGCATGAAAATCCGTTGAGTTTTTCAGTTTATCGCGAACAGACAGACAGACAGACCCGGCGGGGGACTTTGTTTTATAATATGTAGTGATGACCTAGAAGCAAAAAGAAATAGCTAGTTAGTTTCTGAGTACATTTTTAACGTTTTTGAAATAAAATACAATTAATCTTAATAGACTTGAGCTTTAAATCTACTTCAAGTATGAAATAAACTGACTAATAATTGACTGGCCTGTTGGTCTAGTGGTCAATGACACTGACTGCTGTGCAATTTATTGTGTGATGAGCATGATCACTTGATCTGTGTCTGAATGTAATTTATCTCTAATATGTATTTATTTATATTTATTTAGATATATATAAGTATGTCTCTCAACAGTCTAGTTACCATAATACAAGCTCTGCCTAGATTGGGATCAGACGGCCGTGTGTGAGATGTGTCAAGTAATTATTTTTATTAAACACGATTAATGCCGCGTTCCAATAAACAAGAAACGATTCGTTTTGCTTGCGGACGATAAAATTTTCATTGAAAATTCAACGAAATTTTACCGTCCGTAAGCAAAACGAATCGTTTCTTGTTTATTGGAACGCGGCCTTAGACCCCGCTGTCATTTATTTTAAAAATATGTGTCTAAGCGAAAAATTTAAACTTTCGCGGTTTGCGAAAGTCTAAAACCATTATCACCTTTACATTGCATTGCATTTCACATTACTTATCTGTGCCGTACCATACACAAATGTACCTTGAAAATGGTAATTAAACAATTTAATCTGTATATCAGTATATCTGTACATGGAGGATGCATTTAAAGATTGTAAAGCATCACGGAAATCTTGAAGTAACAAATACTTTACTATTACAAAAGTAAATATTTACAGATTTATTACCCAGAATAGTTTGTTGAAGCGTATTGTCATAAACTTTACGTTTGCATGCAATTACTTATCAACGTAACGAAAAGATAGATGTCAAGGTGTAGTTCAATGAGAAACTCGTAGTTTTTTTTTGTTTTCACTTTGTTCGTTAACGATCAGTATGCAAGCCCACTAATAAAAAGGTTCAATATGCGTTCTATATTAAAAATTATATTTAAATACCAAAGACTATGCAATGAGTTCGGTTCGTCAAAGTGACGTCATATGACAAAAACATTTGACGATACTCTTTGAAGGACAAATTATAGATTACCATATCAATTTAATAAATATTTATAAGAGAAAGCGAAGAAATATACTGTTCATATTTAATTTATAAATAGTAAAATTATTAATTTCGATAACCTTCTTCTAATTTTAACAAATTCATTTTTTAGGGTTCCGTTCCTAAAAAGGAAGAAACGAACCCTTATAGGATCACTTTGTTGTCCGTCTGTCTATCCGTCAAGACTCTTTTTCTCAGGCACCCGTGGATGCATCAAGTCGAAATTAACACCAAATACTTGTGTAAGCGGTCCCTTGAAGCTATAAAAAAAATCCAGTTTCTAAGTTAACATTTCGCAGGTAAATCAATACTTATAGCATACTTTCTATTGACCTAGAATCATAAAATTTGGTAAGAAGCAATGTCTGCAAAAGTAGAAGAAAAAGACCGAAACTCGTTAATTTAAAGTTATATCACATAAAAAAAAATTGTGATTACAAACTTATATTATGGTCGGTTGGAATGATGACTTTGACGTAAATCGATGTTTGGGAGAGTATTTTTAGAATTGCAAAGTTAAGTTTGTCTTTCGGAAAAAAACGGGCAAAAATCTTCGAGAATTGATTCCCAAGATGGACGTACTACCTGCATACAAGTTTTTTTTTTGATTACGGAACCCTCAGTGCGCGAGTCAGACTCGCACTTGTCCGGTTTTTATATTTATCATGTCACATAATTATGTATTTGTTTTTTCTTTCTATGCAGTACATATTATATATATCTTAATATATATAAAACAAAGTCGGATTTGTTCGAACACTTATAACTGGAGAACGGCTGGACCGATTTTCATGGTTTTTGATTTGCTATATTTGTCTCCGTCTCGAATAGCAGAGTAACTATTAAAAACATTGGAAAATTTACGAAAAAAAAATTAAAAGAATAAACATTTTCCCATTCAAAATGTTCATGTGTTTCGTAACTGTCAAACATTTAATGTTCATCTCGTCGATACGGTAAACTCTCCCCTCAAATTAAAGAACGTATTTAAATAAAGGTTTCGAATCGACAAGATATATCCACAATATTCGGATAATTCGGATAATGGCGTATTTTAGATTTTAAAAATTTAGAATAATGTCAGTAATGAAAAAGAAAAATTGACAAATTATATTGGTTGTCAAATATTTATACTTGCGTTCAGAAATTTACATAGTGTAAACTAAGGTTAACATATCAAACTACTTAGATATAAAATAAATGACAAATTTACAAATGACTTACTTAAAAATAATTGTCAGCAAAGGAAAAGACGCTAATGGCGAGCCGGGTGATTCAAATTACGTACTGATAACATCTATATAATGCAAGAGAAAGAAATCAACGTTTGTTTGTTTGTCCTCTATGCGTTTCGAAACCATTGATCAGGTTGTGATGAAACTTTGGTTTATTCTGGGCAAGCCCGCGAGGCTTCCTGGCCCAAAAAATTTATAAAAAAAGGCATTGCAACGCATGCCGGGTGCATCTAGTACTGTATAAAGAGTCCTAGCTCATTAACAATATCTGCACCATATCCATGACTCTCATGATTAAGGCGATGGTAATTGACTAGCACATCACGTAAACAACTTCGACAACTATGCCGATCAGTAATGATTTTAGAAAAAAAAAGTGTGTGTGCCATTCACACACGGCAGAAGTCAAACTTATAAAAATAGAATAAATTTAATTTTAGATAATTGATATAAAAGTTATTGGTCAAATTAACACAGATGTGTTAAATAATTAACATAACGTAATTAACAAACGAATTTTACTATGACGTCGTTGACTATGACGCATTTTCTGAAGGCTTGAATACTTGTATTCTATCTTATTCTTTCGCAGGCTAAATCCTATTTATGAATATGTAAATTTATCTCTTTTTCTTCATAGTAAGCAGGCGCAAAGACACGTGCTAGCATACGAAGATTATAGAAAACACTGTACTGTATTCTATCTCATTTTCTCGCAAGCTAAATACTATTGTATTGTGCTTGTCTCTTTTTAGTGTGACTTTTCGGTTTCAGCAAATTTTCAAATCACAACGATTCCAAAGAAGTTTCACTTCAAAAACAATTATCATTACCGAAACCTGGGTTACAATCGTAGCCATGTTTACGGCCACTAATGAAATATAGCAACTACACGATTTTCTTACACAGGTCTACTTCTTGGATCGACGTATGCTTCAGTCTCCTTTGCTGTAGTAATGCCTGAGGTGCAAAAGGCAAGTGGCAGCAGCGGAAATTTATCGCAGAACTGGAATCAACTGATATTAACTGCCGGTGGAACAGACACAGCCCTCAGCGTCGGTGTATTCGGCGTCATACACAGCTTTATGATGCATGAAGGCGATGACACCTATCGTTATATAAAGGTAGATATTCCTTTGTGCTTTATTCTGCAATCACATTAACATAGTAAAATATAAACGAGTGTTTATATGTTACTATCTTCAATCAATAGATAGATATTATTACTTACTTTTATATTACTTTGATGAGGATACAATTAGGATTAAGTATTCATACTTTTTGATACATACATAATAAATATATCTAGTTTACTAATTTTATGTACACATATGCACATATGTGTATATAAGATCACTAAACTAAATTAGTAATTAGTAAATTTGTTACTAGCACATCAGTTTTTCCTTGGAGATGTGGTAAAATTTTAGAAGCGAAATTTTTTTTTCATCTCAATTACTTTTCCTAGTGTAGGGTGCACCTTTTAAACAACATTATATAAATTTTCATGTCATTTTCAATATTTTCTTTTTTTTTATGTAAACACTTTTAGAAAAATAAGGACTTTTCCATCAACATCCTTGGGATTAAATACCCATAGATTCATTCATGTCAACCCTCTCATATACAAAATATAAGCTGTATCGGTCAATTTTCTTTTACGGTACCTCATATTACCTTACTTATACCACTTGTGTGTGACTAGTGACTAGTGTAAACCGAGTGGCCTAACCACTGGTCTCTCACGGTGGCTGACTCGGATCGAGTTTAATACCCATTGTTAAAGTGTATTGGAATCGATTATCACTCGACTTTATGTAATAAGAAAATATTGTGACAAAAACCTAAAAGATGGTGTTTTCGAATATTTGTGAGCACTATCTTCTCGCACTAGGCACAAGGCAAAGATAATCATAATTGCTTATGTCAGTTTCGTATCAGAAAACAAGCTTTAGATAGCTAGTGTATAATGTTAGTTTGAAAGTTTACGAAAGATGACGGTTGCAGGCGGCGTTAGCTCTGTTGGTGGGAGTTGTTGCCGGCGTCAGCTGGGGCGCCCTGGCCAAGTACATCCCTCACTCGAAAGACTTCTACGTCGCTGAAATGCGCCTTCTTTTCGTACTAATAGGAGGACTTTTCACTTTCTTTATAAGCGCGAAATATGGATGGGGTGGCACTGGTAAGTCTTATAGTGATATTGTTTGTAATGTATATTCTTTGACAAAAACGGTAATAGAATAGTCACAAGCCCTTACTGAACACGATCCTAGTTTTTAACCAACTTCACAAAAAGAGGAGGTTCTATGTGCGCCTGTTTGTATTTAAAAAAATATTTATATTTATTATTTATTTATTTTTATAAAGGATATGCTATCAAGGTAGTCTTATTGTCGCCATATCCGATTCTGATGATGGAATCTGAGGGAAAAACGAGGGCAATTAAGCTACATCGACGTGTTATTAACCGACTTCAAAAAAGGAGGAGCTTCTACGTTCGTACCTTTTGTTATAACTAATTCAATCAAGTGCAGTAGTTTATCTAAATAAAGTATCGGGATTATTAAAATGAAGTTAATGTAATCTAACATACTGCAGGTCGGTAACTTACATTACAGTTAGTAATGTTCTAAATATGTGTAAGGTACACACGTACTGAGTAGATATCCGTATATCTACTGTGTAAGTTACACTCAAAATTAAAATAAATACTAACAAGGGCACTGAAAAGTGAAAAATAATTGACATTTGTGGTACCTTTAATATAATAAAGTAAGAGGCTTCATGCTGAGCGAGACAACCCAACTGGGCAGAGATTATTATATTAAAATATCTGAGTACCACTTACTAGTACTTATTTGTTTTTTTTTTTACGGTTTGGGGGCAAACGAGCAGACGAGTCACTTGATGGTAAATGACTCCCGCGCCCATGGACACCTGTAACTCAAGAGTCACAAGTGCGTTGCCGGCCTTTAAGGTGGGAGTAGGGGAAGAGGGGGAGAGGGAAGGGTTAGGGCCTCCGGTAACCTAAAGCGTTGCTTCACTGCCAGTTTTCTGTGAGGCTGTGGTATCACTCCGGTCGAGCCGGCCCATACCTGCCGAAGCATGGCTCTCCTACGACAAGACAGAAGTGAAGATACCTATAAGGTTTTTATAAACTTTCATATTTGGCTTGATAGTAAGGCTTGTGGTTCAAGTATTTGGGTGATGAGAATAATAATGGCAAAACAACTAAAATTTTCTCCAATAACTTGAATATCAATACAGTACGTGACTTGAATTTTAGTCGTATAGCTAATATAACTATTGTAATGAACTTCTGTTAAAGCGTGTTTATATAACCTAACAATATAATTCTATCTTCTATATAAATAATAATGAAATGCTGGTCGTTGGTGACCGCATCACCTGAGAACGACTATACGGATTTGACGAGACGGGAGAGGGGGATTAGAGGGGAGGAGAGGGAGAGAGGGGAAGGACAGGAATAGGGGAGAGGGAAGGGTTAGGACCTCCGGTAACCTCACTCACGCGGCGAAAACCAATGCAATCATTGTTTCACTGCCGGTTTTCTGTGAGGCCGTGGTATCGAGCGGAGTCAAGCCAGCCCATACGTGCCGAAGCATGGCTCTTCCACGTTAAAACTGTCAAATTATGCAAATTTATCATTTTATTCAAAGAACATTCCAAAAAAGTATAACAGGTACCAAGTAAATAAAACGAGCTTGTCCAAATATACAGAGATAAGTAAAACAAATCATAATTCAAACATACTAACTACATATTATTTTTATGATAATAGACAAAATACCATCTCAATCAGGCGGAACTTATGTCTCTCATGACAACTTTTATACTATTTAAGTCACAATTATTGTGTTGCAAATAATTAACTGCTTACAAACCTTGCTGTAAATAAATTGAAAGCAATTAAATATCTATTCTATTCTATTCTATATCTTGTATTACTTCATATTATTGTAGATATTATATTATGGCACGAATAAGACGATCCTTTAATTTTGTTACAGGAACTAGCTCATAGATGTATATTGATAGCGATAGTTTGAATGTATAGCAAGCACTACTTGTTCAGGTCCCTAAAAAGACGAATATTTACTTCCTTCTCTTTACACCAAATGATGCATTAAAAAACTTACAGAACTAAGCAATTCTCAGAGTCTCTCCGAATGTACTGTATAGAATAGATATTTGTTGCAATTGTGCACCTTATAAGTATGTTATAGGGATGTTACGAATCTTCGGATTCGGTTCCGAAAGGTAGGAACTTCCGATTGATTTTATACCTCCGACTCCGACTTCGGATCCGATAAATTTGAATTGGAATTATAACGAAGGTTGAAAATTGGAACGATATGTATACTGAGTCGTGAAGGCCGTTAAAAAAAAATTAAAAAATTTTTAGATGTTTAACCAAAAATATTAAAAATTTATTTAGTAACAGTAAACAGATGAATTCGTTTGCGTGTCAAAACTATCAATCAAAGTACAGACTAAGAAGGTTAGTTATAAAATCGGAATAATTGGCGTCCCGATCAAGGATAAATCGGGACGTGATGATAAGGCCAAAAAACAAATGTCTCTCAACTACTCAATAAAATTTAAAACCAAGAAATTATCTATCGTGGCGTACTTCTATGTGTGTTACGTGTAATACCTAACTAATATTTAAATTATTACATTCTAAAGAGACAGAATGTCATGGTTTACCGTCATGGTTAAATCGTAGGAGAGCCATGATACTGGAGAGGCTTCATAGAATACCGGCGTCAAGCAATGCTTCTTTGTATTTCGCCGACTGACTGAGGTTACCGGAGGTCCTGACCCCCTCCCCCTCTTTCCCTACTTCCACCTTAAAGGCCAGCAACGCCCTTGTGACCTTGAGTTGCAGGTGTCCATGAGCGGCAGTAGTCACCTACCTATCAGGTGACCCGTATACTTGTTTGTCCCTTACCCATAAAAAAAAATCCTATTACGTTTACCCTTAAAAGATAAATAATACATTTCTCTTGTACTTCAACGACGTCGACGGGTTCGACTCCGCCTCCGATTCCGATTCCGACTCTGATTCCGATAATTCAAAGTCAAAAACTCCGATTCCGACTCCGGTTCAGATAAACTCACCTCCGTAACATCCCTAGTATGTTATACTGTGTGCAGTCACAATGAAACATGTTCAGTAGGTAAACATTGAACATCGATAATGTGCGATGGGTCTCGAATTGTTAAGCCACTTGCTCAGTAGTTCGAGACCCGTTCTAGTTTTAAATTAGACATGGTATTTTAATTAGATTAGGTACTGTATATTTTCTGCATACCGTGCATCACGCTAACATTTCTTATGTGTTGTCGAATTTTTGTAATACACGGCTTTCAGCTCAGTGATGAATAATAAACCACGCGAATTTTGTGCATACTATATTAAGGACACTAACTACCTATCAATGTTTACATTAGAGCGGTTCCAATCTCAAGAAATCCGAAAGCCAACAGTCGCGAATAATATATTGTAAATAAAGCTGTTTGCACGGATAAAAAGTCACCTGAGCGTGACTCAACGATTGTAAATATATTATTATGTAAATCAATTATATGAATTTGGTATATCAAAAAATTGCCTTACTTTCTCTATTAATGACTATTTATTGTGAACCTATATGCAAATTTGTTAGACATACATAAAGAATTATTGGTATTATCATTATGTATCTTAGATAACTGTTGACGTTGGGATCCGAAATCACATGCGTCATTATTTATAAATACATTTAATTCTTAGTTAAAAAATACAGAAATCAGGTTTCTTAGTAGTAACCTGCATCAAAATATTTTGATAGAGTGTAAACATATGTAAAATGTAAAAATACACGTAATAAACACAATGGGTAATTTCCAAATAGACCGACGTCTTTTTTTCTATACATGTTGCGCACTACATAGTGCATCTACATACTCGTATTTTATTATTACACGATTAAGTAACTTGTAAGTTTAATTTCCAGGTGGCGTTGCAGTATTAGCATGTAACTCTACTGCAGCGAATTGCTGGGAGAAAGACGGCTGGAAGTTGAACAAAAACCCTGCATCGACTGCATATCGCGTCATGTGGTCTACTCTAGAGCCCCTAGTATTTGCTTACAGTGGAACTTTCTTTGTGGTACGAATAAAATATATATCAAAGTCGTCTAATGATGTAACTGCTTTTAGTAGATAGAGATTTAATCCATCTAAGTCAACGGACTATAGTAAACTGTTAATGGAAGATTTGGGTGCGACAACTGTGACTCCAGTATCTATCACAAATAAATACCTGCAAATATTTATCGAAAATAGGACAATGAATCAATCAAATCAAGTCAATCTCTATTTATTTGGTATGACAAGAATGATAAGCGAAACTTATATTAGAGAGTACAGTAGATCCTGCTTCAGTTGGAGTCACTTCTCTCCACCCTGCAGAAAGTCGCGCTGTCAAAGCTGCATTAGCGTTGTACTCGTTTTGTTTTTTCGCTGATAAGTAGGATTTCAGATCTTTATGGCTAGAGGTGACAATGTACAAGTGGCATCATAGTATCTACCTCTAGCCTTAACGGCTTTCCTATTTAAATACAATTTTTGAATCAGTTTTTAAAGAAAACCTTGTAATATTCTGTTATAATTTATAAAGTGCATCACTAGATGCCTACTTTCTAAGATAACAAAATCAAATATCATTTTTATTCCCGCTATAAACTACTATTAGCAAGATCTGAACTATTTACAAACATATTGTTTCAGATAAGAACGCCTTTATGGAACGTGATGCTCATTGGCTTGGGCATACTATGTATATGTGTGGTTGTCAGGCTAACCATTGCCTTTCTCGTATGTTCAAAAATGGCAATCCGAGAGCGATTCTTCGTGTGTTGTACTTGGATACCTAAATCCATTGTAGAGGTAAGGTTATAATAGGTCTTAGAACCACCCCCCGGGCTCGGCGTAATCTGTTACGCCGATGACACGTTGGTCACAGCCCGGGGGGTGAACTTTCAGGAGGCAGCGCGCCTGGCCACCAGGGGAGTCTCTCAGGTGATCGGGCGCATCGAGGCGCTGGGTTTGCGGGTGGCCCTGGATAAGACGGAGGCCCTTTTATTTCATGGGCCCCGTCGTGGTCCACCCCCTGGCGCCTCTATCGAGGTCAACTCGGTCCTCGTACCGGTTCAGGCCCACATCAAGTATCTGGGCCTGATCCTTGACGGAAGGTGGCGCTTCGACGAGCACTTCCTGCAGCTTGCTCCAAAGCTGGTCGGCGCTGCGTCCGCCCTTGGGCGACTCTTGCCCAATTTAGGTGGACCCAGCGTCGCTACGAGACGGCTGTACACGGGGGTTGTTCGGTCAATGGCACTTTACGGTGCACCGGTGTGGGCGGAGGCTCTGACCGCCCAGAATAGGGCGCGCCTTTGGCGCCCTCAGAGGGTTATGGCGGTTAGAGCCATACGCGGCTACCGCACCGTGTCGACGGAGGCGGCGTGCGCGTTGGCCGGGACTCCCCCGTGGGATTTGGAGGCGGAAGTGCTCGCCGAAGTATATCGGCGAACGGCTGAGTTCCGGGCGGGAAGCGGCAGTCGGCCCCCGCCCGAAGAGGTACGCGAATGGCGTGAGGCCGCTCGCCGAGCCACCATGGCTCGCTGGTCGTCCCGGCTGGAGGCTCCACGTGCTGGCTTTGCCGCCGTGGAGGCGCTCCAGCCGGTCATCGTCGAGTGGGCAGGGCGACAGCACGGGACCCTTTCCTTCCGACTGACGCAGGTTCTTTCCGGGCACGGCTGCTTCGGAAAGTACCTGCACTCGGTCGCTAGGAGGGAATTGAGTCCCGCCTGTCACCACTGCGATTGCAGTGAGGACTCGGCTCAGCACACGCTAGCGGTCTGCTCTGCTTGGGCAACGCAGCGCCGGGCCCTCACTGCAGTCATCGGAGAGGATCTCTCGCTACCGGCCGTCATACGCTCCATGGCCGGTAGCGACAGGAATTTTACCGCGGTCGCGACCTTCTGTGAGGAAGTCATCTCACAGAAGGAGGCGGCGGAAAGGGTCCGGGAGGATGACCTCCACTCGGACTTAATTCGCCGCCGGCGAACCGGGCGGCGGAGGCGCGCTTACCAGCGCCTCATGCCGCCCTGAGTGTGGCCGCGGGTGGATGGGACGGGTTTTCCCCTCCACCCGCTATAGTGGCCCCCCGCGAGGAGGCGGCGTCCGCGTGTGCCTGAACGTCGCCTAATTGAGAGATTTTAAGTTTTACCCGGAGGTGGTGCCCGCACTTGCGGGCGGGCGCTAGGAGGGGTCCGGATGTCTTAATAAAAGCTGTTCCCGGATCCCTCCTACATAAGGCGCAGTACGGCACACCGTGTGGTTTTAGTCGGTTCGATTCCGACACACCGCCCCACCGAAAACCCCGGTGGGGTGACGGCCCGAGGGGGTTTCCACACGCCCAAAAAAAAAAAATGGTCTTAGAACCATCATTTAGCTATTTTCCTTTATGGTTGGTAAAGTGATAATTGTACAGTTTAACAAAAAAGTTGAAGGAATGAGGCTAGATTCACTTGCTTTCTAAGCGTAATCTCTCGAAGGTTGGAGGTACTAGAGCAAAGCCAAAGCGATTTTTTCTGTGTATTATTTTAGTTTTTGTTTATAATCTGGTCAAGTTTATTTTTTTATTTCTGTTACACACGTTAGTTTTAATATCATGGGAATGTTATATTACTAGCGGTAGAGTATTCTGTACTGCCTCCAGCACCAGCCTCGTCGTGCTATTAACCTTTTTTAGGGTTCTGTTCCTCAAAAGGAAAAAAAGGAACTCTAATAGAATTACTTTGTTGTCCGTCTCTCTATCTGTCTGTCAAAACCCTTTTTCTCAGGACCCTTTCATGTAAATCAAAACCTTGTTGTTATATCACAAAAAAAAATTGTTTTTGTGATTACAAACTTATATTTTGCGGTTGGAAAATTGACTTTGTCGTAAACCGGTGTATGGGAGAGTATGTTTATAACTGCAAAGTTAAGTTTGTTTCTCGGAAACAACGGTCAAACGTACGTCGTCGAGAAGTTATTCCTGAAATGGACGTACTATCTACAAACAAGTTTGTATCCTAACTGAACCCTCGGTGCGCGTCAGACTCGCACGTGTCCGATTTTTTTCGTGCAAAAACCTCCTGGCACCATTTCGACGAAGGTATACGACTAAGTGACTATGACACACGGTGTCTCGGACATAAAACCTATAGGAGGAGACAGGAGAGTTATAGATGCACCTTGGAGTATAAACCTAACTCCCGACAGATCCTCGCAACCGATTCCGGTTTTCTTCGGTGGAGCCCCGGAGAGCCACTTTTCCCGTTCAATGTCGATCGGGATTACGAATTGGAATAAGAGGAGCAAAAGTCCGTGGCAGACGATATCCTCTGTCCAAAGAAATCCAAAAACAACTTCTCCCTCAAACAAAAGTCGTAAGAGAGGTGAAAAGGTTTCCTACGCAAGCATCCCAAAATATTTTTTTTTTTCATTTTTCTAAAAATGCTTACTCATCAAAAGTTATCCAGATCGCGGGTGTTATTCTATATTGTCATTGATTATTCTGAAATTCCTATAAACACGATAGGTCACCGTAAAAGTTTAACCAAGGCTCAAGCTACTTAAGTGTTGAGTGCGAGCCATGTGCGGATAGAAATAGGGTAGCAATAAGCCAAGTGCTATAATATTTCAATAGGGTAGATACGCCCATTGGTATCGATTACCCATTATCTGTTTTATAAAGGGCTATTAAGGATCACCGCAGTGCTAGTCTATGGCCGATTAGGACCCCTTGAGGTTTAAAAATCTAGTGCATTTCGAATGTTTTTATCAATAGAAATATTATTATGCTTATTAAGTAAATCACAACACATACATATCTATAATTTTTAAGTTAATTATGATTTAATATTTTTATCGTAAAATATTAAGTTGTATACCACCTGTACCAATAGACGCAATACCAATATGTCATAAGTTTCGTCTTGTACATTATTCTCCTTCAGTTTTTTCATGCATGATTTCATTTTATGTGAATTTGTCCTAATAACCGAATCGTCAAAGGTCTTGGGTAAAAAACACCTGCCGTTCCCACAGCTAGTAATATGACATATATACGATACGGCGACAGCAAGTTTAAAGTCGAGTCCCGATTGTTGACTACGCCAATTGTAAATTCCTCGATAAATCACTCTAATAAATGCTTTTAAATGCTTTTACTGTTAGAAGTAAAAAAAGAAAACGTACATTCTCCAGTATCTTTGCTCTAATCATCACAAAAATCTCCGCTCTTCAAACAATCTTCTCCTATTATGTCCCAGTCATTCTTCAGCATGTGTCAACTCTTCTTTCATTATCCTCTGGAACGCTCTACCGCGGGAAATCAGGTTGGCACCTAGAGTTGCCTATCATTAAAAACAAAGGTTCGTGCTCACCTCTTCCGTAAACTGGCAGATTATATATTCATGCATGTATGTATGTATCTATGTATATATATTATATATATTATTTTCCCATATATATATAAAAATATTTCTTCTGATATTGCACTCATTTGTATACTTCTTAATGCACCTACTTCATTCATTGCAACACTACACTAAGGTAGAGGCCTCTGTATATATTGTGCATAAAGTATTAAATAATAAATAATAATAAAAACTAGATGAGGAAAGTTGACGATAGATCTTAGTGGCTTACATTAGGCGATGTCTATGTCCAGCAGTGGACGATGAAAGGCTGGTGATGATAATGTTGTTAGAAATATTTATTTATGTTTTATTCCTTATTTTCAGGCGGTACTATGTCCAGTAGCATACAATGCATTAATATCCCGAGGCAAATACGACGACAATGAAATGCAATACGCCCAGCATTTCATGTGGATTATCATTGAAGCCATACTAGTCACGACACCTATTGGTTTCCTACTCACAAAACATTTAGGACTAATTTTATTAAAAGAAAAACAGAAAAAATACGACGCGGGTAAGTAGAAGCATCGATTCAAAAAGTATTTAAAACAAAACGAAAAACACTTAAAAGGGACTGAAATTTTAACCAATTGAACACTGTAATTATAGCAGATGTCATTACAATTTTAATTTCCATTTCTGATATTATCTGTTGAATTTAATATTTTATAATAACAATGTATTAATTAATTAATCAAAATTACGACAATAGTCGGAATAATTGTCTTTACAAACATTGGAACTTGAGTTTTTTTTTTCAGATTCTGAAACCTGAAAGTAAAAGGAAGATTCAGGGATCTGATTTTGGAAAATATATTATATCTATTTAAATTATTTATTCATGAGATATATTTACGAAACGTTTTAGATAAGAATTTTAAATAAGAATCGCGACATTCGAGCCAAAAATACGTATGTTCCTGATAGTATTCCTTTTAGTAGACGACACGGCTTCAAATTATATACCTGCGATAATGTAATATTTTATTGATTTATTTATTTATTATTACAACCAGTGTCCGTACTTAACTCGTAAGTTTATCATGCTCCACACATACCATAGAATAGCGATCAGTTGATGAAATCGAATTGTTTGATATAAAACTATATTAAAAGTTTACAATATATAAAAATCCAGTTTCTTTTAGGTAGGCATGTTTATTTTTATTAAAGACTACAAACGTTACTTCTTTTGTAATAAATAGGAATTGTGGTAACTTTTGTTATAGTGTAGTCTGCTAAAAATCAAATACTGTTGTAATAAACAAATGTGTACAGAACATCACTTTGTCGTTTACTTATTTTTCGTTACTCCTGAGAATATGACAAAAATTATGGTATGTCAGTGCAGCCCTTCACCTTATTTTTTGCATTTTATTACCACACTACACTAAAAAACTAAACTCAAATGTCGATGGCTTTATTATCAAACTTCGTATCTCCATTTGGTTAAATTTTAGAGGATGAAGAAAAAACTATTTTATGAAAGAAATAACTTACTATAAAACATAGACTTACATTTAAATACTATTTGTGCTTATGTTTCTTGTAATTATGATTTATATCTGATAACATGACTGAATAAATGGACTTACGTATATGTACTTCTTTTACATGTGTAATCAATTTCGGAAGTACGTAGTTTTATTTTTTTGTAACTAGAAAAAAAACAAATAGGAAATACAATTCCTTGCATCGGGTTCGTTACGACATTTTACACTAGATGGCACCAAAATCAAAAATTCGCAAATTTTGGAGAACCTACGCAGTTTTGTTAAGCCATTGATGTACTAGTTAAAAGTAAGTTCAACTAACACATTTTGTGCCTATTGTCTGAGGCATATAAGCCGACAAGAATACTCAAAGAAATGTATAACCGGTAACGATGTAAAATTTATATACTTAATTTTTTTATAATCAATATAATAAGTATGTAATATTTACATGCATCGTTACTATTTGTATACAAATGTATAGATTAGGAACGTTTTCGAGCTATTGGATATGCGCATGTAGCTGAATTTGATTATTTTATCTAACAGTATTTTGTAATGTTGTAAATCAAGGAAATGTATATCTAAGACGTCCTGCTTACAAATGTACATAGTTTAGTTAAGTCCTATAATTTACTGTATGTATTATGTAAAACTATCTCAGAATGCTTTAATCGTAGATCTTATATTTGTAGGTAGTACAACGTATTTACTTTATTTATTTAAAACTTTATGCACATAGAGTACAGAGGCGGACTTAATTCCTTAGGCATTCTCTCCCAGTCAACCTTCGGGTGATGCAGAGAAAACAGGAAGTAGGTGCATTAAAAATATTATAGTTTATTGTAAATATGCAAACTAAATATTAGACAAAAATACTTAAATAAAGTATATATATATATAGGATAAAATACATATCATAAACATACATAGCTTGATGAAAACTCGTCGACATGAACAGACTGCTGGAGTTCCTGAAGATAAGATGAGAACCATTTCAGAGCATCAGGCGAGATCATAAGATAGGAAAGCATAGATAAGTAATTAACGGTATTGAAAGCATTCGAAGGTTTTTTGTACCACATGGTACAAATATATGAACGTAAAAGATCTGTTCAGGAGTTATAACTGAATACGTCAGTATTATCAAACCATTTGAGCCTCAAAATGGCGTGTGAGGCGACAATAGACCAAATAATATACACGATCTGGTCGGAGGATCCCTCGACTGCGTAAAAGGAAAATCATTCCTTATTCTTTGACATTCTGTACCGACTCTTGTGTATTAATTGTGGTTATTGACAGCTAACAGTAGCTACAAAATATACATGAGTTATTGACTATACCGATAGTTATATAATATACATAGTTATATACATATACATAGTTATACAATAGCTATCAGAAATCTAGTTATTGAATTCAAGTGATAATCTGTTAAAAAAAATGTTAGCTTCTTAGGTCACTATGTCTGGTACAAAATGTTTGGTGCAATATTCATTCCATTGAAATTCTAGAAGGCAAATGTATTATTTATTTACTAATTTTACTTAAGCTTAGTTATAATACTTAATAAATAAGGTTACTATTCATATAATATTTCTATTAAACTTACATGCATTTAAAAATGTTAGTAGTTGTGTATAGACAATATCTAACGATTGCCGTGTTGAGTATCCTTAATAGTTACCATATTAAGTCCTTGGCACCGCGCTGCCACTACTGGCCATTCGTGATTTTATTCTGTAAGTACCAAAAATAAAGGAAATATAACAAATCTTTTTTTATTTATACCTAATGTTAAAAATTTACAGTTCGATAACAGATTGAACGTATAACTTAATGTAAGGTAACGCAATTTAAGCATTTTGTAAGCAATATTTTGTAGTAGGTACCTTTCAAGTGACCCTATTTATAACAAACTTTTTAAGTAATTTGTGTTTTTATAGTAAAAATAAACCTAAAGTTTACAACTGACTAAATGTAAAGAATTTTAACGATCACAAATCAGCTAAGGATAAGCATACTGACATTTATAGTGGGTTCGCACAAAGCTCAGATATCACATCATTTCGTCCTTTAATAAATATCTTAAAATAATTGCTCGAATAGCTTACGTGGTGCGTCTGACATATCATGTTTATTTAATAATGAAGGTTATTCGTGTATGTAAATGTTGTCACTTCTTTTGTGATGAAATTACGAAAATCAAAGCAATGGCTTCGTCTTCCTTTTTGAGAGTTGCCAAGGTGATTGGAGTTAGACCGGTTAAACGTGTACAGTGGCTGCGTCATCTGGATGCACATATCGACTATTAGGTAAACGATAAGTGAGCACAGACTGATGCTTACCTTTGCGGATATTAAGAGCCAAAATGCACGCACCAGCAAATTTATTTACATAGGTGAGGGTGCAAAGAATTGTCGTCATTTTTTACTAAGGAAACATTCGAAATCAGTCAGGACCTTTTCAAATTAGTAGTGGATCACGTGGCTAAAGGATTTACACGAATTAAAAGTTACCCTGTTAAATAGGTACACAGGGATTTTTTACATCCTTATAGTTAAGCGGTGTTAGGTAACACCATTATATGAAAATCCGCTCTTATACACCGTCGACGTGGCGATGCCAGTTTGTAACTACTAATTTAGATATCCCATCCATGTTTTACAATTATACGTCCGTAAAGCACCTTTTTTATGGTATCGCTTATCCTGAGCAACAGTGACAGAACTACAAAAAAACAAGACTGACCTAAATATATAAAAGTGTAAATAATTATAAGCAATTGAATTTTATGGCATTATTAACTTGAAATGAAACAGGATACAATGACATATCATACGATTGCGTCGTTGTTCCACCAAATATTTTTTTAGCAAATAACAAATAAGAAGTTAGCCTCACGATGAAGAAAATAAAGTAATTTCATGCGAAATTAATTATTACTTGAATCAATGGGAATTGATAGCGATCTTGACACTTATACTTGGTGGTTAGTTAATGCTACACAACACACAAACTTCACAAAGTTTGTCAGTTTAAATTGCAAAATGCACTGTGCCACAATGTATACTTACAGCATAAGACTTTTTGTTAGCTGGCTTTGTCCATGACGATAAACGAAACCATTTATTTACTCTTCACAGAGAAATTTATTTATTTACTTACTTTTGTACGCAGTTGCGCTCGTGTTTTTTTCTGCATAAAATGGGCCGCTGATTCTGGCCATGCGGTCGCTTTAGGTACCACCCAATCACAACACCCAAAGTAATAGGGGAGACAGGGGATGGTTGACCAGATTTCTGTTTAAACGCTTGTTTTATTTTTGTTTAGGTGTATATTATTGTAAAACCCAATACATCTGATAGATACACTATTAAGCTCTAGAAAAAATTACAAACAGCCAGCAATTAGTTATAATACAAGCTTGATCTCATAGAAATTGAAATCTAAGTCAACCTTAGTATGCCTGGGGTTGGTTGACTTTTCACTAGGGGTAAGTTGACCAATAGAGTAATTAGTACAAAATCAATGGATATTTAGGATAAAAGAACAAGAAGTAATTGCATTTATCATTTCTTTATTGAAACAAAATTATCAATTCTATGAAAATTGCAATTTTAAGAATGAAATGCTCTTGGTTGATGTCATCACATCTTTGGGTGTACTTCGTCAATCAGCTTTTCTTTTGGAGGTCCACGTGGTTCTGAAACAACAGCTTTTGTTTTTTGTTGTTAAATTTAGTAAAAAGAATAACTTAATTTGATGTGACATAAATTCAGACTACTATAGGCTAGGTCAACCAACCCCGTTATAAATTAGTCTACTAGCCCCAGATTGCTTTGTAACTCTTGATCACGTGGCATACCTTCAAAATTATGGCGGAATCCAAAGAAATATAATGTTATAAACAGATTAACCATCAAACTTTTATTTTAAATGGCTTGAAAATAAATAACAACGAATATATAGGCCTTACTACAAATAATATTACAAAGGAAAAAATTACTGCTGTATATAGTTTTTTGATATTATACTCCTCCTTCCAAATGATCTGCGTGCGTGATGCTGCATTTCTGAAAACTTAGTGGGAGGAGGCAATGATTATTCGTTTCTAGTTGTATGACGCAACACTTTAACGTAGGTCGAGTTTTTGATAATTAGTCCTAGTACCTACCCCTATCGCTAACCATCCTCGGTATCCCCTACTTCGCAACGTCCTCATGATCTTCATTTCAGTAATCTGTGACAAGGGATATAGACTCTTTACAGACTAGTTATTTGAGCTTTAGTGGCATACGAGAAACAATTGGCATATTAAATTTGTGGTCTTTAGTACAAAAAGATTGACTATAATTTTCCGTGACACTTGGTAATATGATCCAGAATTTTATTCCAAGACCTAAGATACCTTTTATAAATATCATCCTTCAGCCCATAATCTATTCCTATGCAAGAAATCGCGTCGATATGTTGCTCTTTTATTGCATGAAACGCGGACAAAAACATACCACCAAACACTCATCTCTCATACACTTAATATTTCATTATATTATCAGCAAGCTGCCATCTAGCGACAAATTTGGTAACTATGTAGAATTTATAAGAACTTACATTAGTAGAACTCTAATGCTGAAACGCCATCTATCGCCTTTATGGTAATGTTGTAGATAGCGTGACATTAGCGTTAGCGTTGCGTTAAGAAAAAAGTTGTTAACTAATCCATTTTCATATTCAACATCGTGATTCTAGATGTTTCTCACAGAGGGCACTTACAGTAATACATAAAAATGAATACCCTACCTACTAGTTGGAGCACAGAAAGTTACTTGAATACTTGAATCTATATAAGTAAAAATCAACGTATTGTCCTCTATGCATTTCTAAGCCGTTGATCAGATTGTGATGAAACTTTGGTAGGGTCTTCTGAGAACGCCAAATTTGGCCCAAAAAATCTATATTAAAAAATGTAGACTATATAGTGGTGGATTAAGTCAGTTTTGTTTGTAACAATTATATTATGTTTACACAGCTTTAATAGCATTTTCTTGGGAAATTACTAAAGAACTATAGAAAAAGTAACATAACAGGCATATTTATAACGTAACAAAATTTTCTGAGTGTTCTTTATTTCTATTTAATAGTGGGTCATTTCCATTATTGTTATATGTATTAAGGTTAATGATGTTGAGATAACGTCCCATCAAGTGTCATACGAGAATATCCCTTAATTAACAAGCGCAGATCAAAGTTGATCAAACAAGCGGTACAGGAGAGGCCGCGCGCGCTCGCGGCGCACTAGTCGGAGGAAATCCTGGCGCACGCCCGTACATACCACTCGCTCACTCGAGCTTCAGTTATGTAAATACTGAAACAAACGACCTCTCGTGAGCCGAATAATGCGCCCGCGCTACACTAACAGTTCAAGGACTTTACGTGATCACGTCGAGGTGCTAACATAAAGGACCTTTTCTGTCACGTATCAGAGCGAGGTAGCTAGTTTGTCTTCTTTTTTATCAAAGCTCTTTCACCTTCGACGTAAATATCTTATCTCCCTTTGAGATCGTGTTCTGACTACTCAAGATATAAATCAATGTGTGAGTGAAACGCGGTAATGAAGTTTGAAAAATGAAGACTCGCGATCGTCGAGCGAAGTTGGACTTTCAAAGAAAAGCACAAGAGAAGAAAGGAAAGCAAGAAGCATCACGAGGTGGCAAGCGGCTACCAGGGACAGCTCACAGTGGCGATACGCAAGGAAAAGCGTACGAGCGTGCAAAGAGATCCGGTGTGGAGGCTGTAAAACTGCACCTCAAGGTCACGGGAGACCCCGGAAGGACTTCACGATCTGCGACTGCGGTTTGTAGTTTTTTTTTCAATTAAGTATATTATTCGTCAATAAAATTTCTCGCTACTTTCAAAAATATGATTTTTGTGTTTTCTATATATATATATATATATATCTTCAAGATATTATGAAATTCTTTAGTGTAACACAGCAGGTAATAATTAACAATACAAAAATACTAAACTACATTTTGTTACCTATTACCTATATCTGTCAATACTTTTTTTTATTTTCATATTCGATATTAACCTATCTTACCTTTTTAAAATGCAAAATCCACATAGTGTGTACCTATATATGCTCCTCGTGATTTATTATTTGATTTATTTACTACGCCGCGCCGTGGAATGATACTTACGTATACATATTATATAAATACATATATTCTATATACATATATATACAAACCCTTTCGTCTATAGTTATGAATATGTAGTTGTATTTAATTTTATGTGCAATAACTTACTTGAAAATGTTGACATTCAAGTTGAAACTTATACTACTTCATTAAATAAAAGATGGATGATACACACTAGATTCGTCACCTAAGTCCTCAGTAACATTTAATAATTTCTTATGAATAATATAATAAACGTGGTTAATATAATTGATTAAACGAGTGCAGTATTTTTAGCTAAAATTGACTTTTAACTTTTTTAAATCGAATAAAATTTTATCTTAAATAAAATCGTTCGTTAATTTTAAACTAATCGGTAAAGTGTAACACTTTAAGTGATTTAAAGCTAGAAATTTTATTTGCATTGCAAAATTTAAAACAGATTACTTTTTCTATATTTTTATCCATTGTAAAAATCACAAGACACTTGATATTAATTGGCAAAATGGTGCAATGTAAACAACCTAAATGACAAGTCATGGTCAATCGCCGCATGAATATGGAGGACAGTTGTGCTAACTTAGCAACAAAAAAAAATACCTCTTAGCGGGCTTTCAAAATGTTCGATTCCCGGTACTTTCTTGACAGAATGTATATTGTCGCACCTCTGTTTATTATATGTATATGAAGAATACAAATTTATGAGCATCAAACTATTATTACAATAATTATATTTGAAAGTATACAATCCTATTCTGGGAATTATGGGAGTAACAAAACAGAACTAACGTGCCACATCTTGTGATCGCGCCATTTTACCACTATGCCACTACAATATTTTGCATAAAAACACTCCTAATTCAGGGTTTCAGTTTCTTCTAAATGTAAAGTAAAGAAAATAACTTATATGTACGTACAGTATAACATCACAGATGTCATGTACATTTTGTTACTGGTGGTACGAGGTCTATGCAAGCATTAGACTAAAGTGAAGAGAATAGTGACTAACAAAAATAATAGCGGTGATACAGGCGTTTCAGCTAGTTCTGTTGAATAGATATTTAGAAACAGAAAACGTCGAAAGTTGTGTTGAAAGAAGATTTGATGTGTTCCCAAAAAACACTAACACTATGCCTCTAATATCTTACAGGGTCTTAATTAATAGAGTAAGAGAAATAGTCGAATATTTTATAACTTACGTATGGGAATGGACATGGAATGATACTTAAAAAAAGATGACAAAAACTTTGATCTCATTTATGACTATTTTGACCATCCTGCAATTAACTAGACAGAAAATTCACTTAATCTATTTAAAAATCCATCAGTTGAGAAAATTTCTAGATTTATTATGAAGATAAATAAAAAGTACTTCCACCCAGAGGTCGCGACGTTGCTTACTTATGATGATGACTCACTCATTCATTCATTACTAAAAACAAATGAAATCTATAAAACAATATATTTGATTAACGTTTATTGACCAAATAAGCAAAGAGATATAGAAGGCCTTGACTAAGACACCATCTACTTCTGCTACTAATTTGTCGTCTTTCTAGATTTTCAGTTATTAGTATTAACTAGTAACTGAAAATTTAGAAAAACTTTGCCAAGTGGTACAAAAGTGTGAAATATTGTTGTGTTAATAAATTTTCTGATTATAATTTATTATTACCTATTTTTCTGAGAGTTTATGGTCCTAATAAAAAGGTTAATATAATTTAAGCTTTTCGACAGTTTACCTGCAAACTTCAAACTTTTTCTAGTATATCTGCATTAAAATGTAAAGGTATCGCATTTTTTTTGTAAATTGGATATTTTACCATGCTCCACGCTGCAAATATGCTTCACAAAAAAATAAATTTGCATGTATCTTGCGTTGTTGGGTATTATGGTGGTTCTACATATTACATAGAATCAACATAATACTCAACAAGGCAAGGTACATGAATATTCATTTTTTGTTCACTCTTATAAATTGTACGTAATATCGTCTTAAACAATGTGAAAACATACATCAACAAAAATTCACACATACTTTGATGTTTATCTACAAAGTGACAAAATACCTGCAGCTCATGTGATCATTTGTCATATTTATGAAGATCGTGACAATCAAAGATTACCAACCTGACTCGTGGATTTAATGATGTCAGTTCACTATGAGGAAATTTTTATGTTTTTTTTCCCCGACTACGGCAAAGCCAAAAGGAAGGGTAATGATTTTGGCAGTCTATGTATGTATGCCTAAACTACTGAACCGCTGTTGATTAATGAGGTATCGATAGATTTGTAATAATTTCGTAGTCGGGTTACAGTTTTTTGAACTTAATTCTTATAACAAACTAGCAGTTGCCACACGGCTTCGCTCGCATGTACATATTTATATATTCTGCGCGAAACCCTAATTCTTTTTCAAAAATAAAAATACCCTAAATTACTCTTTATAATACCAGCTATTTGCCAGTGAAATCCCTTGGAAATCGATCCACCCGTTTCAGATGTTAGCCGGAACAAACAGACAGATAGACAAAATTTTAAAAACTGATTTTTAGGCTTAGGTATCGTGCAAATAGGTAACTGTATTTATTATATAAATAGAAATTAGGAAAAGCTGCTGTAGAAAAAGATTAAAGCCGCCGTCAGCTAGTAAAGAATAAATGTATAGTTTAATACATATTTTCTTTGTAGATTACAAGTTATTCCCACTAAGATTATGAGCAGGTGCTCTTACTATGAAATGATGTCTATAGTATAGACAGTCACAAACGTTCCTTAACAGATAAAGCAAAAACAAAAAATAAACTTAAGCCATGCTTAAGACAACTCAGTCAATATAAGTTAAAAATAATCCCATACTTAATTTTTTTTTTATGTTTTATAAAAAAATTAATTAATTAATCTAATTGTTGTTTGAGTATCCAGTGAACTACTCTAGCTTTTTAGTTTTAACGAGCTCGGCATAGTCTGAATTACAGGACGGTCATACATAGGTAGTCTTAAATTGCCGAGGCCGGACAAAAACTTAAAAAAGCCGGACACATGGGTGAAATCGAGATTCTTTCCCGGACACCTTAAAAAAATCGCTGATTCCATTAAAATTTATAACAATTGTAATTGTCCCTATGCACAGTGTCCGGGTTTTACCCGGACACTTTTTGAAAACCCCGCCCGGACGCTCCCCGGACGCCCTCTAAACTAGGATAAATCCGGGGAAACCCGGACGGATGGCAGCCCTGTACATAGGCCACTGTAATCTTTTCCCGAGAGTTCAGCTGTGTGATTTTTCTGTAGTTATACGAGACCTTAGTTATAAAGATGATATCACATATTTTTCTTAAAACCATGCTATAGCGATGAATATACATACAACATAAATTTAAATAGACAAACATGGACTACTTAACATATCACCAAGACGTAAAACAAGACACTTAACGTGTGTTAGTAAATTCATTACCAAGTTTACGGCTATTACACAAGGACTCAACTTCATTTGATGGTACGTATGAAGTAAAAATATTTCGACTGATCGCAGACGCTAAATGTGCGTACATATTATTGTTATTATTATGAGGTTCACATTACATGTTTTAATATTATGACAAACTTATATTTTGAAAATTGTTTCAGTCACAAATTATATCAGGGCATTCTTACACAGACTTATTTCAGAATCACAAATAATTTATACAATACTGCTCGTTCACTTGTAAATTGCAAATTTTCAGTCAATGCTTACAGAAGCAAGGTAAAGGATATCAACAAAAAAAAAAAATGTAAAGTTTATGGATGATTATTTATTTTTTATGATATAGGGGGCAAACGAGCAGACGGGTCACCTGATGGTAAATGACAACCGGCGCCCATGGGCATCTGCAACTCAAGAGCCACAAGTGCGTTGCCGGCCTTTAAGGTGGGAGTAGTGGAAGGGGGGATGGCTGGAGGGAAGGGTGGAAGAGAGGGGGAAGGGTTAGGGCCTGCGGTAACTACACTCATTTGGCGAAAAGCAATGAAAGTATTGCTTCTCTGCCGGTTTTCTGTGAGGCCGTGGTATCTCTCCGGTCGAGCCAGCCCATGCGTGCCGAAGCATGGTTCTCCCACGATAATTGTAGTTATATGGTTATAAAGATTATGGTCGAATTTCGACCACTGGACGAACACTAGTTTCCTTTTACAAACATTATTTCTGAATGTTATTATTTGATGGGGATGGCCTTGCAGGTGGCCCCATTTAAAGTTAATGACGACACCTGCCCACGTGACGAAGGCCTACAGATATATACAATACGGAAAACCTCAAAGAACAACACATTACTCGTTATCATGAAATCATTTAGAGTAAAAAAATAAGTACGGTCTATGACCATGTAGTAACTATCAAAAAAATATAGTTTGGAAAAAAAATACAGCTAAGTGCGAGTCGGAGTCGCGCATAAAGGGTTCCGCACCCATCGTACAAGATTTAATATTATGTAGGTACTTTTTTATTTTATTTCTTAGCGAATATAGCAATACAAACTCTGTGAGCAAGCGTATACTTGTTGCCATTATTAAGATCGAGCAAAAAAGCCAAAAGAAAAACACGTTCCTAGTAGGGGAGCCCCCTTTAATTTTCAAGTTATTTATTTTTATTTTTATTAATTTTTTGTTATAGCGGCGGCAACAGAAATAAACATTCTGTGAAAATTTCAACTCTCTACAATGAGGATCATTCACATAACAAAATATTAGACTTCTAAATATAAGAGCGTATGCGCTATAACATTCTGATCATTTCGTTTTTTAAATGATTCAAATCCAACAAGAAATGACAAAGTTATTAAGGTTTTCTGTTCGGCTATTTCGAAACGCTTGCTCGGAGCCGCGCTTGGTATGATGACGTCACACGTCGCGAATCGCGCCCTCCACTCGTGCAAAATCGCTAGTTTGGTCAGTTTGGTTCAGATTATTCACCATTTCGCTTATGTCGTGGTATGTTAATTATTTAGTTTTTACTATAATTTGATGTTATATTATTAGTATAACAGTATTTATATTGATAGTGAGTATCTATTGATATCTAAATACATACGAGTAGGTAGCTACCTATTATGGAGGTCGGTTTTGTAGGGATAAAATGAAAAGGTAAGTAAGTCTATACCTACCTACTCCTACTAAGTACCTAAAATAGGTATCTAACTACCTACTTACCCACTTTAACTGCGTGTTCTGGGGATGAGATTTTTCTGGATTATTTAAATCATTCAAATATTATCTCTAACAAGCGCAAAGCACAAACCAAACAGCATGTTTTTCGCAGGAAAAAGAAAATGCTTGTTTTGCGTTGCGAGCCCTATTTGAACAAGATAAATCTTTGGCTATACACGAAGTGGACTATGACGAAAACTATTGTTTGACCATTTCCTCCGAATGGGAGAGGATACAAATAAAACAATACTCAACAGTCAGTAACGGGCGCTTTCACACATAATCACAGATCGCGTTTATCACATGACAAAATCACCTGCCCGCTCAGGGCATTTTTTTTTATGGTATAGTGGGCAAACGAGCAGACGGGTCACCTAATGGTAAATGACTACCGCCGCCCATGAGCACCTATAACTCAAGAGTCATAAGTGCGTTGCCGCCCTTTAAGGTGGGAGTAGGGGGAGAGGGGGGGCGAGTGGGAAGAGTGGAAGGACGGGAATATTGAAGAGGGAAGGATTAGGGCTTCCGGTAACCTCACTCACGCGGCAAAAAGCAATGCAACATTGCTTCACTGCCGGTTTTCTGCGAGGCCGTGGTATCACTGGTCGAAAAACATCGTGGTGGTGGTCTGAGTACAGCCCTGGGCACGAATATCCTTGTGTTCGATTGTTTATTTGAGTAAGTAGGCATTAGGCATGAATGAACGAACATCAAAGCTATCCCCGGAAATTCAAATGTGAGTGTTATTAAGAAATGATAGAAACGATGTACAATACGTAGGTATATTATACTCTATACGGTCAGTGGATCTATTCGTGAATTGTTGCTGTTTGACATGCGCAGTGCAGCTTTTTCATACTAAATTGTCTACTGCGCATCGAAACTGCTAACTTTACGAATAATTAGCACTAGACCCGTTGACCGTATTGTATCTACTGATATTAGGTAAATACTCTAGCTAGGATACTGTAGGTACCTACTTACGTCAAAATGATCTTCGCAACAGTACCTATAAACCACTTCAGCATGACAGAGGAGTTTTGTCATCTCTCCGCATTGCTTTACACCATTTTTTTATTATTTGTGCATCTTTCGGCACAGTCAAAAAAAACTTATTAGGTGCATTAACACTTGTATTTTTGCATTTTGGGACAATGCAATACTTATCTGACAGCATTATCACTTTAAAAATAATCTGAAAAATCAGCAATCGTCAGGTCGTTGCACTAACTGCGCTAGACTAAACGCTTGCCAAGCTGGCGACGCAAAGGCGACCCGCCACTTTTGCCGATACGCGATGAATGACGTCACAGCGTTCACGGTATTTCTCGCGAGCGTTTTTTAAGTTGGTGCACTAAAATCTCTGTATCTTGGTCATTTTTGATCCGATTAAAAAAATGTAAACACAGTATTTATTGTTTTTTTTTATAGCTATAAATCTGCATACTTAACAAAAAACGTGACTGATCCTCATTACGGATCATGAGATCAGCCCGCTGACAGACAGACGGACAGCGGAGCTAAGACAGACAGACGGACAGCGGATCCCGTTGTTTATCTTTTGGGTACGGAACCCTAAAAAACAAGCAAATTCAGAGCAAACCGAAAAGTGTGAGGTACTTTTTGTAACATTTTATAACTAGCAACCCGCCCCGGCTTCGCACGAGTAGCAGAGACATCTTCAACAATCATCATTATATTTTAACCAATTTACACAAAACTTTAACAAATTATATATCTACCTAAACCTTCCTCATGAATCGCTCTATCTACTAGTGAAAACCGTATGAAAATCCGTTCTGTAGTTTTTTTTATTTATCGCGAAAAGACAGACAGACGCGGCGGAGGACTTTGTTTTATAATATGTGTGATAGTGATAACTCTAAAATTTAAAACTTTTTACACGCTATATACTAACTTGACCTGTGTCCATCTATGTAACGGAATCGTTTAACGTAGTTTTAACCAACTTCAAGACGTCCGATTAACTTGAAAATTTGCACACGTATAAAGGACCGATGGCAATACAAGATTAAAATATAAAAAACGCACTGCGGAACAACACAACCTGATCTCCTCTCCCCCTTTCACCATAAAAAACCAGATATGTCTACCTACCGTTCTGTTTACCGTTATATATTAAACATTCCACACATACGCGCTCGGCACTTCGCCGTAATCTTCATTTTTCAGAACGAGGATTTGGAGTAATGAGATTATGTAGTTCGTCCGTTCGTTCATCCGATAGTGCCCGTCAGGGTCCAAAATTGAGACTATTATATTTTTAGGTTCTTTACACATTTGTTTTGTAAACATTTTGGATTGCAAGATAAATAATTGAATTGAATAAAAGACAAATCTACTACACGCTTCGAGTCTTAGCTTTTCTATCAGTCTTTGTAAGGATACAAAATAAAGCATTTATGCATTGGTTCTATCGGATACCTTCTAAGAATAAATAAAATTATAAGAATCACCCACATCATCATCGTTGTGAAGTGACATGACTACAACAAAAATTTTGTTACCTTTCTGTTCATTTCAAATGACATGTTAAAACGAGCAGCAAAAGCAGTCTTATCTTACAATTGCGGTTGCTTGATTTTCATAGGTTTAATACGCGATATCCTTGAATGAAATATCCTGGAGTATAAATAATTTATCCGAAAACGACAGGTGCTTTTTTTAGCCACAGCCAGACAAATTCTGGTTACAAAAAACCCACAGACCTATTTAAAATGTCACCGTGAGTATGCGCAGACGCATATAAATGGATCTGGGTAATATTTTCCGCGCCGAATTGCCGAATTTACTTATATATTAAGTTCGGTAATTCATGGCGGAGAAAATACTTGTAACTATGATCCAGACAGCAGGCATCAAAAATTTCCACATCACGTAACCGGTGCTTTCTTTGATTACTTCTTATTTGGAGACGATAGCTGATTATCTTTAGTGAAAGAAACACCATATTTTCCCCCCCAGTGATTTAAGAGATGGTGACTTACAATATCTGGCGCACTTGCCACTCGGTTCAAAACGTTGGAAAGAGGCGTATAGGGTTCCGCCATTATCTCGTTCCCGCTCAAGTTTACCCAAAGTAGATAGGTAGCACACTTGACTACTCAAAACAATCTTCTTCGTTTTTTGGAAATGTTACGATAAAAAAAAACCGAAAAAAAAAACAACACCAACACATAATATAGCACAGACGGAATATAAAGCATACGAGATTTTTTTTTATACATCAATACGGTTTATTGCTTGTATTAAAAATGTGAAATGAATGAAATCGTGAAAAAAGTGTCACCGAGCTCACGCTATGTGAAAAATGGTATAGGTAAGCACTATTCGGTTTAAGATCAAAAAAGGCTTATATAATTTCTCTGACAAGCAATGACACGAAAATTTCAATAGATACGACATCTTGTGACTTTATGTGGTTATAGTTTGATAGATAAATAAGATTGTATCCGAAATAATCCTAAAACAACTTTAGATAAAGTCAGCACATGCCTGGACGTCTAAGATTAGGGTTTAAAAAGTAAAAAAAAAAAATTTAAACATTTTTATGAAATATAGTTATCTGAATATCGATCATGAACTATTTAAATAAAAATAAATCACAACATCCAGAGCTAAAATGCGTAGACAGATTTGCCATTTTCTTACACAATAAAATATATTAAATATGTTTTTCACATAGTCCTGAGACGTTTAGTGTTTGAAGTAACTAGAGATGTAGTGCTGATAAAATTTACCTAAAAAATCGATTGAATAATCTAAGCGGTATAATTTATAACTATTGACAAAAGTTTTGAATATCGTTCCAGATAGCAACGGCAACAAAAATACACAACTTCGGCTTTCTTTGATTATTTTTTATTTGAGGTCGAAGGTTATCTATCTTCAGAGAAAGAAACACGATATTTTTTAAAGTTATTCGAGAAACGATGTTCCTCCCTATATCCAACGCACTTGCCACTCGATCCAAATGATCCCGTTCCCGCTCAAAGTAGACCCTAAATAGTAGATTTGACTATCCAGAACATTCTTTTTCGTTTGTTGCGAATATTAAAATATTTGTATAACGATTATGAATGTTATAAAACACTTGCTCGATTGTAACGATTTAATTGTTTCAATCTCTACAGAGACACGATTCAAGTCATGCATTAATCATATATTGATTTTTCATATGCAAATTGAGTTTTGAAGTAATTATTTTAAATTAGATGTGGATTATAAAGCAAAAGTATGTTTTGAAATGAAAATTGAAACAGATTTTTCTTTGTCTAGTTCCTTTATTTTATACTTTCACTTTTTTAACCGCCTTCAAAAAAGGAGGAGGTTCTTAATTCGACTGTATGTTTTTTTTTATGTTTGTTACCTCAGAACTTTCGACTGGGTGAACAGATTTTGATGATTCTTTTTTTATTTGAAAGCTGGTGCTTCCCGTGTGGTCCCATTTCAATTTGGTTCAGTTCTGACAATGGTATCCATGAGAAAACCATATATAAGTCTTTTATGGAATTTTTTTTTTGTTGAAGTCGGTTTTTTTTTTAAAGAATTATACATAAAATAAACTGCGTGACATGGATGAAATTAATTGTCACTGAACTTATGTTAGTGAAAAATGGTGTTACATCATTTATTACCAAGTCGAATATCGAAAATAATACATACCAATAAGCGTACCACTCTTTATTTAACTTCTTATCTCCACCTACAAGCATAAAACTCGTTTTTAATTACCAATTCATAAAAGCAATTACTACGCATTGCATTATTAGGCGTCTTTTAAAATATTACATGTTGTTGAGCCAATACCAGTAGAGAATTGCTGCATTGAAACTATGTATGATTTGTATTTAATTATAAATACAACAAACCTATGCCGGTGACTTTCTGTAAAGAATATTGAATAATATAAAACTGCAGTAAACTAAATTATTATTGGTAAGTACACGTATTGTATTTATGTATTTAAACGATGATCGTTTGGTGGTTCTTTTGATGCACCTGATTAATTTATTTTAGGCTGTATCATTGTCCGACATACCACCCTACCGCTTAGCCCAGGTGGGGTGACGACAAAAAAAACAAAGGCTGTATCATTGACTTGACTAGTTTAAAATTTTTCAATCTGAAATGGTATTCTTGGTCTGTAAGTTTTTTACCCTGAATTGTTTTTCATCGCTTACACAACTGTTTTTTAAATATGTGTTTTGGATACAATCTATAAAAATAAATAAAATTGAAGTGTCGCCTTGTAATGTCATAATAACAGCATTTTAATGCATTCGAATGTTTACGCGGTACATATATACATTACATATACACATATATACATTTATACCAAAAAAACAATTATTAAAATTGTTGTCTGACTGTCTGTTTATTTCGGCTAATCTCCGGAACGATTGTACCAATTTCCACTTTCACTGGCAGATAGCTGGTATGACAAGGAGTAACTTAGGTTACTTTTCTTTTGGAAAAAGAATTAGGGTTCCAGCAAAATATATAAATATGTACACGCGAGCTAAGCCGCGCACGGTTATAAATTAAAAAAATAATATTTGCAGATTTTGTTTTTCAATTAAGGGAAACAAATGTAAATACTATCACTTACTACTACCTATTACTATCACTAACAGAATCGGTAAAAAATTACAAATATTAAATATAAAAAAGATAATGTCGATTTGATTTGATAACCGGTACGTACATATAATAATTATAAGCGCTTAGATAAATACCTAATTTCACTAAAATAACCAAATTATTACCAAAATTCTTAGGTAAGGTAAACACTGAACATTGCTCTGAAGGGATTCAGCATTAAACACGACTATAACGGATAAACTCAACAGCAAAAAATGTTTCACTACTCGTGTAAATCGATTTATGTACATTAGTGTTGCCCAAATGCAAGGCCAAGACGACACCTGGTCTTGGTACAGCAAGAGTCTCGCAAGTCTTGAATGACCTATTAGCAAGGCAATTGTTGCTTGAAAATTGATAGACACATACAAGAGTGACCACATTTTCATACCCATTTTACAAAACCAAAATCCGTTCATTTAGAGAGCCTTGTTGATAAAGTGATAAATTAAATAAATAATAAAGTTTTGTATTTCTTTGTTTAACATGTGGAATAACTTCGAAAATATACAACGGATTTATATTTTATAAACATGCAAATAAAGAACTCGGAATTACGTTTAATTTGAGAGCAATATCATCTCCATTTGTTCATAGGAGCCGGAGCACACGAAAATAAAAAGAAATTCTTAAAATTTACTTAACATTTTATAGACACTGTCACGATAGATAGTGATAGGCCCTCACCTTATATGAAATAAAAGAGTTGTAGAATAACATACAACACAAATAAAATTAAAGTACAATAGCTTTGACGTATGGTTAGTTTATAGTAATTATTTTAACCTAGAATTTGACACGGCTACCTTGATAGTAAGAGTAACCATCCGACTGACTCATAACTCAACCTATTTCTATGTTTTCTAACGTAAAAGAGATAAACCGTAATATTTTAAATTTTGCTGTATAAAGTAGGTGTATATTGTTTGAAATATAAGGAAATATGTTTGTATTATTTTAGGGGTGAACATTTTAGTACATCCGCAAGGTATAAACATTGCGAACAAGTGCCGCATTGCGCCGCGTGGCCCTCTCTTTAGTTTTTTTTTTATTTTCGGTGTTTGTAAATGCGTATTTCGCGAACTTTACTAGAAATACATTTTATTTTGTAGTACATTTTTATCACATGTATACATGTTTTATTTATGTGAGTAAAACACTAATTACCAACTACTTACCACAAAATAACGATTTAATTGTATATATCTTATAACGACCAACTTTGTTGTTAGATGGAAGAAATCATGGTTTTGATACCGATACTAGGGAACGTCTGTCAATATCGATTTATCGATATATAATCTCGCAGACTCAGTCTTATTCTTACTAGAATCTTGCAGGGTCAGTCTTGGTTTTGATTTTGTTACAATTTGGCGATCTTGGGCACGGTGTTGCCAGCCTTGTCACTGTCCTATTAAGTCCCAATGGTGGTGAGGTAAGCATACCGTTTGTGTCGGGTGCTGTATCCACTTGGTTGACCCTCAACCCGGGTGCGACTATCCCCGAAGTAGGAAACGTTCAGCGGGCATGGGATGACGTGGGGGTTAAGAGCATTCAAGAAAGATTATTCGATGGTGCTTCGGAGGCCGATATGGCCAGATTACGAGCTGTGTCGCAATCCAAGTCTGGAGCGTGGCTGCACGCGCTGCCTTCGCCTCACCTTGGCACTTTACTTGACGACGACTCTTTGCAGGTTGCAGGGTGTGTGAGTCCCATGTATGCACTTGCGTCTCTATGGTGGAGGTCAATGACGATCATGCTCTAAGTTATCGTCGTTGCACAGGGAGGTTTCCACGTCATCATGCTCTTAATGACATAGTTCTTAGAGCCCTTATGTTAGCCAACGTCCCTTGTGTGCTCGAGCCTCTGGGTCTTGGCAGATCTGACGGGAAGAGGCCGGACGGGCTGACGCTGGTGCCTTGGAAGAATGGCAAGTGTCTGATTTGAGATGTACATGCGTCAGCACTGTTGCTGCCAGCTACCTGTGTCGCACCGTGCGCTTCCGTCAGCCGCCGAAGAGGACGCCTGTTTAAGGAAGAAACTAAAGTACGCGGCTTTGAAGACGTTGTACCATTTCGTACCTATAGCTGTGGAAACCTTGGACAGATGGAATACAGACACAGAACTAGGACGCAGGCTGAACGAAGTGAGTGGCAACTCCCGCTCAGGGTCGTTCCTGGTGCAGAGGTTGGCAATAGCCATTCAGCGTGGGAACGCAGCAAGCGTTATGGGCATCTTTGCGCCGGGAGCAACCAGTGGTGGGTTATTTGTTTATGACATTGAACGATAATTATTGTGACGGATACATTAAATAAAATTTAAAAAATCAGAAATAATATTTAAAAAAAAATTGTGCATAAAATCGTTCTTTATTCAATATAAATCATATCGCTTAGATTATTAAATTTAATATTTTTATGGTTCCGTACCTTAAAAGGTAAAAAAAGGAACCCTTATAAGATCACACTCTTGTCCGTCTGTCCGTCTGTCTGTCCGTGTGTCACCACCAATTTACTCGAAAACGGGTGGACCTAGTAAGTTGAAATTTATACCAGATACTAAGGTTTATAGTCCCTATTAGGTGTATAGAAACCAAGGTCCTGAGTCAACACGATAAAAAGATATGGGCAAATTTAGATTTTCACGAAAACTTGTAAGTACCAAAATTTACCATAATTTTCAATTTTTAAAATTTTTCGAAATTTTCTCTTTACTTCCGCTGTAAGTCCTTGCTTTTATCCTTGGTTTTGGGTCGAACACCTATAGGGTATCATGAAATTTGGTAAGAAGCAAGGTCTGACAGCACAAGTGTAGGAAAAAATCGGAAAGCCGTTAATTTGTTGTTATATCACATAAAAAAAAAAAATATGATTACAAACTTATATTTTGCGGTTGGATTGTTCACTTTGTCGTACACCGCAACCGCAAAGTTAAGTTTGTCTTTCGAAAAAGACGGACAAAAGTTTTTGAGAATTGATTCCCGAGATGGACGCATACAAGTTTGTTTGCTTACGGAACCCTCGGTGCGCGAGTCAGACTCGCGCTTATCCGGTTTTTTTTATCACTACATCTTTATTAACTCCAAAAACCAAACGTCACCGAACTCATGCTATATGCAAGTTTTAAAATTAGTGGCATTGCAAATCGCGAGGGTATTGGCATCATGTAAATGAAGTTGCGAAATATTTCAAAAAATAATAAAAATATTTTCATAAAAATACGCCAACCTTCGAAATGATATGGAATCAAAACATACATTGACGTGATAACCTGTCAAACTGAACAATGCCACTTTAATCTGTCCGATGGAGAGAAATATCAGATTACTTTTGAGTATATAGGTATTTTTTTTAGCACAATGTAGTATGTCCAGTGGTCCTATTGTTATTTGTTGTTTTCATCCAGCAGCAGTTCTCATGGTTATTTGTGTAAGGCGATACGCATAAAAGTAAGTGGATAAATAACAATCACAGACACAAATTAGCACAGTTAATTTTCACTTTGTTAATTATTTACTGCGACTTAACACCCGTTGTGATAATATGATAAACGAATATAGAATGAACACTCGTATATGTGAACAGGTATAATGAAGATACGGACAAATAATGTAGTTTATTAAATTAGTGCTGGTTTAAGAACAGGACTGAAAACTTTTTCAGTTTTGTGAGAAAAGTTATATCAAAAAGGCAGCTAAAAACTTTTTTTATCTGTGTGATTAAAATATAAGATAATATAAATTATACTGGATACAGGTAAGGGTGGCTACAGGTTAATAGAGGTTCTAGAATTTAAAAAGAATTATTTTGTCTATGCCTCTACAGGCATCTTTTTATATAATTTTTTGTTCGTATTTGCATATTAGCATGCAATTTTAAATAACGTTTGACCACATTTATTAATATTTATACATACATAAATATCTACCTTCCATAGTTAGGCGTTTCGGCTGGATTACACCAACCGCCATTACGGGTTAACTGATAGTTTACAATGTTCTAACATGAACATATACTTTTTCACTCAAGGATTTTTAAAATTGTCGTTTATGGATAACCCATAGAAATAACATTTGTTAGAGGTTACGTATCCGCTAATTCTCGAATGAATTTTATAAATAGTTACACTAATATGGCTAAAAATAACTACAAAAAGTCAAATAGCTCTATTTAGTATCATTCGTTTTAAATACTTATAAGCTGGTGTATAGGTCAGGTATTTTAGACCAAGATCCCAAGACCGCCAGATCTTACTTATTTTCTGACGAACAAAATGTGTCGTATTAAGTAGTATTAGTAGACTCTGAAGTTAAGCATGGCAAGTTGGGCAGGTACCTGCCAGCTTGGGCCGGTGGCCAATTCTCAGGTTGCGAGGTGCTAAAGTTACATAAAATCATTGGTCACTTATCTTAAGTTCTGAGTGCTGACTTTTAATGATTTAATTATATTGTGTACTATTTATATAAAAATACTACTCCATACGACTCATGTTGTTTGTCAGGAAATAAGTAATCTAAGATATCTTACTCTCTAGAAATTCTTATGACTGGCCATTATAGTTTCCTTTTAGTGTACTTTTTGTTAGTTGTTCAGCCAGATTTAAATGATACTTGAAATACCTACGATAAACCATTAGACAAGAATCTTCAAAGTACGCGTTCGTAAAAAATGTTGTTGTTTTCTAACAAATAATCTGCAAATACACACCAAAGAATGCAGGATAAATGTACTAAATCATTTTCTACAAGTAAAAGCAACCTATTATAGTAAATCGACGCCACAGGGTGTCAATTTATGATTATGGCTTGCACTACAATAGCTTAGGGTTTTCTTAGGTTAAGTCCACCATGATATTTACCACATCATATTTTGAAGTTACTTAGTACCTATAAAAACATTGTAAATGACACAAAAATTGGTAGATGGTTTGGAATAGAATAGAATAAACTTTATTGTACACCAAAATATTTTTTTACATGGAATAGGTACATGTTGTGCGTATGTACACAGGGCGGCCTTATCGCTAAAAGCAATTTCTTACGGGCAAGGTTTGTTATAATATTGCTTACAGTGAGATTCTAATTTTATGGAAAAAAGTACTTCCACCTTTCGTCCGAGCACCTTAATTTCTTATTATATTTAATAAAAGAAAGGATTTGACAAATCCGTATAGTCGTTCTCAGGTGATGCGGTCACCAACGACCAGCATTTCATTATTATTTATATAGAAGATAGAATTATATTGTTAGGTTATATAAACACGCTTTAACAGAAGTTAATTACAATAGTTATATTAGCTATACGACCAATAAAACCCCCTTTTGCGAAAATAACTACGATTAAAATTCAAGTCACGTACTGTATTGATATTCAAGTTCTTGAAGAAAATTTTAGTTGCTTTGCCATTATTATTCTCATCACCCAAATACTTGAACCATAAGCCTTACTATCAAGCCAAATATGAAAGTTTATAAAAACCTTATAGATATCTTCACTTCTAATTTTGAAACTACACACTTATACACAGGCAGACAGAAAATTAAACCAGTAACATATAAATTGTGAATTATCAATTTGCTTCAATTTATATAGTTTTTGGGTGTGTGCTGTACACGCGCACACCTAGGTACATTATTTTATATACCGATGTGACATTGTTTTTAACACTTTCAACACGTATTGTCACCTGCGGTATTTCCGGACCGATACGACCTTCAAACTTTAAAGGCCGGCAACGCACTTGTGACTCTTGAGTTGCAGGTGTCCATGGGCGACGGTAGTCACTTACCATCGGGTGACCCGTCGGCTCGTTGACCCCAATAATATAAGAAATAACAACGCATCCAGTTATTATTTACATTTTATTCCTAGGATGAGGAATCACTATGAACCGATAAAAGTACTTGTTCACTTGGTAGACAGTACGCGTGATGGTTACCTAACTTTCCGCCTCCAATTTTACACTACAGACTGGTTCGCGTCATGTGATCACTTGATTGTTCTCGATTTACAAATTAGTTCACATATTCAATATGTATCTGTTTCGTAACACTGATAGGTGCGCAAAAATAACACTTATGTGAGTTTTGCGTAACTACACATAATATGTAAAAAAGACTGCCAATTAGTGCAGCAATTTGTGAGTGAATAGGTTTGATAACTTGGGTTTACAGGACAAATATGTATCAAAAACAGTTATTTAAAATCTGGGGTTATTAATGTTTGTCATGGTAAGTTATACACTCCCTCACGACATGTGAAAAATTACAAAAAAATTGTATTAAAAATAATATCTGCTAATTAAACCAAAACCAAAAATATCTTCATTGATTTAGGACACAAAGTAACACTTACTGGCATTAAAAATTATGCATCACCATCATTTGCATTTACTGCCGGATGCGTAAGGCATTACCTACACTTTAAAAAATGGGAGATGTTCTTAATTATTCATATGTACCTATATTCATATGTAGATTCTATAAAAAAAAGTTAATATTAAGATAAACATGTTCTAAAGAGAGAAAAATATGTTACTCGCTTTCCTTTGATTTATAGAATAAATAAATAATTATTTTTCAGTTATCTTAGTTCATTTTAATGTGGTCTTATAACCATACTTATTTATTACTATTAAAATAATACACAATAATTTTGGGATCTCTGATGACCGCGCGCGAGGGTGAAATAACAAAACATAAGTTGTAACTGTTTTTTATAAAAAATATATATTTATGTATTTACATAAGAACAATAACAAATAATAATTCAGTTATTATTTTCTAATTTAACATATAAAAAATTACGGCACTGCATGATAAACTTTCATCATATTTTCATATGAAAATGTACCATGTACATGAAACACCCGTTCAATGTTTGGATCCTGCCTTTGGACCCGCCTTCCATGTCGTCCATGTGAATTAACCATTACATCTTTCACATATATTCATAGGTCCTCCTATCTACCAAAATAATAACATAAGTGTGTCAAAAAAGAATCATCAAAATCGGTTCACCCAGTCGAAAGTTCTGAGGAAACAAACGTAAAAAAAATATCCTCCTTTTTTGAAGTCGGTTAAAAAGAACTTTAAAGCTGATATGATTTTAGAGTTAACATCAATTGAAAAATGTCTTAATATTTCAAAAATAATTTTACATCTTATTACATTTTATTAAGATTTGTGATTTTTTTAGGGTTCCATAACTCAAAGGAAAAACGGAGATCTGTCAAGATTCTTTGTTTCAGAAATATGTAAAGGAGTCAAGCGTGTAAAAAATCAAGCTTAAGGGTCACTGTAAAAAAATACCGGAATGGGTCAAAATCTTAAAAAAAAAACAAAGCAAGGTCTCACTGCATAAATAAAAGAACAATTTCGAAAATCATTATTTTGTACTTTTTGTATAGAATAAAATATTGTTTTCCGATTAGAAACTTACATTTGCAGTTAATGAATAGAGCGAGGCTTATTTCAATGTAAAGAAAAACATCTTTCCAGAGTAAAAGTTAAATATACTTTATAAAATTAGTCGGTATATTAGTCCTACACCATACCCTTTATTAGCTTTGTTTCAGATTGCAACTTAAGAAAAAATATCCTACTAATATTATAAACGTGAAAGTTTGTGAGGATGTATGGATGTTTGTTACTCTTTCACGTCGAAACTACTGAACCGATTGCGATGAAACTTGGTATGTAGATAGCTGGTGACTTGGATTAACATATAGGCTACTTTTTATCCCGATATTCCCACGTGATCGGGACTTACGCGGGTGAAACCGCGGGGCGCTGCTAGTCATAAATATTTTGAATACAATGATAGTCTCAAAGAAATAACAGAAGACCGCGGTTTTTTTTTTTTTAGATAGATAGAACTCATGTATAGTGTATATGTGTAACTGTGTTTTCTGCTAATAATTAAGCCCAAGCTTCTTTCCATGTGTGCCCTGTAGCTGTAGCTCTCTTACTTATGGGTAGATAGATGGGATGCTATCGAATAATAATGAAGTAATATTATTAATTTTTAATGATTATGTATTATTTAAAAAATATATATGATTACATAAAACTAGTCGTAATTGTTTATAGGTTAATACCTATAAACAATTACAAAAATTTTGATTGGCTAATTACAGATCTTTTATAATTAAAAGATCTGTAATTAGCCAATCAAATTTTTTTTAAGAGTAGAAGTTTCAGCTTATCTCTCAATAATAACTTGCCCGTAAAAGCTCGAAATTGTAAGGATTACATAATAAGCGACATACAAATTGGAGTATAATGTACATGTTATATTGTGCCAAAAGTTTAACTCTGAGAATACGACTTTCATGACGTGTTGACTAGGGCGGAGGTTTATATCCCAAATAGTTTTAGACTGATCATTAAAACTTTCAGCAAAAGATTCCAATTCTTTTGATAGCGATTCTCGATCGACATTTGCAATTAATGCAAGAGACTTTAACGCGTCATTATCATTAGGAATCTAATTTATGATCATTTCAAAAGTTTCTCGGGTGAATAATCGCTATCTATTTTAACTACTAAAGGTGTATTAATGATGATTTTGTAAACAGAAATAAAACAGAATTTTTTTAGGTCCCCAGACAGTATCTCATCTTGTTTTTTTTTTATATTCTCCGCAGCGTGATCTAAATGTTGCAGCTATGAATACCTGGTTTCACCAATTCTTTCTTATCTCTAAACTTTTGATAAGCCCCCAAGATTTAAGTTTAATGTAGGCGTTTGGAGATATTAGCTTCCCGGGATTGATAACTCAAACATTTTCTTTAATACAAAGACTGTCAGGATTATTTCAAATTTCAAAAAGGAATTATATAATAATGCCTTTCCTTAGAACGAAACCTTTGGCTCGAAGATATGGCATTTAAAGCTTTTATCGACGCGTCGTACTGATTTTTCTCCATAATAATGATCAAGGCTCCACCATCTCGATTTTCGTATGTTCTGTAATCATTTCAAAATATCGTCCATACATAAAAATAAGCGATTAATTTTTTTGTGAATAAATACACTGGTAGATTCCAAGAGCACAAACAAATTTATGCTTCAGTACAGCTTGACGTCGCTTCTCCCAGCACTAAATTTAAAACATGAGCATAACCATGAACAAACATTTATTTTGGTACTTCTTCCTTCAGTTTTGCTTGAGGAATATTATACCGGCCTGCCATATTCCCTGCGCTATCAAAAGATACGCTAATAAGATCCTATACATTTAAGCCTAACTGGCGTTTTCCCCGCCTGGAATTCTTTAACTATTTCTTGTTCAACTTCACGTGCACATATATTTATTAACTTATAGATAATATTTTTACAAAAATGTAACAAGGCTACCTCTACCCTTACCTTTTCCTGACTCTTTTCTTTTTTACTTTCAATACTTTGATAATAAGACAACTAAATTTAGAAAGATTCCCTGATACTGGTTCTGGCCATTGGTGACATCCATCAATGAGTACAAAGCTACACTTTTGCCATGATAAATGATACTTTGTTTAAATAATATAAAGCTTGACAAGAAATATATGGTAATATATAATTTTGAGAAAATTATGGCAACCATTCAGAGAAAAGCTTTTTAGCAAAATCTATTGTCCCCCGGAGGCATGATTGTTTTCTTGATAAAGAATAGGTAAAGCCAGCGTCTTTACTTTACGTATAAGTATTTGAAAAACTATTTCAAGGCAAAGTTTCTTATTTTGTCACTTAAGGTACTTCTAACAGATACACAAGTTTCAAATATTTACTCAATTAGTGTTTAGCCTATAAATTTTAGTTCCTTTTTCTAGAAATAAAAACTGCATAAGTAACTTTGAAATTCTAATTAATAAATATTATGCCATTAACTAATAAGGTAACAATTAGATCTCACATCTTTTTGCGGTAGAAGAACTGTGTTGCGAAACTTGCATTTTTTTGCATGTTACGTTTTTTTATACACATTCTTAGTTCGGTCTTTTTTTTAATGGGACACAATCCTAAAATGTTTACTTAACTAATCATGACATGCGCCCATGACAGATACTTTCAAGTTAAGTCAAAAATTAAATCTTTTTCCTCACGTAGGGAACGTTACGTTATAACAGGGCCCTTAGGAATACAACATTGTGACTGTGATTTGTCAATCTCGCTCTTATAGTGATATATGTAAACTGACGAAAACAAGATTACCACAATGACATTCAAATTCGAGTGTAATGCTCGATGGCGTCGCCGCGTCGTTCACGGTTTAAAAATAGTAAGGGTCAAAAGTGTTTTGCAAAAATATTTTACTATATATGAATATTAAAACACATTCTTAATTATGTAATAATTAGCAGTTTGCTGATCTTTCTTTTGTATTCGTATTTATGTTAATGTGAATGCAAAATTAATGCATAGTTTAGTTTGTAATTCAGACCGACTTCCGACTGTGGTTCAATATGCACTTATTGTTTTTTCCATAAGGACAGTTCAACGTGAATTATTTCCTTTAATAAAGGAAAATTCATATTCTGGTGAATGCCATGAATGGTGGAACGGTAAACAAAATCAAATCAAAACAAAATCAATAATATCGGCTTTTGTGAACAAAATTTAAGCAGAAAAGAATATCCACAGTTGCCGCATTTGTCAAAATTAGCAGAAATGCTTTAAGATGAGCTGAAGCAGAAGTTCAACCAAGGCTATCCGAAGTTCTGGTTGCAATATCCTGCATTGTGGAACATTGTTGAAAATATCGCTTACCCATCATCATACCTAGTGGAAAAAGGCTTCAGTATGGTTACAAACATTTTGACAAAACAAAGAAACCGTTTTAGTTAAAAATAATTTAATTTAAAATAAATTAATTAAATTACGTAATTTTTATTAATAATTATTAATTACACTTGATATTTACTGCATTTTATGTCTATTTATTTTGTTAAATTTTGATGAGAACTTTGTATCAAGTTTATTCATTTCGCAGGTGCTTTTAGGACATGGTTGCTTCGGCAAGTATCTGTGTCGGATCGGTCGGGAGCCGACGTCACGGTGCCACCATTGTGGTAACTGCCCCGACGACACGGCGCTGCACACACTGTCGGAATGCCCAGCCTGGGCTCACCAGCGCCGTGATCTCGTCGTGGCAGTCGGTGCTGCGGGTAATCTCTCGCTCCCAACCGTAGTTCTGGCTATGGTTCGGAGCGAGAGCGCATGGAACGCTGTCGCCTCCTTCTGTGAGGAGGTGATGTCCGCAAAGGAGGCGGCGGAACGGGAGAGAGAGCGGAGTACAGCTCTCTCTGCCCGCAGCAGACGCACCGGGCGCCGGAGGGCGTTTAATGACCTCCAGCCACCTTAGGAAGTGGCCTGCGGGCGGCGAACTTTTTTGGGGAAGTCGTCGTCCGAACAGATACAGGCCCGAGAGGCAGCATGCAGTGTTCCGCGTGCGCTCTCAGAGGAGTGCGGCCGACGGGTGATGGTCGCACCGGGTGACGGGACCCATCTAGGGTAAGACGGGTCAATGCCTGTCGGGGGTTGCGGAAGAATGCAATAGCGATTCTCGCTCCCCTGATCATCATAGGCAAGTAGTGGAACACCGGGGTGGTTTTTAGTCGGTAAGAGTCCGACGGACCCCTTCGCCTCCCCAAGGCGGAGGACATCCATGTAGGATCTTCCACCTCGTCAACAAAAAAAAAAAAGTTTATTCATTTAACCAACCGCAAAATTTTTAAATTGATAAGTATTTTGTATCAATAGGAAAAAAACTAGAGATAGGATTTTAAAGTAATTTGGCTAACTTAACATCTCAGAATAAAAACTAGGGATGAAACGGATAGCTGTTTGGCCGAATACTGGATATCCGACCAACCTCGAAGCCGGATAGCTGGCCAAACATTATCGATTGCCACACTTTGCTGTCTTAAAAATGAAATAAAGATGAAACTGAGCGATGAAAAATGAATATGATTTTGATAAATTATTTACACAAATAACATTTAATAACGCATTACGTCAGTCTAACTACTACTCCACCCACGATATAAAACAAACTACGTGGGGTTCTTGAAGCTGAATGAGCTCGACAGATGACTCTACTAGATTTTTTTTTAAAGTCTTGCGACGTGTCCTGTTGTAGTAGTTAATTTTTAACACCAGCTAAAAAAAAGTAGAAATGAGGAGACAGAGTCCGATGAATCTCGTGAAACTTACGACATTTTTTGCGATTGCTTTAATGACGTAGCAAATGAAAGCAACAATTTCATTCTCTCGACACAAAATAATCGATTTCATATGAAATTTAGTCTGCCAGCCACTTGGTTCTAATCTTACATACGTCACGAGCTTCTTCTAATGTCATTAAATCTTTTATACAGGCCCACCCCATCTTCCTTCAGAATATCACCAATTTGTTCATAGTACCTATGTTCTACGTGGTCGTCGACCCCTGTGGGCCTTCCCATTAACGATTGCCTTATATACTTGTTTTATAATTTTTTGCGCACTCATTCTTTCTACCTGCTTGCTACTTACCTTAGCATACCCTTTTAAATTTTTGTCACCACATATCTTTTTACGTCACTCTTCTTTTGAATGCCTACATTCCTCTTTGTGTCAACCAGTCTAATTGGCTATTGCTACACAATACCCGGACTTAACCAAGTTTATTAGAATGTATGTTAGTATAGTCATCTGTGGTATAGTAGGTAGTGTTAGTATATTAGAAAGAAAAGTCGCACCCTGTAGCAATATAGGTATACAGCGCAAACTTTTTCGTAAAGCTGGCCTTGTCTATGAAGTTTGTTTATTCAGAAATTGGTTTTAATTCACCATAATTTGCTTTAACTACTAATATTACAATATTATACCATTTGTAAGTATTACCAGTACTATTAATATTTTTGTAAATGAAAATATGGCGATTGTATTTGTTATGCGGTTAAAATAAAATGGGTACCTAAATTTAATATCCCGTATCTGGCCGGGTATTATATTTAAGCTGGATAAAATATAAATCATAATTATAAAAGTAAATATAAATAATTTTGTAAGATACCATTATAATTATTGGATTATTCTATGAGGAGACTAGCCATTGCAAGTCTTATTATAGAATAATTCAATCGATCTATTGCTCTGTATGATTTGACATCGACTAGATACTCGAGGTGATAACTTTGCTTCATAACAACAACTACTATTGCGGTAACTATCGAGTTTCTTTAATTTACCTCAATATGTTAACATGATATAATAAGGCCTGATCTCCATTGTTTACAAGTTATCTGAATATAAAAACCGAAGTAAACTGTGGAATTGTGGCAGTTGCGTTCAAGATTTTATGTTTTGAAGACGTTTCCCGGACTAAATCGCCAAGTATCGCGTGACTTAAAATAATTAACACTACCTTAGTTGGTTATTAGACTAAGATACTTTTAGATTTATAGAACAATCATCAAAAGTGTACAATACAGATTGTGAAACACGTGCTCCCTAAAAAACCGAGGTCGTGAAATAAGTGCAAACGTGAATTATTGTCTACTGCCCTTAGCCGGCCTGATCACGTAGCCAGCTGTTGAATGCAGAGATCCCGACGCTGTGCCGCCGCGGCAGTCTGCCGCCGTCCACACCCGCGTTGATATCTTATCTCGTACTTACCCTTATCAAAAAAGGTAAGGTCACGTGATTCGGGATTCACCTCTATACTCACCTGTCATCTCTACATCTCATTGTGCGATATAAATATCAGTTATCGAGGATTACATTGATTTGTCACTTTATTATCACGTGTAGACTCGTAAAGTTTTTATACAAAAGCGTATTGTATTTATTTAAGTATATTGGAGTTATTGTTCGGTGCGTGACTATGTGTCTTACTAACTGCTTTGAGAAGACAACTGGTACGTAACATTTGTCAATTTTTTATTGTGATTTAAATTTTTAATACATTCAGGTTGTTAAAAACTTTGATCTTGAGATTCTATACAGGGAGTGATGACCATACAGTAGTGAACGATCACAGTAGCTTTTTACTATTAGATAAGCATCGTGACACTGTATTGTGACAGTCCATATGTAAGTTTATTAAATATCCTGATAGTAGGTCCAACTCGGGAGTCCTGCGACACTTGTGAGTGATCACATCACACTAAAAGGGACCGGCAGGATAGGTAATAATTGATTTTGATTAAAACAATTTTGAAGTCTGGTGGAGTGTACAAACATGTCCTAAAAGTTTTTCGAGTTTCAACGTGAGCGCAGGGAAGGGAGGGGGTATACAAAGATAACATTAAAGTTAAAGTAAAATAATAATTGACTAGGTAGATAAAGGTTCGTCTGAGAAACATTAAGATGATTTATAGATACGTCTGCCTCGTGCCACAAAATAATTAAACAACAACTACACTTAAATATTGTGTTCAATTCAAATTCAAGGATTCAAAATCACTCAACAATAAAGGAACCGGTTCCTATCCCTTCACGTCACATTTTTAGGAGAGCTTGTTTGTTCCCAATATAATTGAAACGTTTTTTCTTTATTAAACTCTTGTAAAACTCATAATTACTCAGACAGACAGACAGATAGAGCAACTGTTACATATATTTTAGTCGCATAGACAAGTATTATTTATATTTATCTGGCTGCACCCGGCATACGTCGCAATGCCATTTTTTCTTTTTCTATGGATTTTTTGGGCCAGAAAACCTCACTGGCGTCCCGAGAACTTACCAAAGCCAAACCCTACTATAATTTCATCACAATCTGATGAATGGTTTCGGAGCGCATAGAGGACAAGCATACAAACATTTATTTTTATTTATATAGATGACTCTATCTATTTTGTACCATTGTTTATCCAGTCTATACGCGTCTCTACTTACTACTATCACGAATTTTTTTAAATAAAAGGGCCTTTATGTTTAATCTCATTAAATGGTAAAAACAATTAGGTAGTGATAATAAATTGCTAATATTTATTAATTTTACTTCTGCTACATATAATATAACTAATATACGGAATTGCACAAAAAGCAACTATATGAAAAAGTAATTTTAGTGCTGCGTTTTATTTGCAATGTTTACTACGGTATGTTATTTTAGCAGAGATGAGATAGAATGGAATAGAATAAAATAGAATAAATTTTATTGTACACCAGTAAATATTGCTTAAAGTAAGTTTACAAAAATTGATATGTACAAAGGGCGGCCTTGTCGCTAAAAGTAATTTCTTCCAGGCAACCTTGGGATGGAAAAATAATGAACAGAAATATAATAATCTAATGGGTAGTTTTGGTGTGGGAATCAAAACATGTTAGGCTTAAAACTAGTGAATGATACCTACCTATAAACATTTACAATATAATTAGATAGGTAATACAGGAAAACAAGTGTGATCACTCTGTAACATTTAATATATTCATATACACCATATATATAAAAATACATAATAAATAATACATATATATTTCTAGATTAGATATAGATAAGATTATATCCGATAAGTGCAGCAAAGTACAAAAAGGAGAAATTAAGAACCCAAGTAATATTCTTTAACCATTTCCTTGAATGTGCACGTCTAATAGGTAAAGACATCGCATTCCATAACCGGACAGCCTGTATACTAAAAGATTTGTCATAAAACCTGGTAGAATGATTAGGTACTACTAGTTCTACATCTTGTGTGTGTGTCATTGGGGAACATTATCTATGTATGCATATCGTTATTAAGAATCTACTTAAAAGTAATTTTCCTATGTTAAGACATTTAGACGTCTATATGGGCAGATTCAGAATAAAATAGGTCAGCTGCACAGTGAAAGGCCATGCCATATACACATCTTTATTAAAGTAGACGTCTTCGATACGTCAGCAACCCCACATTAAACATGCGTGGATATAAAATATATTAAAAACAAAACATATCGAAAATAAAATACCAAGTTTAATACGTTACGAACTAAAATGAATCAAGTTTTTGTTGCAATTGTGGAGCAAAGGGCAGATGTCGGCTTCTGAATAATCACTTTGCAAAAATATAACTACGTTTTCAAATAGTTTTTAAAAGAAATTATGATATGAAATGATTGTTTACCTGGATTCCGAAAAACCGGAGACAAGATTTAGACCGCATTTCGATTCTGTGGATACGTGGAAGCACTAAAAGACCAGATCAGGTCACAAAACCAGAATAAATGTATCTTCTATCATAAAAGATGGATACCACTAATTGTAGTTCTAGAAGACATATACAAACTTCTGAAAACTTCTTAAAAATCAAATCATAGTGGATGATGGCTCACTGAACTGTGCTGGTATAGTAAAAGGATGTGACGCCCGTTACATATTTTGGTTATTTCCAGGATTATAAATACACCTGGACAAGATGAAAATTATCTAACTTCGATGTGGTACTAATACCAGCGGTTGATGATTGTACTTCAAACAGAAATAGTGCCTTGGGTATTATCTTTGAGTGCAGTTAATTATTCTGAAGAATTCTTGGAGTTCAATATCCGTATGTAATATCTGTACTATCGGTTTGTTGTAGTATCAAACTATTCAAAATAACTACAGATTATATGGAGTAGTTTGCAAACTAGTTGCAAATACTATTTATATTGAACTCCTAAAATGTATGTAGATCTATTCTGCAAATCACAACTTAAAACTTAGTCAATAACTAGCAAATTCGAGCTATTGTGAAGTAATGTAGTCTAAACGACACGTTACATTAAGATGTCACATTGTTTAGTATGACTCACAGTGATACTAATGAAAGTCATGTGAGTATTGTTTTGATCTGTTTCGTAATTTTATGTGTATGTTCACCGATATCCTCTTGAAGGCTGGTCATCGGTCCTAGTTATTAAATTATTACGCTCACTTTTGAAAAGGAAGCGCGACGGTCATTTTTAAAAACTTATTTTTTCATGGATTTTAAGCATAGATAGTGAGAATAGTGAATACTTAAGTAGCTATCATATGCATAAGTAGCTACTTGAGGGAATTTTCCTTGTCATATTATTATGAACTTAGATAGGTAGGAAAATAAGATAAGAAAAAGAATTTCTTGCTTCTATCCCCAAAGAAAAGCTTTGTACCGTGCTACATTAGTCTTAATTTTGTATTGTAAGCGCATTACTTTGCGTTTCAAATCATAAATTTTGCTAATATAAGATAAAAATCGTAAAGTGCAAAGCCGAGATCCCATATTTTGTTTTATTATTTAATTCTATACCAGTTGACACCACTATGTAAATTGGGGTTCCTCAAATCAAAATAAAAACCTTGCAATAATACCTACTTATGAAAATATTCATTCGTATACGTATGGATTTTGATGCAGTTATCACAGAAACCTAACTTGTAAATATTTTCCGTTTTAGAACTTACATAACATGATGGTATTGGAGTGTAAAGATGTCGATAATTTTTTAGCAAAAGAAGATTATTTTTCACTAAAATACATGAAGTGACAGTGGCAATGATGTAGGTAGATGTTCGGTCCTTTCTACCAATAAGCGGTCACATTTCACGGCTTAAGATTTCCTGATAAAGCTATTATTGAACAATTTTTTTGGTGCCAGAATTACTCCACTTATGCAATTATGTATTATTATAATGAATGCATTATGTATTTGGTATTCTTTTATTTATTATTTCTGCACTGCTGCTGCTACTGCAAGACTAATATTAAAATTTAAGAGCCTAAGTTCTGGTATTGTCACAAAATTCGTCATAGTCCGGGACTAGTAATTTGTACGCTTGAGACATCATCTGAATTAGAATTATCTCGAGAATAGATCAATATATCTACGGAACCACCAGATTCAATATAGCTGCTTTGATTTGTGGGTAGCTCTTGCCCAAACAATTTCTTGGCATTTTGTTTTTTTTTCATTATATCTTCTTCGTCGCAATAATTTACAGAACCACTACCTACATTGAGAGATAACTTTTTCTTCTGAAATTCTTTGTATTTTGAAAGAACTTTTCTTCTACGCGCTCCACTTCGTTTAATTTGCTTCAACTTTTAGGTCCATATCTTTGTTTGTTATAAAAAATTACTTAAAGTAGATTATTTAAACACCGAAGACACAAAAAAAAATTGTTAGATAAACCAAGAATTTTAACAAAAAAAAACGGTTAAAAGACTAAAATTAGATTAACTTAGGAGTTTTAACTAAATAAATGACGGAATGTTATCAATGCTAATGCTCCTATTTTAGTCAACCGTTCTTAGCTTTTTCAATTATTTCCAATAAAGTTTGCACTAATCTTGCTTTTTCAAAACCAATATTTTTGTATGAATCCTTTAAACGCACTTTAATAGAGCCACGCTAGTCTTACTTAAAGCCGTATTAAGGCTTGAATATTTTTTAAATTTTTAATTTTTGCACAATACGGTTCCTGAGGTCGTCTAAGAATCTTAGGCTAAAATGCCGACACATACCACGAAATTTATGAACAAATCTTTTACAGTTAAGGCTGTCCGTCTATGGAATGAATTGCCATTGGCCATCAGACGTACACAAACGTTAAAAAATTTAAAAAAAACTAGTGAAGCAACACTATATTTCTTCGTGAATGGTGACATACCAGGCACTATTATGTATCTCCATAAGTATTAACTATGTACTGTATATGTATGTGTGGATGTGTATGTATATGTTTATGTAAGTATGTGTATTTGTGTACCTATGTCTATATACCTACCTTCCTAATATAGATTTACAAAATTTATGCTAAGAATCTCTAAATAGCACTTATGCATAATTAATTTCTTTTTCCATAGGCTTCTTAAATATAATGTATACTGCAGCCCCTCTTTTCACCTATGTTTTCTCTATCCATCCAATGGTTGCCTGGAAAAGATCGCAAATTGCGATGAGGTCGCCCATTGTACATAACATTAGCTAGTAAGTAAATATATGTAAAATATTGTAAGCTATTGGTTTGTGTACAATAAAAGTATATCTATCTATCTATCTATAGGTAGCGTTATGTACCAAATCGCAGATTTTTCTTCTATTTGTAGGGGTTTTAATTTGAATATTTAGATTTTTTATGAATTTATTATAAGACCAGCAACCCGCCCCGGCTTCGCACGGGTACACATTATACACCAAAACATTCCTCATGAATCACTCTGTCTATTAGTGAAAATCGCAAAATCCGTTCAGTAGTTTTTCAGTCTATCGCGAACAGACAAACAGACAGACAGACGCGGCGGGGGACTTTGTTTTCTAATATGTAGTGATTATAAAGGTAAATTCAAACCAAAACATACTTGGATCATCATAAACGTTCACTTACCAAATAAAAACTTTGAAAAAAAGTTAAACCAACTTCAAAAACACTAACAGAGGGCAATGAAAAGTGAAAAGCATTAATTAAAAAGTTAATTGAAGAAACTACAATACTTAATACTTAGATATATAAACAGCTTAATTAAGAAATGAATATAATATATATATCAAATATAGGTACTTATATAAAATATCTGAATATTTTGTTAATTATTAAAGACCAACCGATAAACTTACTACTAGCACTTATGTGCAATAGTCTAATTATTCAAATTTATCAACGACGTAATAAAGCATTCAAAATTCAATATCACTTGAGACAGTTGAGACATGCGTCAACTACGCCTCCCAGCCGCCGCGGTGGACCTACCCTATTTATCAAGTACCTATTTGGCTTAGCACCGACTTCAAACAGACCAGAAGTGTCACATTTATTGTAGTCTTTTCAATTAAGTTTGAAATCAGTTATTATTTTTTACTTTGTGTGCCTCTTTGTTGGTGTTTTTTGAACTCGGTTTAATTTTTTTTGAAGTGTTTATTTTTACATTTTTAGAGTAAAGTACATACGTACTGAGTAGATACCGTATTTATAAGATTACTTACTGTAATGTAAGCTACCGAATTGCAGTACGTTAGATTACATCAAGTTTAGTTTAATAGGCCCGATACTTTATTTAAATAAGGTGGTAAGATTTTTACTTTGTCTAGCAACTTGCTGCACTAGATTGAATATGTTATAAAAAAGAAACATACGGTCGAGGGTAGAACTATGGCGTAGAACCTCCTCCTTTAATGAGTCGATTAATAACAATAACATTCATATAATTTTGTAAATGTACGGGAATTATACGTGATTACGTAATAGGTATTACATACCTTTATTGCACCTGTGACCACGACCAGTGCAACTTGGTCGAAACGTCAGGCAATTCAAAGGTATATAATATATATCATTATATCTTAGAACGCGAAAGTTTAAAAGTTAGAATAACATTCATCACGTTAAACGTCGATGATGCTTAATAACAAGAAAAATCAACAAATACACTACATGTGCCTTTAATTTCTGAGATTTTTCCTCGTTTTCCCTCAGATACCATAATCAAATCTGGACTTGGTGACAATGGAACCACCTTGGTCCTTTCAAACAAAAAAATATTTTTATAATCGGTCCATAAATGACGGAAATATCGATGGACTTACATTAAAAAAAAACACATAGCTGAAAATAAAATCTGTTCCTTTATTGAAGTCGGTTAATAACCTAATATAACAAAGTGGAAAAAAAAAATTATTTTAATGGTTTTCCTCAATAGAATCCTTATAATTTTGGACAAGGTTGGACTAATTTAGTGCATTTTATTATAATATATCCTTGTTTTTATGCATAAGTCCGACATAAATGACCAGACCTTATTGGCCAAAAATGCTTAAATGGCTATCTGAAACTTTTCCTGGTCATGTTATTGACAGTTCTGTAACAGGATATCTTAAGGTTATCTTTTATAAGAATCATAATATTTCCTAATGAAATGACCTTAGTGATGACCGGCACGTAAACGTTACAATAAATTAGTATCAGCAAGGAATATAACAACCAAGAGGAAAAGTGTAAAGCATTCTAACAGTAATAATATCGTTTGAAGTTTAAGATACCTTCAATATATTCAAGTATTCCCTCACAGTAAACCATTAAAACTCTTGTTACACATCTTCATTTAAACATCGAAAGACTAATTGAATTGGAAGAAGAGTTGACCTTTCTCATGACTCGTTAAATATTTAGTTCTCTTCCATTCATATTTACTGTATAGTAATATCTAGAATGGCTCTAGATAACTCTATCACATAATGGCAAACTTCGCATTTATATTAAGTATTATCATGTTTCCGTTGAGAAACCAAACCATACTGTGAGTTGTCGTGAAAACCATACGTTATATTTTACACAAGTCTTACATGGACATAAAAGATTTTACCTCGACCCCATTACGCGCGTGAAGATGTATTCCTACTAATTTTATATCCAAATAAATATAGAATAGGATAATGTTACAAAATAATTGGCACTCGTCTGTGAATATCTATTGGCATGCATGTTCTTCAACTTCATTAATGGTGATTGTGGTCCAATTGACACCATAGGAGCAGACAGGGATATGCAACAGTCAAGTGAGTTTCATAAGAGTAAGCCCGCGTAGTAGTGTCGTCACATATCAGTACGATAGGACGCGGACACCCGGCTTTATAGCAATCAAGACGGTCTATTAATTATTATTGTTTATCATTCACTATAGATGTTTAATATCGAACTCAGTTCTCTATAGTGACAGTGAATCATATCTACTACAACGAGATGGTCAGTACTTCTCTATTTTTTACGTTTCTTCTAGTAATGTTCTTTTAATGTTTTATTTTATTTAAAACTGTAAATATTTTTTAGTTAAATATCACCAAAACAGGGTTTTTTCTGTTAACATTTAAGTACTCAATTTTCTACATTTACATTATTTTTTACATTATTTTATACAATTATTCTTTTAAAGTACTATTCTATTCGGAAATATGTAAATAATACAAATGAAAATGTTGTATTACTTATAAAATAGTACTTTTCTAGATAGCTCGATTGCAGAGTAACTTTCCGTTCAAATCCATTATACTCTTCAATCACGCTTCAATAAGGTACACTTATTGTGTGGATGTAGATGGATCTATATAATAATTATTTAGCACGATTTCATATTGCTAAATAAGTAAATCTTCTGTTAATAATATGGTACTGTACATGCTGTAATATATTGTATATTATTGAGTTGTTTTTAATTTCACTTCACACCGTAAATTTAGTACAATTAAGATTTCGTGTTACGGTATTCCGTGATTTAGATAAATAGACATAGCAATTGTGAGGAAACCCATATAAGTGTTTATCACAAAGATAGTTTTTTAAATAAAACCTCGTATGTGGACATTATATCTAGCCATATGAGAGTTTTATTGCATTCTGCTCCGAGTCATAAACTTTCAAATTGTAACAAGATTGTAATCAAAACTGTTCAGTGTATACACATACCGAGAAATTTACAGATTTATCGTGCCCTACTCAAGGTCCAAGCCTAACAGTGAATAATTATATACAATGACAAGCGACAGTTCGGGAACAGGTTCATCGTTATCGACTGCCCACCCTTGTTGCATGTGAATTTAAATAACTTTTATCTTTTTCCTATAATCTTAAGTACTTAAAATTCCAAACGTACCTACTATCGTACGCTAGATTGTTCGTCCCAGGACACTTACGCTCGAAGACACATACTAAACATGAACGAGCACTATCTATTACTTTCTATCATACTGGTTACATTTATTGTTAACTTTCGCATTTCGTAACCAAATTTATAATATACTTAATTAACTGACCAAACCATACTGTGACCACGGCCAGTGCAACCTGGTCGAAACGTCAGGCCATTCAGAGGTATGTAATACCTATTTCGTGATCGCGTTAATTCTCGTATAAATACATAATTAAGCATATCATGGAAAGCGACAGTTTAAAAGTTGGCAAATTTATAATTTAAGGCAATGAGTTTTTTTTTCACAAGTACAATAATAAACAATGACTCACACACAAATACCTCCAGAGAATCCTCCTTTTTAAGACCTGCTTCAACGAACCAAGAACAGCATGACGCTTATTGAATGCTCTTATTTTTTGTCAAATAAAAGCACATGGGTATAATGGCGTCATGGATATAGGTTGTTTGTTATATTAATATATTATAATTACCCGTTAACGCAAAATAGAGTTGCTACTGAGTACAAACCGCTAATAATGTACGCAACCATGTTCTAAATAATAAATGATTTTTTTATCAGTCTTAACTAGATACATATTCACAAACTTCAGCCCGTGCGTCTAGTTAATTGTGGCATATGCTCAATTGTAATTGCTTAAAAATTAAAGGAGCACGTGTGGGAATAAATGGTTTTACGTGGCATAGACAGTGTTTCACCTTCCACAAAATCATTAGAATTTCTGTTCTAATCATCTTTTCCGCAGGTGTCTTTGATTAGGATATCGTGAAACAACTCCGAAGTAAATTGCGAAGAAACATTTATAATTTTTCATGAAATTCACAAAAATGTAATATACCATAATTATTTATCATGGAATGATGGAACGCTAAAATTTTAAAAGTTAGTATGGTGAAATAATACTTTCAATAGTAGAAGCATATTGATCGTTTTGTGTCAATAATAAAGCCGGTTTAAACACCCAAGATTTCTTACTTCTGGCTGATATCGCCTGACATAAAACACAGGCGTTGCCCAACCTTGAACTCATAAATTGTTTTTTTTTTTGCATTTGATCAGCTATACATATTACGTTACTGGTTCCTTCTTTCTTCTACGGTATTGGGCGTGCCTAAGTATTGCTTATTTATCATTTACTTTTAACTGTGTTAATATACATCACGCCAGTAGATGAAAATATATTAGTTGTATTACTACCTTCTCAAAGCAGTATATACGTAATATATATAACAATGATCTTTTATGTCGTAACGATTTCAGCTCAAGGGAGGAAAGCAATTGATTCCGATGTCGCATCCAAATGACTCAGGTATCTGTCTAGAAATCGTTGTGTAAGCGCTCAAGATAGTACATTATTTTGGCAAACTCTTTTGTATTATGTGGCTGGGTAATTTAACTCCTCCTTAAAGCAATGAGCTTTTTACAAAGACCTGTGAAGAGCACATGCCTGTTCATGTTGGTCCTTTTCAGATATAATAATAATAATAATAAAGTTTATTTGCTTCCAGATAATTTTACATAGTAGTTATATAAAGGTGGATACAACTTATAAAAGATTCACATACAATAATAGGTTCCCTGCCTCCCAAACTAGGTTTATAGCCTGTGACTTGGGAGTCAGTGTTCCTCCTGTTATGTAACAATGTATAAGAAATTACTAAATCTTGGAAAAAATAAAATAAAATAACATAAAATGAAAACAGTAACAGTATTTAAAGTATATAAAGAATACATTTTATATTTGTTGTTATTTGCTTTGATATATGTGTTTGTGTTCTGTATGTGTGGGTGGGGTGTATGTGTGTGTAGGATGTATGTGTGTGTTTAATATGTAAGAAAAAGAATCTTTTCTATATCGTTATAATTTTGTTCCATCAACCATGATTTTACTTTATGTTTGCATTGATGAAAGTTAAGGTTATATATTCCAACTAGTTTATTTAACTTGTTATATAACTTTTGTCCTAGATAGTAGTACTGATGTTTTGCGAAGGAAGTATAATGACGTATGGGAGGAAACACAATATCGGCTCGACGTTTTTGCGTTATTTGTATAGGCCCACGGTGATTACGCAGTACAGACTGAAGTACAAATAGCTTTCTTACTGTTAAAACTTTGCAGTCCGTGTATAGTTTCGCTGTAGGATACCTGAAGGGCTTGCTAAACATAACCTTAAGCACGGCCCTTTGGGCTCTCTCTAATTTAATAAAGTAGGTCTTGCAAGCGCCTCCCCATACTGGCAGGCAATATGTAAGGAGTGATTGGCAGAGTGATAAGTAAACAACCATAAGAGTATTTGAGTCAGCAGAATAGCGTAGTTTTTTAAAAATGTAGATTAGTTTTCTGGTCCTGATCACTAAGTTATCTATGTGAGTATACCAATTCAGGTGTTTATCAATTTGTACGCCTAAATATTTTATGTGAGGTGTTAGTGTAAGGCAAGGACAGGTGCACGATAGAGATTTTGCGTGATCTGGACAAGTATGAGCTTTTATGGTAGGTTGTATGGTTGGTTGTGATTGGTTGCTTATCGAAAATGATATTATTTTAGTTTTATCTGTATTTAATGTTAATAAATTTTTAGCAAGCCAATCCATTACTACATCTAGTGCCGCTTGAGCATATTATTCTGGGAATAATATATGAAAAATAGGAATTGCAAATGCAATGATTTCAACCTACACTAAAGTTACATCAACTGTACATCTTTTTTTTAAATCGCTGTTCATTATTAGAACATTGTAAAGGAACATCTTGTGGATGTTAGTAGTCTTTACATGTATATTAACAAGTTTTTTTTAAACTTTCGCTTTCCATGATATAAGGTTATAATTATGTTAAGGGGCATTAACCCGTTTACGTACTTATTAGGTATTCCATACCTCTGAATTTCCTGAAGTTTCAACCATATTGTACTGGCCGTTGTCACAGGATTACTGGTTTAGTGGGACACGCTCTCCGTCGTCGAATCCGTGAGGTAGAAGATACTTCATCCAGCTATGCTATATCCTATTTTTGATAAATTAATTTCTTCTGTCCCTATTCTGTAAACAAACCGAAGTATCCCTATTCTGGTGTTTATCCTACTGCGCATAAATCCGAGGTGGTATGTTTTTATCACTGGATTCCACACTGTAGATAATTTAGTTTCGTTTTATGTTTTTTTCAATTTCAATCGCTTCACGTACAACTCTTAAGTAAAAGTGACGTTCGGTAGAGAAGACTTGCGTACCGTGGAATTTAATCCATTGATTGTATTGCAACATGTTCTGCAATCGCTGATTTTCTCGTCTATCGGTTCTTCACAGCAGCGATATGTTCATTGACCCTTTCAGCATTAGTGCGCTTCATTTGGCCTATGTAGGAACTACGAATACCTCAGCTGTCTATTTTATAGACACTTGGAGTCTGTACCGGCAATACATCCTTCTTACACGATGTTATGAACCTTATCATGTATGTACACGTATTAAGTACGTGACGTGGTTATTCCCGTCAACATAATTGAATTATAATTATATTGTCGAGTGTTTGTAGTCTCGTATCAATTTATTTATTTTTGCATTATTTATGTTGTACATAGCACATGACCTAGTTCCTTTTCCGTCGACTTAATGTTCGTTTTCTGAGTACAAGGATTTTTTTCTAATCAAACTTTAAATTTTGTTATATATGTTTATGTATCTAAATATTTATATTTATGATATATAGTATATGCATACGATACTTATACACTTATTAAGCATCTCGATCAGAAGTAATATTATGTAAACTTATCAAGATTAATATTATGTATCTACTAACGTAATAATTTCTAACTAAAATAATATTTCGATGTGTAAAATATATATCGTGAGAATAACACACTTCATTTTTTAATTTATTTCATCCTCATAAATTGTTAGGTAATAGGTATAAAACACACTAATTAACATCAAGTTTGTTGTTGTTGGTTCGAAGTAAGATTTCTTTTTAAGATCAATTGTTTATTGTCTAAAATTTACTTGATTCCTAGAATTTACTATTGGGACTAGACGCTCGACTTCTGACCTAGGGTCAATAGCACTGACGACGGGTTTAACACTCGACACACAGACGGACAGATACCTAGTACTGTATTTGGTTCCTTTAACGAAACATACAAATATATAGCAACACTCGCTAAATAATTATAAATAAAAATATGTTGTACTTTTACATAGTTAGTGACTAATTTTCATTAAGTGTGCAAACTTACAACGACATGGGATCACGGAAAGTAAATGTATGTAGACTTCAAACGCTACTTTTTTTTAACTTTCCTGAAATTCCTGAAAACGGTCTGTAAAATAATATAAATACGCTTGTTTTAACATTAGGTATATATTCATCCATAGTATTAAAAACCATATATTACTTGTGACTGCAGCAGTATGATAATTCGAATACCTGTGAAACTGAGAACGGTGACCTGATTCACTATTTTATAAACTCATGGTACTTGCCCCTCCAAAGGTTTAATATTGAAGTGTTTGTCAACATTATCTAAAACCAATGGAGCTTTGGACTCTCTTCTATTTCACACTTGCACAAAGTCAGCACAACGCAAGCAGTGCCTTAATTGGACCAGAAATCTGCTGTGTAAATGGAAAACCTTCTTCCTACAATGCTTCTTTAGCAATTATGATGATAATCCTAAAATGACTAGCGAGTGTTTATGCCGCAATAGTATTCCTCTTTGCACTAGTTCTCTAGTGCTTACTGAACTACGTTTATTCACAAGTAGTACTTTTCCCAATTATATATTATTCCCTTCCGTTGCCTTTTTTTTGTAAGCATCATAGCGTATGCTGCTTTCTTGCTTGCTTTTTTTCAAAATTATAGTTATAAATATTTTTGAGTATTCTCCAATAAATATCAAAAAAAATTAATGACTAAGTAGTCATATTAGGTAGATTTCGAAGAAAGTCTACCTATTGGTTTTGTACCAGTTGTCGAGTTTTCCAAAAAAATTCTTCACAGGAGATCTAGTTATGATCAATACACCCCAAAACAACCGCCAGTTAAAAAGTTTATATATATATATGTATGTATGTATCAATTTTACCGGCACGATAGAGGTCGCAATTATGCACCGATTGCTTTCAAACTTGGAAGAAAAATCAACAAAAATGAAGGTTAAGTTCGTGAATGGGGGATATTCCCCCAAAGGGTCCCCCCCGCAAATAGTGACTTTCAAGTAAACGATGGTATGTCCTCACAGTTGTGTTTATTAATTGTGTTCACTACTTTTACCATATAGATAGTTTAAAGTGATGGGATGAGATTTCTACCGAGGTGTAGAACTACCAACCGGGTCCTGGCCACCACTTTTCGCATAACCCACTCACTTGAAACGATATAATCCCTACGAGGGTTCACGCTCACCTAACACAACGCCATCGTCTCTGACCAATTAATCAGCTGGTGGCCTGTCGTTTTTGATACTTTTCCACTGCCTTTGAACTAATACAGAGACGTCCAACCCACCCCATTCTTGACGAAAATTTTTTACAGACCATTTCTTTCTCAAAGCCTTAAAGAGCGACTATTCCCTTCACATGATCACATTACCACCACATTATTGAATGAATTATAGGACTATAAATAAAGCTACAGGACATAAGGTGAAATTAACCACATTGCCCCCCTATTAACAAAGATTAATTAGTTAGTTGATGACGTTATGTTACGATACGTGGCAGGATGCACCATGAGGAAGTTTTCTAGCCAAGGATCCCAACCGTTTAAATACCTATACTACTATAGTTAATGCATTCGATTTATACTTTAACGGGTTGCATGTCTAATAGTGGCTAATGAATTCTGTCTATAAAACGCAATGCGGTGTATTATGTAGGTGATATAAAAGATTAATTAATAAGACAAATATGGAAAAATTTACAAGTTTAAAAAATGTACAAATACGCCTTTGTTCTTGTGATAACCATCTGTATACATAAATGTAAGTCGTGATACAGCAGTTAGTTGTCACTGTGGAGGTATAATGCTAATCGTATTCATGATAAAGCAAAGACTGTTGGGCCTACCTTTGACGTCCCTGTGTCACATGAAAGAGATTAGCACCATACTGTTCATCACATTGGCACTACTTTATGTATGTACAGAGTTATTTTTGTTTTTATTGCTAATAAATGTGATGAAACGTGACAGACATGCATATGTATATTCTGAACGCTACTGTAAAGTAAGATTGAGATCAATCTTTTTTTATCATTTTACACACTCTCTAAAGAAAGAGTTCACATAAGTAATATCACCAACCCTTACGTAGCTATCCGTTGCCAGAAGGGTTCGACTTGCCCATTTAAGAATTAAAACTTCCATGTGTGTATTTCGGGGATGCCCTCCTAGTTTCGGCCCTCTATCAAGCTTAGGATGGCAAGGCGTGAAGCAACCTTCCACGTCGGTATTAGGCACCACAGATACATATAGCAATATGCAAAAGAGTTTTCTTTTCAATGTAAATATTGTAATTATGGCAAACTTACCAGTAATGCGTTTTCATACACACACTTGCTTTCTTCAGCATTAATACGTAACTTCGATGGGCAGGACACTTCGGATATGTAATACTGGATAGGTGTAGGGAACCTGGACAAAATGAGGATGTATAAAATCTAAATATGAAACGTTTTTAGGAGCGAAAATAATAAGCTATAATCTGTAAGTACTAAAAAAATTTCACACATATCACCACAAATATAAAATATTTTACGTTAGCACTACGGCTACAATATATACATTTTAGTTCTAAGTTACAAAGACGTAATATTGTTGCTAATAATGTTACAAAAATTTGTTTGCAAACGGTATTTTACAATCGAACTTTAATGTTAGGTATATGGCATAATACATAGTAACAAAATATTTGAACGTTTCGTTCTTACTTGTATTTATTTTCTTTTGTGGACGACAAAATATATTGTAAATTAGGCATATTAGCACCGAGTTGTGTAACTTTTAAATACACAATGTATAGTACATACATTGTGTATTAAATGTTTATGTGATGAATATTTAAATAAAGTATTGCTGGAAAAATACCCTGTTTCTATTACAGGAGTAGGTATGATGATGGGTATTGGGGTAAATACGGGATATGTGCCCAACTTTTTTCTTTTACTCATATCTCCTAACTTACTCTACTTATACTCTGGCTGCTTTTCGTAGACTAGTCAATAAAGAAACCTTATATTTTGAGTTAGAAATAAAACTGACTAACGGGATAGATGCCTCGCCGGTATATGTGTCCCCGAACTTAATTTTATAGGGGGAAATAAATTGAAATTCAAAATTCAAATTTATTTATTTATAGAAAAATCGGTACAGAAAGATCTTACATGTTTAAATATTCTAAGACATGCGACTTTAGTCAATGCTATTGACATGCAAATTAACATTATAAATATTGATACAAATAATCATAAATACAATTCAATAATGTTCATTATGTCCATATTAATATTTATTATAATGTTAAAGTTTTAATACCATTTAATGTTGTGAAGCTTAAATTCATTTTAATAATGTGAAGTTGTAATTGTATTCAGACATGATTTTAATTGTATTGGTTTAATATATTCATAATATACTTATTTCAAACAACAAAACATTACAGCTTATAATATAATATATACAAATTCAGTTGCTAATTTAACCAATTATTCATTATTTTTTTAATAAACAGTAAATATTGTTTTTGCACTTATTATTTACACTCAAAGAATTCCTTGACACTGTAAAAACATTTCACTAGAAGCCTTTTTGTTAGTGGGACACATGAAGGGGGGGGGAATATGTATATTCCCTTTGTAAGAAACATTCAGAATATACCTAGAAGTTTTATGTAACATGACACTATAGAGATCAATCGTCTCAGTTATAAAAATATAATCGTACTAGCAGCACCCCGCGGTTTCACCCGCGTTAGTCCCGATCCCGTGGGAATATCGGGATAAAAAGTAGCCTATGCGTTAATCCAGGTCTCTAGCTATCTATATACCAAGTTTCATCGCAATCGGTTCAGTGGTTTTTGCGTGAAAGAGTAACAAACATCCATCCATCCATCCAAACTTTCAAATTTATAATAATAATGGGATTAAAAACTACAAAATTGTGTATTGAAAAACATTTCTGCTATAGCTGCAGGCAATGTGTTGAAGTAACGATACGCGATTGGAAGACGACTTTGTTTGTATTTACGGGGCATTTCCAGTTTGAATCATAAAAAACACATTAAAGTAGAGCAAGGGATAGAAGCCTTTAGACCCAGCATGCATTAAAGTGATGTAGGAATAGTTGCCGTTAGAGGCGACTATTCCAAAACACATCGGGGCACATATACCTTTACACAGGGAAAGGTGTCTTCAAAAAGGCATTTTATCCTAAAAAAAAATATTAATAATTATTAACATACCCTACCCCTTATTCAGAAGTAAAAAATTAATAAACTTATCTGTTAACTTAAAAGTTATTTTCAGCCTGAAAATAACTGACAAAGTAAAATCACGGCTGTTTGACACGCCAATACTTTGTGGCAGGCTGAAGTGAAGGAGAGGCTCGTTAAGCCCCGACGCATAAAGGAAGGTTCCTTACGCTAAGTTGTACGTGTGTAATTGTGTGTCTGTGTGTCTGACTCTAATTAACTTTTTTTTTGTTTGAAAGGTGTCTTGATCTAGAATGCTCTTAGCTATAATTAAAAATGTATCTGTTCAGCCGTTCGTAGGTCATCAGCTCTTTTCTAATTATTGAAGGGATTTTTGAGTCAGGGGTATTTTAATTATTTTATTTACGTTTATATGACTAATATATTTAGTACTTATAATTTTAATCGATTTATAACCATAGTAATTGCATTTAAAATTGAGGTTGTATTCTCGTTCTAATATCATTTTTGTTTCCTTGGGCCACTAAGATCCAATCAGGATAAACCACCGAAATAATCTTAAATCAATCAGGATAAACCACCAGTCAATAGTAAGGCATAAAAAATATTGCTTTGTTAGCCTGTTGAAAAAGTATATAATACATATTTATATTTTATTTTATTTCTAAGGTACAGAATACAGATACATACAACAGATTCATTATTTCTTAAACTAAATGTAACCTTTATACAATGTATAAACCTGGAGTCCAATTAAAGCTGTACACAACAAAGTATAAAATAATAACTACACTTGTACCATAATGCATTATCTTGGTTGAAAAATGTTTTTATTTAAGAAAAGCTTCTACTTGAGAACACTATTACATTGCTTACATATTCTAGAACGTGGATTGTTCTGGGATACATTGTTGTTAGAAGTAGGTATGCTAAACAATTGTCGAGTACGCACACATCGTGTTGGTATTAAGAAGTATATCTGACTTATAAGGTCACTGTCCAAAGAGCCATTAGTGCATGAAAATTGAAGTACGTTAAAAATTCGAATGGATACGTTTGAATCCTTTCCATTCTTACAGGTTTTGAACTGGTTGATCTAACATAAATAATCCCTCTTTTACTGTACTTATATGTTTAACATCAATTTTACATTCTATCGCTGAAACTAAACCGTTATGAAAATAAATACGGCTAAGCAGCTAAATGCGAAATATAGTCCCCCGTAATTTTCTTTTTAATACTACACGCTCTCTGCGCAAATGTAAATACTACTCCTTCGAAATCCCAATAGTCTGCAAGAACAAATTGAATCTGCAAAAAAAATGAGGTCCTTAAAGCGATAAAAACCAAAATAACATATTTCTTAAAATGTCCTACGTCGAATTCAATATGGCAACCATAATACAAAACAGCGGTTCTACAATCACAAAATTGTATTAAAATTAATAGGTAATACTCACAAAATATCATTCGACCATAACCACTGTTCAGTATATTTCATTTCTTGAATCTTAATATTGTCAAGAAACCTAAAGACGTTAACCGTTTCCTATATAACCACAAAAAGTGTTATAAAAACTTCATTCCTTTCAATTTGTGTGAGGAAATACATGTATAACTTTATCATTTGTATTCAAAACTCAAACTTATAAACATACCGACTACAAATAAAGCGGAACAGTTGTCCTTACTGACCGGTACAAGGGCTGACCACGTCTTGTGACTACTCTACAAAGGCCATTGTCCTTTACCTTTTAATCAAGACCTTATAATGTCCCCATCATAACGATGATTGGGTGAGCAATCCATTTAATTGTTATGAGCGATAAGAGTTGCAAGAGCGCGTCTCGATTGGAAACTCGTGGTCGCCTTCTTGTGAGTGATCATGTGACTGTAATGAGACCACTTAAGCAAATAAATGCCTTAGTGACACACTGTCCGCCATCGCGTCGGGAATTAGTTTAAAACACACTTACCCAAATAATTTAATTTCACTCATTTAAACAAACTTTTTACTTTGTGATTTTATAAATTTGTAACAATAGTATAGTCTAAGAGCTATGTATCGACCTTATCTACACATTTCTAATTTAACGTTTCAGTACAACACAACCTGGCAAAAACTCGCGGTTCATTTCGTGATCATCAGGTTACCGCTTGTTTCCTTTAAAATCTATATTTCCTTCCTCTTATCATATGAAGGTCCGTATGCTTAAATAATATAACTTGAATTCTGAATGTATGTACGCTTAAATAAAACGCAACTTAAAATCTTTTGAATTCATTTTACCTTTACATAAGTCGGTCACACTGAAAGTTTTTCGAATAGGCCAGTAAGAAAGAAATTTATTTAAATTTTGAATTAGGAACTCTTTGTGAAGCTGTACATATTTAATGATTTCATATGTCATTTGATTTTACAAAATGGCAATAATTTAAAAAGTGTCTGTCGTGCATCGAAATGGATTTCACTAGAGAAAATTTTCACTCAATGATTTATTACAACTTTCGTTGCGGTCTTACTCAACAACAATGTTACGATAGACTTCGATTGGCATTTCATTACGAAGCCCTATCTCGTGCCACTGTTTACAACTGGTTTAATGAGTTTAAACGTGGTCGAAGCAAACTCACTGATGATTTTCGAGAAGGACGTCCTTCTACGGCAAATGCTGAAGATAACGTGAGTGCTGTGCGGCTAATGATAGAAGCTGATAGAAGGGTGACATATCAACAAATTCAGGTAGCATTAGGCATTAGTGTGAGTCAAGTACAAAAAGTCTTTATTTATTTAGGGGTCAGAAAGCTTTGTTCTAGATGGATACCTCATAGTTTGACTGAAGATCAAAAACGTCGTCGTTTGGACCGATGTGAATCCAATGCCGTATATGACATCACCACAGGTTATGAAAGTTGGATCTATTGCTACGAACCCGAAACCAAAAGACAATCTGCGCAATGGATGTTTCCATTCGAAGATTTGCCAACAAAAGTAAAGAAGGGCAGAGGTCAAGGGAAAAAGATGATTGCCTCATTCTTTGGACGGACGGTTCATTTCGCAACAATCATTCTAGAAGATAAAAGGACTGTTACTGTAGATTGGTAAAAAATGTTGGGCAGCAGTGCCCAAGAAGTAGGATCCTCCTCCACCACGACAACGCTCCAGCTCACTCCGCCAGACGGACTATCGAATATTTGTCTATCGAAGGTGTCATCCTCCTTACAGCCCCGACCTGGCACCTTGCGACTTTTATTTATTTCCAAAAATAAAAGATAAACTTAGAGGAATTCGTTTTATGAACCCTGAAGATGCCGTGGCTGCGTTTGAAAAAGGCGCGGAAGAGATCCCTAAAGAAGAGTAGGCTGACTGCTTCTATCAATGGTTCCATGGCATGCGACGACGCTTAGAAAGGAACGGAGACTACTCCGAAAAGCAATAAAAATATTAGCTATTGGCTTGTATTTCATTCCGTTGTCTATTTTCTAAGAACTTTCAGTGTGACCCCCGTATCTAAGATATGCCGCTACAGAGTAAATAACAAATAAGTACTAATGCTTTTCCACATACTTTGATGAGAGGCAATACCCAGGCATCCAGATGTGAGCACAGAATGTGATGTCTTGCATTTGTTTAGCTTTATAGATAGGTTTTTAAAGAATATAAATTAGAGTATATTAACTTTTACAGTGTGTTTTGGCCGAGTCTACTTGCAAATTACGTGCCTAATATTATATTTCCCTATATGTCAGATCATCAGAAAAACCTTAAGAGAGCAATCTCGGCCATCATTCTCGAACGTGAACACGACAATGGCGGCATTTGTTGCCATGCATATAAATCCATACCATAAAAGCATGTATGCTCTGTAGGATGTTTTGGTATTCAATTTTACAATACTGTAACGTGAAAAAATACATAACAAACTATATGAATCCTCAGCTGTCACATCATCCAGCAACAAAATGCTTTTCTATTCGGGGTCTCTTACTACAGTTTATTTTTCTAATTGATTACAGATTAAATAATTATTGAACCAGAACATTTCCAATAACTTAATTACATAATCAATCCAAACGATTAACTTAATCAAAACAAAACAATTTTCTCCATTAACCGCGCGACTCATATATTTGTTTGTTATATACAAGTAATTTATTTATTTCAAAGACTTATTTATTTTGGATTGTGATAAGCGGTCACTTAAAAAGTTCACGCTCGTAACATCAGTGTGCTCGTAGTATCAAAGTGCAGTGATCTAGTCAGTTAGTAAGTAGATAACATACTAAATAGGGAAGAGCATATGAGTGAGCACTCGGAAAAGGACTACAATGTAATATTGTAATAAATAACAATATAATATTGTCGACAAACTGGAATCGTGATCCACTTTCGTTACAATCTTTGTTGAGATATATGATAATAATAACAACCAGTTTCTATCGAATCATATACATAGGACATAATATATTATATACTAGCAGCGCCCCGCGGTTTCACCCGCGTAAGTCCCGATCCCGTGGGAATATCGGGATAAAAGTAGCCTTTGGCGTATCCAGGTCTGCAGCTATCTATATACCAAGTTTCATCGCAATCGATTCAGTAGTTTTTGCATGAAAGAGTAACAAACATTCATCCATCCATCTAAACTTTCACATTTCTAATATTACTGGAATGACAAGCATTGCCAAATGGCGATGGTTAACCGATATTTCAGTTAAATAATATAAAGTCAGTTTATAATATTCGACATAAGGTGTGTCATGAATTCATGATTCAATTCTGTACAATGTAGGTACTTACGTATTTAATATTGTAATGAATTTAGTATATTTATGCATAAGGTTTTAAGGTCAAGTATTTTGCCGATTGGGGTCGAGGTTACATATCAATAAAGAAAAAGCCTTCTATTTCATTTATTTTTTTTTGTGTAACGTCCTTAAAAAATGATGTCTAAAAGGCGATAATTTTAAAGTAAGTAGTAGCACATTCATGGTTTATGAATGTTACGCAGCTTTGCTATTTTTTTATTATAAGCATATTATATTCAACTAGATATGTTACGGATACACCTTGGATTACAGACTCATATTCGTTAAAGTTAAAAACTACCGTTAGAGGTTTATTATAATTACCTAGCTGATAGATAATTGGCACACATTCCAGTCTGACACTAGTATAGTTACAGATGGGTATAGATTGGGTTGTTACTGCAGTGTTCACTTTAAATTCAATTCAATTTCTTTGTGTTTTGTACGTTTAATAAATATATTTATTTTTTTAATCACACTGTACATATTTTACTAGATAGAATATCTTTGCGCTTCTGTGTCAGACAACAATAAGAGATAAATGATATAAGATATGACAGAGATATAAAAAATGATTGATTGTTTTCCTACATAGTCCAACAGTGTATCGGTTACAGTAGAACAAAATGATAAGAATAAATAATCCATGCTCTTGGAGATATCTAATATAAAACGCAATATTACAATAACTAAATGAAAACATTCCAACCAATATATCTTTCTTATTTTATACTACAAAGTAATAAGCAAGTTATATTGGAGGTAAATTTAATATTTTTGAACATCGAAATCGATCAAGTAATCACTTAAGAAGAAAACAAAGGACGGATATTTATCCGACTAGAGATTTTATTTACTTTTTAACCATTGAAGGCTATGATTGACGTATTATATTTATCTGTCATAGAACTGTTCAGTAGAACAAGTGGGGTCAAACGGATAATGATAATAATATTCACCGATTTTCTAATAGTTTTTGGCTAGATTCTAAATCGATCGAAAAAAGTCTGCCTATATATTTTCTCTTCTAGAAAATTAAGATATAAGTTTTAATAAACATCAAAGGTCAACACGTTGCCTTGCCTTTTAAAAACTTGCCTTGTATTTTAAAAGTATTTTGAATGGGGACGAAACTCTTTATCTGCGGGAGCAGATCATTATACAGCCTTGTGATATATCCTTATACTGAATAAGGAATATAGATGTATTTAATACTGTAATATATACGTATACCTAGCCTTTTTACATGTGGATTAACACTTTTAAGGTAGAGGTCATAGCCTAGTCAGGTACTTTCATTTCCAGTAGAAATTTGGTGTCTCTGGTGTCCACCCAGGACAAATCATTAAGGGCGATGGCAAAAATGTTTTGTATTTTATAAGCCGTTAACATTGCTTGAGAGCAATGAACTAAAACGTACAACAGTCTTGACTAATTTAAGTGAGTCACACTCAATATATGAATATGAAAATAGAATTATAATGCGACAATACTTGCAATCAAAAAAATTATCTTGGGTCCTGGCAGGAACCGTCGTACTTCTTTAACTTTAAAAGTAAAAGTAAAAATCAAACTAATTATTTATGAAAAACAATCGGGGTTACTGCTACATTTATCCAACCTAATTCCTAATTTGATAGTACTTCCTATTTTTCTCCACAGCTTAATAAATATTATAATAATACATTTAACAATGTCAGGATTGTTTAAATATTTTTTACCAAAAAATAAACCGGCTTCAACGAAACTGATTGTGAAAAAAATCACTAATAAATACCTAAAATATTAAATACTAAAACCTTCTTGATGAATATGAAGAATACGTTACTGCAACAATCTTGAAAATGGGACCATGTAATTAAACATTGCACTATTTACAATGCCCGGATAATGTAAATAATGACAAGTAAAATCGGGCTATGTGATTAATACTTATGTAAAATTCGAAGAAAATAGCTGTACATTCAGTACAAAAACTTACTATCCAATTATGTCAGACAACTCTAGTTGAAAAGAGTGTTTTAGGAATGGTACCACGTATATTTAATAAGCTCCCGGATACTATAAAAAAATAAACTATTTATAGATTCAAGAAACAGTTAAGATTGCTATTGATTGACAAATGTTACTATTCCGTCGAAGAATTCCTTAATGATAATTTTATATAATGTAAATGACTCATACACACTTTTGATATTGATCTAACGCTGACTTTATTATTATAACTTCAATTTTATTTTTTTAAATTTTTCAGTATACGCTACTGCATTTGTACGCCATGTGGCATAATATAGTAGACATAATAAATGTTATCACCTATAGATATCTATATGGCAAGTTGATAGTAAGGTCAATTAATAAGGTACACTAGTCGTTAGGACTAAGTGTTTTCTATTCTGTTTAGAATTAAAAGCTAATAAAGCGGACTGTTCATATTGTATATCTCAAACTGAAAACTATAAAAAAACCCAATATACGAAAAAATATAACCCATATGTACAAAATAACAATTACTATAGTACAAAAAAAATAAACTACAGTCGGTTTCGTGTGATTTAAACAATGACATTTCGGCATGTTTTTTTATAAAACCACTTAGGTTTTATAAAACCTAAGTAGGTTTTCATTATTATTGAAGTCGTGACAAAGTGATATTTCTTATACCCACAAAACAGTGAACTAAGACAAAAGTCGCGGCACATTTCGTTCCATCGAATAGTGTTGCATTTTAGAAATTGGCGAAGAGAATTTAAAAGTCACCTTTTTAATAATTAAATTTCACAATCAAAATAAAGTAAGTTACAATACATAGAAAATAAATGTTTGAAATATAATAAACACTAAAAATAAAAATATTTAGGATATTTTGGAGTAACGTGCATAGCCCATAAAAAATAATGAAACATGTTTTTGTTACTCTACCCAATAGGCGGAGCACATTATTCATACTGCAACTTCAATCGGTCAATTTTCTTACTTCAATCGGTTTTATTATATTGACTCTCATATTTTTAAACTGTTTGGACATTATGAATAATGCTGAATTAATCACTTGGCCCATAAAACATGTACAAACAAACATCACTTTTACAACATGATCAGCAACTAATTGAAATATCCAATACTACTATACCTAGTCACTTTCGTCAATATATTTCTATTAGACGTAATAATATCTGCGTTTCTGCACTGTGTTTAGTGTGATATACACACACATGTATGTATGTATGTACATTTTACATTTTTTTAAACTAGTAAGAAGCCTGAAAAAAAATCCGTTATATTTTTATATTTCAATAATAAAAGCACCATTGCGTTGCACAATCATCGTTACCCACAAATAAGAAGTCATTAGGGAGAATGTCAGATAATAATATGAACAACTGAGTTACATTATGCATCTTTCATTAGAATAACACAAACTGTCAACAAGTAAATGACCACCGTTAAGTTTCCTACTCATGAGATTGTCATAAGTGATCGTCACTTAGAATATATCTGTTAAGTTGTTGGAGGCTTCTTTACTGAAACCTGAATGCAAAACAATCAGTCTCGTGATAATTCAGTAAACTGTCGGACATTCAGAGACGCGCGCGCTGGGTTCTAACACCATTTGCCTTTCTCGAAGCTTATAAGTCGGAACAAACTAGATGAAACATATTTGAAATGGTCAACAACCTTGGCAAAACGCGGTGTGTAGAATATTGTCTTGTGGGATATAAGAAACAAAAGACATAGAAATTAGTTAAATTTTCTGTAACAAAAAAAAATATTCAATTTAATTTTAATTCTTAAAATAGGATTTATTTTTCTGAAAAATGATATAACATAGGACTATAATTGGAACGATCTCATTAAAGGTCTTACTCTTAAACCTTATTTAACTAAGAAATCCTTTATTATCTTATATTTCTCAACAACCAAAGCTGATATATGTTAGTACATTCAACGCATACCTATATCCAATTATTCAAATATTCACATGATATATCTATATATCTTTCCTTCAAGATTAATAAAATTAACTATATCGTTATCTCAACAGCTTTATACCTAAGAATAGAGAAGTTAAACAACTTGTTTCTGGATACTATTTCACTACAGCTGATCTGCTAGCATATCTTTATCATATTACAACTATCGAAAAAATATTGATTTAAATTATTCCTTCCAGGTTCGTAAAACTAGCGTCCGAATGACTGCGATAAAGGAATATCCTTTCGACCTGAGTGATCTTCAGAACCAGTCGGGTGCTGGTGAAGAAAAACCTCCGGCACTTCAACAGATTACAGTACCTACACGGAATAGCACAAAACTTTCTGTCGCCTCCCAAGACGGCAAGAGAAAAGTTTCCATAATGGCGGACGAATCTAGCAAAGACCGAGAAAATCAACCATCTGACCGAGAAAGGTATGTACTTTATATAAACTTATGGCTACGGGAACTACTATATTGGCTTTAATAAGAAATGCATTTTATGTCACAGTTTTTTCAGATAAGAATAAGGAAAGCCAAATGATATACATTTTATTAGAATCCGATTTTTTCTTTGCCACTTTAGATTCATACTCATTTTAGATCATTTTATAGCAATTTTAAAATATTTGAAAATATAAGAAAAAGTAATAATAAAACTGAAAGTCCTGACATTTTATGACCAGTCGACCAATAATTCATTGATATTTGGTTCTATATTTATAAATTCATATATATTCGACTGGGCTGGTAGTCTAGTAGTTAGTGATCCTAACTGCTGAGCCAGAGGTCGCGGGTTTGATTCCTACCCAGGACAAATAATTGTGTGATGAGCATGATCATTTGTTCTGTGTCTGGGTGTAATTTATCTATGATATGTATGTATTTAGAAATATACAAGTATATTTACCATAGTACAGGCTCTGCCTAGTTTGGGATCAGACGGCCGTGTTTGAGATATGTCAAATTATTGTTATTAAAACAGTAATAATAATTTTATGACCATATTAGATGTGTAACTCGGGGCTTAACCGATCGGTGCAATTCGATCGAAACGTCGGGTAACAAAGAGGTATTGTAACTTTTAGATATTATCACTATTAAGTCCCGAGTCACACATCTAATATGTATCAGTCGCGAAAGTTTAAGAACAATTTTATGACCATTCTAATATCTATGAATTATTGGTCGAATGTTCATAAAATGTCAGGATGTTGAGTTTAATTATATATAATTAAAACACTAGTTTCTATTAAATCGACGGTTAACTGTGTGAATAAAGGGGTGGTAAGGCTTAATGAATAGAAGTTAGTAACGTCTTGATCAAAAACCAACTAATTTCCATTTTACCAATTTTATTATTAACGGAAAATTTTAAGTGTTATTTAATTATGCATTTAGTTTGATATAAAACTTGGAAACATGTTATTTTAGATTTCCCATCACTACATATTTTCAGTGGAAAGTAGATGTATTTTGTTTAAATATAATATGGGTAGGCCTACTAAACGCACTGCTCCAATGAGACAGCGAGGTTTCGGAGTAAACGAGAATATCATCGATGTGTACAATTTTTAGATATTTGTTGAGTTTTCAAAAACCGCTCGACTGATTTCGATAAAATTTAAATGGAAAAAAAAGAACGACGATTGTTGAAGATGTCGGAAAAAATCATCCCGACTGGAACCTTTACTGGCGTTCGCTGTGTTAACCAATAGAGTTGTATGAAAACAGGTATACCGCCGTTTGCCCGAATTTTATTTGTCCTACTATCATTTGCCATAATAGCCACTGCAATCAACAGCCATAATAACAGCCATTATATGACGTAATATTCATTTGCCCTACTCTTATTTGCTATATTAGTCACGTGCTAGAAGCTTTGTTTCCCATAAAGTCACTTACCATAACATAATTTGTCATAATCATTGTAAGCCCTAATTATCACATGCCATGATTATCACATGCCATAATTATCATATGCCATAACATCATTTGCCATCGACATTGGGTGTGTAACGGTTGTTATATCAGGAGAAACTGGATGCAATCGGGACTTTAGGGCACCCCGACTCGACTTATTTTTTTATAAACCACCCAGAAGTAGCTTTGATTATTATGGCGTTTAAATATTTGTCTAATAATTTTTATGGCATTTAAATATTATGTCTAATAATCATTATGGCATTTAAATATTGTCTAATAATAATTATGGCAATTAAAAATATGAACAACAATACGCATGGCACACGTATCTTATGGTATCTAAGTTTCGGGCAATTAAAAGTATGCCATATGTCTTTTAGGGCAAACAAAACATTCGGGCAAATGAAATTCGGGTAAATGAAATTCGGGAATATGATGATTATGGTATATAATCTTCGGGTAAACAATAGACAACCATGAAAACAATGTATCACGGAGTTATTCCTCATAATAATAGCTATTACAATAAAGGAAAGCTATATGTCTATCTTCTAAGATGAACACATAATAACGAAAAAGTTAGACATTATATACTCTGCTACCCGTGAGAAGCCGGGGCGGGTTGCAAGTTACTAATAAATTATATGTTATCCTTAAGCGTAATTATGAATGATATCATTTTAAGGAATAAAGTAAATATCAAATTAAAATCACTTGCTCTTATCCCACGGAGTTGAAATTTTAACAAATTTTACATGTTGGTTCATTTAGGATGATAATGCTTAATTAAAAAAGTTACTTCAGAAAACATATAATTGTATAGTATGTAGTTACACTAGTACCTATATAATGTAATTATCGTAATAATAAAATATGGATTATGTATGTCCAAATGATTAGTTTCTTTCGGGTTATTTTGTGCATTGAAGCTCACCAAAGGGTGATTTCAAGCTTATTTTATAAATATTCAGCATTACCGCTGAAGTAAAGTGAATACCTATCTACTGTGAGTGCCTTTGTGTAAAGTTGTAGGAACGAGTGTCATTGAAGGCAGTTTTTGTATATTCTGTTAATAATTTACTTTTTATGTATTACTACTTCTTATATTTGTACTATGAATAATTAAGTAATAAGTAAACTACTTTTAATACAAATGACTTTGCTACCGAAATAGCAATGTTATTTCTACGAACATAAAGCGCCTGCTTATAAAGTTATAGAAACGAGGCAAGCAGACGCTTTCTGTAAAGTAGGTAGGAACAAAACGAAATAATGACAAAACCTCTTGAAAAGGCTTAAAAATTAGGAAAACTATTTTTGAAAATACTGAAATATTGAGATTGACTGAAATCAAGCGCGTTTGTAAGATTTTTTAAATTAGGTACAGTAGATACCAAACTTTACTTTTTATATTGAGTGTACTTTTTTAACGCTTAAAAATATTTTAATATCATCGGTTCTGTAAGTTTTTTTTTTATGGTATAGGGGGCAAACGAGCAGACAGGTCACCTGATGGTAAATGACTACCGCCGCCCATGGGCACCTGCAACTCGAGAGTCACAAGTGCGTTGCCGCCCTTTAAGGCGGGAGTAGGAGAAGAGGGGGAGGGGGGAAGAGTGGGAAGAGGGGAAGGATGGGAATAAGGGAGAGGGAAGGGTTAGGGCCTCCGGTAACCTCACTCACGCGGCGAAATGCAATGCAATCATTGCTTCACGGCCGGTTTTATGTGAGGCCGTGGTAACGAGCGGAGTCGAGCCGGCCCATACGTGCCGAAGCATGGCTCTCCCACTGTAAGTATGTATATAAAATTAAGTACCTATGTAAAATTTCGTATTAAAAATAGCTTATTTATCTACTACTTTACTATATAATACTAGAAATTAATAGCAGAACATATAGAAATAGCTACTTCGATAACTTACTGCTTTACGTTCTTTATAATATTCACTAACTTTTTTTACTCACCGGTGTCGCTCACAAAATAATAACTAAGTATTATATTCTTTTCGGAAATCACACCATGTTTTGTTTTCGTCTTCGCCTTTATCGCAAGCATTTGACAGTCAGACATGGCATTTCATACACATTTCTTAACAATAATAATTAAAAAAAAATTAGGCTTACCGGACGCCTGCCACTGTTAGGTGTATATACCTCATAGTTAACCTTCATAGCTTATGGACATTTGCCATAATCAGGCCCAACAGTATAGTTGGCACTGTTTTACCAGCGACAAACTTTTAGAGCAAGGATCTTCCTCACTACATAAGCAAAACGGAAAATCGTTTTAGCTACTATTTCCTGTAGTTTTGAAGTCCTTGCACACGGCAACTTCGAACGAGGATTCCGCCCCCGTTGTTGTACCGCATTTTAGATATAATCTTCTATACTTGCCTCGTAGACCTCGCAGAGAATATTATTACCCTAGAATATTATCATACACGACAACATCTTTTTGAAGTGAAAACTTCTTTAGGGGCGTTGTGCACTTTTTGGGATGTTTAAAAAATGTTAAACTCCCGTCAGGACAGGTGATCCTGATCGAAAATGTGTCCGAGTTTCTTATACTTAAAAAAATATTTTTACGCCATATGTGGATTCTGCGCGATACTACTGTAGTTTGATATATACGTGCGTTTTCACTTCTGTCGGTACTCCCATGACTGCCGTTTTTAATCTATCTTACATAGTGGTACCCGAGTGATTATATCTAAATATCAACTATACATTGTAATCTTGCAGTATAATTTATTTATTTATTTCTCTTTATTGTACACCTTAAAGTAGTAAATAGTGCAAACAAGTTACAAATGTTAAGGTATAACAATCGGTGGTTTTATCACACACGGCAATTTTTTCTAGAATTTAGATTTAAACCGGATGTAGTTAGCAAGTTTTTTTAATATTCTCTCGTTACAAGTATCAAATTAATGGACACAAAGTTCACCCAGACTCGGGATAAGGTTCTGTAAATCACAGAAATGCTTGTCTCATACTCAGACAGAGTACTCAACGCAGTGCCAATTGACCATAGGTTCTCACAGAATCAATAAAGTACAGTTGTTGTAGTAGAAAATTACATTCAACAGTCATTTACACGACTTTATATATTGTATTCCTATTTTCTTACTACCTTCTAAAGAATACAAGTATCATTAGTGTAAATATTATATTCGATGAAGGCGCTACGCCTTCAGTTTAAATACTAGCAATGACGCAAAATATATATAAGAAACCCATATATTAAGGTTTATAAATTCGTGTTTTGAAGATTCGTACTACATAGGAGTATTATTAGGTTTACAGTATACCTTCAATAATATTTTGCGTAAAACCGTTTTAGGGGGTTTGATACTCTATTTCTGGAAATTTTATGTTGGTATTATTAAAATTCTAAAAATAGAGCATCAATCTCCTCTGAAAAAAAGTTGTAGCCGAAAATCACAATTTTTACTAGAAATTCTCGAATTTCTCTTAAATGCTTCCTTTTTTTGTGATTGTAAAGCTTCGATCATATACGTATATGGTACATTTGGTCGAAGTTCTAAAGTAAAAAGCTGGAATTCATCATGTTAATATCCTCAATGTAGGTCATATGTTTATTTATTCTTTAGGGAAAGAAATAGGATTTCAATAGGTACATCAATGTTAACTAGGAGTTCAACTAATTGCACAACGAATACCGTAAGCCCCCATTTATATTATATACAAAACGAAAAGTTAACAATCAGTCCAGTGAGTCAACGTTACATATTTTAAGATAAAATCAGTCTAACAGACTAAAACTAGAGTATTTTTAATACAATTTTAGGATAGTGAAAGAGTGTGGATAAATTTATTTATCAACCATTCATTATTTAAAGGTACATAAAATTATAGTTCAGTGTTTAAGTCTCTAAGTTCCTTTATTTTTAAAGAAACTTGTTTTTTAATTACATTATAAGACAATTTGAATAAATTAATCTCTGTAAAGTAAGTATTACGTGATTTCATGACGTGACGCAAAGGTGCGCGTTCTCCAGCCATAGTAGTCACAACACTTCTGTGCAAAAAGCCGTTGAGTATGTGTAACGCGAATCCGTTGGGAACGAATGAACGTTTTTGAATATAAATTTAATTAACTAGCTAGTTACAATCATAATGATTATGACAACCATTAAATAGTAACATTTGATCCAAGGGTAATTTTCTCTCTTTCAGTTTGAACAAAGAAAATTTATTCAGAAGCTCAATATATGAAGTCTTGAGTGATAGCATTTATACAGTATTTGTACAGCACGTAAAAAAATTGGCTGTATCATTTCTATGCCATCTATGTTTTGAGATTGCATGTCGAGATGTTGAATAGGTCGTCTTGAAATGATCCGAAACAAAACATATCGGGTTAAAAATAGCAGACAAAACATGCAGAGACAAAAACAAAAAATATATTTTTTTTAAGTTACCGAAATAATTATTATACTTACATAAATTGTAAATGGCCAAAGTAAAAAAGTAAAAAGAAGTTAAAATCCATAAAATAAATTTTAATGATAGTCAGAAACAAACAAATTTATTCTAAAAAAGTACAAAACAAAATAAACAAAGAACCTGTTGAATGAAAATATAAAATAAATTACACTTGAAGTAAAGTCTCAAGCATAAAAATTAAAACAAACGTAAAAAAATAAATTATTTAGCTTTAATGCTAAAATACACTGTACTTGACATGATTGACATATAGACAGAAATCGAGAACGTTATTAATGTTTTTTTGAATAATTAAGTGTACTTTTTCAATGTTTGAAAGTATTAGAAAAGAGGATGCCAGGAGGTGGGTAAAACTTGAATATTGTATTGTATTTATTGAAAGTGTGAGACAATTGCAGGACAAATTCTCGTAAGGCGTGTAATATTACAGAAATGATTATAGCTAACCCAAATTCCCTAACATAATCCAAATTTCTATGTCTAGCAGCAACACTCTAAGCGACTGTGAATTGTTTTAAATATCTTTAAGTAATCCTTCCCTTTTGAGACCGCCTTTTTGAATTCTGTATATTAATTGTAGATTATACATTTATTCTACACCTTCAACTTTAGAAAAGATATTAAAAAGTATTACTTCAGAAACGAGTTAACCTGTCGAAAACAAAAAAGAAATATATTTCACAAGAAAGGGCACTGATTAATATACAATATCAGTATAGTGATTATAATCAGTGAAAAATGAGCAATTTATAAAAAACTAGCAACCCCAGGCTTCACACGGGTAGCAGAGACATCTTCAACAATCATCATCATAATATTTTAATCAATTTACAAAAAATGTTAACAAATTATACACCTACACCTTCCTCATGAATCACTCTGTCTATTAGTGAAAACCGCATGAAAATCCGTTCAGTAGTTTTTCAGCTTATCGCGAACAAACAGGCAACTGCGGCGGGGCACATTGTTTTATAATATGTAGTATTGGATAATAGTAGGGGAGCCCAATAAGGGATTTTTGGGATTTCCTTAAGTACGGCAGATTAACATAAGGGGGTATACCTTGCACCCTGCAGTAAGTACCTCCACCATATTTAAGCCCTTTATCTAGAGCCGGGTGTTTAGGGCAGCTAATCAGAAAAGTAAAAAGAAATCGATCGTTGGACATCCTCGAGCGCGTCAGATTATTAAAATGCACACTTTTTAGCATGTAAGTATCCCACCTTGGGTTACTTACATGCTCATCACTGTACCGCTCAAGCTGCTAATCACTGTACCCCAGAGATTTCACAACATACTTAATAGACACAAAATATGCCCAGCCCAGACTCAAAAGGATTATCTATGAATCACAAAAATAATTATACTATGTGTATAATTTCTAAATATAATTCGTCAGCGAGACAGAGAGATTCGTGTAGGTTGGCTTTACTTATAATGATCGTTGCGTATCTATTGAGTGGCTCTTTATAACTATTCACCTTTCACTTAAGAATACTATTCTATAAATACTATAATACACAACTAGGTCTTACGCTCACCACGTGACTAATATTTTGTGAAAGGTGTTTTCATAAGTCAATGAAGGTACAAAATACTATCATCATACTATCCAGTCGTGAACGAACCTTGCTGACTCATGCAATGTGCCTTTGTTTACTATTAGCAACAAAGAATCAGACGGGATATCAGAGGTCATATCAATTGGTTACTCCCAAGATGCATGTATCTACTCATGTCACATGACTTGTATCAAGCTATAGTTTATATATTGTATTACAATAATAAGAGCTACTGATGGCATACTGTAGGCATCACGTGCTTCTACTTTCAATTAATCAATGTATATTGTAATTATGTATGTCTGTGGCCTGTTCGGATATCAAGTTTATTTTTAGATTATTAAGTGTAGATAACTCCGTTACTTGCATGTTGTTGGGCTAATATTTTTTATGTGCAAACTTCAATAAGTATTTTATTCTTTTATTCAACCCTAAGGTTATTCAGAAGTCTTGGAGAATTGAGGTCAGGTTCAATTTAAACGCATTAAAAACTATGCTTCTAGAATTTATACACTGATGCATTAAAAACAAGCTGTATCTTATGATAAAATTAATAATTTAAATTATATGATTTATTTAGAAGCACCTTTTTGTACAAGGATAATTATATTTTAATTTTAAAGAGCCCTGAATTAATCTCAAAATCTGTGTTTAATTTTTACTTTTTAGGTTAGTAGGTTTTGGAGGAAATAATGTAACAAATAGGCAAACAGGCGGATGCCAAAAGTTAACTTATAAAGCATCTTTTTAAAAAGATTTCCGTCAGTAGAAAATTAGCTAGAAATGTAACAAGATTTCTTAATAATAAGTGATGTTTGTAACTACGCCACGTAATATAAATCTGGTATATATCTGAAGGCGCCTGTAACTTGTGTAGGCGCAATATGAATAAGTGAGATCTTTAGCCAATCAGTCAGGCCAGTGAAAAATATCAATGTTTGTTAACAGTTTTATGAATGAAATGGGTTCTAAATTCAGTTAACAAAAAAAATTTAATTTAATTTATTCTTTTCACGTCGTCATTTTACGCAAAACTATATTTATGTTATTTAAAACTAGCAGTTCCCGCGCGGTTTCGCCCGCATGTAGATATTTATATATTTTGCGCGGAACCCTAATTCTTTTTCCAAAATAAAAGTAGCCTAAGTCACTCCTTATAACACCAGCTATCTGCAAGTGAAAGTCCCGTCAAAATCGGTCCAGCCATTTCAGAGGTTAGCTTAAACAAACACGCAGACAGACAAAAATTGAAAAAAAAATGTTGTTTTGGTATATGTACCGTGTATACATCCAAATGCACTTGGTAAAAAGCGGTTATTTTAATATTACAAACAGACACTCCAATTTTATTTATTTGTATAGACTAGATGAGAAGAGAGACTAGATGCTTTGACTTAGAATATTATTATCAAGAGTTTTATTTTTTATTACACTAAGTAAGTTAAAGGCTCGCCTACTATTTATTGGTTACCGACTACTAAACACTGTAACCCTTCCCCTTCCCCGTGGACCTCTAGCGGAAAATAAAATACCGCTACTGGATGTACCCAACCACCTCTTAATGACGGTTTATATGCTAACAAGCAACGACTGCAATCCCGATCAGGGTAAATATTTGTATACATGAATATCTATTTTCATTAGTCTAAGTGTTTATATTTACAAAAAGAAAATATTTAAACATTTTTATCAGTATTCTAAAACCCAATACAGTATAGTACAACCCGTGGTACAATCTATGCTAACTTATCTTGGGTCTCGATGCCGCTGTGTAATATTTTGCTGAATAGGTATATTAAATAATTCATATTTAATTATATTTGCTTTATATGGCGAGGTAATAAGCAGATCTAGAAGAATGATCAATTGTGTTTTGTAAGTTCTCTGTCTCTTTTCCTAAGTAATAAAGCCTCTCCGGAAGAATTGTCAAAAGTTATAGGTATTATAAACATATAATAATAACTTCACACCATCCCAAACTAGGCAGAGTCTGTACTATGGTAACCAGACTGCTGATAAACACACTTATATATTTCTAAATACATACATATATATTATAGATAAATTACACCCAGACACAGAATGTAGACTTGAACACATGTGTTCGAAGCAAGCAGCATGGCTTAAAGATGAATCCTGTATAAACACAAGTGTTTGTTCTTGTTAGTTCTAGGATGAGAACGAATAAGACTGGTTAAGTCAACCCCAAATTTGCTACGAACCCTTGGATATACATTGTCAAAGACCTATCCTGGGTTCACAATTACAAGAAGTTAGTAGAAACCTTTTTGCATCTGCAGGGTCCCTCAGAAGGCTCCGTAACTTTCTTCCAGTTGCCACTAAAATTGCCCTTGTAGCCCTTGAGGAGGATCTCGACCGAGGATCTCACGGAAGACCGAGAAGGACGTTCATCTTTGGATTACGCAAACATGACCAAGTCTGAATGTCGGATTAAGCTGGTGGTTACCCATAAGCCTTCTCAAAAAAAGTTTTGAATTTTTGCACAACACGCATTCAAAGTTCCTGAGGTCGTCTGAGAATCTTAGGTTCAAAATTCCGACACATACACATAAAATTTATGTTCAAATCAATCAGGTAAAGGCTGTCCGTCTGTGGAATGAATTGCCACTGGCCATCATTATTTGTGACATACTTGGTACTATTATGTATTTATTATGAACCTCCATATTCATTACGCATTGTCTATATATGTATGTATATATGTGTGTTTGTGTGTGTATGTATACATATATGTATATTGGTGTATGTGTTCCTTTTATGGTAAGTATTAATATTTATTCTAAGTATCCCTAAGTAGTACTTAAATATTATTTATTTTTATCTATGTTTCTCTTTCCATCCAATTTTGTTGTGAGTTGTGCATGGAAGAGATTGCAAACTGCGATAAGATCGCCATAACATTTACTAGTAAGTATTTAGACACATATAAGTAAAATATTGTATCCTATTGTTTTTCATACAAAAAAGAATACATCTGTCTATCTAAGTAATAATTCTTGTATAATATATTACAGTCTTCTTAGTCAAAGTATAGGTTTTATATTTTATGTACCGAGGTAAGTAAAATGTATGTAACCTATTAATAACTATGTTATGTGTTTTTGCACAATAGTATAATAAGCAGTTAGGTAAGTATAATTTATAGCGGTATAATCGTATTTTAAAAGCAAGGAACGATATAATGTAGTGTTATAAAACCACAATGTAACACTATTGCATTTGTTTATACAAATATGTATATTTACATATATATTGAATACATTTATCGGAAACTGATATGCGAACTTCACTCGTAATAATAATAATAACCTGGCAACACTAAGAGACAGTCTTCTTTTATAAGCGTATTTCCAATATTTACATTTTTCGAGATAATTTTCCAATGAATCCATATATTATAGAAATCTATAAACGAAAATGCAGATCCAAAATAAAATTAAAATGAAAACAAGGAAAAAATACGAAAATAAGCTATAAAATAGAATACTAAGACATGACATTTAATGTCATGTCATGTCACAAAAGAAAAAATGTATTAAACCGAAACGAATATAATTATTAAGAAACACCGAAGATGTGATCCCCGGACTCGTCGCTCAGCTCCGCCTCGCGGCCCTCGGAAACCACATCAAGTGTACCGAACGTTGTTGAGGCGTCGAGCTCGACATCGAGTGATGAGTTTTTCTCTCCGCCGACGTCGCCAACACCTGTACGTCGGCAGGGGAGAGGCCGGCCACCGAATGGCTTGGGATCCCGAGGCCCACCGGCTTCGAATAGGGCCCCCGCTACCGGTGGTAATGTGCGTCGCATGAGATGGACGACTTTAATAAATGAGAACGTCATGCGAGCATATTTTGTGGCTACAGAGGGAGGAACTAACCTCACTGCGTACCGTGATCGTATGCTGTCTCTGTTTCAGCAACTTGAACCAACTGTTAACGTTTCGGCGCAAAAGCCAATCGGACCAAGTACGGGCCATCCAACGATGTCATTTGTTGGATAACTCTGTGCTTGAGGACTTGCAGACTAGTACTATGGCTTCTCCTCCTTCACAAATAGTTACACAATTACCATCTGGTTTATTAAGATCTTACCCTGATGAGGGTGGAGAGGACAGTGCTGCTTCATCTGTAAGTACTCAGTATAATGATCAAATAAGGAATACTTTGGAAAGTGCTATTCGAGAATATCGGTGCATGAGTTATAAAAACAGACCTCGTTTGCCGCGTTTGCCAATGCATAAACGAAATAAAGCGCTGGTGTGTGCCCTTGATTCTATGTTAAATAATTATTTAAGAAAGCAAAGATCTCAGTGATACACACTCAATTCTGTATTGTGCAGCTGTTGCAGCATGTCGAGTAGCTGGTGTTAAATTCTCAGAAAATAATACCGCTACTCGGCCAAAGCTTGCTGTTCCGGTGTGGCAGTGCAGGATTGAACATCGTATCGCTGAGGCAAGGGCACTCATTGGCAAGCTTATCTGTTTTAGATCGGGTAACACACGTCCGAGAGTAATGCTTTTTGTGAATCGGGCTTTTTCGGGAACTGGTATCAGTTCCTGTCATTATGCAGCACGAGTCACAGAGCGCATTGACTTTTTGAAACAGAAGGTTTATGCATGGGCAAACCGTATACGAAGATACAAAAAAAGAGTGGACCGATATACTCAGAATCGTTCATTCCAAAAGGATGAGAGGTGGGTTTATAGAAGGTGGGAGCAGCCTGATGTAGTGAGTGACGCACATTTCCCAGATGCTGAAATTACAAATACATTTTGGCGTAACATCTGGGCGTTGCCTGTCACTCACACAAAGGGTGATTGGATGCAAGATGTTGAACGATCGTGTGAGTCGATTGATACCATGGAGCCAATATCAATATCCAGCACTGATATAGCTTGTGCAGTTCGTTCGCTGCCGAATTGGAAATCAGCGGGACCGGACGGACTGCATAACTTTTGGTTAAAGTGGCTCCGTACCTCACATGTACGTTTGGCGTCTCAATTTCATTCATGCTTAGAATCAAGCTCGCTTCCAACTTTTATGACCACAGGAGTAAGTCACCTCCTCTATAAGTCTGGTAGTGCCACGGATCCCAAAAACTACAGACCTATAACGTGTCTCTCAACACTTTATAAATTACTAACATCTATTCTGAGAGTGAAGATAACATCTCATATAACTAACAATACTATTATGGCTTACTCTCAGAATGGATGTAGAAGTGGGGCCCGTGGCACTAAAGAGCTCCTTATACTTGACATGACCATTAACCACCAAGTACGCCGTAACCAAAAGGATTTGGCGACATGTTGGATAGATTATAAGAAAGCCTATGACTCTGTGCCGCATACGTGGCTCTTGAGAGTGATGGAGTTGTACAAGATTGATACGACTCTATGCACTTTCTTGAAGGCATGTATGCGGCAATGGAGAACGGTGCTTTGCTATCCAGGATGTCGGCGGCCTCAAGGTGACGGCGAGCATATAAAGATCAGGCGGGGTATATTTCAGGGTGACAGTTTGAGTCCCTTGTGGTTCGAGCTTTGAATCCTCTCAACACTTTGCTGGAGAGTTCAGGGCTAGGCTATCGTTTGTGGAGAGGAGGTCAGGTTATATCCCACCAAACAGTTTCAAATCATCCATGAAAAGGATTTCATGGATGATTTGAAATTGTTTGCCTGCAGCAATCTCCAATTGATAAGATTACTAGAGGTAACTGAATCCTTTAGTAAATGTATCAGGATGGAATTTGGTGTGGATAAATGTGCAGTCATGCATGTTAAAAGAGGCAGGATTGTGGAATCTGATGGGACGGAATTCACAGATTCCACACACCTTAGATGTCTTTCCGCCAACGATACTTACAAGTATCTAGGTATGTCACAGGCGTTAGGTGTAAATGAATTTATTATGAAGCAATCGTTACAGGAACGCTTCTTTGGCCGCCTGAAAAAAGTATTGAAAAGTCTTTTGTCACGTGGTAATAAGGTGCGGGCCTATAATGATTAGGTCATGCCAGTCTTAATCTACTCCTTTGGAATACTTAGATGGACTCAGACTGAACTAGATGCCCTGGATAGAAGAGTTCATACATTGCTTATCGCGTACCGAATACACCATCCACGTTCGTCGGTAATGAGATTGTATATCCCGCGGAAATGTGGGGGTCGTGGTTTTTTAAATGCCAAGACCCTCCATAATCATTAGAGATTACTTCCTCTCCGTTAACGTGGATGTGCACCGGTATGCGGTGGCAGTTGACAACGGACTCACCCCGCTTGCTCTAGGAAAAGAGAACTGGCGCAAACCTGCAGTACTGAATATTACTGATCGTAAGGAGATATGGAAGGGCAAAGAGCTGCATGGACGTTTTTATCGGGCCTTAAATGGGCCCGATGTCGATTTATTAGCATCTGTGTCCTGGCTATGGTTTGGTGATCTCTTCGGAGAAACTGAAGATTTTGTCTGTGCAATTACAGATGAAGTTGTTATGACGAATAACTATCGGAGATATATCCTGAAGGACGGCACGATTGACATTTGTCGGGCATGTCATCGTCCCGGAGAAACCCTCAGACATATAATTTCCGGTTGTTCTCGTCTTGCCAACGGCGAGTACTTGCATAGACATAACCAAGTGGCCAGGATAGTTCATCAGCAACTTGCTCTTAAATATAACCTTGTGACTGTCGAGTTACCGTACTACACGTATGTACCCGACCCAGTTCTTGAAAATGGTCGTGCAACATTGTACTGGGATCGATCTATCATCCCTGACAGGACTGTTGTTGCCAATAAGCCTGATATAGTGGTGATAGACCGATTAGAGCGCCGAGCAATGATTGTTGACATCACCATTCCCCAAGACGACAATCTCTTGAAGGCTGAAAAACAGAAAGAAATAAAATATTTGGACTCAATCAACATCAAACATAAGTGAATAAAGAGAATAATAATATAAATTCAATATAATATAAATTCTTACTTCTACAGTTAAATTATCACTTTACTTAATATACATATATATTTACACTAGCAATCCGCCCCGCCTTCGCACGGGTAGCAGAGACATCTTCAACAATCATCAACATATTTCAATCAATTTACACAAAATCTTAACAAATTATACACCTAAAATATGAAATTTCTTCCTCATGAATCACTGTCTCTTATAGAAAACCATATGAAAATCCATTCAGTAGTTTTTCAGTTTATCACGAAGAGACAGACAGACGCGGCGGGGGACTTTGTTATATAATATGTAGTGATTAGCCGTGGCCCGCAATTTCACCTATTTATGGTCACTGTTGTGGTCGTAAGGTGATTACGAGCGGAATAGGAGGAGAGAGGTTATTGGCTATGTAACATCAGTTACATGGCTTATAACCTTCCTCAAATAACACTATCCCATACAAAAATTACTTATTCAAATCTGTCAAAACAAACAGTCAAACAAAAAACTCTTCAGATTTATTATACCTATACATGTAGCTTGTAATCGTGGAACGTGGTAAGGCTATTATTTTATTAAAGTAAAAACTATCAACACTTTCTTAATGTTTTTTTTAATAAAATTATGAACATTCAAAATGTTAACCGTATAAACTCCTGTTTATTTACAATACTACTCGTAGAGAGCATTGTCTAATAGTTCAACAGCTCTTGAGAGATCCAGGAAAATAATGATAAAATAAGTGTTGATTGATGACGAATACACAAAAAATAAATAATCACTTAAAGCCTAATAACCGACTATAAAAAGCCAAAATATTCTATGTACCTCCTAATATCAGCTTATATTGCCATTCATTCCATTCGAATTTCTCGAAAATAGAGCATTGACTACATTTTTAAGTATATTTAAGTAATAATTGTGTGATGAGCATGATCGTTTGTTCTGTGTCTGGGTGTAATTTATCTATAATATGTATGCATTTAGAAATATATATGTATGTATGTTTATCAGCAGTCTGGTTACCATTGTACAGTCTCTGCCTAGTTTGGGATCTGACGGCCGTGTGTGAGATGTGTCAAGTTTTATTATTATTTATTTTTTTATTTATTTAAAAACTATGAAGGACTCTACAATACAAATATCGCACATTCGCAAAAAGGATTTTTTTAAATGATATGAGGAACGTCCTAAATGTGCATATACACACATACGTTTACGATAATATTCATAATTATTAGTTTGGAATACAGGAGTTTCTTATATATAAAAATTAAGTATATTGTTTTACTGAAGTAAAATATAGCTTTCTTACTAAGTACTTATACCAATATTACTAACCACTAGCTAAAGATAATATAATCCTACCTATTAAAATAAAAAAAATAAATTTAAGCCTCTCCTAGAATGTCAGAGTTAAAATATTAAATCGTTTTAAGAAAAAATTTAGGATATCCCTCGTACGCATTTTAAGAAGCTATTGATTTCATTTTAAATACATTTGGTATCCCTCTTATGTACGTTAATATTTCCATAATAATCTACTTAACTATCGTGAACGACTACATGCTACTACACTACATAAACAAATAGGGGCGGAGCAATAACCTTCACGCATAAAAGCACAACTAATATTCAGCCAACTACAATTTCAGTAAATTTAATTTTTATGTGTATCAAACATTATTATGTAACATTATTAAACAACAAAACCCTTACCTTAGCCACGCTGACCTTACTTGGTCAGGGGGGCTAATTCCGCCATAGTTTTTTAAGCTTATGTTTGATGTTCCACATCCGATTAATGTTTCGTTTTATTGGCAATGGTAGGGTATAAGACAAATAAGGATGTATTCATATTTTAAATACAGTACTTATTTTAAACATTATAATCATTGAGAATTAGTGCCTAAATTTAAAAAAGCCTGTAATGATGATTGGGTAACATATTTTAACCATAAATCTAAAGACAAGGGTATATGATATAGGACCATACAGGCAATGCCGCCTCAGATAGCATGGTTTGATGACACTCAACTTAGTAGAACTTACATAAAATTTGCTCTAAAAATTAGATCTGGTCACTGTCCATCAGAAAAATTTGCATATTTGATGAAAAAAAATGACTCACCCAACTGTCCCGTATGTAATAAAATTGAAGATGTGCAACATTTGCTGATGGATTGTGACAGGAATAAAACTGAACGTGAGGCTTTGTTGAAAGAACTTAAATTATTTTTTTTGGATGTGGGTTTAATTGAAACTGTGATGAGTTGCCCAAGGTCAGCAGCGGCCAAAAAATTATGTCATCTGATTACAGTAGTTCACCAATGATGTAATTAATTTTAAGGCTTTTTGTGTTCACTTTGGATTAAGGTACGATGGGGTTGATATATAATAACTGGATCAAAACCCCAAAATACAATAAAGAGAAAAAATAAATAATATTATAATAAACTGCTTTTTTAAACGTGGCCATTAGACGGATTTTCCCCTCTAAATGGGGCAATTCCGTCCATTAGCAAGGTTTTATAGAAATCGCTAGTTTTTTAAAGGATACGCATAATCTATACATGCGTTAGTTTAAGACAGACAATTATAAGTTTTGCAATGCCAAAAAAAGGTCTTGGTTGTGTTTTATACGTAAAAAACTTATTCCGGCATACTGAACAAGGGATGATAAACTTTGATGGGTATTTAGTGCACTTTTATTAGTTTGGACTTTAATAAATGAATGAAATACTTTAAGCACGTTATTAAATGTTGCAATTTAATTCTAATAATAATGGATATTTTACTTATAAACAAACAATATCACTAACAGTAACTTTGTACTAGGTACGCAGAATTGAGGCACTATTTACCTCAATTCTGCCAGTAGGTTTTCAGTTTTTGTTTGTTCTATTAGATTATTAAATATATTAAATATAAAATTAAAAATTCTCATTTTTATTGTAATTATTTATTTGAAAATTAAACAATCAACTTTATTAAAATGCTCAAACGAACTAACTGATATTTGTTGTTTGATAAATCACTTAACAGAATTAAAGTTTTATGTTTCGTGGACTGTTTCTTTTCATTTTTTTATTTTATTTATAACTTTCTTCTCTTCTTTTGAACATAAGAACATCATCATAGGTGATGACTTCAACACCTGGTGCCAATTTTAGCCTCTTTGACTAGAAAAACGTTATTACGTTTTACTTTTGGCAGCAGCAACTCTTTAAATGACATTTGTAGCAATGGATTCTTATCCATCGCTACACTACACTGAACATTACGCTCACAGTCGACATGAATAAAAAGGTAACAATATCTGAAATGGGGCAAAATCGGCATATGACGTTCTTGCCCCATCCAAACTACACGGAAATAAGCACTTAATGATTTTGACGTTACAAAGTTAGCATAAAAAAAAATTAAGTGTTCGCAGTGTTTCTTAACAAAAAAAATACAAAGAAACGTTAAAACGGACGTTGACCCATATATATTACAGTCTCTCGACACTGAAAGTTGCATTATTTTATATTTACCTTCACTAGAGTACAGTACAAATCACTTACACTTGACTTTTGAAATAAAACTGAACTTCAAGCACTATTTTACCCTGTCCTATACCAAATTACGTACGTAATGCTTTTTTACCCACACAGAGTACCAAAAAAGCAGCTCAATTGTAACGGGTTTAATTAGCAATAGACGATTTTGCCCCGTAGACGGATTTGGCCACCCTGACCTTAATCATTATTTTGTTTAGTTATTATATTAAACTAAAACAACGTGGTAACTAAGCTACACATTTACAATAGCATCTATTAATTTATCAGATGTTACAACGATGAAATAACGCTGATAGTTAACGGTTACGGTTGAGGTGTTGGCTTCGTCGCATTCACATCGGGACAATAGTGAAGAACGTGTTTTAATCACATTGATACCTCCTCGATGTGGTAGTACATTGGCGTGGTGTTTCAATCGAAACCACACAACCTCTGCGTCATCATACCAACAGCCGGTAGCTGTGGCAAGATGGGGAGACGTGCCTTGCAGCGGAGCAAACAAATAACTATCATACGTCGTACCGGTGTTACCCTCTGTCGCCCTTAGTTCATTTCATACGCATATAAACGTACCGGGGCGGGAAATGCGCAGAAAACAAAAAGTAGCCAAACGGTCCAGCCTTTCTCAAGTGATGCGCAACGACGACGCAAGAGAGAAAGAGAATTTTATTTTTAATCATATAACATAGATTTTCAAGATGCTTTTAGGTCTACAATCTAATCCCACTAATATTATAAATGTGAAAGTTTGGATGGATGGATGTTTGTTACTCTTTCACGCCAAAACTACTGAACCGATTGCGATGAAATTTGGTGTGTAGATTGCTGGATACCTATCCAGGTCTCCAGCAATCTACACACGAAATTTCATCTGCCATTTCATGTAGCCTATATGTTAATCCTAACATTTAGGCTACTTTTTATTCCGATATTCTCACAGAATCGGGACTTATGCGGGTGAAACCGCGGGGCGCTGCTAGTTAAATATAACTTACTTTCTGCTTAGGGAATGTTTGGTGTGAGATGTAGTACACTCATGGTCTACTTCACTTTATATATTTTATGTTTTGCAAATTAACTAATACAGCGCTGATAAACTTTATGTACTTAAGAACATTACACGCTACCGTTCATGTTGTTATGTCTAGATTACAGACTGTAATGGGTCATCCGCAGTGTTCACAACAACAAATTTACTTAAGGAGCCCTCATAAGTGCAAAAAGTTTATTGTTATTAATTTTGCCTAAGTATAATGAATTATTTACATTGGACCTGCTACTAAACACAATTTTAGAGCCAAAGTGCTTAGCTGTCATCTAATCCCACTAATATCATAAATGTGAAAGGTTGGATGAATGGATGGATGTTTCTTACTCTTTAACGCAAAAACCACTGAACTGATTGGCGTGAAAGAGTAACAAACATCCATACACACATACATCCATACATCCTCACAAACTTTCACGTTTATAATATTAATATGGGATAGAGTCCATAATAAAATAATATATATATGTATATATAATATTAGTTTAATTAATTTATTAATTTATATTGACAAAATGTGTGGGTCATCAAAACATTTTCTTAACATCGTATAACATAACGTGTAATCAGTTTTCAAACTTGTGATTTTTTTATTATTTACTTGAGAGGTGAGTATAATCAAAGTTCTGATTCAAGTAAAGGTTGGTAAGACTAGGTACTTACCTAACTATTGTACTATTTTAGTGATATAAGAACTATTTAATCATGCCGTCATAGACTGAACGTCCTATATGGCGAGTCCATTTACATATACCTATGTCAATTTTCAGCATACTAGTTACACAAATACGTACGTAATACACCGAGCTTTAACATAAGAACGTAGGTGGGTAGATTCAAATAATTAACTCATATTATATGCGTATTTGAAAACTAGTTGCTATATTAAATTTAATCTGCAAAAATAAAATTAACTTATTTTAAGAAGGCTAAGGTATTTCGGCTACACGCAATATGCATATGCATATTATATTACATATAATAAAAGGTTCGTCAGTTCTGAAACTTGATTTATAAGATCATGATTGATCAGAGGGAAGTCGTTCAACAACAATCAATGAACTAAAAATTTTCCATCCAAGTTGCGACATTCACATTTTTGTTTTTGTATAAATGGAGCAGTTGTAACGAAAGAAGTAACGGTGTACCTAGATGTGACGTAATAAGTATTCTTATTTCAATACGCACAAAATGTGTGATCGTCATCGTAGTATGTATTTATTCGTAATAGTGGTATGTATTTATTCGTATTTATGTATTTATTAGCAAATAAATAAATGATTATAAAATTATTATAGTATGTCGGTACTTATTTAAGAACGAAATAAAACTGCTCCTTTTTCTCTGTTTTGTACTTCACTATTTATTTTTTAAATTGTAGACGAATATATTACCCCACAATGATCTTTATCAGTAGCCAACATTTAAATAATAGGTAATAAACAGTGACTAACATGTACTTACATAATATACCTATACTGAGGTGTGAGTATGTAGGTAAGTAGGTACAACATAACATTATTTCGATACCTTACATTAAAACCAAGTGACATCGCCGATCGACATTAGTAATTAAATATCTGCGTAGTTACTGTAATAGGTACACGTACCGACTACACATGCCTACAGTTCTGAGAATTCATCACACACCTATGTAGTTATCGTTAACAGACGACATATAAAACCACATGGAACAAATCACTTGGGTGTTTTTAATCGCGATCGCACACATTGTATCGATGCGTGCGGAAGAATCGGTGGTTGCGGGTTGAGCGGGCGGCGCGGGTGCACCGTTGTTATACGAGCGTTGTTTGAAATGACTAGTATAAACACGGCCGCGACGCCTCTGGCTCATTTACTCACTCTTCGCCTAGTCTGCAACCCGTACCAAAGCACAGAACGCATTTTTATGGCAGTGGGTCCACTGTTGTTCTTTTGTAAATTTTTCGCACATCGGCCAATGACCGGCCAGCCGGCCGGCGAAACTGAACGTACAGAGGCAGTCACGTGCCCGGGGTGAGGTGAGGCGGCCGAGTCGTTCGGAGCCGAACCTTCTCTTATAACATGCACATTCGACGCGGCATAGGTGTGGAACGTGCTGAACCGAGCGGCATGCCCCCGCGTAAACCACTCAACAAATTCACCCGCTAACTTAGTTACAGTGAATAAGACTCTCTGAGTACCATGTAGGATGTCTCACAGCAGCCTAAGTTGTCACTACGACAGCTATCTACCTTCAGACTCATCCCTCGAAACAGATGCACTGAACCGGCACTGGTAAGTTCTAAGTTAGTAATACCTCTTTATCACTAATAATAATATCACTTAATTTTTTTTAAACATAATTATGACTATTTAAACTATTACCTTTATTTAAAAATGCACCAATCGATAAAGTAGAAATTTTCATACACTTTATTAATTTTCAGATATTTTACAGTTTCAGTAAACTCCACATTATTTTTATGAATTAAGTTTATAATAATATTCATGTTGCGCGTACTGAATATTCCGTGATTGTTCTAATAATAACAAAAAAGTTACAGTGGAATTCTATAAACATTGACAGTTGTGTTTCTTGAAAGTCTCGCAGTCAGTGGGAGACAAAAATCTAATTCTACGAAGTGCCCGTTACTATCCATAACATATATTTACGTCTACGTATATACATGTATAATACACAGACGACATATATGCCTAGAGTACCTTATCAATTTAGTCACACGTTACATGCCGTGCTGAGCGATTTCGTCACTAACTTGTACATTCAAAAGTCTCTCGTTGCAATTCTGTTTATCAAACTATGGAATAACTTTTAATTGTATAATAATGTTTCAACCTTTAACAGTTAGAATAGGTCGCCTTGTAGATATCATTTTCTTTTATGCACGCTAAATCAAATCTAAGCCATGGCTAAGGTCGTCGGTAACACATATTTCTCGTTATATGACCCACATAATACAGTAAGCACAACAATTCATCGTTTATAGACTGCTTGACATCTTTGCGGACAACCACGTCATGGTAACATGACAAACCATAATACCGATCTATAAAAGATATAGGTGTTCATATAAGGTATCCAACATCTCAGTACGCAGGCAAATGATCTTTGAATTATTGTTTCTAAACAAATATAATACTAATTAAGTTTTCGGAAGATTGGGTTATTACATAGGAACATTGACATGTAGCTGAATGATACTTAAAATTAGAATCTCGTTATTTTTGATTGCAAGTGGAATAAAACCAACATTGAGCCGTTTAAGCAAACCTTAAATATTTATAAATTCTAGTCGATATATGATTGGTAAAATTCATTTTGCAAATAGATCTTTTCAGACACTTTTAAACGTCGATAAGTACTGGTAAAACTAGATGGTGGCCTTCGATCAAGAATTGATCGCATTTTCTACGACTAAACAAATTAGGATAGGATAACAACAAGGACTGAAGGATAGTCAAGTCTAGATAAACTCAAAATGTGCAAGTATTATTTCAATGCCATGCATCTAATTATCACAGATAACAACAAAATTAACGTGACAATCGAATTTAATTAGAATTGCGCTGAAATTGAATTGAACGGGCTTTTTAGCATAACTATTAAAATTAGGAACAACCAGATTGTTTCATAAACTATACACTGATGGAGCGAGCAAAAGTCTCCATTTTAGGTCTGGCCAATTTAGTTTTGAATTATCTGAATATCTGTCTGTCTAAATGTGTCTACTTCGTTTTTTACTTTTCTTGCTTGCTTGCTTTTATTTTTCTAATTTTCTTTCAAAACTTCATAGTTATATTTAATTTTTTTTTATCTTCGCCTGATTTATGACGTGTACCCTGATTGCCCAAAAGGGGGGGGGGGGATTTATTACTGCATTAATTACTGACACATGTTGACTATTTGGCAATAACAATATTTACTTGTTTCTAAACAAAGTAGGTATTCTAGTAAACATACTATTCATACTAACAATCAAGAGGAAGGGACTTAGCAGTAAACGCTGATATCTAATACATCCTCCCTCGCGAGGTCTACTGTTTGCTTACTGGCCTCGTGTTATTGCAAAGATACGGCTAACTCTAGCGGTAGTTTAAAAAGGGTGTGCGGCAATGATATCATATACACAAAAAGTTATATAGTCAACAAACAAGAGTCCAGTTTTGTTTGACATTCCATGATTATTTGTATTTTTTTTTAGAAAAAGAAAATTACCGACTGAAACCACATTTAGACGGTTTACCGCAAATAATCGAACAAAAAAAATTCGAAAATGTGTTCTAAGGTTTCAATGCATAGACAATGCTGGTGGCATCAAAATGAACCACAAAGTTGTTACGAAGGTACTTGATTCTTATTTGATAAATCATTGCTAGTAATTATGTGTACCTATTGTTAATATATTATTATGAACTAGGTATGAAAGGATAGGAAGCTGATCAAACACTTATTTTTGGCATTTTGGCACGAACAATGTACAAAAAAATTAACGCTATAATACCGGCCTCAGATAAACATTGACACAGTATGCGTAGTTTCTATCGACAAAACATTTACCATGAACTTACCTTGCCACGGTTTCAGTGCACAATAGTAAGTATTTAGTATAAAATAGTTCATTATCACACTTTATCGGCGCACGTGCTTTAACGACACAATTCACAGTTGCCCGAAACTAAAGTATTTTTACACGTTTAAATAAAATACAACATAGAAATAATATTTGCATGACTTAATTCGTTAATCAACTTTATGCCCTTGAACGAGAAAGAATCGATCTTGTGCGCTGTAAACGTTTACACCTAATTCAGCATCGTTATTACCTTCATCTCATTCATACAAGACTGATTTCTTAACACATGCTTTCACATAAAATAATATGAAAGTGTCTAACAATAGTTTCGTTGATTATGGAGATCTTTATCTACGATAGATATAAATTTATGAATCAACTTGTAAAATTTTTCATCACATACCTATGCATCCTTATAAACTACTACAGATAAATTTGTATAATTATATTAATTATGTATTTCCACGGGAACACGGGAGGTTGCACTGGCCGTGGTCACAGGCTGAGGCAGAGTCATTTTTTCATTAAGTTACAATAGCTTAATGTGAACTTCTTATCACCTTTTACAAAATATCACTTTTCTCGATGCAGGGTCGGAAATTGTTGAAGAGTTCTGGTAGTTCATCATATAAGTTTTGACGAGTATAAATTGTTTGGCAACCATCGCAACCCGTGATGTACTTATTATTGAGTAATTCCAGTGGTATCTGTGGTCTTCAGCATAAGTTCCACTAAACCAAGTGGTGCTTCCGAGAGCAAATGCACTATAAAGTTCCCTCGATTTCTCCAGTATCCCATCATGATCCCTGACCTGATGATAATGGGACCAACTAGAAATATACATTTACATTACATTTAGTACACTTACGTATACACTTACAAACAAAAAACAGAATATCTGTCCAGCCATCTTTGAGTAATCGGGTAACATACATTAAAAAAACATTCTAACGAACTGAGAACCTCCACTCCTTTTTGAAATCGGTTAACTCAAGTGCTAGGTTTATATTTTGTTTCATCACATTTACGCCACTATTCTGTAACAAAACCATTTGGATGTTAGGGATATCTGGATCGTTTCGAAATCCTTGTACGTGTTGTTTGATTTATCTAGCATAGTAACTGTAATAATTAAACACTAAGTCTTGTCAAAGACAGTGAAGACAGCTTCACAAGGACATATTAATCATGCCTTGCACTATACCACCGCTTTGGCGGCAATAGTTACAGTCCTGCCACTCTTACGTCAAGAATAAACGAAATAAACACTTTATACAAAAATAGGATAACCAAACTTAACGTCTGAAACATGTATAATCTTAGATATGATTTAAGTATTTTAATAATAATTATATAAAACATTAAATTTACAAATTTAAGACCAGTTTTTCGTGTAATGCCACATTCTAGGTTGAAACTAAGAGACGTAAGTGACACTGTAATTTACGAATGGATTTATTATATTTCATTCAACTAAACGATTAACACCATCTTTCATAGATGACGTTTGACTCGACTTACGTTGACGACCCTAATTCAGCTTAAGTAAGCTTGTAAAAACTGTAAAGTATAAAGACTCACTTTAATAGTGTGGACTTATTCATTGGTTCCAAGGATAATTTCAAAAAACGAGTTTTGCTTAAATTACTATCATCATAGGCTTTTTCATATCTCAACAATATTACACTAGGTGGCTGGTTTTATAGGTTTTCTAGATAATAGAAATGTTCTATTGTACTTATGTAAGTTTATTTTTCCTCATATTTATATATGTTATTTATAATTATAATCATTTATTATATGTTGTATTTCTCTCTCTCTCATATGTATCTCTTCAAAGCTTGCAAATCAGCTTTAATATTAAGTACTGTTTACAGCATATTCATCCACTCAATACATCTACCGAGGATAACTATTATTGGCTACTCATGTAATCTTTGTTAAGTACCTAGTTAAGAGTTAGCAGCTGTTGTTATCCCTAATATAAATAAAATAAAATAAATAAAGACTTGTAAAACTTACAGCACTGCTCCCTTCCATGGCAATGATGGTTTATTTTTGGGCTAATCAAACTCTGGCTTCTGGTCCGTGTGAAGCGGCGAGCAAATGCTGATAAGAATTTTCTAAACCAAAGTTGTATCTTAGATTCCGTAGCACAAAAGTTTTGTCCCCGAAGACTAAAAAAATGATGCCTTGTGCCCTATGAGTCTTTACAGGTACAGAAGTAACTCTGGCAGCGCTAACAATACCTAGAAAACACGACGGCGCAAGGGCATTAATTAATATACATTTCGTCCCACAACAAAACCCTACCTATGTTTAATAATTCAATTGGTAGAGTTACTACAATAGCATAGCTCTTACACAATACTTTCAATTTCACTCAACAACATTCAATACTACTTGGTACTGTTCTACGCATTATTAGTTGTGAAAAAGTACGTCTAAGTCTTCTTTCGCATTTGTAAATAGCATCTCTATTATAATGTAGGCTAGTAATATGTAGCTATTATGAGTATAAGACACATTTAGCCATACATAGTGGCATGCAAATATTAGGTAGGTACACATTATGATGGCATTGAATAATACCAATTAAAAAATAGAAAATACAATTACGAATTAAATTAAAACTACACACATAAAATTGAAATTGTTAATGGTATTTGTCTAATATACACAAACGTTCATATTAGTACAGTATAATGCATTTCTAAAATGATAGGAGCGAGGGGCGATTTTGTTTTTAAATTCATTGACTGAATAAAAGCTCTCTTCTATCAACCATTTCCGTACAGAATTTATGTTACAGTAGAGTAACCATATTTTCAGGCAGCGCATTATAGATAAGCGGTGCCATATATACACAACTCACTCTAAACATGTCGAGTCGAGGTACTGGCATTTTTAGATGTGTCTGAGTGACTTTACGCTTATTTATATTATTTTGTATGTCAAATAGTTCCTTGTTATACTTTACAAATTTGGCTACTTCGTAGATCTAGATGCTAATGATGCTGTAGATTTTCGGATTTCAAATGCCGCCACCTCTCAGCGACGAATTGGAATATTAATATAATTATGTATTTACACAGGAATTAACGCGATCACGAAAAGGTATTATATACTCTGAATTGAAAGTGCAACCTGGTTGAAACGTCAGGCAATTCAGAGATAACTACCACGCCTCTCTTTTTACAGAGTACCTAGTCCGATTTCGATAAAAAAAATGGATAGGATATACTTCAAAGTTCGAAAACTTTAATTCCATTTAAATTTCAAATTAATATTTCAACGCTAAGGGTAGAAAAATAAGGGACGAATGATTTTTCACCCATTGTCTTTACATCTATGAAACGATTTTGTTAAAACTAAGGCCACATATTGTGTACTTCTGACATTGACACTACAACATCACGTAGACCTGTAGTTCATTTGATGAATGGATGCAAAAGCCTGTCGAGGTAATGCCTCAACGGTTTTCAGTAGCTATCTATCGTGTTTGTTCTTATTAATTCATCTTAATGAGAACTTTAAAGTACTTTAAACCTAATCAAAGATTTTTGAATATCTTTTGTTTAAATATTTATAACAAATAGCAATGAATAGTTTAATTAGGTACTTATATTTTAGATAAGTTAATACGTTAGTTAGGGAAGTAAGAATTTTAAAATAGTAACTATTAATAATAAATAAATCATATTTAAACGTAAATAATATTTACGTGGGAGAGCCATGCTTCGGCACGTATGAGCCGGCTCGACTCCGCTCGATACCACGGCCTCACAGAAAACCGGCAGTGAAGCAATGCTTGCATTGCATTTCACCGCGTGAGTGAGGTTACCGGAGGCCTTAACCCTTCCCTTTCCCTTTATTCCCGTCCTTCCCCTTCTTCTCCTACTATCACCTTAAAGGACGGCAACGCACTTGTGACTCTTGAGTTACAGGTGCCTATGGGCGGCCGTAGTCATTTACCATCAGGTGACCCGTCTGCTCGTTTGCCCCTATACCATAAAAACAAAATTATATTGTAGCCACAAAAAACTAAAAACTCATTTTTTGTTTGTATATTTGGCGCCGACTTATAATTATTTAGGTACATTAGTGTAGGAGTTTAGTTAAGCTAACAAGTTTATTTTTCGATTTTCAGTTCCTTTCTTCTTTGGTCGATTTAATTTTTTATTAAAACGTTTTTATTGTGTAGAATGAATTTTACCCTACTACATATAGTTTTACAGACTGGAATCGTTTTAAAAATGTTTTTTCTTAACAAAACCATTTGTTATGAGAAAAATAGAAGCCAAGTACTACGACCACACCTGTGTTGACCTAGTAATGTTACTGCGATCTCGTAAATTAAAAACTAAATTATAGATTTTGGTAGTATAATGTTTTAGGTACACTTATGAAAAATCAGTGTCAGTAAAAATGTCAATGACTTGTGTGAGCCACGACTGGTAGTTACACTCTTATTTGTACTAATAGGAGGACACATCAGTGAAAGTTGTAGCTACCATCAATGAAAGTTGTACCTTTCCATTAATGATTCAAATAGGCAGTGTGGAAGGGTTCACATGATACGCGGCTTATTGACGCCACTAATTTTTCTAGTAGGGTGACAAACAAGCTCACGTACTTGTTGCAAACCATCCGTAGCCTGTGTCTGCTGATACTATAATGAAATCGAAAAAGAGTAACCTACATTTATTTCTATAGAATGTAGGCTACGACTTATAATCAGTGACTATTACTTGTCCTTCCGTCTCTCAATGTCACTCGTTATATTAAGGGTAACTGAAAGAAATCCCCTTGGTAGACTAAAATTCATAAAAAAATGCATGGGATTTTAATGGAGACATAATTTCACTGTATGTTTCGGTGCCTAACCTGATCTACTTGTACTACTTATAGTACAAGACTTATATACACCGGATATATCAGATAACTGACATTATAATCGTACTCTGACAGTTATGTGAGATAACAGCGTAACAGTTATCAATTAATTTATTAATGACTACTCATTTCGGTGTATATACTTGGTTAAAACTTGTTTTTTACACTTGGACATTGCGATAAGTTGCGACAAGTATAAAATGTACCAGGCGTGTGAAAATTTTAATGACTTATCAAGATTCTAAAGCCTTTCCAATTTTAATAGGAAGCACATTAACAATGAGTTTTTCGTCTGACTTACTTGGTAAGACATGGTCTTCGAAAACGTCAATATGAGTATCCTGAAGACAGTTATAATAATATCACCTTTTTCTTGTTACAACATTCCGGGTAACATTTACACCCCATTTTTGTAGCACTTACTAGCATCTGATTAAGTTGAAATTTGATAACTTTGATGACTGGATTTCAATTTAGTATACAGTACAATAGCTTTAGCCATTACGTTACCGCCTCATTACTCGTTAGATGATGGTGATAGGATTATGTTTAATTTAAAGTTTATAGTTCAGTTTATATAAAAATAATACTTCTTAATTCAATTTTTAACCACGATCGTTCTTTCTGACTCAGCTATTCACTGTTCCTAATCGTATACTTTTGTTATTTTATATTTTTGTATTTTGTGTAAAAAATAATCAGTTGCCTAGAATAATTCCTGACTGCTGAGAGGCAAGTGTCATAAGTAGGCCTCAAGAATGTTAAAATTGTTAATATATGTTTCGCTAGCAGGCGCAAGGGAATAAAACTACCTATAAGCTCAAATAATTTTATTAATTATTTAATATTACCGTAAAATTATAATGAGTCATAACTTATGTTTAAAAAATGAAGATGACATTAAAATATTAGCTCTTAGGAAATGTAATGTGAACATGTAAAAGAACTAAAAGACATATTTAATACAAATTAAAAAAATTCAAATTGTTTTTACGCAAAGTTTTGCCTATGATATTCCGTTCATTAATTCTTGGGTCACAAATTAATGAAAGCTTCACATGTATACATACATTTGTTAACACTACACTTGGGTCACACTAAAAGTTTTTAGAATAGGCCAGTAAGAAAAGCAGCCGATGAAAAATGTATTTAAATTTCGAATTAGGAACTCTTTTTGAATCTGTAGATGTTTAATGATTTCATATGTTATTTTTTTTTAAATTGGCGACAGTTTAAAAAGTGTCTGTCCGTGCATCGAAATAGATTTGACTAGAGAAAAGTTTCGATCAATGATTTATTACAACCTCTTTCGTTGCGATCTTACTCAACAACAATGTTACAATAGAGTTCTATTGGCATTTCAGTACAAAGCCCCATCTCGTGCCACTGTTTACTACTGGTTTAATGAGTTTAAACGGGGTCGAAGTAAACTCACTGATGATTCTCGAGAAGGACGTCCTTCTACGGCGACTACTGAAGTTAGCGCGAGTGCTGTGCGGCTAATGATAGAAGCTGATAAAAGGGTACATATCAACAGATTCGGGCAACTTTAGGCATGTGTATGAGTCAAGTACAAACTCTTAGATGAACATTTAGGCGTCAGAAAGCTTTGTACTAGATGGATACCTCATAATTTGACGGAAGATCAAAAACGCCGTCGTTTGGATTGGTGCCTAAATCCCTAAGGAAGAGTGGGCTCACTGCTTCAATCAATGGTTCCATCACATGCAACGGTGCTTAGAAAGAAACAGAGGAACGGAGACTATACTAACTTTTAAACTTTCGCGTTCCATGATATAATTATGTACTTATACGGGAATTAACGCGATCACGAAAAGGTATTACATACCTCTGAATTGCCTGAGTCAGCCTGTGACCACGGCCAGTGCAACCTGGTCGAAACATCAGGCAATTCAGCGGTATGTAATACCTTTTCGTTATCGCGTTAATTCCCGTATAAGTACATAACGGAGACTACTTCGAAAAGCAATAAAAATACTCACAGGCTTCTATATCATTCCGTTTTTTATTTTCTAAAAACGTTCAGTGTGACCCCCGTATATTCATTGATTTCTGCGCCTTTTGAGATTTCTAAGCTTCGAATCATTTTAACAAATAAAAGTCAAACTTCGAATCTTTTTAACAAATTAAATTCAAGTCCGACATAGTGAGATGAACAGGATTACCCGATATATACAAACAAATAAGGCTTATTGTAAACTAAAATTGTAGGACACTACATAGGTACGGTCGGCAGTTAAATACCAATACTAATTATTTAACAATTAATCCTTTTGATATTGTATAGTTATAGTGCGTGGGATTCCGCAAAGACACAGGGGACACCATTCATTTGGGATTACCTCTTTATGCAACAATTATTAAAGAATAAAGTCAGCCACTGAAATCCGTCCTATTTCAATAACTTCCGAACTTTCACTGGTATACCATCGGGCCCACAGGACTGAGAATAAGTAGTTTATTCTGAGTTCTGTGATCGGGCCCAATTCCTTTCCCATTTTTCATATTTCGTATGAAAAATAACAATCTGAGTGTGTATTCATTTAGAATACACTCTTAATAAATTAAATTAATACCTAAAATATTATAATACTCCGCAATGTGATATTTCTTCACTGTAAAATTAAGCAATCATGAAATCCTTTGATCAACAATTTATTGTTGTTGATTTTGTCATAGTTTTACTATTAGTCGATTTTGGTCTTTTTATGCACTTTGTAGGCATTATCAATATTTTTTGCTAGTCAACGACAGTGTTCTATTTTTTTTAAACGTGTATTTTTTTTCCATCAACAGGAATGGCAATGTATCAGCCAAAGCGGAAGGGCCTTCACGGCGCAAAAGCAACCTTCACAATGTCATGGCAGGAGATATGGATAACTCTTGGGGTAATTCACCTTCACAAAATTACTTCACGAAGCGGTTATTTATAGTATCTCGCACCAATGATCTAAACCTAAAATAATGTAAAATCAAATTTTACGATATCAATCACCCGTAAGTAGAATTGTTAACGAACAAGCGACCGGAACGAAGATGACCCTGAAAAAACTATAAAACCTTGTTACAATTTTTCTTTGTTTTCATAATTAATCAGGCAATACAGTATACAAATAACTACTACAAGGTCAATTAACAAGAACCATTGTACAATGTAGGAACAGCAGGTGTCCTGAAGTATTAGTTGTTCGCAGTAGTAATTTGATCGATCGACATTTCTGACTCGCATTCGACTTCTAACGTTAACCTGTTCAACACAGATCGGCAGGGACACATCGAAGGCAGATTTAAGAAATATTCCACCACATCCTCTGTCTACTCAAAGAAAGCAATTTCACAGCAAAGTGAATACATAGAAAGGTAACTTTTTTTTTACAAAAGTTTTACAATGTACAAAATGTTTACACGATATTGTTTGAAGGTCCAAAATAATTGTAGGAGTCAAGAGTTCAAACTAGGATGCCCTGTGTTATGGACTCCTTTTTTTTTTTTTTGGGCGTGTGGAAACCCCCTCGGGCCGTCACCCCACCGGGGTTTTCGGTGGGGGACTCCTGGCCCATCCCTCTCAGATTTGGAAATAAGTTTTATCAGTTTTATATTACATTTTACCTACATACTCTACATTGCAAAACTAAAATTTAAACAGAAAGAACGTATCTGTACTCACAGTTAGATATCACGTAATATGATTTATCATTTACGTTTTCATTGTTTTCAAAATATGTTATTTACTTAAGAATGATGATGATATAAAACTTTGATTCTTAATTTTTTAGAATGAGCCGAGCACTTGAAAACTTTCGTCGTTAGGGTGACACATTCTAGTAATTTTTAAATTATAGACTTCGTATATCTATATATATCTAAATAAGACAAAAATAACTCAGACTGATTACCAAGGCACTAGTAACCTCAACACATTTTTCACTTTGTACGCCGAAATCGTAACTCGAATTCTCGTACTCTTCAATGTATTTTCAATTGTTATATGAGTGATATAATGCGCAATTTGTACAGGTCTTGGTGGTACGCTTGTTGTGCGAAGTGCCATTCAGAGGATTCCGGAATTCCTTCGTGGGAACCACCGAATTGGCAGAAAGTCTGCCCTTTCCCACTATGCCCATCCTACCGACAATTCGCACAAAACATTTCAGTATTCATTATTGGTAAGTTATGATAGATACTATTCCAAAAATACTTATATGTTAAACGCACGCCTCTCTTCGGCATTTTCGGGCTTTAAAGATTTAATACAAAAATCTTGTGGCGCATACAATAGAAAAGTACATATAATCAATTACCTGAATCTATAAATTATTCACCTGATTAATTCGTTCTTAATATTATCTTACAAGTATTAGTTTACAAAAAAATATAATTTAGGATAATTAAAAATAAATAATAGATTTGAATACTCCTATCTCAAAGGCCGGCAACGCACTTGTGACTCTTGAGTTGTGGGTGTCAATGGGCGACGTTTGTCACTTACCATCAGCTGACCCGTCTGCTCGTTTGCCCCTATAATATAAAAAAATAACAACGTCAGAATAAAAAACTTTCAGGATGAACCAAAATAATAATACTGTACCCCCTAAGGGTTGCTACACACATTACCGGGTCGGTATTTCTCGGTTGTTGAACGACAAAGCCGACCCGAAGCATGGTTGAGGAGGAGAATGATGCAAGTTGCTGCAGACCGATAGCAGTGACTACCGATAAAAATATTGAGCCTGTACGAAAATTTACTGGAAGATAGAAATATGTTTATTAAACGCACTAACTGCTCATAGGTTTCTTCACGACCATTTGAAAGTACGGAAACTGTGTCCACTCTGAGTATCGCATTTGATAAATGATGTGCTGAGGGATCAAATTAAAGACTAGACTAGAGATGTAACTACGTGAACTCGATTGTTTCAAGTGATGAAACCTTACTGTATTATTTTGACATTCCTACTAAACCAAAGAGTAAAGTGAAGGTGTTTGATGATGAACCACCGCCAACTACACTATGTGTAGTTCTTTTTTTTATTTATTTTTTGTGGCCAATGATTTTCAGCAAAGGGATTTGTATTGAAATTAGCCGTCAATTCAAAACATTTTCGAGAAAACAGAGTTTTTTTTTTTCTGTAGCTAACAATTTTCGGAACAACCTAGGTATGTGCGGCCAAGCCGAGCGACCTTACTGAAGAACACATATATATATTCGATTTTACGGCCCAGTGGTGCCGATTAATGCCGACCCGTTTATATGTATAGCAACCCTTATGCAACTCCAGAAATCCCATTGACTGCAGAAACGGGTCACAAGCCTATGATATATTTTCTTTGGTTTGTGAATAAAATGTTAAAACTATTCCAGGAATTTTGGTTTGGGTGACAATATGGATTGTTATGGGCGAAACGGCAGCACCTGGTGGACAGTTGTTTATGCTGTCGTTACTAACTATCGTCGCGTACTTCGGAGGCATGATATTGATGAAAATTACTACGCTACCTGCACTTATCGGAATGCTTTTTGTAGGAATAATTATGAAGAATATTGGCTTCGTCAACTTTGACGAAGATTACCAACATGTTGCATCTTATATAAGGTACTTATAATGAAATATAAATAGTCATTTTTAAAATTACTGTTATGTCAATGTTTTATGCGAGGTATATAAACAATATTTTTTTGAAATATTTTAGGAAAATTGCTTTAACAATTATCTTAACGAGAGCGGGGTTGGACCTGGACCCCATTGCTATGAAAAAACACTTCTTTACTGTCGTCAAACTAGCCTTGTTACCTTGGACTTTTGAGTGCTTGCTCTGCTCAGTACTAGCGTACTTCTTCCTTGGACTACCGTGGAACTGGGGTAAGACTATATTTATTTATATGATCGTTTCGTTCAAAGAATTAAACCATTAAGTGCCCTTACTTAATTTCAATTATATGCCTTATTTATATTATCTTACATTAAAACAGTATTTTGTATGTCGCACCTTTATTCATAAACTGAATTAACTCAGAATTTCAATTTTATGGGAAATCGCATTTAAAGTTTGACAAGTTTAGATTGATAACTTAAAAAAATCATAAAACAATAAATAGATGGGTTAGGTGAGGTAAGAGACAAAAACAGATATGTGTAACGTAATTAATGAAGTATTAGAATAAGATAGGAAATTATACTATTTCAATTAAGAATACACCTTAGAAAAGAGTTTAAAAAAAAGTTCGTACTTATGTCACTTTTCACTAAAATATGTAATCGAATAATTTTGATGTAAACGGAGTAATTTTAAATATTGCAGCGTTATATAAAAATATAAATACTTTCTTAAATTTAATTCTATAATATCGAATAATTACCTGACACTAAAATAACAAATTGTTTAGGTTTATTTCACTTTATTTTTATTATGTAAAGGCCTTGAATGGATCAACGCCGGCTCATTACTGAATTCGCTCACTTTACCGGTATCGATATGTACGCCAATATACGCGCGAGTTAATCAAAAAGAGAAAGACGATCAGTTTATGATTAAAGGTGCAATGTATTCGGTCTTGAAAATCAATATCATCTTTCGATATGTCTGTCTCATCATAAACATTTCACTAATTTCAGCTTTCCTGCTATCTTCCATCGTAGCAGCGGTATCACCAGCGGTGATCGTTCCATGCCTATTTCGACTCAGAGAAAAGGGTTACGGCGTGTCCAAGGGTATTCCTACCCTGGTGCTAGCCGTGTCTGGCGTGGACGATGCTGCAAGTGTTGCCGTGTTCGGCATCATCTTGTCCATCATGTTCTCTACTGTTTCAGTCACAATGAATATTATTCAAGTAAGTTTTCATTGAAATAAACTTATTATTTGCTTTATAATTTTTATCTGCTAATAAGTACCATACTCTTATTAAGATCACATTTTTTATTATTTTTGCGGTTTATTAAGGCGTACTCTTAATAGTATTCCACTTTGTCATTGATTGCAAAATCGGTTGGGGAGATCAAACGAACCAAAAAAAAGAATGTAATAAATTTAAACGAGTTCCTCAATTAATATCTGCTATTTATAACCATGCTATAAATATTTAGAAAGTGAGTAATAAATTCTGTTCGTAATCAAGTTAATCAATGTTTAGAAGTGAGATAAAAACAATGTTTATTTCATGCAAATTGCAACCGGTTAAATGTGAGTAGAATTCGCACACCGATTTATTCTAGAATTCAGCCACATCAGCCCTCATAAGTAATTCAAAATATTGAGAAATACGCATTGTGTGTTCAGAAAGAAAACTAATGTGACACGATGAGTAATGCTTACTTTCTTAAACATCACCTATGAATCATTTGATTAGCATTGCATGTGCCATTTCATCCCGCATCAATGTTATGCTTTCAACCACCATATTTGGAATGAGATTCTTATCTTATTTACACCCTTGAAGAGAACCTAATATAGATAGTCATCGTATTTGGTAGGTACAGATTACCTTATGCAAAATCTAAAAACCTCCTGCACATTGAAACAAATTAGCTTATCAACAGCCAATCAATGCCTATCCTATAAGACAATAATCATTAATTCTATGCTATATCTGAATATTTAAAAAAAGGTATTTGAATTTGAATTACAATTAGCAACGAAAGTCGCTTACAAAGCGGCTTTCGTTGCTAATTGTACTATCAGAGGTACTTAATAGTACCGACCCGCTTTCAATTGAAGTAAAACCATTAGCACGGGAACACATATGGTGGAGCGTCAATGTATGGAGCAAAAAAAATATCAACGAATCAATTTCGAATACCTAAAAAAGTTGTATTTGGCTAAATTATCTTTAAATATATTTTTATAAATTTTTTGGACACGTTTTAGCCAAACTACCTTAGCTCAAAGAATGAAAATTTTATAAAATTTGGTATATCTTTAAACTTGAACAGAATGTTGTAAAAATGACATTCCTATTATATTTAGCGTACATGTAATATTTAAATTATATTTTATAGACTAGAACCTTTATTTAAAGAAACAAACATTTTGACATTTTGCTCAAAGCCAAAATATGGCAATATCGTTAGAAATTCCGGAAATTGTTCAGTTTTTTTTTTGTGTACTTTAAAATTAATTTACCTTACAAAAAAATTTCCTGCGATTTAACTTTAAAATTAATAAATTCATATCGAGCTTTTACCAGCCCTGGTAATAGATGTTTCACTAGCCATCTTTAGACGTCGCCCTACTGCTTCTCCAATTCGTTGTGACTGATGTCCTTTAGCATGGGAAGACACGTAACTTGTGACTAAATCCATATAATCATATAAATATACTCTTTAGCCTCAAAATTTAGCTTAGGAACTTTAAATATTGTTAACTCAGGTTGTGGATTTTTTCTTGTTGCAACTATTCGCCTTCATCTCAATTCCTTTATATGTATAACCAGTTATCGTTTAGCATTGCAAATATTAGGTTTTCAGGATGTGTAAATAAATATTTCTTTCTATCACTGGCGGTAGCGTAATGGATAAGGCGTCGGACTTGCGATCAAGTGGTTGCGGGATCGAACCCCACCCAGTGCACTACCGATGTGAACCCACTCCTAACACAAGCATTTAGCTTAGCTGGAGTTGTTAATAAGAATACTATCTACTAGTGTGTGACCCACGTTACTAGTAGTCTTTAAAAAACAATTATATACAACCACAGGAGCATAAATCTTTTAAAATTAAAACGTATGCTGTAATTTTAATTAATTATCTTGGTGGGTTTGTTGAGGCTATATTTAGTCAGTACAATTTCAATTTCCTTCAGTGAAACAGGCATGTTTGACAGGAGATTTCGTATGAGCCCGGAATACCGTTGACCCTCGTCGGTGTATCTCTCTAATATAGTAAACAAATGCCGAAGGGGTAGTTTGTTCTCGTGTAGTTAAGAAATGAACCATTGCAGTGGACTACCTAATGTTTTTCACGCATTGCCTCGTAACAATTAGCAAAAAAGCCGAATTGTGGACATTCTATAAAATAAATCACTTCTGCATTAAATACTTCAGGGATAGAAGGCTGTTTGCCTTTTATTTTTTCTGTATTTTTCTATCTCTATTTATTCTGAATTAACTAATCTTACAAGTCATTATCCCATATGAAGATAGAACTTAAATAAAAAAATATATATATATATAACAACGCAACTTATACAAATATAATATAATTTTCGTTCATTTTCTTTACATTGACGGCTTATATATTCCAAATTTGTATTACATTTTGTCAGCATATTGACCTTTTTATTTAAGTTATGGATACTTAGAGTATTTTAAGCGAAAATAATTTTAAAATAAATGTTTATCTCCTAGTAGGTATCTAAAGTTTAATATTTCGCTTATTTTGATCATTTTTCATAAACTTCAAGCGGCAGTAGAGGCCTAAAAGTAGGTTCTAATACTTTTTTTTATGTTCTTAAAAATGCAAAGCAGCGTTTTAAAACTATTCGACTATTCTATTGAAATAACAAAAAAAAGTTTGACGCTCCCCCTAGTATTAGTTATTGTGAACTATAATGGCCATGTATATTACAAAATGAAGTTCCTGCAGATTAATAATACAAATTAAGATTTACCATGTGTACAACATTTACTAATAAAGTTTCATAAAAAAAAAAAATATATATATGTAATAAATATATAATAATATGTATATATCATACAACAGTTGTATAAAAGCCGGGAATCGTACTGAAACTTACTATTATTACAATTGGACAGGTTGGACAATTGATGTTTACAACCGTTCGCCTTGCTCACAATTCGACTTGCGATTGGGGTTCACCACGTTTGCTTTACATTTTCTAAAACAAAATAAACCCAGTATCCCTAAAATAAGAAGTAGTTTTGTGCTCCTCAGAATCATCCTCACACCGTGGACAAGATGCACAAAAAGGCCTTCATAAAAGAGCTTTTTTTTTCTAGAATCGCCAACACCCTTGAATTATTAAATACGTTAGAAATGTTCTTAAAATAGCTTTACTGTTCACCAGTTAAGACTATACCTATTATATTTTCGCCGTTGGTCGCATAAAGACTTCTACCAACAAAAATTCAACCTGCTAAAGTCCTTAAGAATATTTAATGTGTGTTTAACAGACGATCCTATTTTTCAAAAATTTTCACATTCTAACAGCTAAACATATAGTACGTCCATATTAGCATACTTGCTTAACAATGGTCCAACGTATACTAGGAATAGTTAATTACTATACCTACTGTAAATCTCCAAAGGCCTCAGTGTATTAATCCCATGGCCACACGTAAGTCTCCCAGAGGTAGCTAGTGACCTCCATACAATAAGGAAGAGCTGTATTAAAGGAAAAACGTACTGATAATAAAATTATTATCGGCCGTCGGATCAGCTACACCGAGTACGATAAATAAACTCATGCTGAAAAGATCAGCAGATGGGGAATCCATAACACAATAATATTGATGATTTACTACTTTCTATTCGTGTAATAACTATGAGTGACCGATAAATAGTATACCTCTGCGTAGTAAGTTTATATAAAAATATATACAAATATATATTACATTAGTAATAATATATTATATTAATCAATATAAGATAAATTAAGCAATTATTAACCTATCCTAACGGGTTGAAGACTTCACAAATCGTTCATTTATGACACCTTATGGAAAATACTTGAGTGTACGGGCTTATTCGCCCCTTTGCTACGTGGTTAGAGGATGGAACAATTAATTTCTAATATAGTCATATTATTGTAAAAGTCATAGGTGCGTTAGCATTGATCAAAGAGTACTTTTACATACAAATACTAAAAGCATTGACCAATCTCGAACCACTGGCGTTCAGACGATTCTGATGTGAAAATTTTGCTAACACTATTCTATTTCACCCATATAATTTGTTGTTCCAGGGTCCTCTGAGTATAATCGGTGGCATTGTATTGGGCATACTTTGTGGTTACTTAGTGAAATATATTCCCGAACGCAATGACGCCTTTCTTGTGCCTTTGAGAGTTCTTTTGTTACTCATCGGCGGACTAGCAATGGTACTTGGGTCTGAAGAGCTTGGCTGGGGCGGCGCTGGTAAGTTACTTTTAAAATCTTTGATCAAGCTTAGAGGTAGCATTTTAAATACATGATTATGCAGTAAAAATATAGATATACACATTTAGTACATACATACGAATGTACGAACATGATTCAAACGTTTAACGTTTTAAGATTCTTGGTTGGACTTACATATTATCCACCCTTTTATTTGGAGAATCTCTGTTGGTTTCTATTGTTGCTTTGAACGACACTGACCTGAGACCTAACTGACCTAAGAGACAACATTGCGTAGTCTCTCAGGTCAGTAGTGAATTATGGAAAAACCGCATTGGGGTCAGCACGTTCACCGTTTTTGTACTTGATTAAAGCAGCGGACATAATCTGGCTCGGTCCTTAATTTAGTTCAAGTGACAAAGATTGGGGGTGTTAGAAAGAAAGACTATAAAAAATCACCCAAAGATAAATAGTTGACAGAATCTTTCGCGTTTCGCTAGATACACGTGTGCGCTAAGAAAAAACGGGATTTGTTTTTTAATTATTTAGTTAAGTACATCCATTTAAAAAAGATTTGCAAAAATATAACTGGTAGATTATGTTATCGACATGTCCAACATCCCTGATGATAGACGGTAGGTATCAACATATTTTGTTATGTAAAGTATGCACGGAAACCGACTAACATGTCACTATTTCCGGCCTTATCTCAACATTTTATGTGCTTAGAAATACCTCGAGCGCTCATGAGGTTTCCTGACAGCTCTAGGAACAGTCTCGAGCTGTATTCACTTTTTCTACAACAATTATAGTTACGTGTAACTAACATAACTACGTTTCGTACTAATCGTTATTAGTACGAAACGTTTATCTAATGTTGTACACCATGTATCAAGTATTATGAATTCCTAATAGCTAAGCGATGTCGTACAATATAAATGTCGATTTTTAGTATTTACAAATACATCAACGTTACAAATACGTACTTACGGTAATTGTAAAACGTGTAGTCAATAACCACGGACGATTGTTTTCTGCATGGCAGGTAATGCTTGCCTTTCATTAGAACAATGGCTTGTTATAAATCAATGACTGTGTTGTCAATCGATAAAAGTGGAGAAACAATATGTACTGAAAAAAGAATAGTTAAATTGAATACCTACTTACTAAATAATTGAGTAGCATCTTCAATACAATTAAAAAGGAAAATATATCTACATAAATTGGGATTGATTCTACAATTTATTAAGTGCTGGTGATATTTTCATACAATATACATGGGCAAACTTTAACTAATGCCCCCCCTGCAATATAACATATATCAGTTACGCCTTATCAACCTTGTTGAACTTAAAAGAAAGTGTAAGTTATTTATTCTTCAAACTTCATAATCTTGATGGTGGTCTTTTTTGGGTGACAAAGTAACTTGACATCTGGTAAAGCTGAATCTGGTACAGCGTTTTGAAAGAAATAATATGGCTATATACCCGATGACTCTTTTTCAATAGCCAGTATTATAGAGATATATTTACATATTCGATAGTAGAACAAAAACCAGAATAGGATTCTGAATTTAGGAAATTCCCTCCCATGAAACATTGTCGCTTTTCCCTATCTAACTGTAATAATTTATATAATCATATTATTCTCTTTTACAGGGCCCTTGGCTGTGATTGCTTATTCCTTCTTTGCCTGTAAAAATTGGACAGAACTTGGTTGGGAACTCGAAGATAATCCCGTTGCTACGGCTTTCGAAGTCTTTTGGATGTTTTTTGAGCCTATGCTTTTCGCCGTTACTGGTGCGCAAGTAGTCGTAAGTATTTTTTTTCTTTTGTGAAACTGCCTTCACAGTCCAACTATATGAAACAATGCTGGCTGGGGTCAATCACTTGGCGAATAAAGTGCAGTATTTTGTTTTAAGATGTGTCACATGAAATTTTTGTTTTGTCGTTTATATGATTAATGAGGAAATAATATCAAGATGTTTCTTTTTTTGCCAAACTTATATAACCACTCTGATAAAGTCAAAATCTAGAATCTTAAAGCCGAAAATTTGAGAATATTTTGATAAATATGAAGTAAACAATGTATGCGTACTTAGTACCTTGTTTTTTGATTGAGTTTTGATTTGGTATCTAAAAACTAGTATTCATGTTTTACGATTCATCAGTTATTGATAAGTAACTTGATCCGGCTTTCCGGTGTCTATGTCCCTTTTTAAACTTAGTTCTACCTTTAACTAGGGGAAGTCTAGGTATTTGCAAACGTCACCAATGCGTCGCTACATAAAAGTGTGGAAACCCCCACGGGTCATCTCCTCACGGGAGCTTATGGTAAAGTGGTAGTTCGGAACGGACCAAAACCACACGTGTGTGTTCCGTCACAAGTGGATCTATTGGTGGAGACCAGGGTATACCCTAAAAACCGCGAACCCCTGCAGATCTTGACCGCTAGCGCTAGCGCTTGAGTGGAGTATTGGGGGCATTACCCCCCTCCAGATCAGAAAGGCGCACCCGAAACAAGTCGCGCCATCTGCTTCTGCAAGGGTAACGGTCAGCCCGACCCGATGCCCCCAGGCCAGCGCTTATGGAGGTCGGAGATCATTCTGCTCTCTCCTTCGCCTGATGCGCCTTCTGCCACCTGTTTAGCCAACATTACCCCCTCGCGGTGGAACGGTGGAATCCTACGCACTCTCACTTTGGACCATGGCAGAACCATGGTACCTAGCGAGAAGCTTCCCACACCAAGAGCTGTTGCGAGGTCACATCGCTGCTGCGAGCTGCGTCCACGCTGAGCTGCGTTTACTTACCGACATCGTGAATTTTTTTTTTATTGTGAAATGGCAAAGGCGTTTGTCTTCTAACTCACCTGATGGAAAGTGATGATGAACACCATAGAAACCTGTTCACTCTACACTTGAACGTTCCAGGCAAACACTACATTCCAGGATTATAATTGACTGGAAAAGTAGACATTTCCGAATGCAGTTTAGGAAATGAATAGAATTCCTAGGATATGTGTATAATAAAATTTATTTCACACACATTGCCTGTCGATTTTAAGCATCATACACATTTCCTAGGAATCCCATATAAGACAGATTATATACATTTCCAGTAACATATATATCTGTGGCTATTGGGCATGACGCAAATGAGATTCGATAGCAAGAGATCTCATCTGATGTCTTCAGTGACTGTGACCGACAGCGAGTAGTTACCAAAGCAGTCACGCTCAGAAAGCATATGCGTCACTAATATTGAAAGAATCCCATACTGCTACTCGACAGTGAATGTCTGGACCACCTCTAATGGTGAAAAAGCTAGCCCGTAGACAGTAAAACACTTTCAAAGAAAATATTATGTACCTACAGTATTACAGATAAGACTTAGGTTTGGCGGCACTGTAGTCTTCTATTAAAATGGATAACGACTTATTTATTAATTGATGTCTATGCTTAACTATTGATTCAAGATAGATTCATACACTAAAATATTCGCTGCTGACGGCCACGAGCTAATCAAACGCTTTATCAGTAGATGGCGGTCAATAGTAACCTGTTCGTATAAAATGAGGCCCTTGACATTTAATTTTATAAAGTCTAATTGCCCATCAACGAGACTATGGCCTTGATTTCATTACAAGTTTAGAGAGATTGAGCAAATTAAAATTATTTTATTGTGGCCAATTCTAATGTTTTAATACTGCAAAATCTGTAACAATATTTTTTTTGCAATCGCATTTCTTTTTCTTCGTTCATTTATAAATGAATATTTACTTTTATTCAGAATTGAAACCTGAAACACGTTCTGAAAAAGAGAAAATCCTGTGTGGAAACAAAACATGATACCACGCCTCAATAAATAAATTAAGCAACATCCACCGACGGGGACTATTCATAAGTGACTGCTGAAAACTGATTATTACTCTTGGCATAAAATAAAATATAAATTGTTTTTTTTTCAGATTACAGAGTTAGAACCTCATTTGGTATTAGTAGGCGGAGGTATACTTGTGGCCTGCGTGGTCCTACGCGCCATAGTAACTAGTGCTGCTGCTGTTCGAAGTAACCTTAACATGAAGGAAAAAATATTCGTTGGTCTGTCATGGATGGCCAAAGCCACTGTACAGGTAAGGGACAGTTTAAATGATTTTTTCTTAATATAAATCAGCAAATAAATTTATGAATTCAATGAAAGTCAAATATTTACTTTTCATCTAATTCTTAATATTTAGGAACAGGCAAAGTCAAATCCGTTCGAATGTTGTAGTGAGTGAGTATCAAACCCACAACAAACGAACTGAGTACGGAATAAAGGACAATTTATACTACAGGTACCTAGTATATTGTTCTGACTCGAGGTGTACTTTGTGTCCATTTTTTATTTATTGTATGTTTGTAAATACTAGTCCACACAAAAATAGTGCCCTAGTGCAGAGTTCTCTTTTATTAAAAGATATTATTTTAAATGTTATAATTTATCGTTTGGTTTAGTTTTATAGTTTAGTTATAATATAATTTATCGTGGGAGAGCCGTGCTTCGGCACGTATGGGCCGGCTCGACCGCAGTGATACCACGGCCTCACAGAAAACCGGCAGTGAAGCAATGCTTGCATTGCTTTTCGCCGAGTGAGTGAGGGTACCGGAGGCCCTAAATCTTCCCTCCCCCTCCTCCTCTTCCACCCTTCCGTCCCCCTTTTCCATCCTTCCCTCCACCCCTCCCCCTTCCACCCTTCCCCTATTCCCACCTTAAAGGCCGGCAACGCACTTGTGACTCTTGTGTTGCAGGTGCCCATGGGCGGCGGTAGTCTTTTACCATCAGGTAATCGTCTGCTCGTTTGTCCCCCATACCATAAAAAAAAAATATTTTTGTTTAAATTTGATACCAAATTATAATCTAGAAAAGCTCCTGTAAGTGAAAAATATGATGAAATTGAGTAATTTATTACAATATATTAATGTTACATTTTAGGCAGCTTTGGGCCCCGTAGCATTAGATGAAGTCCGCAAGATGGCTGGCATCGAGCCGGATCCAGTGCTCGTAGGATACGCTGAAACTGTTCTCACCGTCTGCATCATGTCTATTGTCATCACTGCACCGATTGGAGCTATCATCATTACTATCTTAGGACCTAAACTACTCTCAAGAACTACCAAACCGCCAGTGTTAGAAGGTAAGATTTGTCGACTTGTTGAGGGTAGGGCTGCCATCCGTCCGGGTTTCCCCGGATTTGTCCTAGTTTAGAGGGCGTCCGGGGAGCGTCCGGGCGGGGTTTTCAAAAAGTGTCCGGGTAAAACCCGGACATCTTGTGCCAAGCGACAATTATAAGTGTTAGATAAATCGTAAACAAGCTAAAAAATTAAATGGAATCGGCGTTCCTTTTTAAGATGTCCGGGAAAGAATCTCGATTTCACCCATGTGTCCGGATTTTTTTAAGTTTTTGTCCGGCGTCGGCAATTTAAGTGATGGCAGCCCTAATTGAGGGGGATGTTTTCTGCTCGGTATTACTTTACGAACAAGTACTTGGATTAAATGAGCACTTACCTATAAGTGCCTATAAATACTCTCAATACAACTAGCCAACGCCTGCGTCATGCTATTACTTAAACTATAGTATTAATTTCCGGGGCTGTTTATATGTTTGAACGTTATGTTACATTGTCCTCACATTATTTTCACTAATAAGCAACGTAACCAGAAATTTGTAAAAAAAAACATGCCGAAGAAGAGAGTCCTTGGAATTTCTTGCCTCTTCTTCTCCATATAATCTACATATTGGAACAGGCAACTAGGTCCGCGACTGAGTTATTCTGACTAACTACTCCTAAAAATTAAAAATATCTACAATTGAATAAAAAATGCAACTCTGCCTACTCTAGTCATCACCAGAGAAAAAGATCACTACGAGTACACTATTAAGAGTGAGAATTACTATAGTCTCTATAATAAACATAAAATAAACCTAATAACAGAGTTCCCGCCTTTTAAAATATTGTTTTAATAATAATAATAATAATTTGACACATCTCACACAATTACGCCGTCTGATTCCAAACTAGGCAGAGCCTGTACTATGGTAACCAGACTGCTGATAAACATACTTATATATTTCTAAATACATACATATTATAGATAAATTACACCCAGACACAGAACAAATGCAATTTCATTGTATGTTTGCTTAATCTTATTAGGTAGACGTTTGAAATGTTCACCTCCCTCTCTATAGCGCCTCTCGTGGGTGATTTATGAAAGTATATAAAAGTAGGGTTCCCCTTGGAGTGCGAGTCCGTCTCGCACTTGGCCGATTTTTGGGGTACATTTCACCAAAATACAAGGAAATTACTCCAATATTTCAATATTCAATAATACGTCTAGTTTTATGTAGTACATATACTTATTTCTGTATATTTAAGGAGACCATTTTCCTTATACCCTCCTTGCAGTCATCGCACCCTTATCATAACTATTGTACCTTATTTGGTGAGGTTATCAAGAGTGGGTAACAGTAATGCATAGCTCAATCTAAATAAGTCTTACACAAAGTCAATTAATTTATTTTGGTCTACAAACATGTTATTACAAAATTGTTGTATAAAAAGTCTATCTTTTACAATGATATTTTCTCTTTACAGTGTTCGAAAATTTTGTAAAATAAAAAAGAATACAATTTTTTTTATCTCAAGCAGATTGTTCTTTTTTCATTTGTAATGGTGTTGCGGATAGGTTAAGTTAGTGTTTGGAGAGCGGTAGTTTACGTTTGTACCGTAGGGGTTTGGGTTTTGAGAATAGGGGTTTGTATTATGCCCATAAGGATTCGAGTTTTGGGGGTATTGCGATGAAGGACTGCCACTTGGTACACTAGGATACGGATAAGATGCGCTCTGACTAGGATTATAATTATTGTTATAAGGCTGCTGTCCTGGATAAGAATTATTATATCCAGAATTGTATGGCCTAGGAGTAATTAAGTTAACTGTTGAATTCTGAGGTTTATAACTGTTTGAATAAGGAGGAACATTTGAACTGCGGTTATAGTATGAATTTTGATTGCTGGCTGGATAGTTAGTTCTGCTTGTAGTACTATGTGATCCGTAAGGATTAAGCCCAGAAGGTGTAGTGTAAGGACGATTATTAGAATAATTATATTGTCCTTGATTATTGTTATAAGGAACGGGATTTGGATAATTTGACCCCGTATTTGAGTTATAGGGTCTATAAGTTTGATTATACTGTCCTTGACTTGGACTATATGGGCCTCGGCTTGGATTATATGTTCCTTGATTTTGATTGTAAGGTAGCTGACTTGAATTGTAGGATCCGTGACTAGGATTGTAAGGCACTTGGCCTGGATTATAAGCTCCTTGGTTTGGATTATAAGGTCCTTGGTTTTGATTATAAGGGCCTTGGTTTGTATTATAAGGTTGTTGACTAGGATTAAAAGGTCCTTGATTTGGGTTATAACCCTGTTGAGCCGGATAACCTGATTGAGAATAGTTGTAGGTATTTGAATTCCATTGTGGTTGTTGTTGGGGCGCAGATTGCTGATATTGATTGTATGGAGGCCCTGAGGGAACCTGTGGGTAAAGTGATTCGTACCCGTGATTCGATCTTGCTTGGCGTACCTTTCGCTCTGTCTTGAGTGTATTAATCACTTCTGTTTTGATTATTTTCAATAATTCTTCATCATAGCTATGTTTCTCACCAATAAATATGTCATCATCATCTGGAACTATTTCAACATCTTTTTCCTCAATCTTCGGTGGATCCGTGACGTCTGAATCTTCTGGATACAAATCAACATTTTCTAGCTTGAATGACACTGAATCTTCCAAGTTAATTTGTAAACAGTCAAAATTACCACAAGAAAATACAATTATAGTAAACGCTACACAAATACGGTGCGTTATCCGCAACATTTTGACAACTAATAATTGTGAGCGTCGGCTAATACACAAAATAATATTCCGATAAACTCTAACCTTGTTTATCTGCTATTTACATGTACACGATAGACACAAGTGTACACTGGTCGACCTTCTAAGAAACTTTTCTACCTACGTTCCACATTATGTACATATAAGTATTGTTTTTAATTTGTATTTTCCTGTATGCTTCTTACATAATAGAAGTTTATATGTCTATATGTTACGTAAAGTCACTTTAATTTTTTATGTAGCAACATTGACAATTCATATTTTAAAATATGTTTAATCATGGAAGTTCATTACGTTTTCTAAAATGGCTCTAACATACATATTTAACGAAATTTATTACTATACATTAAAAATAATATCTGTAACTGATTTTAATAAACTGAGTTATGTCGTACCTGGCACTATTAATAATAATGTATTCTGACGGTATGTAGGTACTTGTTGGTAGTCTAATCTATGACCAGTCTATCGGGTGATTTGACTAAGTTTTATCTATATTCATGAGCAAATAAATGATTTAATGTAAAAAAAGAATTCCTAAATTTTTAATAGTCTACTGTTAAAAATTATTATCGAGGGGCTCTTGGCTAAGTGGTAACCGAGTAGGTTAGCAAATTACAAAGTTAAGTAATACTAGTCAGGTCAGTCTTAGAATGGATGACCATTTCTAACACATTGAGACCCCTTCGTGCCTCGGAGAGCACGTTAAGCCGTCGGTCCCGGTTGCCATACGAATATCTGTGGCATTCGTTACGGGTAGTTAGAGCCCTAAAAAGTCGGCGGTCCGATAGAGAATGACTGTTAAAAATTATTGTCGTGCTAAATTACACAATAAGTTAATTTGATCCTTGAAGCCCTAGTAGGTATAGTTGTGTGCGCACTGCTTGTACACTAGCACTGTTTATGTATGTATATTATTTTTGTCTACAGGTTGGCGCCGATCTCACCGTCCGTCCATCCGTGATATTTCGATCATTGACGAGGAAGAAGTCGCAGAACGCGATGCCGAGGCTGAAGCACAGACATCGATCCCTGGCAGCCCAGCAGCACCTGCTGCCTACAGCACGCCGGCACCCATCACCGTTCAACCCGCAAACCACTCTTGACTTAAACCACTGTAAAATTGTTCTTAAAATTATTGTATTTACGCAATTGTTAAATCACTTGAATAGTATCGTAATCCACTGCAAGCTATTTGTACATGAATAATATTTTCGAACAAGATCCAATACCTTTGGAAAGTTTATTTTGTTTCAAGCCTTCCGGCTAGAGTAAAGTACATTTCCTCTAGTGCTAAAAACTACTTTTTAGAAATTTTATTCTGTTCTAAGTATTACATGATCTTCAGTGAAAAACGCTATGTTTAATATTTATTTTAGTAATGATTATTCTTTTAAATTTAATTTAGCCAACATTGAACCTTGGGTTATTTTTCTTCGGAAGGATTTTTCTTTTATTACTCGTAAATTAGTATTTTATTACTCAACAGTTGTGAGAACTTAACGACCAGTAAGATAGTATTTATAACTGTGTAAAAATATATTTTTAAAGATTTAAAATAAGATACCTACTTGGAGGGTTTAGGTTAAGATGTTTGTCGAACTATTAATGTAACTTTCATGTGATAAAGGTGTATACTTAATTATTTGTTGTCTTTACGAAACCTCGCTATTAAATATTACTTACTATGTTCATAAGGTTATTTCCATTTGAAAACTATTTTTAACCTGTAAATACGTTTATTAAAATATACATAAAGATTTACTTTCGTAGTGGTCACCAGTATTGCTAATTTATAAAGTTAACTTAGGTATCAGAAAGAATATTGCTATTTTTATTCGGTACAAATCATATACATAGATTAAGTCTCAATAAAGCGTGTTTATTGCTTTTTATTGATAATATATGCTTTAGTAAATAAATAGTTTGTATATGAGTGGAAAAATATTCTCCTAAATACTTTGGTACGTAAACACTACATACACTGGTCAATCAGTATTTAATATATCAATAGTATTTGACACCAGAGATCACAGTGTTACATATGCTCTTGTTATGTATTTATAATGAAGTTAGTAGGTTTTGTAAAAAATAATCGCGGGACCAAGTTATTTTTAGCATTGATCAATTGATATTTGTTTACCTAATTAAATGAACCTAGATTTTTAAGAAAGTCGTATACATATATATATATATATATAAGTAAAGAGATTAAGATGCCAATGTTCTGGAATTTGTCACATAAAAATGAAATGTAAAAATTATAAACGCCATCCAAAAAAAGAAATGAAAGCAATAAATGTGTATAAAGACAAAACAATTGCTGTACGTTTATTTTAGTCCTCAACAAAAGCTGCCTCTCTTGCTTGCAGAAAGTATGTAATTATCAGTAAATAGATACACGGAAGGGTAACCAATAACCTGGTTAGAGAGGCCTGATAGATCATGTCATAGTACTTGAGTTCTCAACTATAACAACGGTCAAGAAATTAGTTAGATAAGACTTATTAAGAACACTACAGATAAAACATAATTATATTTTTATCTGTGCGTCAACACAATGTAACTGGTCAAATGTTAATTTAGATAATACGTGCATGTACGTACGTATTTATTCAGAGAAACCTATATCTTAAAGATTTGTTATGTTGTCTTAATAACAGCGAAGTTAGGTAAGTACATTCAAAAGCTATCATAGCTCACATATCACATTAAGTTAAGTAACTAGAGTTTAGACTTCGATCGGTTAAGAAGACAAGCCAGTTAATCTATACTTCGACACACATTCCTTAAAGTCTCTTTGTCGCACACACGCATACATTTTTATACTCATATTCTGAAAGTTAACCAGAGCCGGTAGAATAATTACAAAGAAAACAATGTACAGTGTGATGGCCTTACCTAGCCTACACTGTACACTGTTTATTTGGTAATTATTACTAGCATTCACACATATCAATATTTAAAGTAAGTATTTTATTTCACTATATTATTAGCGCCTGTTGGAATTCACATTGCCACCTAGTGATGTCAGATTTTTTGAGAAGGTATACAAAAGCTTTTATTACTAGATACTGGTTTTCCTTATTTTCAATATATTCGAATTAGTATACATGACATTTAAAGAAGTCGAATTCAAATTCAATATCTTTATTTCAAAAAATTGGTCATCAATTATTCGAAATCGTCAATTTAAAAAATTATTATTTTATAAATAAAAATTCAAAATTATAGATCAACACATACAGAGTCACCGCAACATAGCTTGCTTTGTCAAGTGTAAAATTATTAAAGAAAAAAATATGCATAACATAATATCATATTTGCCTGTTTCGATCTATAACCGCCCGTCTCTAAATGGTTGAGCCTTGTGGGAAGAAATCGGGCATTGTTTTAAAAAACCAGACAGTTTTAACAATATTTAGTAAATTTTATTACATACATGATTTTGTTGTGTGCTATTATGTTTTTAAAATTAAAAAGAGAGAGAGAGAGAGAGAGAGTCCAGGCGTGCGTCAGAGTTGACACACACTTCTTTTTGAAGTGTTCTTTAGCCACGTTTGTGCACTTTTGCCGATTGCTGAACTCGTGACCGTCACGCTAATAATACCCATATACATCCACTAGAGGGCGCTAATCTAAACATTGAGTTCTGTCAGCTCTTTATTAATTAATGTCACCAACCTGTTAATGTGACGTTTTAAGTTCGACATTTCGTTTCAGTTTTCACTTCTGTCGGCAGTCCCATGACTACCTTTTTTTTTTTGACTATGTAATTTGTGGTTCATAATAAATATTAATTGTTTTAACCTTGTCGTTCACAATTTGTAAGTTAGTACTAAAGCGTTATAAACGAAAACTTTTTGAATTGTTTTTGTCAGTTTCCGTTTCATTATTATACTTACATAATAACTAATTGAAAGATGACAGAAAAATACTAAAACATTTGAATTTAGTATTTTAAAATCCCACTAATATTATAAATGTGAAAGTTTGGATGGATGGATGGATGGATGGATGGATGGATAGATGTTTGTTACTCTTTCACGCAAAAACCACTGAACCGATTGCGATGAGACTTGGTATGTAGATAGCTGGAGACCTGGATTAACACATAAGCTACTTTTTATCCCGATATTCCCACGCGAGCGGGACTTACGCGGGTGAAACCACGGGGCGCTGCTAGTAGTTATCCAATTGAATCTTTCGGGTGTGAGAAGTGCCAAAAGCCGTAATAATAATAGAGTATGTATGTATTGTGATTAAACAGGAAAAAAAACCCTGTTACTCTATCCAGTATCTTGTTCCCATAGACAGATATGTAGACTTTAAATACAAAGAGGTATTCAATAAGGTCGCACGTGTATCAATACAACTTATAGATTTACATTTGTAATCTGTGATAACTGCAGGCAGTCTAATGTCAATAAACTATTATCAATAAAGATCGGATTAAAAGAAATTATACCTACGCTCAAATATCAAAGCCCGCGCTATGGTGACCAGACTGTCTTTTACATAGTAAAGTTAGGATTGTGCATTGACTGTAGCTTTAGATACACAATATATTTAGTTGTCAATGGACAGCCTTTATTATCTTCTCATGGCCTTAGTGACGAATTGTAACATACATACTTCTTTAATCCCAGTAACTGAACTGCTGACTCCGTGATGTATGAAGCCTAAGAATACTGGCCAATACGAAACGCAGAGTTACTTCTTTGCCTGTACGGGATTTAACTTTCACTAAGACTGTGGGCAAAAAATCATGACCGCCAGAAGTAGCACAATTTGTCACTGAACTTGAGCTTTCGCCTTGTTCGGTGTTTCTACTTTAGGATCAGTTGACACTGACGCATCGTTGAAATGGAGCATTGAGTGATGTTTTCATTTTGTACAACCGACATCTAGTCGGAACACGACAGGCATAAACCGCGTGACCTGGGTCCAAAACAATTAAAGCACAATCTGTTGGACTGGACAAAATTACGACGTTTGGTGATATCTTTAATACTAAATTACTTACAGCTGCCGAGGTTGTGATTAGATTTACAAAAAATACATAATACAGTTGCTACAAGTAAAGTCTTAAATTATTTTTACTAACAGTACTCTTAGGAGCTTAATTTTTAAAAACTCAAGAAAGCCAAATCTTTTTTCCAGAAACTTTTGGAATTATTCAAAAGTAGGTACATCTTAATATAAACGGGGAGCATATCTCGCACCTTTGGTTTGCCGATGACATCATCTTAGAAGCAGAGCCGCTGGAGCAGCTGGGTGAGATGCTGCACAGCCTAAATGAAGCATGTCGACGCGTCGGTCTTGGTGTGAACCTGGACAAAACCAAAGTTATGTTCAATAAACACGTCACACCCAGACCGATTGACGTCGAAAGGGTCGACGCTCGTAGTTGTTCAAGAGTATGTCTACCTTGAGCACCTGCCCAAGGTAGACATACTCTTGAACAACTACGACTGGATAACTGGATGACGAGTGGATAACCTTATCCAGCTCGGTAGAAACAACTTCGAGAAAGAAGTCACCAGAAGAATCCAGTTAGGTTGGGCAGCATTTGGCAAACTACGTCAACTATTCTCATCGCCCTTACCGCAATGCCTCAAAACGAAGGTCTTCGATCAGTGCGTCCTCCCTGTAATGACTTACGGTGCCGAGGCGTGGACACTAACGGTGGGGCTAGTCCACAAACTAAAAGTCGTGCAGCGGGCCATGGAGCGGGCTATGCTTGGAGTCTCTTTGCAGGTTAAAATTCGAAATGAGGTCATCCGACAAGAACTAAAGTTACCGACATAGCTCGCAGAATAAGCACGCTTAAGTGGCAATGGGCTGGCCACGTATGCCGAAGGACTGATGGCCGTTGGAGCAAGCGGATCTTAGAGTGGAGACCGCGAATCGGTAAACGGAAGGTAGGACGCCCCCCAGCCAGATGGACCGACGACCTGAGGAAGGTAGCTGGGAGGGACTGGATGCGGAAGGCGGAGGACCGGGTGCTATGGCGCACATTGGGAGAGGCCTATGTCCAGCAGTGGACTAGAATAGGCTAATTGATTGATTGATTGATTTGAGGTACATCTTCGGATATCTCACATATTTTTGCTTCTCACAACTTCCGTGACTCTGTATGTAATTTCAAACTTAAATATAGATGATACACGTATCAACATTTAATTATACCCAAATTTTGTAAAGCTGTTAAATAATCGTTACTTTCATCGTTACTCGTATCAAGTAATTTATTAAGCGCGACTGCTGAATGAATGTTTATGAATTAATATTTTTTGACTTAAGAATCGTTTTGGTATACTACTTGACAAATACCTTTTGTTGTTGTAGCGATTATTTAACTGCTCCCAAGAGGTTTTATAGTTAGCGCTACTAATGTTAACATTACGCAGAAGTTGCTCAGCTTCTCCCGACAAATGACTTTTGAGGTATTGGAGACGTAGAACTTCATCGGATTGACTGTTATTGTGTATAAGGAATCTATATCCCTTATATACAATAACAGTTGTTTATACACTTGACTTGATCACACAATTCTCGGTTTTCCGAGACTTGTATAATCAAGTCTCACCCACTCCATATATTGACCCGAAAACGTGAGCAATGTGTTTTTTGGCAGTTTAACATTATTATTAGAATGAGAACACTTTGAACTGGACGTTGACGAACTTTGTGACGTTCACATTTATTTAACTGAGCCAGTACTTAATTCAATGGTGTTTTATGGTTTAAATATATGTCTTCAGTTAGGTTATATACTTCTGTAGCACAATATTGAGATTTATTATATTCAGCTTCTTTCACTTCACTTAAAATCTTACGGTGAGATTCCACGAATACGTCCCACTGTTTCTCTAAACTTTCGAGACGCAACTCAGACCGCTTTGAAAATACGATCTTTGGGCGATTTTTGAAGGTTTTAGCTCTTGATATTGATTTATTAGTTTCAAATTGAATTTTTTCGTATGCTATTTTGACAATCAGTACTTAAAATTGTAGGAGATTTAAAAAGTTCGAGTGCTGAAATTTTTCTAAGTCACTAAATAAAATTGATGTAAATTTTCTAAGTCTTTTAAAAACCTCCGAACACTTTTAAAATTTTTGGGGGGTGGATTCCCTGTCACTCCACTTTTACACTGATTATTCAAAGTCCATGATACTTCAAAGTTTTCAAAGTTCATGCATTACAACTGATAATTTTAAAGTTAATTTCTTCTTGAAAATAAAATTCAAAAGATACCACGGCCTCACAGAAAACCGGCAGTGCAGCAATGATTTCATTGCTTTTCGCCGCGTGATTGAGATTACCAGAGGCCCTAACCCTTCCGAGAGAGTTCCCTCTCCCTCCCTTTCCCCTATTCCCAACCTTCCCCTCTCTCCCCCCTCTTCCGCTACTCCCACCTTAAAGGGCAGCAACGGACTTGTGACTCTTGAGTTGCAGGTGCCCATGGGCGGCGGTAGTCATTTACCATCAGGTAACCCCTAAGGTTTGTCCCCTATACTATAAAAAAAAAGTTTTTTTTTAAAGATACTTTTGACTGAAAAACGATCAAAATTCGCCTATTTAAGAATATTTGAATAACTTGGTATAACTTTGGATATAATGGATAAACGAAGGATATCGTTGGTAATTTTTCAACCTTAAAATGTCCCGGAAAAATCCTGATAATTTCAAAGCGCTGCGATTTTTTTTTCTTAGTGCCCCGAAGCTTCAAATTTATCGTTTTCGCCAAAAATCACCATTTTGAGCAATTTTCCAATTCTTATTCATTTTTCCAATAATTTTTCTTTTTTGGTGATAATCCTTATTTTTTCGAACGGTGAAGTTTGGCGAAAACGATAAATTTGAGACTTCGGGGCACTAAGAAAAAGAAATCGCAGCGCTTTGAAATTTTCAGGGCTTTTCCGGGACACTTTAAGGTTGAAAAATTACCGACGATATCTTCGTTCATCCATTATATGCAAAGTTATTCAAATATCCTTAAAAAGGCGAATTTTGATCGTTTTTTCAGTCAAAAATATCACTTCGAAAAATTTTTTTTTCATCAAAAGCCACTTTTAGAGTTTTATAGAGAATATTTTGCAGTTTTTAAAATCCCTGTATAATCAACATTTATTGAGTCATTGATTGTCAAAGTTTAAAAGTACTTTTTTCCTTTGATCAACGATATCTCCACAGCTAATCATAGTATATACTTTTTGTGAACGTCAAATTAAAAGGCATTAAATTTCCTAAAAAAACATTGCGGTGGAATTTCAAAAAGAAAGTTTTTGTAGCCCGTAGACCTTTTTGAAGGGAAGCAAAAATTTTTAATTTTTTTTTTCGGAAATTTTCTTAGGTTTACTCCGAAACCGTCGTTAATTTTTGTGACTAGTTTAGTTTGTGGTGCAGTGTCGAATCCCACTAATATTATAAATGTAAAAGTTTGGATGGATGGATGGATGTATGGGTGGATGGATGTTTGTTACTCTTTCACGCAAAAACCACTAAACCGATTGCGATGAAACTTGGTATGTAGATAGCTGGAGACCTGGATTAACGCATAGGCTACTTCTTATCCAGATACCCACGGGATCAGGATTTACGCGGGTGAAACCGCGGGACGCTGCTAGTATTTTATGAACAGGTTAAGTAATAAGAACACAATATTTGGAATGGAGAACATATTTATTTTTACGTCTTTTCCTCACTCCAATTTTTATTCTAATTAATAATAACATAACTGTGGAAACATTTCTTCTGAACGTGTACAATGTGACAAATAAATGAAGGAAGGACTTATCTAATTTTATCTTTAACGTGTAAAGTGCTAAATTAAACGACAAGTGTAACGTATTATTTCTAGTGTCTATGTGAGCTTAAGCTCTTTTACAATTACAAATATCTAGCACACAGTATTACCTAGGCTGTTGACATATTCAGACCATACACATATAATCAAAATAAGTTTAGTATATTCGAGAATACCACATAGTAAATTTTAAATTAAACAGGAAATTGTGTACTTTTATTAAATACAATAATTAAAGGGTTTGCATAAAATTCAAAATCCTATTCTATAATATATCCCTAAGCAAATGCATCATACTTAAATTATTAGTTACATAATTTATTTCAAAAAACTAATTAAGCGTGTTTATTTTTCCTTAACAATTTGCAATATTTTGTTGGAACCCATTTATGAATAGCTTATTTGAGAAAGAATATAAAAATTATATTGATAATTCATTTCAGGTATAAGCCAATACCCATAAAATACACAATTAGAGAAACAAATACTTTTGTAAAAGTGTTAAGCGTTGGGTCCTGTAGGTACTGAACAGGTGGGTGGTAGCTACAAAAGCTTTTTTCCGTGGCTATAGTGTTATCGTTTCTTTGTTGTTTGTAACAAGTGTAAAGCTAAAAACTCTGCTATCCGAGGCAGACATAAGCCACAATTTTTCGGAAATCGAATTATCGATTCCAAAGTGCTATTTACATGTAAATACACCATGTCGCAACAGCACTAATCCACCTTTTGACTTGAAAATAGACAGTCCCGATTAATGTTTATTTTTAAAATACATGGCCACCACGTTCGGTAAGTATAGATCAAGGAATAACAAACATCTTGCGTTAAATACGAAGATACTTATGTATCAAGCATGCGTGCTAAGCACACTTTTATACGGAGTAAAATCTTGAACGACTAACGCAAAACAAGAACGTCAGCTGAACTCTTTCCGCACGCGCTTTGTTCGAAGCATACTAGCCGTCCCTTCGAAAACAGAATGACAAACGAGTCTATTCTAGGCGCAGGTTCCTAGTACCACGCCCACACTCGAACAGGTCTAAAGCAGCTTGGGCATATGCATAATGGAACAGACTCGCTAGCCCAAGGAATGTTTAGTAGTCGGCCCAATAATATCCATTGGGCGTCCCATGTTGTGCTGTAAATACTGCGCCAATCGCGATATGGTCGCTTTTAAGATCCCAACGATCAATGGGAAGAGACATTTGAAGACCGAGGCAAGTGGCGTAGTCTTGTTCATGAGGGCCGGTCAAAACTCCGTCCGGTCCGAACTCTTAAAGGAAAAACACATGAGGCGTCACGAGCGAGCCGTTAATCCGTCCGTGCGATTGAGAGATCGCCTCCCGGATCCTATTCAGCCACGAACGCAAGTGCCATGGCGATGCACTTAATCATCTGTCATAGACGCTAAGGCCTATTATTACCTACCTAAATTTTTCATTAAATGTGTTTTTTTTATGTACCTAATTAAAAAAAAACTTGAGTCTGGGCACTTTAATAATTTTTTTTAAAGAAATATTAATTTTGGTCATATAATTTTTATGTAAAATAGTCTAAAAAATATTTTTTACAAATTTACATTTATTGCTTTTACTGCTTGGTACATTTTTTTTCAGTAGATTGGATTTTCCCTTGAAAAATCAAGTTCCGTGAACTATGTTCTTTCTCAAATAACTAATTCATATAATAATATGTATGTTAATTATCATGAATATGAAAGGGTGTAGGTACAAAAAGCGATATTTACGTATATTATAACATTTGTATAAGTTAAAATGGTTTACGTTCAGTATGTCTTATTAATTACCTATGCCTAACGTACGTAACCTATGCATTTCTAACCTATTCATCCGTATATTAATATTTTATACAGTTATATTGTGCATTTGCGGGAAGGTATCGATAGAAGAATAGTTCTAAGAGGCATTGAACCGCGTCATGTCTAGACACCGGTACTTTAAACTAACATTTCGGTAAGTTAGTGCTTTAGAGTAAACTAGTTTTCCGCCTACAGCTTTAGTCGATAAGTTAGCTCTATCTACAGTTTTCATTGCCTATCTAATTTGCGTATTGCTGTGTCCATTGACGAAAAAAACAATAAACTATACAACTTATATCTTTCCAAATAAATATAACGGATACAAAAAATACCAATACGGACCAAAAGTAACTAACTATCCAAAATGAAATTTTAATCTCTAAGATTTATTTTTGTAAACGTTTTGCACAAATACTTTTGCAAAAACATTTAAAAGACGCGACTTACAATAAAATCTACACCAAATTGTCTGTAAGAAATCGCAACTAGCGATAAGACCACCGTTTGTACTATTATTTGTTTTTATTTTTAAAATTGTAAATTGTTGTATGGTGTACAATAAAGAATATTGTGTTGTACACCTAAGAACAACACTAAGGGTATGTTCCGATGTATACTGAGAGCACTGTTCAGTGCTCGTACTGGGGAGAAATCGTTCCGTTATAGACTGACAGTATACTGCCGCAGTATCGTAGGGAAATATATGACGTCATATAAGATGTACTGTGAGCACTGGCGTTTTCCTAGTTATGGTGCTCTCAATGCTGTCACGTGGCTGTCACACTGTCACTTTTATTATGCGATTTGATAATTGACTTGAATTGACAACTGACAGTATACTGCACTGCGTTCCGTTATAAACAGTAACCAGTATAGCTAACTATAAAGAAACGGCTTTGCAGTATACTGAATTGACGTCATACCTTACAGTGCTCTCAGTGTATATCGGAACGCACACTATGACACTCTGTATAGTCAAGTGTCAATAAAGTTATTGCTCTTAGGTCAATAAGCATACACATACAAATAATATAATAATAATATAATAAATGCTTTCAAGCTTCACGTTACATGTCAAACATTATTTATTTTGATGGCACGCGTATAACGGTCCCTTCGATTAATTGATTACTTGTTACTTTCTTTATTAAGTGAGAAAATTAATAAAACATCTTTACACGACAAGAAGTTATTTGGGTTCTACCTAATAACCTAACCTGGAAGGTTTTCGCTGCTGAGTCTTATGCAAAATAACCGCACCGATAAATAACATAAAAAACGTTTAGTACGATGTTATGTCTGTATTCTGCATGTCCAGTTGAAGGTTTGAAGGCCTTCAACTGAATTTAATCGACAGTTTCTCAAAATAAAACTAGTAGTTTCAAATACCCTCTTCCAAATACCTATAATTATATCCATGATTTATTCAGTTTTGACGTAATAGTACCTACTATTATTTGATGTTTCAGTTCGTTTTTTTTTTAATTTTATTAGCGTGCCTCCACATTTCGTCTGCGTAGAATTCGGGGTAAAATATTAATTAATATTTTGTTACTTTAAAAGATTGATTTGGTCTTCTGATATTACAGATGTAATGCATTTACTTTTGAAACATTGCATAATAATTAGTGCTGCATTTCCTCAATATACCTACTTATAATGCTCGACACCGTATGCTCTATCTATCACAAGAACAGTTAGGTACTCGTCAATCGTCTATGTACAAATATATGCGACAATAAACTTATGGCAATATTGTGTATTGTAAAGTCATTAACTGACGTAAGTAAATATTTATTCACTTATAATTGAAAACTATTCTAATAATCTAGGTGCTTAATATTTGGATACAACGGAACATACTGTTGGATAATAAAGGAATAAAAATTAACTTTATCAGTAACTACGCCAAGTTGTAATAGGGTCAATTTTATTAGAGTTTTAGGCACTTAACCTCTTATCTAGCTTACACATTCATGTACAAATCTAGAGGAGATAGAGGAGGATTTATTCAAATTCACAGAAGGTATGAATTTGAATAAAGTGGATCCGTTCTTCCTTGACATGAAGTCAACATGAAGAACAAAAAACGGATCCACTCCACATCACAATTAGCTATCTTAACTAAGTACCTAGTTCGGGTAGTTAATTGTGACATAATACATAACAGATATATACAACATATAAAGTGTGTATGTTGGTATATCGGCCCAGTAATAACCAAATGTAGGTTTTGACATAAAACGTAAGATGTTAATTAGGTAAGTCAAAACTATAGTTACACTTCAGTTCGCACAAAGAATCCAATGAACCAGGTTTTTGCTGAACATTGTTGTCCAGTTTTTTACAACGAGCTGGGTAAATCCAAACACATACACTGACGTAATTACCTTTCGCAATATTGTTTGCGCATGTCAATGATAAAAATAAAGTAGAAATCTTATTTTATAAATTAACTTAAAACCTAAAATCTTAAGATGGTTGATATTACACAACAATAATGAATACTTATTGTAATTGTCTTAACAATGTAAATAAGTAACAACATAAATAGGGTCATGATCTCGTCACAGTCACTTAAATGCTGCTAGGCACGTCCAACTATCAGTACAACACATTCAATGTCAAGCCCTAAAATATACTAATAGCATGACGTCCCAATCAACGTACTTCATGCCACTAAACTAGAAACTTGTAGAACATAATACAGATATTAATAATACTTATCCTATGACTAGATCAAGTTAAAATTACACCCATCGTGAAAGCTGCACAGTGCCATAACTGTTTGCTAGTATGTTAATTTAATTATTTTGAATAATGCTTTGTATACATGCTTCCAAAAATGAGGTGATGTTTTGAGAAGAAAGTTGGACTAAGGTCTCATCCGAATTATTTACCTACTAAGGTGGATACCAGGCTCAATCCGGCAATGAAATTAAAACTTTTATAATATTATAAATCATCATTGTAATTAGATATTGGCAGTGAAATTTAAGACAAAGCTTCATTGAGGCAATAACGGAAAAGACGTCCATATGACTTCTAACCAGAGATATTATATACTAGATGAGGCATGTCTCTTAAAATAAATTTTAAAAAAAAGGAAGACTATGCGATGTTGACGTGTACCCAGTTACCGAGAATGAGACGTCTGGGGTTTTTCTACTAGTTATCAGTTCATAGTTACCATCCTTTATTTCTCATTCTTTATTTTGTATGCTATTAGCATATATTCAGACATTGCTCACCTAGTATGTAATATACCTATGATACACCGCATTGTTAAGACAGTTTAACGTTATTCTGTATGGAGAGTCGCACGCGGTCTCGGTCGTCGGTACTGAGCGCGCGTGAGAGGATGGTGGACGATGTTCGCGCTGATGATGAGGATGTACCATTCTTCTGCGCGTCCGGCTTCTCTAGTCCTGTTGTATATTAGTGTACATTAGTCACAAACAATTAACATATAGACGCCACGTAACATATGTATAAACGCAAAACTGAATATATTTGTTAATTTGATTTAATTATGTATAAGTATGTCTTATAATTGTAGTCTAGGTAGATTTCTCAAGCCTATGATGTCTCTCTACTAAATACTATCAAATAGCACTAATGATTAAAACTATTTGTAGTGAAATGCGTGAAGCGTTTAGGTTTCATAAGCAACATAATATTTTGAATAAAAGTTGTCGACAAACGAGGATTGTCAGAAAAATTAATAAAGTTTTCCATTCGGATTTTGCGTTTAATTAAGAAATTAATATAATCATGTTGATAAAACTACCGATACTTACAAATATGCAATAATAGATTTAGCAGATTTGTAGTATCAGGTAGATAACGATATCTAAATTAATATATTATATTAAATCTAAGTGTGGTGCATATCAAATCACGCGATAGTTTTATTGCTCAGAATGTTAGCTTTTCGTATGTGTTAATTAAGCAAAACGATAATTATATTCAAAACGAGCCCAGTGAGGCCACGTCAAGAGTGGCGTTGGTTATTAGTAGTACATTATACATAGTTGAAGAATCTACGAAAGTACGACAAAACAAGACAACGTTCAACTATTTCAACTAATATATACTTGATTCGATCGGTATCCTTGAACAACCTGAAAACAAAATAAACTCTTACTTATTGTAGTAGGTACTAAACTAATGATAATGCAACATTATCATATCTGAGTCAGCCTCTTAAGACAACAATCAATCGCACTTTACAATACATAATAATATAAATTTTATTTCGTATTTATTACCAACAGTTTTATGAGACATTGTTTCTACGGAAGTCTATCAATTAATTAGATAATAAATTCGAAATAAATAAAATAAATAAAATTTCAACAACGTTTAGTTTTAACTTTTGTTAAGATTTTTTGTGAGAAATTACTTAATACAAGTACTTAATACCAGATTAAGTTAAAGCAGTATTTGCCAACGTAATTGTTTTTACACACATTTAAATTTAATATCGCGTATACTATTTAAAGTTAATAAATAAATTTTGGGATATTTATTTTCCTCAAGTAGCATGCAGCATTGAAACCTATTGCCCTTAGTTTTAATAATTATTTTTAGTCACTAATTCAATAGCTTACAGAACTTAAAACGATGACTCAGCAGGAAGCAATTATAGCAAAGAAATAAATAAATCATTTCCTTACCAAGCCTCTTTCTGATGAGATAATAGAGCTTCGGTTTCATTACAAGTATTATGAAAATTAAAACTCCTTGGAATGAGTTGATAAAATCGATGATCATCCAAAACCACTTAGGCTCTGTCACTATGGTCGACAATAACTCGGAGATCCAACCAGCTCCCATAACCACCCATAGTTTGCCAGTCAACACGTACCTGTATTTTGAAACAACACTATCGTTATTCTGGAATGTTAAATTTAAAGCTATCTGTGGATGCACATGCAAAAAGCGTTGGAAAACAGTAATAACCAATAATAAGTAAGTAATAAATAGTTATAAAACCTTTCTCTAAATTGTAACTAATAAAATACGTTTTGCGGACTCGGTACGAATATGACAGGTCGTCTGAATCTGAAGATGGAAAAAATCTGGCTTAAGTGAGTTTTTATTTCATTCCAATGCCTCGTTCATAAATATGTATGCATGTACGAGTAAATATGTTTTTTATGACGCGTGAATTTGAGTGCGTAATGCCTATTCAAATTCACGTGCGTACGACTAAACTGTCAGAATTACTTTTGCATTGAGTTAAGTTTTTCAATGAACAAACCTTACTGAAACTTCCATGACTTTTAATTTCTGGGCACAATCTACGTAGAAGCAACTTATCTGAATTATAGTAGGTATTATGATTTCATTAAGGTTATGGATGCTTTAATGCATCCCTTTACACACTATACCCCGCGTGCATATGTACACTTCACTGGCTCCCTCACTCACTATAGATACGCAAGCTGACACGTCTGCCTCCTGTCTGTCGCCTGTGGCTCATGCAATACTGACTAACCTGTGACTAACCTGTGATATCTACAATATGCAGGAGATAGACCTTATAACTATTATTTAGTTCTACCCTACATACACTACAGGTGCCTTTCTATTTTATTTTTTTTATTCTTTAAAAAGAGAACTCCCGCATTAGGAATTACTCCTGTGTCGCGGGGGACTTTACAAACATACAAATAACGGACACAAAGAACACCCAGACTCTGGTGGGAATTGAACCCACGACCTATGGCATAGCAGTCAGGGTTACTAACCACTAGGTCAACAGGCCATTATTCGGTACAATTAGCTACTGATATACACATCTTTTTGTCGCTGCAAACATACTCACTTGGCTCTATCAACACGAAAGCGCTTCTTTGCCCGATCGCCCACTGAGCCTGCCTGCAGGCGGTGCACCTCAGACTTCACTCGGGCGCAATGTCGAGCCGTTAACACCCAAAGTACAAAATTAGTGCAGGTCACCAATCCCATCGGAATCACAAAGAATATGTAATGCGGTAAATCCGACTGCGTGTTTTGAACTGTAAAATGACGAATAATTTTAACAAACATTGAGCACATACGTATAATATTTGTAAAGAGCTTGATATCACATTATAATATAAAATAACTATTTTATATGTAAAATATTAAAAATCTCTCTGTACTTAATAATCTAAACAAAATGTTAATCAAACAATTTGATCACTAGATGTAGGTGGAAACGTGCGATTAAATAATCCATACATCGAAGTGCTTAGGCATAAAAAAAAAAACAATTACTCTTTTACGAATAACTCACGCTTAAAGAATTAGACTACGCCAAAGTTGTTTTAAAAAAAAAACGGGCAAGTGCGAGCCTGACTCGTGTACCGAGAGTTCCGAAAGCAAGCAAACTTGTATGTAGATGCAGATAGTACGTCCATATAGGGAATCAATACTTGAAGACTTTTGCCCGTCTTTTTCGAAAGACAAACCTAACTTTTCGGTTGCGATGTACGACAAAATCCACAATCCAACCGCAATATGTAAGTTTGTAATCACAAAAACTACTTTTTCATGTGATTTAATAACAAATTAACGACTTTTTTCCTTTACTTGTGCTATCAGACCTTGCTTCGTACCAAATTTCATGATTCTAGGTCCATGGGAAGTACCCTATAGGTTGTGATTTACCTGCGAAATGTTCAAATTTGGACAAATATAAGGTTTAAATGGCCATATGTTATGACTGCGTTGACTTAGAAGCGTGATTTTTTACATGTTCGCTGTTTTTCTATTATGGTTTTTGATCATTACATTCATAGAGTAAAATACCCTATGGTAAAACTTTCATGATTTAGACATATTAAAACTCAAGACATATGTTAAAATTCGTTATTTATTGATGCGTTCATACATTAATTATGTACTAAATACGATAAGAACCTGACTTCTTAACATTTGTAGAAATCATTTAGTAGTAATTTAATATTTAAGTTGTTGATAATTAATGAATTGGCTGCCGACTTCTACTAGCTATAATCATGTATATATACCTACGGGAATTAACGCAACCACGAAACATGTACATTGTTACATACGTTACAATCAGACACAAGTAGTTATCTTTCTAACCATCTCTCGCTCAAGTTGCTTGGCCAGTGAACCTTACGTTTACATTGTAGCCTTCTTTTAGTTTTACAGACATTGCTGCTTCCAGCTTATGATCTGGCGAAACATTGAATACAAAATTGTAACTCTATCTCCTTAATTATCAAAAGTTATATTCGAGAAATAGTATCAAGTGGGTGAACTCATTCTCTCGAATTTCTTCAGAGCGGATTACCGTATCACCTTACCTCGTCCTTACTCTTATCCAATCAAACAAGCTGTAACAATGAAACCTCTCAAAAATGATACCCAGCTCAGGCTGGTTGTTTCGCTGTTCTTGAATTAGAAGGTTTAGTGGATACGATATAACGTGATCTTTTCAGCCATTCTGTAACTCCTAACTGCAACGCATACTCAACGCATTGCGAGACAGGAAACCTATTTGAAAATTGCCTCGTTGTACCAACCAAGCGAAAAGCAATTTTAAGTGTCCATCGTGCATCGAAATGGTTTTGACTAGAGAAAATTTTCGCCCAATGATTTATTACGACTTTCGTTGCGGTTGAGAACTGGTTTAATATCAGTTCTCAATCGCAACGAAAGTCGTAATAAATCATTGAGCGAAAATTTTCTCTAGTCAAAACCATTTCCGCCGAGTTTAAACGTGGTCGAAGCAAACTCACTGATGATTCTCGAGGTCCTTCTACGGCGACTACTGAAGATAACGTGAGCGCTGTGCGGCTAATGGTAGAAACTGATAGAAGGTTGACATATCAACAAATTTGGACACTTTAGATTTTAGGCAAAAAGTCTTACATGAACATTTAGGCGTCAGAAAGCTTTGTACTAAAGATGGATACCTCATCATTTTACGGAAAATCAAAAACGCTGTCGTTCGGATTGGTGCCGCTTAATGCTCAAACCAAAAGACAATCTGCGCAATGGATGTTTCCATTCGAAGATTTGCCGACACAAGTAAAAAAGGGCTAAGTCATGGGAAAAAGATGATTGCCTCATTCTTTGAACGAACCGGTCATTTCGCAACAATCATAGAAGATAAAAGGACTGTTACTGCAGATTGGTGTGTCAGTCATTGTCTACCAGTTGTTTTGGCAAATATTAGACAGCAGTGCCCAAGAAGCAGGATCCTCCTCCACCACGACAACGCTCCAGTTCACTACGCCAGACGGACTATCGAATGTTTGTCGAAGGTGTGGAGCTAGTGAGTCATCCTCCTTACAGTCCCGACTTGGTACCTTGTGACTTTTATTTATTTCCAAAAATAAGACTTAGAGGAATTCGTTTTATGAACCCTGAAGATGCCATGGCTACGTTTGAAAAATGCGTGGAAGAGATCCCTAAAGAAAAGTGGCATCACTGCTTCAGTCAATGGTTCCATCGCATACGACAGTGCTTAGGAAGTAACGGAAACTACTTCGAAAAGTAATAAAAATATTAACAGGCTTCTATATCCTTCCGTTTTTATTTTGTTTTAACCTTCAGTGTGACACCCGTATAGACATATGACAGGATTCAATGATACATTTGTAAGTCTGGGCCACGGTAGCCTATTTTCGTGATAATATAGCCTAATTATTATAACCTAGCTTATCTTTGTGTCTAGGTACTATTATATAATCAGTGACTTGACACAGTCATTTGTAATAGGTAGTAATTAATGTACCTACTTCTACGAAATGTTCAAGTAACGCGTAATCAGAAGAGAAGACGACGAAATGGATTTGTTTATTGACTTTACTATACGTGGAACTCGCACGAAATTTTACATGTAACTAGTGGGGGTTCAGGAAAAGTACCTTGGAACCTACCACATATATATTATATTAACCACAATAACACATTCTTATGAAAGAAAATCTTCATTACGTGTTTAATTTATACCTATATTTATGTTATGGTGAATCATGCACAGATGCTTCGGATAATCTCGGATACTTACTGTTACAGTTAGTCACACGAGAAACAGATTAGTGTCGATGTACCTGCTTAAAATCCCCTTTCGCAAAGAATTTTTAAAGTTTCACATTTGTAACCCTAATTATGACAGAAAAATATTCGATTTCAATTAGATCATTTAAATTATTTATTGGATATAAAATTTAGTAAAGTTTATTGGCCATTATTATAAACAAAACACTAAGAAATTTTAAGACATTGTTAAAACTGGAATACAGTTTACTTGTCTCCGTAAGAGTATAGACTGTATTTAGAAGTACGGTTAAAGTAAATTAACTTATTATTTAAAGAAAGCTATTAAGAAAAACATTTACACACTAACGTTCGTTTGTTAACTTAGACTTACAGTCCTTAATACAATACTTACTAGAGCTAAACCAGCATGCGCCTATTCCAATCTCAGGATCCATGTAAAGGGAAACGGGGTACTTGTCGAAGAGGAACATCGTTAAGGTCAGCAGCGAAGAACTGGTCCACGCATACACGGAATACCATATAAAGCGACGCATCTCTGAATTTCCTTTCCGCATTGGCTGCACGCTGCGGATGCTCCTAAAATCATTTTGTAGTTAATTACATTTGTTCACATCAATTATAATCAAGTATACATTCATGAGCATACAGAATTGTATTTATGCTCCTTACTTTCTGTAAAGAAATCTCGTAACGGCCTCGTACTTAGACGTACACTCGAGAGCAATGAATCCAGGTCACATAAAGATACCTGAAAATCTCGGTATATAATACTTGCAATGCCAGCTTAGAGAAGTACATTGTTTTTAATGGACACTTAAATACTCCTTAAATAAAATAAATAAAACTTCTTGGTTGTAAAGTTATTATTATTAAAAATGTCACAATAAAAAAATGGGACAAAACGTAAAGAAGATGAGAAAATCGAATAATTGTAAAAAAATATGGTGTTTTTCTATTTTTGTTTTAAGATTGGTTATTTATTTATTTCTGTAGTTTTTTATTAATATAATACAAAGTGACAAATTTTATTGCTTTAACTTAAGGAGTATTCAATTGTCTATTAATCACAATTTATTTCACTAATTTAGCATTCTTAGCCTCCGAGATTTTTAGATAACGTTATGTGACCCGGATTCGTATCTTTATATGACCCTGCTCTCGAGTGCATTATGTTTTCATAACTTTGACGTTTTATAAGCAAGTCGAATGCTGACGAAGCCAAAGAGTTTTGAGATTTTTAACCCAAGAAAAAACGGGAGAGGTTCTCAACTCAACCCCTATATTTCTGTATTGCAATAACACAGGTAAAGTAAAATGCATTTTAGTGGCTTAGCTACATTGATTGAAAAATTATAGTTAGTCATTATAATAGTGAACATGCTCACTGTAAATAACTATAGATTGGCTTGCTCATGTAACACAAATGCAAAGAAAATTGTTTAATTGATTAAGAATTAGCTATGTATCTGCAACTTATGACCCTATAAAAAATGAGAATAATTAAGCTCTCGCCACCTCCACTACTTTATGACTATTGTAACTACACATGGAAGTCGTAATCGTGCCGTGAATAACTATAACACCCCATACGGTCTTTTTATTAGGTTTTACGACTTACCATTATTTCGGTCAGGTCACGGGGATTGACTCGCTAATCACGAGGATAAACGACAGGGACAAAATATTCGTCGATAAGGGGTGAGGCCGAGTAGATAACAATAAAGCTCTTAACTAGTGGGCTTAAAGTATAATAAGTTCATAATGGATGGCGTACAGATACACGCATGCTACTAATCTATAATCGTGTATACTTCAAGCGAACTATGAAATTGTAAACACAACGCAGCGATGAACGTATTAACATTTACCATACATATGGTTTATGAGTGTTATCGTAATTTTGAACAAATTTAAATAGAGCTAGTAGAGTACACGATCGTCTCAGTTTGTAATGTGGATATTGAAAAGTTGTATACGTATGTACATAGTTCTATAATGGAAGCGAGACTGAGGTCATCATGAACATGTAAATTAGTTTTTTTTTTTAATGGTATAGGGGGCAAACGAGCAGACGGATCACCTGGTGGTAAGTGACTACCGCTACCCATGAGTACCTATAACTCAAGAGTCACAAGTGCGTTGCTGGCCTTGAAGGTAGGAGTAGGAGAAGGGGTAAGAGGGGGAGAGAGGGGAGGGGAGGGTATGGAAGGGTTAGGGCCTCCGGTAACCTCACTCACTCGGCGAAACGCAATGCAAACATTGCTTCACTGCCGGTTTTCTGTGAGGCTGTGGTATCATTCCGGTCGAGCCGGTCCATACGTGCCGTAGCATGGCTCTCCCACGAACAAATGTAAATGAAATATAGATTCCCCTGTACTTTGTCGTGAATTATTAAGCAAGATCTGAAAGCTAGGTGGTCACCTTAGGACCATGTTTAATCAGTGCCTACAGATTAAGAGAGTGCATCAACTAAAACTTCAAAGTACAGACGATTCTATAGTAAATCATCACTACGGACATTCCGTACAATACAGGTCAGCATTTATACTCAGCTCTTGTAGCTTTTTATTGCCCTTTTCACATAAATTTTCAGTTTGTAACACATTAAATTTTAATTGTTCCAAATATGACATTCCTCCTTGCGCGATTTTTGCTTAAAGAGGCGTTCAACGAATTGTTACTTTAGCGGTGGTTAAGTTATTTTTCTATGCGCTGATGAATCAAATTATCTTTATTTTCATGAGCTTTATAAATGCTCATTCATACTAAAAGTTTATTTAGCAGTGTATTCGAGACAGAGTAGTATACTAATCCAAATAATTCATTGTGTTGAAATGAATAAAAAAGAAACCCACAATAAATAACGCGCATACATGTTCCATTAAGGGATCGCAAGTATTATGGACAATTTTATACTAATGTAGCTTATGACATTGTCATATTAAATTAGAGTAATGGTCACATGGGTGGTTTAATTAAAACCCCGCCTGGACAATGACACGTAAAGTGCGTTTTTCTATACTGTCGCTTTTCATTAACTCCCACCTAATTGAAATGACAGAGCTTGGCCTTTCCAATTTATTATCATCAAATTAAGCATTAACATACTATTTAATCAGGACAAATGTGTAAAAATCTCCTAAAAAGCTTCGCTGAATGTTGGTAATTTGAAGACAAGTAGGTATTCTGTATAATTCTGTTGTGAAGCCTATTGGAAATAAATATTTTTTTAATTTCATGAGTAAAAATCCTCCACTTTTTTTTTGTTCTTAACAAGTTTCATGTAAATAGCTAAAAAAACATCTTTTCTCACATGGAACACGTTCAATGTTTGTATCTTACATTACAGATAGCGAAAAGATTTAATCAGTGTGGATATTAGTCCCACGACATACAAGAAAGTACATAAATTGGAAACTATATGACATATATTCACGCTCGCGTTACATATTTACATATTTTGCGCGGAACCCTAATTCTTTTTCCAAAACAAAAGTAGCCTAAGTTACTCCTTATAACACCAGCTATCTGCTAGTGAAAGTCCCGTGAAAATTGGTTCACCCGTTCCGGAGATTAGCCGGAACAAACAGACAGACAGACATATAAAAATTTAAAAAATTATTAAAAAACTATTATTTTGACATTACAAACAGATACTTCAATTTTATTTATTTGTATATATTGATTTGTCAGCTGTTAAATGGAAGGATCACTAATGTTACAATTCCCACAGATCAGGGTGCATTCTTTGCGTCTGATGTAAAGTTATACACTTTTAGATTAACACTAACTAATTTGAAATTTGGTTCACCTTAGAGTTTATCGGTAAAGTAATCAAAGAAATCAGCAATATTGTATTGATGCACACATAGAGTAATAGTTTACTACTTTATTAAGCACAACATTTAACACGTTAAGAAGAGATGCCGTGTGACCATACCGACCACATTTTCTTTTTGTTTTGTTCGCATAAATTCAAATAAGCCACGTATCTGTTAGATGAAGTCATACCATCGCTTCCTCTAATTGCTGGTTGTGTTCTAGAGGTAAGTTACCAGCACCTCACCCTAGCCTAAATGTAAACCACATAATGGATGGATGAAATGCTTCATGAGCTTTATTGGTTTATTCTGAGGAGAAAACAAACATAGTCTTGCAACTCTCAGTTCAATCAAAATTATATGTTGAAGATAAATATACATAATTATGGTAAATATATATACTTACGCCTACCTATTGTGTATGTTTAACTATTGGTTTTGACAAGTCGATGGTTCAGAGTTTTATAACAGCACGGGTCGTTCGTCTTCTCGTCCCAAAACAAACTCAGGCTATTGGAACGAGTTAGCGAATTTCAAAATAAATATTATTTTCATTCGTCATCTCCTCCCATTCTTGGTTATGTTAAGTTTTAATACGAACTAAAGATAAAGGACTGTTAGGAAGAAAAGTGCTTGTGATTTTTTAAATAAGTCCAATTATGATAGCTTTAAATCTTAAATAGATTTACTGCACAGAATATTTTATTGTTAATATTTTATAATTGTTGATTATATAAATTCTTGTCTTTTATTTCAATACCTTGAAAATCTTAACTGTAGGTACTAAATCAACTAAAATTTAAAGAATTTTAAGATTGGGACAAGATGACAAATGAAAAAATATAAATTTTGAAATTCGTCAACTCGTCCCAATTGACCAAGTCTGTTTTGGGACGAGATGACGAATGACGCTGCCTGCGAGACACTAGGAGATGCTGTAGAAGGTGAAATACTAATATTATGTATGTTTTAAAAAAATTCTAATATGTATAACGGTTTACTTGAAACTAAGTACAACCGCAACACATTACTGTTACAAAAAAACTAACAGGACATATCACAAAAACAAAAAACTACATATATAACTACAGCGCAATATAATTCTTAATACAATAATTGAATATAGAATCTATTGTGTTTTACGAATGGTGGTTGTAAGTGAACAGCTTTGTTCTTGATAGGTCAAGGACCAATCCGGTATACCAATATTCATTCAAAATAGTCCATCGATACCAAATTGTACGGAAAGGGAATTAAATATTTTAGGGATAAATTTAGGAAGTAATTTAATAATGCTGGTAAATTGAATTATCATAAACCTAATAAAAGAACACAAACTCCAAGTACTGTTTTGTAACCCAAATAATGTAAATACCATTGGAGTATTTCTAAATATTTTATAAATTTATTTTTCTTAAAATTACTCATTCAATTGTGCTTTAAATACTAATAGCAGATACAGGCGCAAAATAATGAATCTTAGCACACATCTCATAATAAGGTCTACTATATTTTAATTACAAAAAAACAAATACATCTACTGTTCACTAAAACTTTACATTGCCATTGTTAACAATAGCACCCGTACATCATCATGATTCAAAATATATCTGACACGATGTTAATTCAGACATTCAAGGTCAGTAGGCAAAAACGGCAAGGCTGTGTAGTCAACTTTTTATTTCTTTGCGTGGCGGAGCCGCAAATTGCCTCCTGTAATCACTGATATTGGCACCAGGTATAACATTCCCGAGCATTCTCTACATATAGTGACTACTACAAGTTGAAACACTGAAAGTGTACTAAATGTACAATTGATGTGGAAGAAAGCTGACGCTAAGAACACCAGGAATTAAACCGCTACATAGTATTAGACGAAATTTATATAATCGTCATTGTAGACCTTAAAGATGCACAAACACGAAAGGAAGGCCGAGTAACATGACATCATTATAATTAAAAAGTCAGAGAAGGTGGGACTCATCGTGGGCTTATGTATTGAATATGCTTATGGAGAGGGTAGTTTGCCTACCTACAAAGGAAAGCAGATGTCAGTTATCATCCACGTAGAGGAAAACTAGATATCCCAGCATTCGAACTATAGATATATCATCGGAAACACAGTGCCATACTTGTCTTTATGTACAATGATGATTGGACTACAGTATGGGGTTCTTCAAGAAATTAAAAGTCGGCAAAGCGCATGTGAGTCCTCCGGTAACCGCCGAGGTAACCGTTTACTTTACATGCTTTATTGACATCGACGTGGTATAAAAAAATTAAGGTGACAATTTTCTTGTATAAACGTACCACAGTGTTTCGTCCAGAACAAGCTAGCTGAATAAAATTATTCATCATTTACTTTTAGCTTTTTGAATGCACCCATAACTTAAACGCCATTTAAAAAAAAATATAGGTTAAACGGTTTTTCTAAAGAAACAGTAATGATGCAGATAATGTACTAAAAGCTAAAAAATAATGCGGAAATAAATTCGTGGAGCCTAGCAATAGCACACATTACATATTTACTCAGATTATTTATCTTATATATATAAAATTCTCGTGTCACAATGTTAGTTACCTTACTCCTCCGAAACGGCTTTAATGATTTTTACCAAATTTTATATGCATATTCAGTAGGTCTAAGAATCGGCTACTATCTATTTTTCATACCCCTAAGTAATAAGGGTTGTTCACCCTTAACATTTTTTTTTTAATTTTTATATATTTCTTTATTTTTTATTTTTTTTATGATACAGCATTAGAAAATACATACAACCCTGAATTTTCAACCCTCTGCGATCAACCCCTATTTTCCCATCGCGATTTTTATATTATTCAGTTCACAGATCCGCAATAGGGTTGCAAGATGGCAATCGAATATAATAATTATTGGAGTACAATAAATTTTCATGTATAGTTTATAATTACAACTTACTTATTTCACTACTATATATTTTTTTAGTTTAAATTAATCTTCAACCCTCGCCGGTCGAGAACTGATCAACTACCAATCGATCAGTTATCCCCGCAAGGTGTCTACCGTTTTATATATATATTTCTTCTGTGCGTGTGTATGTTCCTGAACTCCTCCTAAACGGCTGGACAGATTTCAATGAAACTTTTTGTGTGTCTTCAGGTGGATTAGAGAATGGTTTAGATTTACAATTGGACCCGGTAGATGGCGCTGCGATAGGGTTACAGGAATAATATTTTTTAAGTTCAGGCAGAACAACGTCTGTCGGGTCCGCTAGTATTTAACATAAATATATGTATACTTCCTGCAGATACATTGCATGAGGCAGACTTATTGCCGTAGGAATTTTCTACCAGTCAACCTTTGGCTGGTACGGTTATGTGTGTAGCAGTTGTATAATAGAAATAAAATTAATTGTAAGTTTAAGAGAAGAACAAAAGAAAAGAAAATAATATAAATAAACCTACATAGTTATGTATACTTCATATACAAATTACACATATATACATATCCCTACACCTACATACAATGCACTTACAAATCATTATTGAGATGACTCTGCCAAAAAGTTTGTGTAGAGCTGTCGTACTTTAACCTTAAAAGTTTGTCAGTTAGTGGACATCCTGATTTTAGTGGGAGCGCATTCCAGAGGTTCACAGCTTTGACAGTCAAGCAAGAATGGACTATACTCGAATTATGGGAGAAACAAAGAAGGAGAAGATTATTAGAAGAGTGAAGATTTCTGGCATGATTAGAGGACAGATATAAAAAATGAGACGCTAGGTAAGAAGGAGAGTTAGGAGAGTAGAGACGAGAGTACAACGTAGTCGACGCCCTTAAACACTTTTACTTTTTTATTTATAACTTTTAGATTTTTTATTAAGTTAATATATGGAATTTTTCATGGTGTCCTGTTTTCTACTAGTCAAGCCCTTTCATTTAATATCTATATAGAGGAAGTTGTAAAAAAATATGTAATCCGACATTTTGTGGCGGGGCGGCCATCTTGGATTTACAATGATACTGAATACACATAATTTTATTGTCATCAGAATTAAGACCACGTTCACATGACGGGCGTTGGTCGTGCGTCAACAAGAACACGTATTTTGTGTAAGTTGTTAACATGCTAACGCGCGTTTTGATCCGATTCTTGGTTGACGCTCGCTTTGAGATCATTGGTTTGGCGTACATTCGTTCACATGAGCGGCGTTTTCAACGCATCAACACGTAATTGCAATAAAAGGATTCGGCCATTTAAAGAAAAGTTTGAATACCATTTTTCACAAATCATGAATTCGGTAACACTGCATTTTATGCAGTTTATTAAAATTAAAATATATCATACAAGAAATGCCAAAAACATACTACTACTTACTTTTATTTTTATTCCACATCAATTTTTTTAATTTTAACATTTAATTTAAAATTGACTAATATGAAATATGTAGATGAAAAATCAATCTATCTATATGTTATGTAAATATAACAATTTAGCTTCCGTGTGTTTCTTGCCGCAAACCCAAAAAATATAAATACGGGCAGAAACGGGCAACAAATCAGTTTCATAACAAAGAAGGATGTAGGTATCATTTAAACAAAAAAAATGCCTGGGCAGTACTATTATCTTATCTGTGGCCTGTACTTACTGACCATTAAGTAAATACAATATAAAAAAAAATCCTACAAAAAAAATACATGTCATTAAAATAGTGTAGTTGCAGCGCCATTTAAAAAATTAAATATAAATTTAATTTAGACAACGTGTATATATTTAGATAGGCAATGAAATCCATCACCTAATTCACTACATATTGTTTAAATTACTCATGAGGCGTTATTGCGTGGGTATCTAATAAAAATGCAAATAATTGAATACAGTTTACCTTATTGTCTTATATACTCAACCTGATTAAGTTTTAAATGATTCATGGATCGCCTTTTGCTGTTAATGCAATCACCAACTAATTAGCTAACTAGCCTCCACCTAGCTTGTTCTAGACGAAAGAATGCGCGTACTAAGAAAATCTCATTTGTAATTACATTTCCCAAATAACTATCATCACAAAAATCGGTACAATAAATGCAACGATAATATCAAACAAGCAATTATTTGACCTTATAAATATTGTTCATAATTAGCGTAAAATACCTTTGATAAAACAAAGACGTCGGCTTGGCAAACACAATTGACCCCAGACTATTCGAATCGAAGGACGCCACAGATCGCTTAGGCGATAATGAAGTACATACTATGAGCACTGTCATTACCACAATTCCACCGTCAAGATGGTTATAATGTGTTATGTAAATAGCGGTAATTGAATATTCTATTACAGATGACGCAACGCTATCTAGACCCAAACAAACTAAGCTTGTACTATGGGTGTAAATACATTTTATATATATTTATAGAAACAGTCAGACCAATGTAAAAAGGCATACAAATTATGTTGTGAAATTATTGCTTAATTTATGATATTTGTTGCTGTGGAAAAAAAATACACACATTTTTACAAACATTTGCTTTGAAATGGGAATCTAAAACCGGCCAAGTGCGGGTCGGACATCCGCATGAAGAGTTCCGCACCATCGTACAAGATTTACTATAAGCCAAAAAAAATACGTCTCTAGTAGGGGAGCCCTCTTTAATTTTTAATTTATTTTTATTTTTATTATTTGTTGTTATAGCGGCAACAGTCTACTTATTACGGATCCTGAGATACAGCCTGGTGACAGACGGACAGACAGACGGACGTACAGCGGAGTCTTAGTAATAGGGTTCCGTTTACCCTTTGGGTACGGTAAAAAACTGGTTTAATACTAAAAATAATGTAAGTATTTGTTTTATTTGCAGACTATACATACAGACATCATGTCAATTTTGAACACAAGTTTTAAACTCTAAAAGCGAAAAATATTATCTACATAATATAGTGTGACTGACAGTACAAAATAAATGGTATTTAGTTAACGACATTTACTTAGGTACCTATTATTCTTAGAATAAGATTTTCGCGGTAATTGCTTCATGACACGGATACGACGAAACTCTTCAATGCCGTAACGATTGTAAGAAATATGTGATTGTTATTTCAAAGTGTTAAAAGTATAGTGAATGCTTTCAACAGATTGATAGATTGACCGGCGCTAGACTCGATTAATATACTTACAAGAATAGTATTACTCGTTTACACTACTTAATTACAGTTAACGTTGTTTTAAAATATATTATTTCTTCCTATTCATCAATTTTATTAACGAGTCATCATTTTCAAAGCTGAACCTCATAGTCCATAATATTTTTTTGTTCATGGCTTCAGATAAAGTAGACTTTTTCCAAAAACTTGGAATGTTCAATGTTCAATCAAATAGCAAATCTTACATATCTTACTCAATAATAAGACTTAAACAAAAACTTAAATCACAATTTGCTCAGAAGTTTAGTAACCGGTAAAGACGAGCACAATAATTCACTTTGCAAGAGATTTTAAATATTAGTATACTACATATACAAGTACGTTTAAGTATGTTACTCATATGTAACTTACAAACTTCGGCCCGCGGTTTCACCCGCGTATATCTCGATGTCGTGGGAATATGTGTTAATCCAGGTCTCCAGCTATCTACATACCAAGTTTCATCGTAATAGGTTCAGTAGTAGAGGAACAAATATCCAAACATCCTCGCAAACTTTAACGATTATAATATTAGTAGGATATTATATAGTGCAAACAAATCGTGCAGAACAGGCATTCGCGATAAATGAATATTATTACGTAGTCATTAATTAGTGCACATACATTTTACTTATATCTACCTTTTAAAAAAATCTCGGGTTATTCTACCACCTTATTCTTTTAACGGTCTAATGTTACCCACATCCATTTTTTTACTCTATTATGTACTCTATGGCGCCCATTACACGGTAGGTTTTGCTGTCAGTTTTGCCACAATTAAAACAGTGATTGACGAATAACCGTCCTATCGTCTAATGCAGTGATTGACGGTTTCATGATGAGATTTTAATGTCGATATTATTTCATCAATCACCAACACATCCGTCAATCATGATTTTTTGGTAATGATTGACGTTTGCATGAGCGTCTAATGGACGCCTAAGATACATGTATTTTTCATTTTTAGTCTATGCTTGCACCTCGCACATACTTCACCACTAACACCACATCACAAACCCAGTGTTTATTATTAATTTAGAAATATATATTATTTTACTACGAATAGAACATTTGAAGACTAATTGAATTTAGATACATATTATGTATTTTAATACTTTGCAGCAACCCAGAGGTTTTAATACCTATATACAAACAAATATCAAAGAACTTATGTGTAAACGTATCGATAACTATAACAAGACAAAACAAACATTTACACACATCCCACATTGCGACAGACGGTTCTCTGCAGAAACTCGTAATTGTTGAATGAATGATGACATGTTTGCCAACAAATCATTTAATTAGTAAACGTACAATGTAAGTCACAATTATTTGGAAATCTGTGTATAATTTTGCGAAAAAGCGCAAATCAGCTTACTTCCTCTATTCTCGATACTGTCTCACCAAACTTCTAGTTTAGATCATAGATTCGTTCCTGCGCCCACGCTTCACTTTCTAGAATTACTACTACATACATCTAACGGAAAAAAATATTTAACCGTTCTAGTGTAAACATTTTCATTCATTGAAATTTTAAACATTTGCATCAAAATCTCCTATCTAGTGTTATATATAGTGATATTTATGACGTCTTCATCTTATATATTTAAATTCGTCTTCCTTATCAAGTTATCGGAATCTTCAAAATATTTTATTATATGCCGCATCTGATGATGAGCCGGCAATCCGGTGGATCCGGCATCATTAGACGTCAACCGGATCCGGTACCTTTTTACCGGGTCCGACCATCGAACCGAAAAATAAACGTCTCCAATTTTTTTGCTTACTGCACGTAAGTTGGGTACGTGCAGGGTGCGGCAGCCAGCAGTGTCTACTCCATAATTATATTGCAAGTTCACAATCAACAAGTCTATACTTCCATAAGCTGAAAGATCTTTTTAACCTTTGGCTATATTTGTAATTGTCTAAGAAGTCGATTGGCAAACGACACGAGTAATTCTATTTGTTTCAATTTAAATTCATTATACCTTCCAAAAATAATTATTTAATGTTAAATAATATATTTAAAATACAATTACCTAATTATTGTGGTCTAAGTCTAAGGTGATCATGGTTGATTTAGTTGCATTTAAGTAACATAAGTTACATTTGAATAGTTTTTACTGGCGTAAACTTTATACTAGAAAGACTGAAATTAATAACGAGTAATATTACTAATACGAACACTGCGATTTAACTAATTAAATGAAGAAAAAGTTTATTGTCTGCCTAAACAGATATTTTTATAAAATTTATTATAACTCCCTTAAACCTCTCTAAAAATAAATGTTATGAAATGCCCAATCCGCCCGAGACCGGCCGGATCCTGCTGGATTGAAATTGGTGTAGGATTGCAATCCCTAATACAAATACATAATAACATAGGTATTTCTTCAGTCTGGATATACTTTCTGGACGTATTTTGCATTTTGCTGATCGCTTGAAGATTTCTTTTGACACACCTGTAATCGATGTAAAGCCATCCATCCCTCTACCGGCTACTGCAATATCTGGGTGATGGTAAAATCTCTGCCATAGTGGTTCAATTACGTATTCTGTGGCCATAGTCTCAAAAAATAAATACACTGAGTTTTAGAAACGACTAACGACTATATTCTCAAGGAGGGGAAAGGAACCAGCCAGCCCCTGTGAAAATTGGGAACAGGGCAAGAAGATCATGACTGAGTTTTAGTGGTCGAGTATTCTCTAACAGAAACCATTATATTCTAAGTTAATTCGATAATATTATAAATTATATTATAGATAACGAAACACTATTCCATATGAACATGATTTTGATACAGTTTGATATATAGTTCAAGATGCAGTCTGGCGCAGCACATGGCTGAATATATTCTTAAACGTGATGAACTAAACAAAATTATGTAAACTGTGCCTAATCTAACACATGAACACTCTCGTATATCGAACAAATATCAGTTTTTAAGATTATTTAAAACTTTTAAGAAAAAAGTGCGTCATCGACGATTACTTTGTTGATAGTCAACTGATTATAATAACCTATTTACTTACTTAAACTCAGCAACTGAACGAATGTTACGGATGTAACATTCGTTCAGTTGCTGATTATATTATTTGTCGTTGAACGTCCATAGATCCTGTTGGGTAACAAGTATCTAAGGCCGTTTATGCATACGCATATGGTGAACTTCAATTCATATAATTCATTTTACATCAGCAGTACATCAAGTGCTTTACTAACACGACCAGTACAAAAGTGAAATTTCGAATAACCTATTGGATTGTAAGGGAAATGTACACACAGACTTCCGCCTTTATACGGTATATTTTGTTAAATAATTTCCCCGTAAAGTAAAAATATAATGTTTACTGACCCTATTTTCTCTTAGATATTTTGGTATCTAGAGCAGTGATATTCTAGGGTTGCCTGATATCATTTTAATTCAAATAGTTTTTCGTAGCATTATGCATTAAAACGAGATTAAATTTTAAGCAGTTTTGCTTTAATTCAAAATATAGATAATATCCTATGCATTTAGTTCATCACTTAGGAATCATACGAGTTTTTGATCTTGGGAAATGAACTAAAAAAATTATAAACAAGAACTCCTAATAACAAACGATGTTATACCTAAGCCAATTTAAATTGCATAAATACATCTAACTGTCCAAATGCAAAAGAAAACACCGAAAAGCTCATGTCTGGATCCCAATCGCCTTTAAATTAAGTTAACGATCCAAACCGGTCAAACCGGGACCGAGAAAGCAGTGAACATAAATAAAAGACATTACAACCAACAAGGTAACTAGGGTAACTCCTCCCCTTTTGTAAGTGGCAACTATTGAAAAATAGTATACATATCTCTGGCATGATACATATAAAGATAATACGAATGCTCCGCTTAATTCACACGTCATTTGCATCTCGTACCCGATCTAGATGTTTGTGTTGATTCTCAACGAAACTCACCCAAATGTCCACCAGATGTCGAAGCACATGACGTTGAGCCAGGCGAACGCTGCGACGAACCCGAAGTATATCCCGTACCCTGTGCAAATAATGTATTATGTAATATATTACACTGCTAATTATATAGACAACATGCAAATTAGTTGCAACGTTACATATTTATGCAAGGATATATGTAGATATAGGATCTGATTGGTTTTATGTTTGACAGAAATATGCGACTCGACTACACTCACTTACTTTGGATATATACCCTGACTGTGACTCATGCTAAAAATTAAAGGGCTACGTCTACTGGATGGCTGTGACGCGGGTGAGAAAAATTCTGTTTAATGGTAGGAAGTACGAAAATCAGCAGTCTTCATACTGGTTTTTAAGACACTCAGTTTCCAGTAATGAAACTGAGAATTCATTTTGGATAAATGTTTTAATTTTCCAATAGTCTGTTAAGGCGAACTAGACGCTACGTTTTCTCTAGCGGAGTTCTCTTAACTACTAAACCTGTACATTGATTGCAAAACATACTTAAATTAATAGATGACAATGAATAAAAAACTCTCCCCGGCTTTGCGCTAAAAAAAGGGTTCTGCATAGTCATGAGGTTACAACTGTACAAAAGTAATTTAAATGCATTTTGACCCAGTTTTATTAATATATTTCTACTAGTCCCGTAATGTTTTTTTGAAAAAAGAACCTAAATTGTCGAAGATCTCGCAGATGTAGATAAATACAACAAGAAAATCACAATAGTAAAATGAGTATTCTACGAATGAAGTGGTTACGGGTGAATTTCTACCGTCCGTTAAGGAGACACTTAACGGGCCACAGCTTACCGTTAATTTAAACTGTGCAAACTAGACAAACTTGTACAAATTTTAGGAGCATGACTCATCCAGGATGAATCTTTATATAAGAATTAGCAAAAGGAATCTTTACAATAATTTTGAACACCTAATGTTAGAAGAATCTCCTTCTACTGTAAAGACAACTACACTTACATACCATATTTTGTTTTTTCGTTAAAGCTACCGAAGCTGAAAATAACGGATTTGGACTATTACCGATTTTATAAAACCTTAAATATGGTTTATATATTTTAGTACAACCGTGTTAAAACTAATTAATTTCTCCATACGAAAAAGAACTTCAGTAAACTTTATTGACTTACTAAGTGTTCCTGTATCCTTATATTACGTTCTATTTATTGTCAGCTCTTCATCGAACTGATTATGAAGTCTGTTACCGTAAACTTACTTAACGGAGTACGGAAGCTACTTTCTAAAATCATTCCTCTAATTTAATTTACCTAGAATAAATTATCAAATCAAACACTAAAGCCCGTTAATGTCCACTAAACAGAAGAAAAAAAGAAAATCGTTAGACAAACAGAGGACAGAAAAGTACTGCACTATTTTGTCTTTACCTATCTACATAATGATAAAAACTTTTCTGATCCAAATTATTTTATTGATATCACTAAAACTCGTAAATAGCTATAAAACTAAAAAAATAAACAAAATGGTTCTTAACTGCTTTGGTTTTGCCTATTTATATACAATTTTAGACTAAATAATAGGTAAGTTTCAAACAAAACAATCTCAACTTTATACAATTTTAGAAATTAGTTTCTTTATTTATGCTTTAAGACTTTCGTTCTTGTTCATTCTAGGTCAACTGGAAATGCCCTGTCCAGGTTTTGACTGCAACTACTACTATCCACTAACACTATAATATTTTTAAAACTGTTTCTACAAGTAATTTCAGCGTTATTTTCTAAATGGTGCCATTTAACAACAATGATTACTCAAAAATAAAACCTCATTCCATGTCAGTTACAACCCTGCACAATGAAATATTGGAGCTGAACCAACTAAAACTCCACTACTACAAACGGCTACTACTACTTACTGACCGGTCTTGGCCAATATTTTAGCTGACACAATCTACTTGGAGGAGGCCATTCGCCCCATTCTTCGAATTTTTTCTGGTTTGTAAGTTAATTAATATTGTGATTTTTTTTTAAAGTTTGCTATCTTATAGCAGCTACAAAACCTCTCACCGGTAACCCTGACAGTGACTTACAATACGTTGCTCGTTTGGTCTAAGGTTTAAAAGCCAGAAGTTTAGTAGACCATGTCCATTAATCCGAAAGAAACCTGAGGCGGTCAAACGGAACGGTTTAAATCATGACCCGTAAAAGTGTCTCTTTAAAACGCAGATCATTACCTAGATAACAGATGAGATTATAGCCTATATCAACATATCTCTCAAAGAAAAAACGCAAAGGGGTCACCTTATCTATATCCACCAAGATGATTTTTTTTTTGCCAAGCCTTCCTGCCTTATCCCCGATTCACTTGTAATTCACATAAATGTTAGAATGTGTAAATTAGATACTAAGCATAAAATAAAACAAGCTTAGTGAATAATAAACATGAGTAGAAAGCTATTTTAAGGAATTCGCTACAGTTATACTTTAACGCGCCAAGATACTAATGAGATGTACCGAAAATAAGCATGGGTAGTTACATCTTCGATTAGATAAACACATTTAAATGGACGAGGTCAGCTGTATTTTTGAGCTACCGATAATTTTGGTAAATCAATGACTAGGTAATTAGTTCAGTTCACTTAGTTGTTGATGTTGTTTCATTGCGGCTTATCTAATTGACAGTATCACAATTTACATCTCATTAGAAAGAGATGTAAGCACACAATCACGTACTGATAATACACTCAATGTTCATGAGGATATGTAAATATGTCGCATTTATCAGCACGATTCATTAAAAATTTATACATAGCATTTTAGAAAGTGTGAAATCACATGTTTTTGCACATAAAATGTTAATGGCAGAGACAATATTTATAAAACCTTAAGTTAACAATAAGTTAAATAAATTAAATTTAAAATATTTATTTATTTCTCTTTATTGTACACCTTTAAATAGTAAATATTGCAAAACAAGTTACAAATGTTAAGGTAAAACAAACGATGGTCTTATTACTTTATTACACACGACGATTTCTTCCAGACAACCTTTTGTAAAATACCTAATCTATATATTCTTATCAATATGTGTTTTAAACGAGCGATTATTGATGTATGTTATCTATATATTAATACGTGAAGCGAAAACTTAGGATCCCTTTTTACGAAAATTGGGCGGACGGAGGAGTATGAAATTTCGCACACTTATAGTTTATACAGAGAAGAAGTGACGAATTCTAAAATTTTTGAACAATATTTGCTACAAAGTTAAAAAAATGCAGAAACGGGTACATACAGCTATGAGTGTCCAATATATATTTTGACCTGTCATGGTACAAAAGTCTATACAATGACAGGTCAAGTAATATTGGCCAATGAAAAAAACCGTGGTCGAAATTCGACCACCACGGGATCTCTAGTTTATGTAAATATAGAATTATGGAAATATAAATACGGAACGGAAATTTTGTATACAGATACAGTTTTGCATTTTAAGTTCAACTGCATAGTTGTATTTCAAGTAAAAGCGCAATTTTACAAAAAAATAAATTTAAAAAAATTATGATTTTACAAAAAGCTACCGCGCGAAGCTCGGTCTCCCAGGTACTTCTTATCTATACGTGAAGATAATTCTTTGTACGCATTTTTAAGCGAATTTGAAACGTAAAATTTGGATAAAAGTTTATGTATAGAAGAAGTGCAGAAAACTAAACATTTTAAACAATATTTGTTACAAATTAAAAAATTACGTGTAGACGAGGCGTCGAGTGTATATGTTAAACTGTCATGGTTACGAAAGTCTATGACAATTCAATTATACTGGCCAATGAAATAAACCAAAAATGAAATAAGGTCTAAATTCGAGCACCAGGCGCTCTCTAGCATTCTTTAATGTTTGGAGATATGCATAGGCATATCTATTGTACATTCTACAATTAGATCAACCGCGAAAGGAGGTTTCTTTTTAACCGAACTACTAGGCGTCCATGTACAGACGTCATCCGTATGATACCGCAAAAGTAAACTACCTGCGTGGCCAAGCTAGCTACCCTATATTCATTATTAGTATATTATATATAGTATGTCACTATATGATTGTAAACATCGTTAGTTCATAATCATTCTCGCGATATTTTAAACTTTCGAACTGACTAACGAAAAAATTGTGAACTGCAACCAACCATTTACCTACAATTTAACGTATTACTTCTCGATAGTTTAATCTACCTAAATAAATATCTATATATATGCTGGGGCAGATCTTAGAATTTCATTGTGTCCGACCACTTCATTAAATAGTCGATACGAACGTATAGTTTAAACGTCAACGCTTGATCATATGTCAATCCACGTTTGGTCATATCATTAATTTAAATTTTCCATAATATAAAAGGTTTAATAAAAATTCTAAATAAAAACGACATTTCACTGTACTATTTTCTTCTATTTGCATATTAGTATTCGCTTTTAAAACAAAATAATTGTCCACCGCCATGATGCATCACAAAAATAAAAAGATATCTCGTCCATAAACTGTGGATAATGTAACTATTTTACAAAATAATCACTATTTTTGACTATATCATGAAGTAGTCAAACGCTGATTTATTCATTTATCTAGCCAGACCATAACAAGATGTGACCGACCATATCATGAAATACGAATATTACATGAAATGGTCAGACACATCATGAAGTGATCCATTTTAAGAGTCTGGGCACAAATACTGTTACAATAAAAAAAAAAATATTACATTTCAATTAGGAACCTGTCATTCTCATGAATATTCATTATGTTTTCTCATTTTCACGCCAATCTTTGTTAAATATTCTTGTAACATTAAAATGGAGTGGGGTGATAAAGACAGCCGAATTGCTGTGATAGTAGTTATAGATCCAAATGCATTTTTAAACTCTCACTCCGCTCGGTAATAGTCGAATATTTGTGTACCGAGCTACTGACACGTATAATGAAACGTCCTCTATTTGTGTCAGAAAAAGATCTGGGCGTAACGTAATATTCGTACTAAAAAGACGACCAAAACAGCGAAAGAAAGAATCTGAAGAATCTCGTCCTAATGTAAAAGATTTAATCTAGGAAAATATAACACCAAGAATTATGTCAGGTACTAAGTACTGAAGATTTGCAGCTTATAAGAGATGCACTGGTCCTTAACCGATGATGATGATGATTTATAAAGGAAAAAGGTGGTGAAATAAATCGTTTGAAATGAAATGTTTACTATCGATAATGATTTATGCTTAAAGCTCTAGAGAAGCTTCTCTATTAGTCAGTACGGTACAACATGGATTTTATCCGGCTTTAGTGGTGGCTTGGTAGAGTGTACCTATCAAGGAGTGACTGAGCCATATTTTTGTTTGTAAAAGTTATCAATACATCGGCTAAGGTGTATCAAGATACGATTCTTTAGAATGTGGTTAAGCCTGGTTTAACAACCCCATATCCCATAACCAAGAATAGTCTGTTCAGGAAGACCCAGCACTGGGTCATAAAAGTAGATCCACACAAGCGTGGCTAGAAAGAAACGTTTCTGACTTCATCAGAGCTGAAGATTGGCTTTCATCTAGTCTCGATTTTAATCCGATTGATTATGATTTATAGTATCTTAGAGAGTATGGCATGCTTTAAACGGTAACGATAATTTGGAGTCTGTGAAACATTCTATAAGATCGGTAAAGTTTCTCATTGTGAATGTGCGAGTTTCAATAAAAAAATGGCCACTACGTTTGAAGGATTGTTTTAGAATTAAGACCAGTGGAGATCATTCTGAATGAGTTTCATATTTTTAAAATCTCTCTGAAGTAATAAATGATCCGTGTCATGGAAAAAAAATCTTGTAACAATTTTTCGGGTCTAAGACTATTTAATAATAAGTTACAATAAAGAATCATAAAATACCACCAAAATTTTTTTTGATATACACATATACGGTAACCGAGTCCGGTAGTGATTGACTAATGATATTGTAGATTATGGGTAAATATGAGTTAAAACAGTAGAAAATATAAATTGACTTTTAAAAAGACAGTTTTTCAAGCGGGACCATAACTTACCTAGCTAATATATTCTGTACGAACTAAATGGAAAATTTATGATTAAAGTGAACATTACAATGGACTAAAAGGACACAGAAAATCGTCATGACTTGCTACTGCTGATCTGCGTAAAACGGAAATATCTCTTCAACTTTAAGAAACTTTATATAATAATGTACAATATAAGTTCCGGTCCTCAAAAGGAAAAAAGAGAACCCTTATAGGATCACTTTGTTGCCCGTCTATCTGTCTGTTCCTTTTTCTTAGGCACCCGTGGATGCATCAAGTTAAATTAATACCAAATACGTATGTCTGCGGTCCTTTGAAGTTGTAAAAAAACTTCTAAGTCAACGCAATCAAAAGATACGGCCTTAGATTTGACCAAATTTCAACATTTCCTAGGTAAATCAAAGACAGCACTACTTACTGAGGTACAGTCAGTTCAGTCGAAGGAATACAAATAAGGTGTTTCGAAGGTTTAGAGAAGCAAATTAACCAACGCAACACTCTTCCTAATATTTGATAAAATGTTTTAGTGTAAATGTCTGACTCAAACTGTGACTGACATAAATTATTTTTGAAATTCATTAGAAAACGCTTGACATGTGATGTTATGTAATCAGATATATATAATTTAAACAAAAAAGACGGTACAAGTGTTACGGCAATCTCGAAGTCTAACTATCGCACCAATTTTTAGCACTATTACTACTTTATATGTATAGGATAATGGTGTTGATTATATGACGATTAAGCGCAGAGCGACACAGCCTCATTGAAAATTTACTAGCAAATTTTCCAGTACATCCGGGTAAATAAACACGAGTATATTATAATACAGAATAGTCCGATGAAATAATGATAATCTCAAATTATCAGAGTTACATTTTTGTGTAAAAAGTACCGGGTATTCATAAACTATAGGTCGCGCGGCAAACATTTCTACCTATTTTTTATTTTTTGTAAGTTGGCAGCACTCTACTGAGTTACCGTTAGAACTTTGAGTGCTAGGTTACGCAGTGTAATTACAGCAGCTGTTTTTGATTACATTGTGTTAAGTGCTCTGCGATTTAACTATAGAAAAAAACGATGAATAAACAATATTATTTATGCGATATGAGGCGTTTGCGAGAGAATATCCGCTGAGCTTTGTGGGACGACAATTCATGGATTTTACACCATGATAATGCCTTCGCACAAAGCCATTATTGTGCACGCCAGTGCGGGAGTTTTTAATAAATGAATGTCATAGACCAAGCACCTGATGTGGCTCCGTCTGACTTTTTCCTGTACCCGAGGGTAAAATTCCCACCTCGAGGAAGACGTTTCAAGTCGATTAAAGCTATAAAAGGTAATTCGCTGAAGGATTTGAACACCATACCTCAATCAGCTTACAAAAAATGTATGTAGGAATCGGTCAAGCGCTGGCGGAGCTGTATTGCAAGCGAAGGGGCCTACTTTGAAAGCGACAAAATAAATTTTGACGAATATATTACTTTTTTGATTTTCTTGAACAATCTCACTTCCCGTTACACTGACTTTTAAACTTTCGCGTTCCATGATATAATTATGTATTTACACGGAAATTAACGCGATCACGAAAAGGTATTACATACCTCTGAATTGCCTGAAGTTTCGACCAGGTTGCACTGGCCGTAGTCACAGGCTGACTCATCACGACCACAGTCAATTCAGAGGTATGTAATACCTTTTCGTGATGGCGTTAATTCCGGTATAAGTACATAATAATAATTGCCGTTACTTTTTACGCAGAATGACATTCTAATTCTGGCAACATATTCTAGATTTTATAAGTGACAAACAAGAAATTTATAGATAAATTCGAGAAAATCATTCCAACCAACCCACCACTACCTATTATGTATTCTGTGCCACTACTACCAGCCTGGGTATGAGTGGATCAAATACATTAAGTAATTACGAAAATTGGCACAATAGTGCGCTGCTCAAAGTAGTTACACGGAACAAATATTTGTAAGATACGACCGTAATTATATTATGTTGTATTTATCCCGACTTGAAAAAAATGAAAGAAATAGAGTAGTAAAATACTTCATATGTATTCGCATTAGTCGATTTCCCATCTGAATTGAACACTTGAGCTATGCATATGTATTCTGATTAATTTTCAATAGTAAATTGATATACTGGAAGTAGATTATTATATGAACTGTATTAATTACAGGATACTTATCATACTCCTTTTGTAACAGACGAAGGATGTTAATTTTATTTTGATTTTTGAAGTGAAAAGTTCTTTAGCGGCGTTGTGCACTTTTTGGATGGGTAAAAAATGTTAAACACGTGACCTGATCGAGAATTCGTAAGACAGAGCCGAGTTTCTTATATTTAAAAAAATATAACATTCGAAATTCAAACATTTATGAGCGGCCAGGAGCGCAGAACTTCCAGTGTACCCTATGTATACATTTAGATATGTTAGCACCTACTTTTTATTTTTAACCTAATTATATATATATACGGATGTGTATGTGTATGTATATGCAAATACGTTGTGAAGTTATGTTTTCGCTTCTGACGTGCAGCCCTACGACTGACTGTTTTTTTTTTTACTTCAAATATTAACTCGTTTAGTTTTCACTTTACGCTAATAATATATATAATTAGTCATTAGTTATAATGCACTGAAATTTATAATTTCTTTAGCAGCGAAGGAGTATCAAGTAGCAATGTAAATCACAAAGTTAACAACATTTACTTGATTAGATTAGTAAGCTGTAACTCTAATCCCTTCATTGAGAATCCAGCCTTGAAACGAACTGTATATTTAATCTATTAATAATGTTCCTTAAAATAAATTATACAATCATTCATGACTCAGTCATGAATCAATCTGATATTTCTTCTAAAACTCACTTTATACGTCATACTTATGTTTTTCTGGAGGAAAGAAAACTAATTACTAGTTAAATAATTAGGGTCCTAATTGCATTGTGTAAATAGGATGACAAATACCTAGCAGTAGATTACGATTCAACATATGCGGATCACTCACCAAGTAATGTACAGAAAGTCTGGTCTTGCACTCGATCGTACTGAACTCGCGCAAGGCAGCTGAACGCAAGTAGCATCGTGCTTACGTGGCAAATCAGAGTGCGGCCGTGCAAGTTACGGAGTTCAGGCAAAGATAGGTACACCACTAGCGTCAGAGCCAGGCACGCGATGGTGATGCAGATTATCTGTCGTACAAAAAATAATTTATTACAGTATATGAAAACATATTTAATAGTGTGATTTTTTCAAAGCATAACGTATAAGCGTATTCTTTAACAATACCGCATACTTTACATAAAATTCATTTTGTCCGAATATATACGCCTCCTGCTGCCCAGTGCTGTTTTGCTGGGTTTTCTTTTTTAATTATTTTCTAACTAACTGAGAAATCTGCTGTGTGTTAAAAAAATTATTTGCCAAGGTCCACAGCAATTGGCCTGCGCATATCAAAAACTGGTTGTTATTGTTGTTTGGAACAAACCGTAGTTTAATTGAACGAAAATTGCTGTGGCGATGGCTCATTCCCAACGGTAGACTAAAAGCACACCACTGCTTTTAATGATGTAATTCTTTCATGGACATTTACGCTTTATTACATTACAGGTCAACAAACTTAATACAGTTTTAATTTATTTTTTTATTGGACCTCACTAGTAGATGCGTAAACGTTTTTATAATTGTATTTATAAATTGAAATAAAACTATTTTTCACGGATGCTCGTGAGGCTATTGAAATTAAAAAACACCCTAATTTTAATAGAGAAGATGGTTGGAACGTACCACCAGCTTGGGATCCGGTTATTCACTTACTCAAACCCAAGAAAATACAAAACACAGCAAGGCTTCAAGACACTTTGAGCTCATTCTGCGTAAATAGTAACACCAACAATCAACAAACTTCGGGTACTTTGAGATAACTTTGCACTTCGATACATGAAGCGACCACCATCTTAGTCTACCCGTGACCATGGCTGCTGAAAAGCAACTGAAACGTCGGGACCAGTATAGATAGTAAAATAACACCAAATAAATCGCGATAGATTCCGTGAAAAATAGTTGTATTACAATGTGTAACATTCGCGTAAACTTTCGACAATATCATGTATTTATAAATATTGTAATTACTGTAAGTATTGTATTTTATAATTATATATTAGTTGGTAAAAAACAATTCTGTAGTGAAATCTACGATGATTTATTAGATATTCAGAAATTGATAGCGGTGAATAGTCAGGTTTTTGATAAATGATTTCTCAAGTGTCAGAACACTCGTAAAGTTTCAATATATTTTTTTACATAAGGTTCTTTGTGGTGTCGAATATGAACGTAAAAAAACAACATACATTATGATTAAATAAAAAATATCTTGTACAATCTAAGTTTTTAGGTTTCTAATAGTACCGTTATTCATGTTACGGTCTAAAATGTCTTGTTAATGACTTTTATCAAGTGTGTTGTTTACAAAAATAATCAAAAATCGGTTGATCCTGATCGTATTACATTGACACAGAGAAAAATCCCGGAAGGGTTATGATTGCATACTAAACAACGATTTAGTGACGTCACATACAACATGTACCTATCCATAAAAAGGGTTCTAACATTAATAACAATAATTATCGACTTATTGCTCTAATACCAGTTCTTTCAAAAATATTTGAAAAGGTTTTATATAAAAGAGTGTTTTATTTTTTGAACCATCATTGAATTTTAACAAAATAGCAATATAGCTTCAGAAAAGGTAATGTCCGGTTCCTATAATCAAAAAAAAAAATACGATTTTGCTTACGGACGGTAACACTTCGTTGAATTTTTAACGAAAATTCTACCGTCCATAAACAAAACGAATCGTTTCTTGATTATAGCAACCGGGCATAAGTCAATTACATTAGCCACCTTTGATTTACTTAAATGCATACTCGATAATTTAAATAGCAAATATTCATGTTGTGGTTTGTTTCTAGGCTTAAGGATTTTAAATATGAGGATCATTGAATTTTGCTGCACAAACTAGAAAAATATGGCATTAGTGGCTCAGCCTTACAATGGTTTAAATCATATTTGAGTGAAAAAAAAACAATGTACCTTGATGAAACTACAAACAATATAGTGAACTAAAATTCTAGCCCCAAATTGAATAATTGTGGATTCTTCAGGGGAGCATTTTGGGAACGTTACTATTTCTTGTTTACATTAATGATTTATTGTTAACTGGTCAAAATAAAAGTGTACTTTTTGCAGACAACAAAAAATACAACCATTGTCTAAAAATGTAGTAACTTAAAAAAATATGATAGTGATATTAAATTACTTAAAATAATGACAAATTTGCGGTGTAAAAGTAACGACAAAGCACTTCTTTAAAAACGACTTTGATAGTGTGTCATGCATGCATACGTACGTTCCGCGATTCCTTTATTTTTTTTTAAACAACTCACACATTAGGAACATTCCGGTGTCGCGGGGGGGCTTCACAAACATTTAAACAACGGACACACAACTTGATTTGAACCCACAACTTACACTCGGCGCGGCGTAGTTAATATTATTAAAATATATATAAAAATGTTGTTAATTTTATTAAAATATCAATAAATATAACAATGTGAGTAATAATATAAATTAGACAATTATATACGCAGAGCATTCTGGTTGACAAAGACATTTTGGTAATAATTTAAGTTATTATTAGTTACTAAGTAAGTTTCATAATTATTTATTTAGATACTATTAATTTGCATTCACTAATTTGGCAAACGCGAGGACTTAAATGACTATGAATTGATTTGATTTGATATAAACAGCGTGTGTGTGTGTGTGTTTGAGTAAGTTGCTTTTGGAGTGTAATAGTGAAGAATATATAAAGTTTTCACCACTAAGTGGCAACTCTATCGTTAAGTTAGATTTTGAACGCTTCCGGAAACTAAATAACTCTTGTATATAAACTAAATACATTTTATTTTTATATTTATAATTGCATTTTATACATAACTCTTTCACAAATAAATGGATCAGCTGCAACAAAATGAAATAATGGTAAAAGTTACAAGGAAATACTAAGTATAACAGCTGTAGTTAACAAAAACAACATACGTGATTAACGTTAAATAATAATTACTTTCCTTTGCTCACTAAGGACATGAAGATAAAATTCACCAAAAATAAATTGGATAATTACTATCTACGAAAATTACGTCATTGCGTCTAAAAATCAGAAAGATTGAAATGTGTTGAAAGCAATTTTTAGATTAGGTCATTTAGAGCGGATTTAGTCGTCGTCGGTTCAAAAAAATACTAAATGTTTTGTGATTTGTTTAGACGTTGATTGATCTTGATGCTCTTCCTCTCGATCTACCGACGTGCATATATTTCACATAACACTTGTTTCTAACCTTGATTTTGATATTGCAAATCTTAATACTCTCAGAATCAAACAGAAAATATTTATCCGAACTCAAAGGAATCAATCTATCAGTACCGCTGCATTGATATAACAGTAGGCATCATCTATGAGTCAATAAGGTAAACATATTAACAAAGTCCGTCGTAATGCTTTTTGCTTTAAGAATATTATAGCGTAGGTTTGTGATTGACGCTCATCCTAGTTATAGACTTATAGTTAACATTTTTTTTTTGTAAGTTTTACTTTTTTACAGCAAACAGCTGATAGAAAAATTGCGGACCATGAAGTTATACATGTTAATTTTATCTATACTATACAGTTTCATTATCTTTAATGTTCCCTCATTTTGATTGAATTCAAAGAATTTACGAGATAGGTAGTTATTTTCTTATGTGAAATAGGACAAATGAGACTATAATGAAAAACAAGGAAGATAGATACATTCTTTTTTACACCAAACTGGGAATGGAGACTTAGACACTTTGATTTTCTAATGACAAACTGACGAAGAAGTGAAATTGTGAGTAGCAGTATACTATTAATGAAAGATTATAGTAATATATAAATATACCAATCAATAGAACATATGTATACATATAAATACGCAAATTTTTGATGAAGCACCACCACCGATTTTTTTTTGTTTAGTTGATATTCGCGAGCTTCAGTGTTATCAATAAAAAAATGGTTTTTTTAGCTGGCTTCGCTCGCGTGTACATATTTATATATTTTTAGCGAGTAAAATATTTTTTTTTTCTAAATAAAAGTAGCCTAAGTTACTAACAGCAGCTATCTGCCAGCAAAAGTCCCGGGGAAATAGGTCCACCCGTTCCAGAGATTAGCCGGAACAAACACACAGACAGACAAAAATTTTATAAATTGATTTTTTGGTTGGTCGGGTAAAAAAGTCTTTTGCTATTTTGTAATGTCTTTGGTTATATTGTTTGTATCGGTCTGTTTTTAATATCAATAAATATAGGGTGATTCTGTCATTACCATCTAAATTCACACAGTAGAATATTTGATGAAAATTATGAGAAACCTGTTTTTTATTTTGAAATCACTTTGTACAAAAATACTGAGTAATTTGCATCACAAAGCTGCAGAGTTGTCTCAACAAATCATAGTTTGTACCGTCACTCCGTGTGCGCTAAGTGTTAAAAACCGCTCTATCGAAACTGCCTACTTCGCCGCATTAAATATTTTTTACGTTTGACTCAGTGACTACTTAGTGGCCATTTTTTTTGTTTTTTTTTTTAATATTTGGCCAACCTATTTTTACGCTTGATTAAGTGACCACGTAGCTAAAAATTTTTTTTGGAACGTTCGGATTTTTTTTGTGAAATTTTGATTTACCTATTTTTTTGCAAAAATTAAGTCCTTTAGTGATACATAGCCCCTAGAAAAAAATTGGATGATGATGACAAATTCACCCTGTATAGCCTGCCTGCCCATATAATTATAATTTTTGCAAATTAAGAAAAGTAAAAACCACTTTCCCACCATTTTTCAATTGTTTTTCTGTCCGCCAATTGAGTGAATGTAACGAAGAAATTCGATACATTCTGAAGTTTTATTACAAAAAAGGGAAAAATACTACTCAAACCGCGAAAAAATTTTGTGTCGTTTATGGATCTAATGCAGTGTCAGTAAGAGTAGCACAAAGTTGGTTCAAGCGTTTTCAGTCCAGGAAGTTTGATGTCAAAGATGCAGCTCGCTCTGGTCGCCCTCATACGGATAAAGTCGATACCATTTTTGAAAAAGTGGAGCAAGATCGGCATATTTGTAGTTACGACATAGCCGAGGAACTGAGGATTGACCACAAAACAATTTTGACCCATTTGAAAAAGTCTGGCTATACAAAAAAGCGCGATACTTGGGTGCCACACTGGCAACTGGCACTAGTGAATCGTGTACTCATTTGCGGTTCTCTATTGGAACGCAATGAAACCGAACCATTTTTGAAAAGATTGATCACTGGTGATGAAAAGTGAATCATTTACGACAAGAATGTATGAAAAAGATCATGGTCAAAGGACAGTCAAGCTCCACAGACTAGAGCGAAACCCGGATTAACACGCAACAAGGTGATGCTGTGTGTATGGTGTGATTGGACCCTTCCAATCCTTAAGCTTATAATATACGATGCCCTCATCGTATATTATAAGCTTTTCCCACCGGGCAAAACCATCGATTCGGATCTCTACTGCCAACAACTAATGCGACTCAAGCAAGAAATTAATAAAAAACGGCCGGAATTGATAAACAGAAAAGGAAAAATATGTCTTGAATTTGTAAATAAAATACGAAGAAAGTTTTTCCCCGACCTTATATGTACCGTGTAAATATTCAGATGCATTTAGTAAAATTATTATGACATTACAAGCAGACACTTGAATTATATTTATTTAGCTGGTGTTATAAGGAGTAACTTAGGGTACTTTTATTTTGGAAAAAGAATAAGGGTGCCGCGTAAAATATACTGTCCACGCGATCCAAGCTGCGCGGGGACCAGCTAGTGAGAAATATAGTTTTTAAAACCGAATTTAACGCAAATTGTCAGAAACATGGATTTAATATTTTTAGTGATAAAGTGTTGTAATTTTTATTTTAATAATATTTAACTATTTTTTAAACTGGTCGCAACAGTCCTAAGACTGTCATAGTAATGGTTTTACTTGAGATTGTAAATTTGAAAGATATACGTTCAAGTCAAATTTAATGACACTGTTACTGTAACAGTTGCAGTATCATCCTACTGTACAATGCACTGGTCCGCAGCACTGTAGAATATTGCTCCACTATATGGTCTCCTTACTACTCAATCTAAACAGATAAGGTGGAGTCCATTCAGACTCGCTTTGTAAGGTACTTATCCATAAAAAATGGCATCAGAAAAACTATTCCTGAATATATTGACAGGTTGTCTTACTTCAAAATGATCAACTTAAAAGAAAGACGAGACATACATGACTTAATGGTTCTACACAAAATTGTACATAGATCCTTAGATGCTGAATTAATTAATCATTTTAATTTTAAAACGAGCAGGCGTATTGTGAGACATCCCCGGATATTTGAGACACCTAAAACTACCCTGAATACTACCTTCAATAGTCCTCTTACACGTATGGCAAGATTGTATATATATTATTTTATTATGGACTCTATCCCGCGCAAGAATCAGCGCAGGAATTCCGCCAATTTCAAGTGTTTTATAATTATTCAAGTTAAATAACAAAAACGTAAAAAAATGGACGAAGTTCTTCACGTCTCTTCTACTATAAGTATATTTGTACTCGGCAAGATTGTATAATGAGAGAGCCAACGTATCTGACAATGACATTGATGTCTTCTCTATGAAATTTATATCATTCAGACACTTCCTACTCAGTAATGCTTTTTAATTTAATTTTTAGTTTTAATTTTTGTACTAATTTTTGGACTATTATTATAATTAGATACAAGATATATCTAAGATATGGTTAGACTTCTCGATTTGTGATTTATCTAATGCTTAGAGTAACTGTTATGATTTCACCATAAACAAGTAGTCTCGTCAATGTACAATGTAATTTAAATGTCATGCATGCCTGTGATTTGTTTAATTACTCTGACAATGTTAAATTAAGAAAGTCTCAACTACAAAACATTGTAATTACACAGTTGGTATGCTTAATAAATAAATAAATAAAGAAAAGAGGTACCTAATGAGTCAGTAAGTGATGTTGGAGTGGTAATATCGTTCGATTTCAATCCTCGTCGCTCATCTGTCATTCTTCTAATTCATGTGAGTATTAGAAATGAACAGTAAAGGAAAACTCTAAATTTCTGTGTCGTTTTTAAATGTTCATGGTATCATCGTAGTATCTATATGGTCTATGGTCTTCTCGTAATGAGCCTATGCCTGGCCTAGAAACCATTTCCTTGCCCACTGTATGTTTATTATTATTATGTAATTTATATAAAACTTTGAAAATTCATGTTCCGAACTGTTATAATAATATAAAATAATAATAACAGTAAAATCTGTTTGCGGCCAAACATGTAAACATAAATTAGGAATGTTTGGTGGTATAATTACACAATGGGCGGCTTCAATGCACGAGGCAATCACTTACACTCAGCCATGGAATGAGACAAATAGATTAATAGAAGTTTTAGAATAGTTTTGTTTCGGAATCAATATAATTATTACAAACTTGTTAGCTAATTAAGTAATAATAATAAGGTTAGGGTGCGATATAACTACTATCATTGAATATATACAAATATACGTTTAATATAATTATAAATTATTTAATATATTGGGAATAAGTAGTTTTTTTTTTTATGGAAAAATGTGTTTACACGAAATGAGAGCACATTTAAAGCAATAACAGTCCACTATCCAAGAAACTGCATCTAAGGTACGTGCATAATGTTTATTAATATATATTCAGTAAATCAATTATAGGAAAATTAAAATCTACTTACTATAAATGACACTTGAAAGTTCTTGTCCGGAGATTTAATGAAACAATTCACAGCTGTAACCATAACACTACTGTTACATCGTCGCATATCGAACGCCTCTAAGCAATAAAAATGGCCGACGCTAATGGGTGAGATCAGGCGCCCCGACAGATCCAGCTCATGCCGATCTCTCACCCACGACTTATTCAGTACTACACGACCCGCACTGCATTCCAAGCCCGAGCGAAGACCCATAACATCTAAAACATAGGAGACATCAAAACTTGATTAATACACCAAAATGTAGACCTCCTTCTGTGCTGTGACAATTATGGCTAGTAATTACTAGTAATTATATTTTTTACTCTCCTTCAACAATTACTTCTTCCTTCACTTTTCATACTGTTCTTTTGAGGTAAGTACAGGAACAACCACATACAATGGTTGTTATTATACTGTAGCTCCAGTAAAGTTATAGCTACAAATATCGGAATAGAAGTTACTGAAATCATGAGATCGTTTTTCATTTTAAAGTACGTGTATTTTAGGGGTTACACATAGGCGAAAAAGATCGTCTAGTCACAAGTACGCGTACTTACTCGAACGTCTATCACTCGTTTTAGGTATTTATGCATTTTTTTTTAATTTTTTGTTATTTAGGATCAACAAACAGTTACATAAATTGGTAAATCTAAGTACGTATAACAAGATTTAGTAAATATGAAACCAACAACGTTGACCACAGATAAAATAATGACTGGCAAGCTATCAAAAATTAATACTCTAACAATAATGCTAATAATTTAAACTACCTATATCTATTGCATAGCTGTATTAACAGTATACATATTTGTATTTATACATACTTCCTGCGCTACTTCGAATTAGCTGTATATTTATAATTTATCTATTATTTACTTTGTAGTGGTAATTCTTAGGAGTTTATACATTGTTACTTAATTTTTTGGCCCGTTTCTTTCCGTCACAGTTAAATTTTTCGAAACCACAATATATTTTATTATTACTTATATATTTTTATTAGTACTTACCTATTTACCTAAGTTCTGGTAATGATTCTTAAAGATGTACTGTAAAAACTAATGTGCATTGTGGTTATTATATCGTAACTTACACGTTACTTGTATTCTTGTTAACCCCTCCAGCTAAGTTAAATGGTTGTTTTAAGAATAGGTTCACGTCAGAAGTGTACCGGGTGGGGTTGGAACCCGCAACCACAGAAGTCCGACAGTTTAGCCATTAAGCTACTTAAAGTTTGATAAACACATTCCTCGAAAATCTATTTGCTCACCAACGATGCAAAAAAATACAATTTCTTACATACCTGCTATGTCACTCTTAAGATGTTGCAAAGGTTCTAAATAATCTGTTAAATCAAACAGAACGTCATCTTCAGTAGGAACACACACGCTAGCAAACGATCCACAGCGCCGAGGTCTAAAATGGTGCCCTACAGGACAGCACTTCCTCAAACAATACGCTCCATACTTCGAACAATCGCGAGAACAAACACGAGCTACGAGATCCTTGGTGATGTAATCACGGTCTATGCACCACTGCCCTGAAAGGATCTGGTCATTGTCTTTTTCTGCCCTTCTTTCCGCATTCAAAGTACTTCCTTCTATGGTCAACGAAAAAAACTTCTCTTTTAATTCCACGTCGTACTCATCAGATTTGCAGTGTAGTCCATGATCAACTTCATAAATATTATCTATATTCAGTCGGCTTAATAGCCATTCTTCTGTACTCTCTGCGTACGTTTTCCTACACAAATGGAAATCAGGATCATAACTTTGTCCTCTTGGGCAACATTTACGTAACCGGTTAATAAAATTAATTTCAGAAGTCTTTCCAGTGTTATTTTTAATGCATCTTAATGCTACTACTTTCGGAATGTATGGTTTTAATGTGGTATTGACAACTTCTAATTCAAGTCTGTCATAACAATTTTCATTAAGTGTTGCTCTAACTTCATCGCCCAATGTTGACAAGCCCATCTGTATAGATTGCAGTTCATTACAATCTTCGGGTATACCATACTTGACCTCTACATTGTTCCCGAGAATAAGCGGAGTTATGGATGTGCTATAATTCGTGGAAGCAATGTCGCGATCTATACACTCATAAATACTTTCGGCATCTTCAGAATCTGTCACTCTTAATAAACTTTGGTTCTTCAAACAACACTTATTAAAAACCACATCTTGAGGAATCACATCACCGATTGCATTATTTATAATAACACTTATAAAAATTAACAACCACATTGTTACTGTAGGTATGTGTGCTGGGGGCGACTTTACAAATATTCACGAACCAAATATTCACAACAGGTGGTGAATGTCGATCAGCGTGGTTAACATTATTTATCTTACGTTCTGAGCGTACAAACGTGCGTTATAGCACAGAGTCGGCGGCGTTATGATTCTTATGATGTGGGTTTTGCCAGCGCCGGACTGCCCCACAGTCTATCCTACGGTGAAGGCTGCTTCTGTGTCCTTGAAATCAGTTTGCGAGCTTTTGGAACACTTGTTTTATTGTTCATTTACGAAAAATGCAGATATACACGAAAATTATTCACCCTTCTGTATTCAAATTGAGAGCAAATCCAACTGCGGAAGCTGACGTCTCACAAACAATTATGTACCTATAAACCGTACTTTTTTATATTTTGAACACTTTCAGTTTATACAATACACAATGGATGTAAACTCGAACACTACTGAATCATTCCAAAGACATCAAATCCAAATATTTATCAGTTATCTACCGATAAGGCATAAGACGCCTGATTGACTACTAAGAATCCATTCTGTTTGCCATATATCGATATGCAATGAATAACTGATTTGGTGTAAAAATATTTACGTGTTATGATAAACCACAAACACAAACCGTATTAAACATAATTGACTCATTTTTAAGAGTGCTAATATCTTGGATCACATTATTACTTGAATGAATTAAAGCAATACGTACATAATTGTAATTATGTACATACGCTGCTTAAATTCATTATCATTATAAACAAACCTTAGGCCGGATCCAAACGAACATGGATCCCCCTCAATTAATGTTCATACCGATAAAGTTGAGCTGAGGTAGAACCATTTTGTGTTGGTGAAGGATAGTTGTATGGCATAGTAAATTTTAAAGTATTATAATAGTATCTAATATTCTGAGACATATTGCACAACGCTACCTATACTCAAACTAATCTTAGCTTATGCTACAAGGATGTACATACTCGTACTTATATAGATATTTTCTTTTAAAGTATGTAAACAAATCTTGAAAGTAAATTTTAACCCACTTCTAATTGTCGAATCGAAATGAAACTTTGTATATATATGTAGTTTGGATGACAATACTATAATTTGTCATCTTGGAGGCGATCTGATGATCAGAAGGTGGATAGTGGAACTCTTCAGTGGTTACAAGTAAACTACTCGAGTTTGGACTTATATGATTCGTTTTGACGAGTCCAACAGATTGGGTTTGGTAACGATGGTCTGATGTTGAAGCCAGGAGGTGGGTAGTGGAAATCTCATAACTTTTTAATTCGGTTCACAATTAAAGCGTGTTTATTACATATGTATGTATTTATATATTATATATTTTTATATTTTACATAGAAATCCATTTTAAAGCATTGTAACTTAGATAAATCTAAAAAAAGATCTTTATTCTAGAGTACTATGTTCGCTTAAACTCCGATTTCAAAGAAACCACAGTTTTTTCCAAGATAGATTAAGGGGTAGCTAATTATTCGAGTGACAATATGTAGTTATACAACAATATATAAAGTTGATATACAACAACAACATGACAATTTGTCCATGTGTGTGTGTGACCATGTATAGGACGAGGTAGGACACTATTAAATTTAAAAGAAAAGGAATACTAATTGAAATTTTGTAATTAAGGTGAATAATAAAACCTTTATGCCTTCATCCATAGCTAAATAAAATTATTTTATAATTTAATTATAACAGGCAATAAATGTAATTTAGTTTTTTTTTATTCAAAGACCAACAAATATGTAGAAAGTTACCAAAAATTTTAATGAAATTAGAATTCAAGCTTATAATAAATTTCTAAAAATAAAATATTCAAAGAACAACAAAGCTATGCAAAGTTTATTGCATTAAAATTATTTATAAATAAGCCTAATCTAGGGATTTAAAATTTGCTCGGCGAATAAATATGTGTTGTGACGGAAATTATTATACGGGGTGCAAATTTAATTCGCGAGAAAATTATCTATAGTTTTAGGGATGGTTGGATACTATAAGCTGGAAGTAAGACGTAATTTAGCCGTGGTTAAGTACGTGTTTTTTAGTGTTCCGCGGTAAATTAAATGATCCGCAAATTTTACAAACCATTAAGCTGCTCGTACCAAACACCAAACTGCTTCAGGCACCAAGGGCTAACGTGTTCGAGGTCCCTATACCTCACACCAACCTACAAAAATATGCTCCGATGGCACGAGCCTTAGATACTCTAAACGTTATATCACAGCGGCTAGACATATTCACGTGTACATTGGCGGAATTCGAGAGCAGAGCATTAGTTTATTTAACTCGTTTAAATTAATTGTATCTTTATCTCTTTCATTCTTTCTATAAAAGTGGTATTGTTTTCACTTTTTTATGCTGACATTGTTGTATTGGGTATTTTAGCCTGTAATGACAATGTGTGTTGGAAGTAAATAAATAAATAAAAAATCTACATACCAGTTTGCTCGGCGCCCACTGCATTGCGAAATAAACGCGGTGGCGAATAGGAGTAGCGCCAACTATTAAGTATTCTGTGGTAGCGCTCGATGGTGCACCGATAATTTTAGGAAAATATCATGCTGTAAGAATCCGGCGTCGGCATCGACATACGGAAATACTGGACATAGTCTTCTACTGCCGCATCGCAAAGCCAGTCAGCAACAGCAAAGACTGCAAGCTTTTGGAGCATGAAAATAAGAAAACAACCGTAAAAAATCACCAATATCTTATTGGTTGGTGGTGGTCAAAAAAGCTAATAAATTTGCTCATCCAAAAGGGTCATGAGAAATGGTGGCCAGGATCTATCAGGATTACATGTAGTACATGTTTAACAAAAGAAAAAAAATCACAGGAAAAACAGTATTGAAATGAATAATGACGAATACTAGTTTCAACTGGATGGAAAGTAGTTTCGGTTTAGTTTTGCCCATGCTCCAAGGTGCTATTAAGAGCAATGGTGCATACTCTCTTTTAGGGTTTGGTAATCTTTGGCTACCACCCGCCGAAGGCACAGTGATGAACTGATGATTCTTAATTCGAACCTACTGAAACCAACCGGCGCGTCTAAAATCTATCACCGCGAAAAGCCTTTAAGTATTATATTAAGTCCCTATGTGGGTATTTATTAAGAATAACGAATACTACAAGCGAATATCAGTGAGAATTGTTGTTAATTGCGAATTATTTCATTAAATAATTGTATCTACTTCGTAACAAATTAGTGGATTGATCTAATCACAAGCCCCGGCTCATAACTCTACTATGTTTAATTTTTTTTATTCTAGTCAATCTTGAGATTTAGAAATATGCGGCTATGTACATGGATAAATTCCTGGGTTGTACTACAAGGAGGATACGGATGCTGATTTTTTTGGAAAAGAAAAAGAATTTCGTCTACAGTCGTACATTATGAGAATATTATATCAACTGAGATTATAGAATTATATTATTAGAATCATAATATTTGTTCGGTGTTCGTATTGCTCTACTTATAGCGTAACAACATGTAAAAGTTTATCTCATTTTACACAATTGTGCCCTCAAATTAGTTTCAAAAGCCCATTGTTGCCCGAGAATACAAAATATATTTTTTTATCCTCTTGTTAAAATATTACTCTCTTATAATATGGCTATTACTTCATACTAAAATATTATAGTTTTGTACGTATCCATGAACTATTTAGAGAACAACAAAACGTCATTCCTATAGTGCTTTATGCAAAGACGATTTCTCACTCATTCTACACAGTCTCTCAGAATGATGAAGAAGATAATTTTAAGAATAAAGAGCTTGACATCGATGTAAGTCATACTTATCAAAATTGGTTAATATGTAAAAAGAAAAGGATAGTTCTTCAAATATTTTTGTAGCTCCCCCTCTCAACACAAAACATTTTTTGGCATCCTAAACGGTTCGTTGGTGTTGGAGATGTGTTGTTATCGATTTTTTGTTATTGTTCGCTTGTACCGCCGCCATGTCGTCTAGACTGTCTGGAGCAGGGAACAAACTAAAGACTTTAAAAATTTAGTGAATATAGCTGAGAAACATGAGGTGTAACGTTTAAAATAATAACAAAAGTTCTAATGATCATACGACCTAATTTTATTTAATATACTTTTCTTTAGTATAACGATCATTTGACATAATGAATTTTTGATATAATTTCATTTTACCTAATTTTATATGATTTAATGAACATTTTCTATAATGCACATTTGAACTAATATTCATTTAGTATAATATTCAGTTACTATAATATTCAAAATCTGTAAGTAAAGTTTATATAATTTAGAAGCGTCAGCGAGCGCCAGATCCCCTCTATTGTTGAAGAATCATTTGGTTTAGATGATTTGGTTATTTACTTATTCATTACAGAATTTTGGCTGAAAATTAGTAAGTATGAAAACTAGGTCAAATGAACGTTATATAAAAAGAGCATTATACGAATTAAAAATTATATGAAATGAAAGTTATACTAAATGTTATTATATGAAATGAAAGTTATTTGAAATATAACATTAGACCACATGAAATTAGGTTATTTGTTTTATAGCATATGAAAATTAAATCATGTGAACGTTATTTCAAGTGATATTATACTATCTGTTATTATGCCATATATTACACACCCAAGAAACATACACCTAAATGCTTAGTTTTAACTATAGTTAGCAATAGTATAAGCCTAATGGTTGCTGTAATCACAATTTATGATGCAACATATTTATTATGGCTTTGTATTCCGCACCGGAAGAAATGTAGGCGACCGCGATAAAAAATTGTAGGCTGATAACCGCGCTAAAAATAACACCATAATTTTATAGGTACTACAAAAAGTATGTACCGATGTACATCATCTCACGACTCGTTTACCATCCGGAGTAGTCGAAGGAAAGGACTCTACATTACACATTTACATACTACATTTTTTGTTGAGATTCCATCTGATATAGAATCACTGAAAGGGCACTACTCTAGTATGCAGTTACAATAGGAATTAAAAAAAAACTGTCAGTCGTAGGACTGCACATCAGAAGTGAAAACACATTTTTTAAAGATTAATTAATAAGGAGCTGACAAAACTCAATGTTTAGATTAGCGCCCTCTAGTGGATCTATACTTATATCTATACATATATATGTATTATTAGCGTGACGGTAACGAGTTCAATGCTTTTTCCCCATAGCAAAAGTGCACAAACGTGCCTAAAGAAGTTTTCACTTCAAAATGTGCTTCGGACACCCGGTTGGAACGAAGTTCATATATAATAATATATAATAATAAAGCTTTGTTTATTCCGAAAAAAGTTTACATTACATATGTGTGTTATTAGTGTTATGTAGTTCTTTTATTTTTAATCAAGACTTTATTTCGGACCCCTTTCGGGTAAAAGCCTCCTCCATTTTTCTCCATCTATCTCTGTCCTGGCCTATCTCCATCCATTCGTTTCCCGCGATCTCCGCGATGTCTTCAGCCCATCGTTTTTTTGGTCTACCGACATGTCTTTTCCCTAACGGTCCCTTCCACTTTGTCGCTTGCAGCGTCCATCTTTTGTCCTTTACTCTACAGATATGTCCAGCCCATTGCCATTTTTGCTTCAAAGCGTATTCCAGAGCATCTGTTAATTTGGTTTTCTTCCTTATATTTTCGCTTCTAATTTTTTGAATTTTCTTAATTTTTAAGATGCTTCTTTCCATAGCTCGTTGTGTTGTTATTAGTTTGTTTTTTATTTTATTTGTATAGACCCACGTTTGGCTGCTGTAAGTTAGGCTTGGCAATATGCACGTATCTATTATCATCTTTTTTTGATCTAAGCTGTAGTCTCCTTTTAAAATTTCTTTTTGTGCCCAAAACTTATTCCATGCAATGGTAACTCTTCGCTCCACTTCTTCTTCGTTCCTGTTTGTACTGAACGAGACTTGTTTACCAAGATAGACGTATTCGTTTACATATTCTATTTCTTTTCCATCTACAAATATTGGTTTTTTATAGTTGTTAGTCATAGCTTTAGTTTTGCTTGGGTTCATTTCCAGACCAACCTTTTTGCTCTCACTATTCAAGGTTTGTATCATGTTCTCTAATTCTTTTGATGTTTTTGCTAAAAGCACAATGTCGTCTGCAAACCTTAAATGTGTCAGGTGTTTATCCATTATCCAGATACCTTTGTTTTTCCAGTCGATCTTTTGGAAGATACCCTCTAGTACTGCTATAAATAGTTTAGGCGATAAAGGGTCTCCCTGTCTTACTCCTCTTCCTATTTCAATTTCTTCACCTCTTCTTTCTAATTTTACTTGACTTTTACTTTTTGAGTATATGTTTATTAGAATATTTATATATGTATTATTTATATTGCTTGCTTTTAGTGCTTTCCAAATAGAATTGTGAGTTATACTGTCAAAAGCCTTTGAGTAATCCACGAATGCCATATACAATGGGTAATTAAATTCTGTGAATTTCTCCAATAACTGTTCTATTGCGTGTATGTGGTCATGTGTTGAAAAGCCCGTCCGAAATCCTGCCTGTTCAATCGGTTGATTTTTATCGATTTGTTCGGTAATGCGACTCTGCAGGATAGATGCAAACAGTTTATAAATACTTGATAGTAAGCTGATTGGCCTATAATTGCCGATGTCTAGCGGGTTACCCTTTTTATAGATAAGTATTATGTCCGATTGGCACCATTGCGTAGGTACTGTTTCCGTTTTAAGCACCATATTAAAAAGTTCTGTAAGATGTGTCACGAAAATAGGTGCTCCTATCTTCAGTGCTTCATTACTAATGTTATCGGGTCCAGGGCTTTTGTCGTATTTTAATTTATTTAAATATGATATTACTTCTTTTTCATTTATTAGTTCTATGTTGTGGTTTGGTTCCGTTATGATTTTTTCTTCGTCTTGTTTACCACTCGTATCTTTAGGTGGTTTGCCGTAAAGGGTTTTATAGAATTCTGTGGCGTTACTAAGTACTTCCTGCCTGTTTCTTGTTAATTTCTTCCCTTCCAATTTTTGTATCCAGTTTTTGTGTGTATTTAATTCCTTGTAGGCTCGTTTTGAGCTCCTGTAAGTATTAAGGTTCTTTTCTATGATTCTCTTCCTGTAGTTGTTGTAGTCTATCTTTATAGCTTTATTTGTCTTTTTAAACAATTCTTTAAGGTTTTCTTTCATTTCTTTAGTCTTTTTCTTGGTAGTTAATAGTGTAGTTCTTTCATTTATTAGATCTATAGTAGTTTTTGTCAGAACTTTGTTGTGCTTCTTTCTACTTTTGTCTTCTTTTTGTTTTATCTTTAGGCTGTTTTTTATAATTTCTTCAAATTTATTGTAGTAACTTTGTATGTCTTGTGTTTCGTTTAGAGTATTAAGTTTGTTAATGTTGAGTTTCAGGTTATCAGCATAACATTTGGCTTCCTCATCATTTTTTATGGACTTAGGAATAGAGTTGAAGGTTTTCCTGTTCTTTTTGGCTGCACTCAATTTAAAAGTAGCTCTTACCAGCCTGTGGTCTGATTGGAATTTTACTTGATTTAGTATTTCTACGTTTGTTATTCTATTTGGTTTGTTGCTCATTATGAAATCGATTTCATTTTTAGTTTTTTGATCTGGGGAGATCCAAGTCCATCTGCGATTTTCTTTTTTTCTAAAATATGTGTTCATAATTGATAGTCTATTTTCATAGGCATATTGGATCATTCGCGTTCCTCTTTCATTTCTATTTCCGTATCCATATTTTCCCATTAGTAGTGTCTCGGATTTTTTTGGTCTTCCAATCTTAGCATTGAAATCTCCGATTACGAGGACTATTTTGTCAACTAATTCATGAGCTTTACTTAAATCTTTATAGAATTTACATAATTCCTCTTCACTTGAGCTCCCTGTTGGAGCATAGGCTTGAATTATTGATATATTAATTTGATCAAATTTTAATTGTAACAAGGCTACTCGTTCTGATATTCCAATAAAGTTTATTATATTTGATTTGAGATTTTTCTTAATTAAAAATCCTACTCCGTATAGTCCAGGTGTTTCTCCTATGTAGCAAAATATGTGATCTCGGTGTTCTTCAATTTGGCATCCTCTTCTTCTCACTTCTGCTAGTCCTATTATATCGTAATTTACTTTTCCTAGAGCGTGGCACAATTCAATGTATCGTTCGGCTGATGCTATAGACTTAACATTGAAGGTGCACACTTTTAATAGCTGTGTGTTCTTTACATTTGTATTTGTATTTGGAGGGTAGTGGTCGTGGACCCTCCAACGAAGTTCATATACATACATTTAATGGATTGTATAAATTTAGAGGTATTTTTGCCTCCGTTTTTTATAAAAGTACATGAAATGTGTAAAGTTAAAAATTTTAAATCGTACATGATTAGGGTTCCATTCCTCAAAAGGAAAACAAGGAACCCTTATAGGATCACTTTGTTGCCCGTCTGTCTGTCTGTCTGTCAAAAACCTTTTTCTTAGGAACCCGTGGACGCATCAAGTTGAAATTAATACCAAATACACAAGTCTGCGGTCTTTTGAAGCTGTAAAAAAATCAAGCTTCCAAGTCAACGCAATCAAAAGATACAGGCATATAAGCCTTAGATTTCAACAAATTTCGATTTTCAGGTAAATCAAAACCTATAGGGTACTTTCCATCTACCTAGAATCAAGAAATTTGGTAAGAAGCAAGGTCTGACAGAACAAATAAACGAAAATATCGTTAATTTGTTGTCATATCACATAAAAAAAAAGTTATTGTGGTTACAAACTTATATTTTGCGGTTGGATGAACACTGTTGGATGTGACTTTATTGTACATCGCAACCGCAAAGGTAAATTTGTGTTTCGAAAAAGACGGGTAAAAGTCTTCGAGAACTGATTCCCGAGATAGACGTATACAAGTTTGTTTGCTTAGGGAACCCTCGGTGCGCGAGTCAGACTCGCACTTGTCCGGTTTTTTTTTATTTGTCTTGCTGCTAGTTATTTAGCCAATCCTGTCATCTTTTTCGAAAATCGCAACCTTTTGTCAAAAAAATTATTTTAACCTTTATTTCATTTTTCCTTTCTTTACATTCTTTCAAAAGTTTCTATGTTTCATTATCTATTTCTTTAATAAATAGTCTCCACTTCTGGGTAACAAGTCTTGTCTTATTAATTTCTGATTTTTTTGGCAAAATCTAAAAAAAAAATATCCAAATAAATGGTTCTCGAGGAACACAGGATGACTAGAATACTCTGTTTCCCTAGATTTTAGTGGAGGCGTTTGAAGCTGGACGTAAACAAATTGGCGATATTTCTGCTGTAGATGAATAAGGTAATAAGGTAAGCATAATTCTACTGGTCGATGGTGACGCTATTAGAGAAAAATTAAAAACCTAATGCAATGTCAATATTATCTCTAAGGTTGTTGCCGAGCATCAAAATATCTTTAGATCTTGTCCCTTTGATTAGATCTTAGAGTGTCTTGCAATTCGAAAGTGATGTACGTATATCACATGTGTTATGATGTATTTGAGCAGTTACAGCTACTAACTCAAGACTTGGAATATAAAGATTGCTCGATCTAGCCAAGTTTTGTTTTTGTAATTTTTCCAAATGTTCATCATTAGCTGCTTTGAGTTTTGTAAGGTAGAACCAGGTATGACTCATTCAAAATCATATTCCTCCCTCCTCCCTGGTGATTCGTAGTGAGGTTTTAGATTAATCCCCCCGTCCTCTCTCCAAAATCGCGTGCATTTTTTTGTACAAAGTATCTTAAAAAAGTTCAGAATATTACCTTTAAATACAGATATAATCTAATGCTGGAAAATTAAGCACCATGATAAAAATTACCAGACAGATATTAGGTTATTTCTGACTGTCATAAAAATAATAAAGGTAAGGTGTAATCATGTGAAAATCTCAGACTTTCTGGCGACTACCAAGCGGTAGACGGGGAAATCGTTGCCTGGCAATGGCGAGTCAAGATCACGCACCGCATTCCGGTTCAGAAATCGCGCATTCAACGTTAAAATAAATACATGTGATATCTCACTACACCGTACTACACAGGGGGAAACCTTGTGGTATTTCGTGATTTTTATCCGGTTGAAAGGGGGGAGGGCGCTTTCAGCCTCACGTAATTAATGGACGACACTGGTGAGCACAGAGCTCGTAACCCATTCCAGATGTCCCGCTGCCAAAACCACATCCCAGAGATCATTTATTGTAACGAAATGAGAATCTAGTGTATCACTGAAAATCGTGTACTCACGTACTAACACGAACAATTGGTTCGTACATATGAACGCAAATCAGCAGGGCTAACACGAATACAGAAAACGGCTCCATTGGAAATAGACGTTAGTGAAGTTGCTAACTTAACGTAACATTTTGATCGTCACGAACATTTTTAACGTACACGGTATTAGATATTCGTTAGCGGTACGTACTTGCAAACCAAGTTGTTGGTTGTTGAATATTGGGAAACGCAACAAATTTGTTCGTCTAACGTAGTGTTTGTATATACTCTGTGTTTGTCCGTATGTGCTTACACGGCTGTAGACTATAATCCATTCACCATCGCTCGGTACAATTAACGAAGAAATGCTTTTAAAGTAATATCCCATATCTACCAAATACCATTTTATTAGAACTGAATGGCAAAAAAATAATGCATAACATATTATAAAAATATTTTTATTACAAAAAATAGGTACCTATAAACTACGTACTAAGTTATAATTTCGTACTTATTATTATAATTTACTTACTCAATTGGCACAAAAATTACCTACTTAACTAGTGTAAAAAGGACGTTTGATAATAATTAATCGTAAGGCAATAGTGTGATCACTACGTAAAAATATTAACCATAAGCCATCACATATTATCGAAGAAGGCACACTAAATTATAAAAAGTAAACATTCTATCATAATTGACAACATATTTTATAAAAATACGACAATAATTTAAGTAGGTATATTCAATTGCCACAACACTACAATCAAATTACAGGTTTGTGAATAAAATACAATTTAAACGTAATCCTAAGCTAATCTATACATTTTCAGAATGTATGTATAACTTTAGTTAGGTAGGTATATTAATTTTAAGGACGGCGAAAGAAAAATATCACTAGGAAACCTATATACCAAAGCGTTCTCCACAAAGTTCTCGAAAGTTTGCAAGGTCTACAAAGCCAACAGAGGGGCAGTTCATAAAATAGGGCAAATATCAAACGGTATTTTACCTGATACAAATAAATACTTAAATAATCTATTAAATATATTAATACCTTCAAATTCATAACATGTCAGATGATTTTACTAAATACAGCAGCACTCGTGGTATAAAGTTTATGTAATGAATAGATGTTGTACTGCCTAATAACCTTAAAGGAGGACTTTAAACGCCTCTAACGCGCCTTTAGGACGATTAAACAAATAAAAGAAACTCTTCAGCTTTATTATATTAGTAAAGATAAGCAAAATGTCTACTCAATTCAACATTAAATTATTATATACTATACATTCTACAACGATGAAAACGCAGTCTATGTAATACAAAATACTTAAAGTTACATGTATACGAATATAAAATACAGGTATGCCCGCACTTCACGCTCGGCGAGTGAATCCTCGCCCTCCGTTCGCTTTCAACAGCATATAGGTAGGTACACTGCTGTGCACAGCACGTATTTATTTGCCGCCTACCATATTTCATCACATTCTCGCGATGGACACGAACGAATTAGTAAGTACTAATGCTTATAATCGAAATATATATTTCATAATTGCCCGCCACTACGGTGGCAACTTTCAGTATTATAAAAAGTAGATACCCTGTGGTGGCAACTGAACTATCCGAGCATGTGGATGGAAACCTTGCGCGTCGGCATCACCGACGAGTGCCTCGTCCGGGCGTGAAATACCTGCATTACAATAAATTACGATGCTGCATCCCAGCAGCAAGGGCTACAAACCCCACTATAATATTCAATACTGTACTATATTTTAGGGCCACTGCTATAGAAATATACAGGACACAAAAAATAACGGACATTATAAAACTGCAAAAATTGCAAAGAATATTATTGTATTTATCAAATTTATAAGTAACAAACATGTCTTTCATTTTTTTTTTATAAAACGTTTGGAAATACTTTTATAATGGACTATTATTTTTCAGAAAAATTACTTACTATTTATATTTCGACGAAAAAAATGCAATTCTAAGTACATGCATTACGTACCATCATTGTATTTTCTTAATTTATCGCTACTACTTGGCTGTTGTATGTAAATGTATAAAAATATCAACAATGTTTTAAAACTTTATTGTCAATATACAATAATATCTGAGACATGAATGAATGTGTGTCGTTGGATAGTTTTGAACTGCATGTGAAATTAAACCGCATGTTGCTTTTTTTAAACATCTCCCACCTCTGTAATTTTATCAGCTTTGCAATACTCCTTAATTACAATGATATTGATCGATAAAAGTGTAAAATAAAAACATAGAGAGTATGATCCAGGTTAGTCACATGGACAATATCTGCTATTAAATTGAAACAAAAACAGGTAATACGAGTTGATTTTCTTAACAAAACCATTTAGTCCATGTAATGAGAGTTTTGTCAGATATATTCAATGTTATTACATATCCTATCCTAGAAATCTCTTTACCACAATATTTGGCATAAACTTAATTACATATTCAATAACATATTACATTTTATACGATTATATTATTCAGTACACAACTAATTATTCAACATAAGTAGTAGAAGCGTTTAAAGACTAGCGTTCTTGATACACTTTGAGGGCAAATCAATGGCATCCGCAACTTTTCACCACCATATTCTTGTACTTGCGTAGGATGACGTTCGAGTCGTCTGTGTAATACAGTACCGAAATCGGTGACAACTTTATAGGGGCACAAGATGGCTTCGGCACCTGCAAAAGAATTGTTTAATTTCAATAGCTTACCAACAGGTCTGAAATAAACTAGGTAGAGCCGATATTAAAAGCTCGTTTTGTCAGTTATGTTCAAGTCCAAAGGTTATTGGAGGAGATGGGGTTGTATATATCAGTAATTTAATGGCATTTTTGTTGTTTCTTTGTTAGGAGCCAGTGGTCACGATTTGGCACAAACTCCAACCCAAACTGTCCTTAACTATGACTGGCACCTAGCAACTAACAGAAACGGTGGCTCTTCGGAGCAGGTGCGGTCGCAGCCTGATGTTTTGTAGGGGGTCACCAATAATTATACAATATGTCGAGTAAATTATACTTTATTGCACAATACACGATTTTATTGCACACATTATACAACAAATGGAAGTCTTCTATTTTTATTGGCAAATCGGTTGATAATATTTGAGACGTCTGGGGCTATCTCTGGATGAATATTTAGAAGAGCTAAACCTGTTAACCTCTCTTCTAACATGTTTATTCTCAACCAAGTTTTTACACGCCTTAGCGTGGAAAATGATCTCTCTGATGTCACACCGCAAGCAAAGTCTTTATATTTGGGTAGATCATCGTCGCCAACTTCGATTGTAGACACCCCACACTTATTAAATTTTGTATCAGTATTTTCTTTGAGCTCCCGTTTCCACTTTGAAATCTATAGCTGATACTCTGTTACGACTATGGTTACGACAGTGGCAGCAGGAACACTCAAGAAATGGGTATAATATTCTGGATACTTTCTTCACATTAAGAAGATCTTCTTCTGTATATGGGTCATTCTTTTACAAACCGGACGGATTTGGACAAAAATTTACCGACACATTTTTGATTTGGCCGAACTTTTTTTACGGGTTCTATATCGAAAAAGATATACATGTTCGAGGATTTCTTTTTTTTCCCCAATATTTTTGGAAATAGAGGGTATGGAAAATTTGATGATTTTTGGCTTGGAGACCTATTTTCAAAAATTCATAACTCCGGTTCAATTAAATATAAACAAAAAATAAATAATAAAACAAAATATAAACAATTAAAATTTTAAAATCGATTTTTAATAATTGCCCCACACTCGTAGCGAGTTTTAAATATTACCATCGTATTCTACGTCAAATTTTCTATCAAAAACGTATTTTTAATTAATGGAGAAATTATTTTTACTGTTAAAGATAAATTAATAAATCTAGCAAGGTACGTCGTATCCGGGTTCCTTTGCCCGCCATATCGTTATCTCAGTAATATTGATAAAAATGTGTCGGTCAGAAAGATGTTCGGTTTGTAAAAGAATGACCATATTCAGATTTTGGCATAAAAATGCCTAACCCGAACAGGTTCATCGTATCCGCAGAAAGTCGGTCCTGTAGGTCACTCATTATGCTATCTACCAGTGGAATATAAACAGTCCTCCGAAAATATTCCTCGTCATTTCCTTGATAATTATCGCGAAGAGTCTGCCGAGGTGCAGTACGACGCCTCGTAATAACTATACCCAGTTTTTCCTCTTGTGCCTCGACAATTAAGGTGTGAAAATTTCCTTCAGCATTTGATTTTGGGGGGGTCATGTCCCCTGTGACCCTCCCCTTCGGACCGCGCCTGCTTCGGAGTTGCGGGAAAGATAAAATTTAAAAATATTATCTAGCCAAGCGTAACGAATCCCTGTTTGTGGGTCATTTCCGAGGCAGTGAACTCGGCCTGACACGGATCTTCACCAAGCGAGGCCGCAACCCTGACCGGTAACAAGTAGAACCGGCAACTCTTCGAGACGGTCCAGCGGCGATGAGGAAAACCTCTTTAAAAAATCACTGAAATGTGGTGATCATCACCTTCAGAGGATTCACTCTCCTCCAAGTGGACGGTGTGGTATTATTCAACAGCTGCTTAATTAACTCTGGGGTTAAAGTCTTTTTCTTTTTAAGTTATACTTGGTAACTCGTCATGGAATATGGAATACCGTGTGGGCATAGTCGGTGCTAATCCGACATGACTAATTCTAAGCTCTCGGTAAGATAGGGCGAGCGGTACATGTAGAGGTTTCCATATGAAAAAAAAATAAGTTATGCTGTGAGCCAGGCTTGTCGTGAAATCATTGTTAAGTACAAAAACTTTATTTTTCTTACTTCTGTATAGGGATAGTTTATAGGCTGAGGAAACATTCACGGTTCCAACTAAGACTAGAAAAGCTAGAACCATGCAAAATAAAACCCCCTTGCAATAGGTAGTTTTCTATATAACTAAAATCTTTACTGACCTTAGTAGGGTTCAAGAGATGCACTAGTGTCTGCACAATCGCGTGATTAGTAGCGTTCTTGTGAGCGTTTAAAGGGAAGTTACACTCTCCACTGCAATAAAATGCGCCATATCCATCTGGTGCAATGATCCAATCCTGAAAATGTTATAAGATAAATTATTAAATCAACGACAGGAAATTTGACATTTGATCCAGGCTTTGGTTAAGCGACCCATTGATTCCCTCACGAAACCCGTTCGTGCATAAGTTCGCACGATGTCAGGCTCAGTGTATCTACCTATACTTAAAACGGGAAAGTTGCTGGTCATAGTAGTTTGTTTTAAGAAAATATTATCCTACTTTATAAATAAAAAATAAATCTTAAACATTCGGTATTACAGCTGGTAGTATCTTAAAGTTATTTATGGATTATAATTATTTTCATAAAGCAACGATAATGTGGCATATTTAATTTAGTAGGTACTTATAGAACTAGTTTTCGTGTAATAATAATTTAAATTTTTCTCATCTGCATCTTTATATTCTAATTGACAGTGAGTCACCAATAGACGCTTAGGTATTAGTGTTTAATGTTAATGTAAATATCTTGTATATCCGCCTCCGAATAATTACATAGATAGTTTTATACATTAAATATTATAACCTAATATAATTGTCCTCATTTGTACATATACCAGAAGAATCTGTGGATAAAAATGTGTCTTTACTTGACTGTGTTATATGAGTATGGAGTAAATACCAACCTGCCATTCTAGATCTTTAAAACTAACATAGAGCGTTTGAATCTCGCAGCTTCTAGTCGTCCAGTGCGATGTATCTGGAACGAAAGAGTTGACTAATGAGTCATAGTATGTTTACATAGGTGCGCAGAAGTTCACATAAACTAGATAATAACGTTGGCATCAATGTTCTAAGTACCAAGTAATACTTATACTTCTCATGTAAATCTTTGAAATTTGTTACAGAACAGATTTAGTTTGACTATAGATTTCAACTTGTTTTTTTTTTATTGTTGAAAGTAATAATATATTTCATAATGTGCTTCTACTAATTATGACAGGTAATTTTTGCCTTTATACTTTTTTAAATTATTCTTTAAGTAAATATAAGCAAGTTAACAAAAAATAACTAATAAATAAATTAAAGTTACTAAGTAACTAAAGCAATCGGTTGAAAAAAGTGCGTTTAGACTACAATAATTTTTACGCTACCAACGCTTAATGTTGAATTATAAAGCTCTTATCTACCAACCCGTAAGTGGATTTCTTGTTAGATAATTCTCTGAGTATCCATGCGAACGCCACCGTCTTGCCTCACGTTTCCGCCGGGCTCCCGCATCCCCTCCGCTAAGCTTCGGTCCACTTTTGAAGAAAGCTACTAAGAAGGGCTGTTTTCCTTCCGACACCACTCCACGCGGTTCTTCTAGACCAATTTCTTCTAGTTTCACGTGACGTTCTATAATGAAATCATCATATACCTATAAATCATTCAACCATCGTATTTATTTTATTCTGTTTTTAGTATTTGTTGTTATAGCGGCAACAGAAAAACATTATATGTGAAAATTTCAACTGTCTAGCTATTACGGTTCATGAGATACAGCCTGGTGACAGACAGACAAAGTGTGTGATGACCTTAACGCTCCAGTATTTTCACAGTACGAACGTCGTTCTAAGTCCACCGTACAGTCATGTAAACTATTAAAACTAATTCTCGTGGCACTGAGCGATTACAATTACTATTGACACTTGTGTAAGCCAATAAAACATGTAGGTATACCTACCAGGTTGTGAATGTGGATGTAAAGTGATGAAGAAGCCTCGATTGTCAGCTGGAGACGAGAGCCACACTGCTAGGGCGCTTGTTACATTGAGTTCCAGCCAGCCTTCAGAACCAGCACTGGTGTTCACCGCGGCTACCTGCTCCATCTGTATACTCCTAAAACATGATAAATATTACTTAGCAACTTAATTAGAGCTAACCACCCATACACTAAACTACGAAGACTATGTTTTACAGAAGCAGAGCGAATTGCATTTATAAATTTAAAAAAAGTTTAATCAATCCGATTTTTTAGTGCCATGTTCTATTTAACTTATTATTATGTACATCACGAACTGTCTGACATTTACATATAAATTTGTTTTGGCTGGTTTTGTATGGACTGTGATTTTAGTTGCACCTATTACAATTATGATAATTTAAATACTTTAAAACTTAATCTACACATTAGGCATAAAAAATTATACCTACAATAAAACGTAATTTATAATTATATAATAGTTATTTACACATAACCGTGGCTAAACCAATATCTAAAGGCTAAACTAAAAAGTAAACTCATTTAAAAATCAGACTCCTGGTGCAATTATAAATATATTTTATAGAATCACATTGAGTAGTTATTTATACAAATGAAAATAAAACCTCGCAAAGAATCCTCAACCTCCGGAAAGTGCGCTGCAGAATGGCTCATCTTTGTTTTCCTATCACTCTTCCACTAAGTTCTACGAAGGTTTGTTTCTCTTCGTAACGTGTACTGCTAAGAAGTAGACTCATTGCCATAATTATCATTGTAAACAATGATAATTATGGTAATGAGTCTACGTCTACGTCTACGTTTAAAGCCAGCCACCTTTGTGTCTTAGTTTAATCTGGGAAGCATCCCATGTATCAATCATAACACAGAACTTTACAGATTGCGTAGATTAACTTTTAAGCTTCATTTTATTATTATACTCACCCTAAATTATCAACGCTGATAACTCTGTGGGCTATGACAGTGTACAAGCTGGCGGGGTCTTCGGTCTGTGTTGGAGCCTGGTGCAGTCGCAGTTCAGCTGTGAGAAGGGAGGATGCGTCACCAGGTGCACCGGTCACCTCAAACCAAACGTGCCTGCCGTGACCGTGGCGCAGCGCACCTAGGTGGTGCCCTTAAAATACGATAAATTCTGATTACTGACTAGTAGAAGTAAAAAAAATATTCCTTTGGTTCCCACATGTCCAAAAGATCTAGACAATATATATATTAATAAATATATAACCCACACTCCACCAAGATCAGAGCTGAAGAGCTGAGACTTCTACAGAGCTAGAGAACACCAGGCTTCGTATGGTGCGTAGAGAGAACAGATTTTCTGGATTCCATAAGAAAACGAGTTAATTACATGGCAAGAACCATGTAGGCGTTGTTAAAGTTTCACAATCAATATCTTTACTAATATAATGAATGCCAATGTGAGTTTGTTCAAAACGCTTGATTCACGCCTTATCTACTCTACCGATCGTCATGAAGTTTCGCATACACATCAGGGCCCAGGGGTATAGAAAAAAGACATAGATAGACACATTAATCTAGAGCAAATACTATTCCCGAAAGATACCTGAATTGATTGACAAAATCTACATAAATGCGCGCCACGGGCAAAAGCAAAAAAGAAAAGTGTCATTTGGGGCGGCTGGGTTTTACAGTCATCGATAAACCAACTCAGCCTGATCATGACAGAATTAAATTATATCCTGACGTCTACGCGTTGAAAATATATTATGCTTGTTTATTTGGTTAAATTAAGATTTCAAAAACTTACTTAATTCTTTTAGTAAAGTCAAAATAGACAAACAAGTCATAACTTCAAAGAAAATCCATTGTTGGTGCTACCTTTGATAAAAAAAATGGTACCATTAATTAGGATCGATGGGGTCTTGATATTTTATATACCTATACCGATATATTTAACGTCTTTTCTGATTTTCAGCTCTATGCGATTTTTTTCGAAAATATCTCAAAGACCTAGTTGCTTTTTAAGTCCACGTTTATCACAAGGTATTTACTGATCTTACGCATTCTTTTATTGGATCCCTTCGATCTAGACAATTTTTAAAAAAATATTTTATTTCTCATTAATTATTTATAATACTTTTTAGTAAAACAATCGAATATTTTACAGTAGTTTGGCAATACACACATAGGTACACCTGGCCACAATCGTAAAACCGTATTAAATAAACGGCAGGATATATCTATACTTATAAGAAATCTGTAGCGGGATGAATTCTGTACATTGAATATATTTAAAAAAAATCGACTGAGGGGTATTAAGATATCGATACTGATGCCGAATATGCGATTCAAACAATTTTCATCTGTCTGTCTGTCTGTCTGTCTTTCTGTCTGTCTGTTTGTATGTTCACGATAAACTCAGAAGTTCCTGAAGGGATATGCTTGAAACTTAGTATGATAATTGTTTGAGTGCCTGCGTAGGTTATAGGGTACTTTTTATCCCGGGTTAAACTTTGGTTCCCACAGGAAAATCAATGAAAGCTGTAACAACATTTTAATGTAAGTAGAATGTATATCCCTATTTCGAACGACTTTACAGCGAGCGTTTAGCTTATCTGGTATGGTGTACGCATTCTACTCGGTGCGTTCGGGGCATCAGATCCCTCTTTGCCTCTTTTCTATTTTTGCACTTTTTTTATATTTAAAATAATTTACTTTTTTAAATTAGGTATTATTTTTAACCGACGAAAAAAAAGGAGGTTCTCAGTCATCAGTTAATAATAATAACTTCACACACCTCACACACGGCCGTCTGATCCTAAACTAGGCAAAGCCTGTACTATGGTAACCAGACTGCTGATAAACATACTTACATATTTCTAAATACATACATTTTATAGATAAATTACAACCAAACAAAGAATTATTTGTCCTGGGCGGAAATCGAACCCACGACCTCTGGCTCAGCAGTCAGGGTCACTAACCACTAGACCATCAGGCCAGTCCAGTAAATATACATAGAGGTATAAAAACAGAAGATCCAAACTTTTAAACTTTCGCGTTCCATGATAAAATAAGTATGTCGACGGGAATTAACGCGATCACGTATTTCAAAAGTATTACAGTACTTACATGCCTGTGACCACGGCCAGTGCAACCAGGTGGAAACGTTAGGCAAAGCTAAGGTATGTAATACCTTTTTTTTATTTAAAGCATCTATGACTTAGTTGTTAGTTTAACTTAACACTTTTTAGTATTACAGTATTTTACTATACTAAATGCATGGAAGACACTGTGGTCAAACAAATTACATCTAAGCTGAAATATTGACAGGTAACCGGTGAAGTTTTTTTTTACATTTTCAGACCATTTATTTTCCGTTCGGTAACAGTACTGCGAAATCTTATGTTACACCGTTACTAAACAAAGCTCAGAAACAAACATTTATTTGTTGCGGGGACCTTAGTATTGACTGGGAGTAATCTGTTAGGTATACCGCGGGGGCCCATAGTTTCTAGGAAGCGGCACTGACTGACTGACTACAGCAAGAGTCTCCCAATTGGTAGGACGAATCGAGACGTTTGGTCGTCACAGCTGTTTTATGTCGATTTTCTGCGAGGAGAACATCTCGCGCAAGGAGGAGATGACGGTGTAGATTCGGTAGAAAAACTTCCAGACGGAACCTTTTCATCCGCTCTCTCATGCGTACGCTAAGAGTAGCCGTGAGTGTATGAGACGAGTTTTATGTTCTTCACCCGAATCAGAGTCTCCCGTGAAGGGGGTGTCTGGACATCGCCCAGTTACCGTCCGCGAGCCAGCGCTGGGTGGATCTTTGGAGGTAAAACGTCGCCGTACCGAGGAGCAACTCATAACCGGCGCTGTGAGGCACACCGTGTGGTTGTAGTCGGTTTAAGCCTGATATACGGCCTCACCAATAGCCCGGTGAGGTGAGCTTCCACACGAAAAACAAATGAGTAATGTTACCAAGGCCAAATTATGTCGTTATTTCACGTGTAAGCAACCAAAACAACCTTTTTTGTACGCTCCAGGTTGTTTCACCGCCAATACAGTATAAAAAGTCCTGCCTGGAGAAAGAGGTGCAATACCTATTACAAGCGACAAATTGCTATTTTCCGAAAAAAACGCGAACGAAGTCGCGGGCACAGCTAGTTATTAAATATATCCTGCCGTTTAGTTAATACGGTTTTATACCTACCGGTTATGTAATTAATTATATATGTATAACTATAATCCGAATCATATTAAAAACGTATGCAAATACTGTAATATGAGTAAATTGATTTTGCATCCACGGCTGCAACAACAAAAAAGTAAATTTTAAGTTTCAGTCATTCAAATTGATTCCGCTTTTCACCAAAGACTTCACATTAGGAATGTTAATACTTTGTAAGATCCGTGAACATAGATACTGGGCTCATTGAGAACGTTATGATACTCAATTAGCGATTTCTAAGGGTTTCGGAGACTTTTTACTTTTCAGTATCTATCCGTTCTAAAAGAAGATTCCCTTTCAATTATTTTTCTTACTTGGCGAATATTATTAAGTGTTAAGCCATCAGTCACTCCACAAATGCCTAATGTTTTGTTTCAATTGCTTGTAACTCACTTTTCTTTTGTTTTCCTATAAAGCATTTTTTGCATTCAAGACAATTTGTTTTTATAACAAGGTTTATTAGCCAGGTACACAAACAACATCTGCAAATCGACTTGTCGGTCGTTTTCTTTGGAGATGTTTATTTTTAAGAGAAGGTTTTGGTCAGCATTCTTACTTGTTTCCTCCTCATAGAAAACAGGTAAGTAGACGTTAAATTCAGAATCTTATGGAAATGTAATGGTCTGCCCTTATCGTGTTAAGCTAAGCTGGACTACCGAATTTCCTTGAATGTTTTAATATTTATGATGAAATTCAGTCTATTGCCGTCTCTGGTTCACAGGCTACTTCTTTGCCAAACCTTACGATCTGATCAGTGGTTTCATTAATCATCACCTCCACTCCACAAAATCATATGTATTTTAATTTGATTAGGACTAGTTTCCGTGTTCCGGCACTTATCAGTAAAATTTAATATTAATTGTTTTTTCCTTATTATTTTTCAATTCAGTGTTTTATTTTTCAGAAAAGTGGCTGTGTTTTGTGTTTGCTGAGTGAAGTGATTCTTAAAGAATGTCGAGAAAGTGTAAAAATGATCCTGACAAGTTCTGTTACATTTGTAGTGAAATTACTTTTGTATGTCAACGAAGAAATTTAACACCTTTAATGAAAAACTTGTTTGTTAGAATGCTTATTATTTCGGTTTTCCTGTTGGACAGCAAGATAAAGTGTGGGTTCCTAACATCAGTTGTGTTACATGTGTAGGTCTTCTTACGGGATGGGAAAAAAGATCTCGATCTATGCCTTTCGGAATTCCGGTGATTTGGATGGAACCGACAGACCATTCAAGTAATTCTTATTTTTTGTCTGACGTTAAGAAAAATTGGCGCAAAAGACGATCTCATACTCCAGGAATAAAAAACGTAAAACATGCTCCATTAGTACAACCTAAAGATATATTTTTACCACCTCTACATATAGAACTTGGCCTGACGAAAAACTTTGTGAAAGCAATGGATATATATGGTGCTGGATTTCAATACCTAAAAGAAAAATTGCCTAAAATCAGTGACGCCAAGATTAAAGAAGGTGTGTTTGTAGGTCCTCAAATCAGGCAAGTGATAAAAGATGATATATTTAAAGAACAACTCGATGATCTGGAAAAACCAGCTTGGGAATCATTTATAAAAATCACTGAAAATTTTCTTGGAAATCACCAATCAAATGACTATAAAACTATTGTCAAGGAACTTTTACAGAATTATAAAGCATTAGGCTGCAATATGTTCTTAAAAATACATTTTTTACATTCACATTTAGACTTTTTTCACCCAAACTTGGGTGCCGTTAGTGATGAACACGGGGAACGATTCCACCTAGATATTTTTACCATAGAAAAACGATACCAGGAAAAATGGAGTCCAACTATGCTGGCAGATTATTGCTGGGGATTACAGAGGGACGTTTCTGACGAAAAATACAGGAGAAAATCATAAAAAAATACTTATATTAATATTATAACATTGATATTAATTAAATTTTTGTTAAAATAATTTGTAATTTAAGAAAAGTAAAACAAATCATATTACAATAAAACTATTCGTATCTAAAATTTTAGACTACTAATTCTATTCTACTTGACCTTATTCCTAACAGAATCAGCCAAATTTTTTCTTGTTACACAGAAAAAAAGCTTTTTTGTTGTTCAGTGTTATGAAAAGGTAACAAACAAACAGAGTTGCTTTCATGCTCATAATTAGTTCTTTTATGTATGCAGATACATAAACCCTCTTCTATTAATAGATATACATACTAGCTCAATGCCATTTCTGCGTAGGTACAGGGTAAATATTCACAAATAGTTGTAAGGTGTGACTTAACACGTATGGATTGTGAACAGGTGTTCAATAACCTGGTTGTAATTCGATTCCAGCTACAGGTGTACGTCGTAAAAATTAATATGTTTTTTACCGACTAACTCCTAAGTTTTACATGCATAATGCATAAGCAATAAATATATTTTGATTATTCATCGAATTTTATAATATACTCAGTAGATATATTTACACAATGGCTACAGTACTGAAATAATTTTCAATCAATTTTTATAATGTCTAAAATAGTAAGAGTGTGAATAAATTATATGCATGTGCGTCTAAGGCTGCATACCCACTGACTAAGCGGTTACCAGTATTCGTCAACACTAACACCGGAGGTGTCACTACTCATAGATATCCTCTATTAAACCCTGGAAAGGAGCTCTTGGGATCCTACTCATGACCATGACATACTCTGCACCACAACAGTATGAAACAAACCGAACGTCCTTCACATCTGCTTTAGTGATGGTAATTATACTATAATTATAATTACGCAGGGCGCTAGGACCAAAAACATACATGAAAGGGCCATGATGATCTTTTACAAACAAACACGCGCTGCTACAGAGCGCAGTTGGTTTCTATTGTTTTTTTTTCAGTTATGATTTTATAAGGTAAGTAGGTACCTATGTTATCATTAAAACAATTTTAAAAAATAGGCAATCATGGGACTGCCGACAGAAGTGAAAACTTATACGATACGACGAACTTAAAACGTCACATTAACAGGTTGGTGACATTAATTAATAAAGAGCTGACAAAATTCCATGTTTAAATTAGCGCCCTCTAGTTGATGTATATATGTATTATTAGCGTAACAACACAACACAAAAATTGCACAAACGTGGCTAAAGAAGTTTACACTTAAAATAAAAGTGTGTGTCAGCTCTGACGCACGACTGGAGTTTACAATTCACTGGAGTCTCCCTCCCTCCCTCTCCATGTCTCTCTGACACTGTACATGTAAATATAAAAAACTCGGGTCCGTCGTACGAATTTTCGATGGGGACAGAAGAACAAGACAGAGGACAGGTAGGACACGGACACACGGACACATTTTCGATCAGGGTCTCGCCTGACACTGTACATGTAAATATAAGAAACTCGGCTCCGTCGTACGAATTTTCGATGGGGACAGGAGAACACGGACACACGGACACATTTTCGATCAATTTTCGATCAGGATCTCGTCCTGACGCGAGTTTAACATTTTTTACCCATCCGAAAAAGTGCACTACGCAGCTAAAGAAGTTTTCACTTCAAAAAAAAATTCAGAGTCCATCCGCCCCCCTCGCCTTTTCTCCTTTATGTACGTAATCGATAGCAGCAACGCCTCCAAAGAATCAAAGAGCTACTGTTGCTCAGGATGCAGAAAATAAAAATGATAAATTAAGCTAACCAAAGTAAAAGAAAGTCGAAGTTCAAACGTCAAAGTTATTTTACAAAATTCCTAACTAATATTATAAAAACCAAAGTTAGCTTGTTTGTTTCTTCGTTACGATTTCCCACCTTCACTACTTTTGCAAACATTACACATTGTCAAGGCCCCTGACAATGTGTAAAGTTTGCAAAATTTTACTCAGATGAATACGACATAGGGTAGGTGCCTTTCATCCCAGAAAAATGGACTGTTAGGAGAAGCTCGAAGAACCCGTTATCCGAAGAAAAGTATTCTTGGAGGGATATCTAATTTGTTAAGCAGCTAAAAGCTAGATAATAACAAAACTAATGGTATAGAGATACAAACAAATGATTTTTCTGTATACTGAACAATATACATTTCATATTTTCCTTGAATTGATAGCATTTGCTTGCATTCCGGACTTTGTAGAAACGTCAGTAAATTGATTAATATGTCTAACACGTCCATATTTATAATACATAAGTTAAGCTACAAATTCTTAACTTAATTCATTCATAGCACATCTAGACCAGACAGGGGTCTGGTCTAGATGTGCTATGAATGAATTATGTTATGTGGTGTTGTGTTATGTGATGTGGTGAATCAAATACAATAATGGCTGTTTTATTTCAGCGTTTGTAATATAACCATCAAAATATATGGATAACTCCCGCATATTACGGCATAGAAAATGATACTTGATCCATTGATAAGAATTACCATTACGTACCTATTGACTTGAAATGTTTTTGAAGTATATAGAAAGGTATGCCTACCTATCACTGATTTTCTGATAAATAGGTAGGTACACATTGGTAAAAGGTAACAAATTGACGTAATAATAATAACGGTAACGTTTTGAGCTCAACTGTACCTACTTAATGGCTTAGAATGCCAGGAATGTATACCAAAGACCGTGACTCATAATTGTTGTCTACTGTCTTTACCTGAAATGCACAGGTACCTACCTCAAAGATTTTGTACCGACCCAAAAACAAACGGTTTATTAGGCAGGTAGGTTCGAAAAGGAACCCTATTCGTAGCAAGTTGTTTACTATTAACCAGCAATTCATCATTCCTGCACACTTTAATTATATCCATACTGTTTTACGATATGCATACAATACTGTTTTATTTATAAGTTTAACAGTGTAATTCTTAAGTTGATTTTAGTACATTGTTTATTATTGATAAACACTACTACTAACAAGCAATTATGTACCTATGTACTGTTTACAGTCTACTCTCCCTTCACTACTATACAAGTACATATATTTAGCTACTAAGAGTTAAAGAAGAGAAATATCGGTCACCGAAATATCAAAACTGTGTTACGTCCAGTGATATAACTGGAATAAAAAATATTACATTGCTATATTTGCTATACGATAAATGACACTTAACATATCTAGCTCAACAAAAATTAATCAATCAACTAATAAGTCTGTCCGTGATAAATAAATAACAATAATTAAACAGGACTCTTAAACCACGCTTATACAGTATACTTAATGCATTTAACGAGGGCTCTTGTTTTAATAAATACTAATTATACTCACTTTTGCTTTGAAAGGTCATGATGAGGTCGCTCTCGTCGATGGCATGTTGTTCATCGCCGCTAAGCGCCATTTCGGAGCTTCGGGTCGGTCGAGCTTGCTCATGTTCTTCAGCCAGTTGTTTGTAAACGTCCAGCAAGAAGCTAGGTGCTGAGCGATCTAGCGGTGGTGCCCGAGATCGTCTTGGCCTCTCCCCGAGACCTAACAACTCCAATATTTCATGCTCTACCACCATCCTCTCGTGTGGAGTCATAGAATGATGTATAACAGTCTGATCAACGCCATTATCAATGTATAATCCGGAGAGAACTGCCTCAGCTACAGTAAACAATATAAAACACGCGCACAACCACGCCGCCTTCTGACCAGCCATATCGCTGTCGAAGCGCTCACTCGACTCGACTAGCGAGAACTAAGCGGCGGAGGCGCGCGGCGAGATCAGCCGGTGAACCTGCCCACTCAAGGTGGGCCGCCTCCGCCGGCGCCGCACTCGCCACATTCCTCCCCTCTTTCGCCTAACACACATCATCCGTTTTAATAACGTAAACACTAAACACCGAGCCGGACACGGTCCAGCCAGCTCAACTGCATTTGAATATACTTAAGTTCAGATTCATTGATATGCCGCAAATAAATTGATACGTTGAATGTGCAAGACACATTATGACAAAGTACTTATTGCCGCGCTACTAGGTAGGTTTAGTATAGAGGTCTTTGATGTTTTAGATTATTTTTTTGTCGTGAGCGATTTGTCTTGTATCAGTATTACCTACATGCCACAAAGTGGGCATTTTTACTGCCTTATATCGGCCTGTCTTTAGATACTAAACCAGATAATAAACTAATAAACACTCTCAGCTGTTTATAACAAAAATATATTTTTTAATCAACATACACATAGTTGTAATCTTTTTAACTTTCTAATTAATCTTAAACTTTATTGTGTTTTGCATACATATTTCTCTCGACCAGGTAAAGCAAGCTCAAGGCGCTTCAAATTAAATACAACTGTTAATTAATTTACTTTTTGCTTAATTTGCCTGTTGGTCTAGTAATTAGTGACCCTGACTGCTGAGCCAGAGGTCGTGGGTTCGATTCCAGCCCAGGACAAATAATTGTGTGATGAGCATTATCATTTGTTGTCTGGGTGTAGTTTATCTATAATATGTATGTATTTACAAATATATAACTACGTTTATCAGCAGTCTGGTTACCATAATGCCGAGTGTGAGATGTGTGAAGTTATTATTATAAGTAGAAGATACAAAACTATTGATCTAGATTCTAGATTAAATAGATAAAACAGTGGCAAATAAAATAGTCTTTTGCAACATTATCATGTTTTCTTCGTCTCTACGCAGTAAGTACACTTTATACTTTAATTTAAATTAACACTTCGGTCCTCACAATCAATGTTTTTTTTTAAACTAAATTTTCTTGTGCAAAAAAATGGTTCTTCAAAGCTTGTGTACGTCTGGTCCTAGAGATTGGATTGGAGTTGTTTGAAGCTGGACGGAAGCTGGACGCGAACACCTTGGCGATATTTATCCTATAGGTGATTGAGGTAGCATCATTCTGGAGGGCGACGGCTATTAGAGAAAAATCTGAAGCAGTATCAATATTATCTCGAAGGTTGTTGCCTGGAATACTTGGAGTGCTCGATCTGGCCATGATTTGATTTTCTAATTTGTCTAAATGTACATCATTAGCTGTGCTTGGTAGTAGGTAGAAATAGGTACTTCTAAAATAGAAATCGAATAGTCAAAACTGTTCAAACACATTCAGGTCAGTCACTCGATCAGATTAATACTACCTCAAGGCGCTGCAAATCAAACACTGTAAAGTCAACTAGTTTTTGCTCCATTAGCAGACGATACAAGATTATTTATCTACATTGTAGATTAAATGCACCAAACACTGATGGCAAATAAAGTCGTCTTTAGCAACATCACCATATTTTCTTCCTCTCTACGCAACACACTTTACAGTTTAAATTAAACCACTTCGGGCCTCACAGCCAATGTTTTTTGTTTAATCGAAAAATGTTTGTAAAATAAATGGTTCTTGAATTCTTGTGATCATCTGTTCCTCGAGATTGGAGTGGAGGCGTTTGGAGCTGGAACTGGACGCGAACTACTTGGCGATATTTTGGCTGTAGGTGAATGAGGTAACGTAATTCTGATGCTCGAGGGAGAGCTACTTAGAGAAAAATCTGAAGCAATATCAACATTACATCGAAGACTGTTGCCTAACGTCAAAATATCTTTAGATGTGGTCCCTTTGATTAGTCTTATAGTGTCTTAGAAATCGAAAGCGCTGAACTTTTACCACATGTGTTATAATGTACTTGAGAAGTTACAACTACTAACTCAAAACTTGGAATATAAGGGGTGCTTGATCTGGCCAAGTTTTGATTTTCTAATATGTCCAAATGGACATTTAGCCGAGCTTTATAGACGGTAGAAACAGGAACCTCTACAATAGAAATCGAACTGTCAAAAATGTTCGAACACTGTCACAAAACCATATTGGGTACTAATTTTAAACAACCATCATCAACTATGGTATTAATTGAAGCTAGTTAAAATTGAAATGAAGCGGCCGAAGTTAGGGATAGTTAGTAGCCATGTTTCTGCCTTATATCGGCCACTAGGCTAAATTTGAGTTTTGCTACAATATATAATCCCTAAACTCGGCAAGGCGAATGTTTCATAAAATAAATAAATTCTTCTTCTTCACTAGTGTGACACTCTTCCAAAGTGGTCGTCGCCACAACAGGGTTGGTGGTAAGCTTCACAACAATCCGTCGCCATTCCTCCCGTACTGTAGCTTTCTTTGTACATTCGTGAAGGGACCGGGCAAATAAATAAATAGTAATATTTATATCTAGAATGTTAGTTAATTTTATAAATTAACCATATTTATATTCAATAGCAATTCATACAATTACATTTTTGTATAAATCTTACCACCGTCTACAGTTGATTCTGTAAACTTGAGCACGAAATATCGCCAAATTCAACAGTTCCTCACAGGTCGAAGAACAAACTGCCACTGAGCTGCAGAGAGAAGTTCGACAAAGATCATATTGTATAGACTCTTTTATTAAATATATTTATATTAAATATATAAAATAAATGTAAAAAACTTGTTAACGGCCAATACAACGGGGGCCGATACTAGGCGAGTTTACCGTGTTGTTGTAAAATAAAATATTGCGATCATATTTGTCATGTGGCTTAAATAAACTTCCTAAAGTATCCGGGATCTGGCCGGATACTTGCTTATTATACGGTATCCGGCTGGATAGTAGGTAAACTTAGGTCGGATAAGTTGGCGCATATCCGTTTAACCTCTATTTTACACTCTCAAATGGGCACAGGAACTTCAGACACTTCTTGATTTTATTTCTATCTCGTGCAATAAAAAACCTAACTGTTTTCAGGGTTTACTGTGACTTTAGTTCACAGTAACAAATCGCTTCGGTACTAACTCGAGCAGGTCTGTACTCTGTTGGCGTCAGTCTTTTTCAGAGTGTTAATACTAATTGAGTTATTATGAAGACATATTTAGTGTGCTCCCGATAAATCAAGAGCGCCAAGCCAAAGAATATAGAAGTACGCGTAAAATCAGGTAATAACAACAGTTTTGAAAGAGCTTGAAAACCGTATAAATAAAAGAATCTTATAAATCCTCAGATTTTTACTACAAAAACGTCATACAAATATAACTTACATGCTAAATCTTTCTTTTTTTTAACTCGACCAATGTGTACGAAAAATAACATTGGGGGATAATATTTTACACTATTCTTTTTTGGGGTATTCCTAAGATAATACTATTTATACATGCTTATCAACAGGGTGGGAGTCAAGACCTGAGTGACTACTAAGAAATTACGAGCGGAGCTACCACAAGCAATATCGCAACAATAGAACTGCCAGGATAGTGGATTTTGTTAGAACTAATCATGACTAGGGCTGCTACCTTTTTTTTGAAAAAATTATATACCTTTTTTTTTTAAAAATTATATATATTTTTTTAAACTTGCTTTTAGAAAATTCTGGAAAGAAAATAGTAAGTACCTACACATTTATCGTTCCTATCTTTTACCCGAGCCTTCTCCCGCGTTATTGTAGATTTTGTCAAACCGGATGGTTGTCTAAACGTTAGTTTTCCATTCCTCAAGAACAATTTTTTTTCTGGATGGTAGGTACTCTATGTCTTTTTCTGTACCATTGACAGTAACCAAAACTTCATGATGATCGGTTAAGTAGCTAAGGCGTCAAAGCGTTACAAACAGTACCAGTGTGTTCCAGTTTCAGTTAAAATGGCGACAGTTGAGATAGCTATAAAAATATAGTATTTTTCGTACTATATTTTCGTACTATATTATTGTTCTATAATATACAGTACAATTAATTGATCAAAATATAGTACGATACTTTATATTATGGTACGAGTGGCAACCCTAATCATAACATTATTTAGCTCAGGCTTAACCATCCGACCACCTTGATCTTGCCTAAATGACAGCCTGACGTATATATAGAATATACTCTAAATAGATATCATTAACAATGATGAATGTACAAGGTATTATTACATTTTACTTCACATATTTTTCCATAAACTTCTTGTGAAATTCAGACCGTAAAGAGTCATTGATGAATGTGTTTGACTTTTTCTCAGGTTCAGAACGCGCGCAGTTTTTAAAAACGACGTCGTCGTCCCATCTCCTCTTCACCTGTAAGCAAACCAATGTGATCAGAGTGGTTATAAAAGTTGGAAAAGGTAAGAAGGACCATGTAAGATGTTGCCACTGTTGAGAATGCATTATTGTTATGGTGAAGTTATAGTAATATCACATCACTCTGTGTTTTTATTAATTAATACATCAAATTAGTACAATTTTAACACTTAAGATCCAAATTTAATTGAGTTAAGCAAGTAGCACAGTGAATTTCGTTTCGTTTTCCACGCCGGGGCAGCTGTGTCTTATACAAAAGGTTCTGCTGCACCGGCGTTGAAAACTGCTACACCATGTTCAGGACACAAGAGTTTTCGTGAGACCACTTTTATGAAGCTGTTGATGTAGTTTTTATTATTCGGTTTACAGCGACATCCGTCCCGACTATATCGAGATGGTCCGCCCCACTACCACAGTGGTGTATCCCTATATTATATATTTTCTAGGCATTGAATCTCGGAAAACCATTCAGCGTTTCAGGTCCCGGTCAAATTCAGAAGCACATTGCCGCCGGAAATTAAAGAGCAGTTTTTTTATTAACCGACTTCAAAAAAGGAGAAGGTTCTCAATTCGACTGTATGTTTTTTTTTATGTTTGTTACCTCAGAGCTTTCGACTGGGTGAACCGATTTTGATGATTCTTTTTTTATTTGAAAGCGTGTGGTCCAATTTCAATTTGGTCCAGTTCTGACAAAGGCATCCATGAGAAAACCATATATAAGTCTTTTATAGAATAGTTTTTTTTGTTAAAGTCGGTTTTTTTTTTGAAAGAATTATTTTATTTGTGCAATTTGAAGATCTTTTAAACTTGTTTTGACCGCATTGCCCCAGATTTCAATTGGTATAGCAAGTCTGGCTTTACTAGCGAATTATATATTATTCGCCGTACATTATTCGGAAGACAGTGTACAATATTATGCAGATAACCTAAAAGAAATGTCAGTTTAGATTTGAAATGGTCAATATGAAACTTCCAATTTAGATGACAATCTAGTCTTAACCCAAGGTATTTTTCAAGCTGTTTGAGTACAACACTGTGAATATTAATTTTGAGGGCAGAATAGGGTGGTATTTTTATGTTTGTAGCATGGAATTTGACATACGATGTGGGCGGGGCACGCGCGTCGAAGTGCAAACATTTTCGTACAGGCGTATATACTTTCGCCGGAACATAACAGGGTAAAAAACAATAATTATACCTAATTTTAAAGCTTTTTATCAAGTTATCATTGTATCTGTTATTTCTTTGCATATCCAGTCTTGATGTGGTTTCAAAATTTTTTGTTTTGATCGTTGTGTGTTGTATTCTGTGAGTTTAATGTTGTCATATAGTTGTGCATAATCTATTGCATTATATTTACGTTACATTTCTTTGGTAGTGGTATATACTTTCTTATTCTTAGACGTATCTGCTACAAGTCGGTGGTCAGACAAGGGAGAGTCTACAATAGCCGTATGAAAGTTTTTTTATAAGGTTAGCGCATACGTAGTCAAAAATGTTTTTTGTGGAAGCAGTCTCACGAATACAATAATCTTCTTTCGAGACTCTTTTATAGTATCTCGGTAGCACTTAATCTTGGCATTTTTTGTTAGTAGGTCAAGGTACTGAGTAAATCGCACATTTGTATCTTCATCGTTAGCTTTGGAGAAGTCAGATTAATAAATTAGCTGTTATTGTGGAAAGAGATTAAAAATGCAACTGTCTCTTTTACCCGAGGCTATGGGAACACACTCGCCGCTGTGATTCGCTGCTACTCATAGATATATACATTGATGGATTATCATAACTAAATCACTGTTTCACAACCAACTAACCAGTTACACCAGTGACAAAACAACGACAATAACAATAATCTTAAACAGTTATTAACTGTATAAAACAGAAAACAATGATGGAGCCAGGAGGTGGATAGTAGAACTCTTCAGTGGCTACTAGTAAACCCATCGAGTTTAGGCACATATGATTCATTTTGATGAGTTCAATACATTGTACTTGTGGAGATCTGGTGATGTAGCCAGGTGGTGGATAGTTCTACTCTTTTTTACTTTGGTTCACTATTAAAGTGTATTTTTATAGTATGGCTTAACTATAATTTAACTGGGAATATTATTTTACCTTTAAATCATTTTTCTGTCCAGCCGCTGAGTAATTTAATAATGGATTTCCTGATAAAATATTTTCCATTCGAATTCTCTCTTCTTCTTGCTTTCTTTCCGCTTCCTGAAGGTAAATTTAACATATTTATTAAAGTTAAAATTCCAATTTCAAATGGCAATAAGACAAAAAAATTCTTAAGCTCTCGTTAACTTACCTTCTTAGCCTGTTCTATTGCCCTCTCCTTCTTTATTTTATTCAATTCAGCCAACAAGGCTGCAGTATCATCATCTGAATCTTCAGAATCTGACGAGTCTCCTTCAAGTGGATCATCAGCATCTAAACTGGCAGCAGGTACTTGATCTATCTTTGGCCTTTTTGCTGTTGGCTCAGCCTGTCTCCTTGCATTTGAAGTTTTTGAACCTTCTTTTTCTCTTTCATCTAGTTCTTTCCTGAAATCCCTCGAACGCAACTCTTCTGTAGTACCCTGGCCTTGTTCTCTGTTAACAGAAATTTTCATTATGGTATAACATGTAAATTCCAGAATAAACACAAAGTGAAATAGTATAATAATATAATAATAATAATAATGAAGCCTTTTTATTTCCACTAACCTTCATTTTTACATTACAAAAGGAGTAGTTTCCTACTTTACACTTAATATTAGTTGTTTTTTATGGATCCCTTACTGGGTATATATGTATAGGTAAGTTCTAGGGACCTTTATATTTCAAACCTTAAACTAAACTTCTGAATTAGTATAGCATATTTTAGACTGACTCTTACAAATCCTAACACACTATTAATTAGCTAAAAAATAAATTTGAGAAATGATGCACTAATTATAATTGAGGAAAGGTGAGATGCCTGAATCTCACTTTTTCTCAATTATAATTATTCTTTAAAAAAAAATATCAATAAGTGGAGACTCAAAAAAGTTTCCAAACATTAGCAATACAGCAGATGAACCATAACTATAGTATTTTTGTTTTTACTTTATCATGCAATACACATTTCTCTACAATCTTATAAAGGCTGTAATTAACACAGATCTCATATGTGTTAAATACCAAAAGTAGCCATCCCTGCCATGCAGGTCCTTTATATTACCGGGGTGTATCGTGACAATGAATGAATACCAAAACTGAGGCAATCACATAGAAAGCCACATTATCATTGAGTAAAATAGGCAAATGTTTTATGAATTATTATAATTCATGCTGATTCACTGAATTATATTCCAAAATAGGATTCAACACTATAATTATACAAATGTAACTTTAATATTTTAGTATCATTGAGTATTAATTAAGGATATATTTACTCACAAGTATATTTCGGGGATGCCCAACTAGTTTATATCCTTAATTAATATGAATACCACTCACGCAAGTTTTTATTCTCATTAAGTATGTATGAAAAAGTAGATTAATAATTATAAAATCAAATACTTTAATCAAATTCATTCATAGAGGCTTTTCTTTCTCAAGATGGCCTTAAATTTACTTCTTGCCTCACATGCATCATGGGCTTCTTTTGCCATCATTGGACTTAGAGGCTCATATGTTTATATTAAACATTTTAATGTAATATGTGTAATTTATCTATAATATGTATGTATTTACAAATATATAAGTATGTTTATCAGCAGTCTGGTTACCCATATTTCAGGCTCTGCCTAGTTTGGGATCAGACAGCCGTGTGTAAGATGTGTGAAGTTATTATTATTTATTATTTTAGCGGCAATGACAGGTCAATTAGAATTATTAAAAACTCTCTACTATGCAGTTTCCCTTTGAGGTTTTTTCTTCACTACAAAAGTTACTTCCTAAATCAAATTTTGACACATGACTTTATAAACTTTTAAATGTTAGAGGTGACTAACATGTCAAAAATAAATTAAGACTGTTTAATGAAGAAAGTTAAAAACTTGATTACATTAGACATAGGCAGAATAAGATGTATATTCCAAATTTTACACAAGTAAAGTGGCAGGCAACAGTTAGTTTTGTCTGCACTGATCAAGACAGTACAGTAGTAAGACATTCAAAACAGTACAGTAGAATACTACTTATCAAAGTATGCATTTATAAAACACTGTCATATTAACTTATAGCATTTTGTTTTTATAAAATTAGGGAGTTAGAGCCACAAATAAGTAGTCACTACTGGCAGCTTAACTTACCTGTACTTCAACTTGGTATGACCAGGGAGGTCCCTGCTTGAATACTGACGAGATATGGCACTTAGATCTTTTTCACCGCGACCTTGGCCCCCTCTTGCTGGATCAAACGTAGGTCTAGCTGCAGTAGTCATTTTTTACAAATGATAGTACCTTAAAGTCAAATATTGTTTTAGATAAATAGTTTTCGTATGTACTTTTTACACACATAGAAGCTAGACACATAATAATAATTGCATATTGGTAAAAAAAATCTCACTTGAGTAAAAATGTGTGATTGTCGTAATTCGCACTACACGTTTCTGCTCTTATTTTCACAGTCCGTAACTAATTGATGTAAACGCCGACGTTTTTAGGATGTCTTGGATAATTTCTCCCACTATTAGAACAAATCAAATGGTTATATGTTTTACGGAATGTTTATTATGAATATGAAGCATAAATCTGATAATGGCGCGTGGATGACATTTACCAACATTCACACTATTCACTAGTGGTGGGCGGTTATGAGATATACTTATGAAATTATTCGATAATGAGGATGACTCGAGAAAAATCAATAATAACGGATTAGTAGTTACTAATTTAGATAATAGAGACAGGCTTGCCAACTGACTTGCTCCTTTTTTGAAATTCGTGGCATTTAAAAAAAAATCAGTTGCCTTGTTATTCGAAGACCAGTCAGACTGAAACATAAAAAAAACACATTTACTTATTTCTTGATTCGGGAATCAAATGATTCGAAGGTTTTTTATTTATAACAGAACTAGGTATAACATAATATAAACAAGCCAGGAAATTAACAATAACTGCATTTCATACGATTGCTTAAACCGAACGAACGTTTGGTTGAGGTTAATTGACCTTGACTCATTTTGTTGAGTAAATAACAATCGAAGAATAATTATAATATCAATTGGAAACTAAAATATGCAAACTTACTGTTAAAGATCCACTAAAAACCGTCACAATCACAACTCCTATCACTGGAACAAAACAAACTAAGCCTGTCTAATAAACAGCCGAAAAACGACTTCCAGGTCTCCTGACTTTCTAAAAATTAGTAATGCCATTCGATTTTAAAAATAAATTAGTTATAAATCTCATAATCGATTATCAGTGTTCGTATTAGTAAGTAACCCGATTATACCAATCATTCCAAATCACCTGCCGCACATTGGGCTGAAAATCGCATTTCGTAGACATAGAAATTGACATAAGAAAATATTGGTTTTTATGCTTGTGGGGAGCTTTTAGTTTATAGACCAAGAGCCCGCGATCACCAGACCTACGTAATTTTAAAAAAGCTGAAAGTTTTTCTGTTCATGTACCCAACCGAAGTAGAAACGGTGGCCGAGTATGAACTTTGGATGGTGGTGGCTTTGGCAGCTATGAGCTACCAAAGGTTGAAAAAATAGAAACCTACTTTCGTCATAGTGTTTTATATTTCAACGAAACTAAGAAAAAATAAATTAATTAATGAACGTGGACATTTATTGTTTAATTTGTTTTTTATAGTACTAATAAAACATTTAGAAAATTACCAAAAAATACTTCCGTGATCAAAAATGGGCCGACGTAGTATACGGTTCACGTTCTGTTGTTTGGCGTTTGTTCTGTTATTGGTTAAAAATTCGCCACAGGTCTTACCTCTACAAGTGCCAATGCTCCATTATTTACATAATTTTGGGCAGCTGTAATTACGTTTATTTAAAGGTTTTTAATTAGTTATTTAAAAAAATACATATTCTAATTACTTGTGAACTAACGTTTATTCTGGTATGAATTGTTTGTAAAAATAAAAAAGTAAAAAGGAAACATTTACAGCCATTACGGAGCGTTTTAAGTAGTTTTATGCTTTTGATTATCTTTTTTTTTTCAGGTAATCCATACATATATCAAAATTTTGAGGCCGCTATGAACTAAGTAGATTACTATTTCAGATATATTTTTTTTCATTTTATTAGCTCAGTGCTATCGTTCAATCTACGTGCTCAAATGTCACGCAAATTATGTAAAACTTGCTTCGGAATCTTGACTTTGTCTATAAAGTTAAAACAAAATTAAGAAAAGTGAGACCGCTATGATCGATGCTAATACCTGTTCTCCATTTTTCAATAAGTTAAATTGGTTGAAGTTTTTTAGTTGCTCAGAATAAGAACGTTAAAATTGACCCTTTAATGAAAAAATCACGGTTGAAATATAATAGGCCTCTTAAAGGTTAAAATTTAAATAACAAACTTTTTTATTTTATGATAGGACATGTATTCAGCATTAATAAACAGAAAAGATAATTTCAAAAAAAGTTTTTTTTTGTTAAAACTACAGCCAAATTTGCAATAAGAAAAGGTGTAAATTTCATAAAAAGGCAGTTTTTTTTCTGAAACCCCTGGGCAAAAGAGGTTAAAATTGTAGTATGTTATAGTTGACTACCTGGTATGTCAAACCCTTAATGATGGACCACTATTTATGCCACATTCTGTATATCCACGAATAAGTATAAATTTAACAATATGCAATGGTTCACAATTGAAAAATTAAATCTGTTAAGTATTGAGTAAAAGCTTCCTTAGTTTCATTTTTATAAGAATAACGATTTGTAGCCATAATGATCTCGAGAGGAAGCGCATTCCATAGTAGAATAGACTGAACCGAGAAAGAAGAGTCAATAAGCCCAGTGGTATGAGAGGGACAAAGTAGAAGTAGATTACTTGAGGACTGAAGGTTTCCGTCATGGCTATTACACAATAGTCTGAAGTGTGGTGTTAAATAAGTAGGGGGAGATGGGGAATTGAGAATAGTGAATAGGCAACCATCTGAGCTGAGAACGAAAGGTGGAAATATGGTCATATTTACGAAGATTAAAAATCTTCAGGAAGATTAAACGGTCTCCAAAACTACTGTTTTCAGAATAAACTACAACTCAATGTGTCTAAGTGCTACACTGTTTCATTTCCTCACAACCCTAACCATTTTACATTTAACTAAAAAAATAATGAAATTATTTTAAATAGAATAAAAGTAGTCTATGATCTTATGATCTTGGTGTAACATTCGATTCGAAACTATTATTTGATTTGACATTCATATTGACAACATCACGAAAAAGGCTAGTAGGAGTAGGACCCTGGGATTTAATTAAGAGTCTCTAGTGATTTTGAAAATATTAAAACTTTTAAAATACCTTATTGTCCCTTTGTTAAGCCTATTGTCGCCAACCGGGTACTTTTTGAATTTAATATAGGAAAATTGGATTGGGGAATGTAATTAATAGCTCGAGAAGGTCAGGGACGCATACCTGTGATGGTGCGTTTACACGCACGCCGTGCAGTCTGGCATGCAGCCCGGCACGCAGCCTGCCATGCAGCCTGCACACTTACACGTGCCATCACACCAGGGCTGCCAGATTGTATAATTGGATACAAAATTCGTATAATTCGGTTATCTTTTGTATCCTGTATGTATATTAGAATGCATTGCATAATTGGATGCAATGTCATTACTGACGCTATAACGAAATAAGTACGTACATACACATAGAGATACTTAAAACAAATCATGTCTGTGGTAAACTGTTAAATCCTTATACGTTAAAGTTAAAACACTATATATTTATTACTTACTAATATATTATATTGTTAACATATTTATTGAAATCCAAACAGAGTGACGTACTATAGTTGTACTTTGTACAACACTGATTTTGTATAATAGTAGGTACGTGATTTTGTATAAGTTCTGAGACTCGGTGGTATAAAATAATTTGTCCTTATTGGCAGCTCTGATTCACACGCTCGGACAAATATCTGTATTAATTGTGGCGTGGTTACACGAGAGGACAGTAGGGTGTTGTGCCCATGTTACGACCATTGTTTGGTTCTTAAGCTGGGCAAGGTTTCAATCTAATATAAACCCCCGCGTCCAGTTTCTAGATGACGCGTTAGTTATATATTTACATGAGGACGAATAAACAATCGAAAAAACTAAAAATGTTTTTTTTTGGTTTTCTCTTTTTTATAAGGTTTTTTTTTAAATAATACACACATATAACGTTAAAAAATAATATAACTTACAAAAAGTCAAAAGAAATACTTGGGTTTGAACTCTCATTTGCCAGTCAAGGGTCATACCGTAGCTAATAAAGCAAATAGTGAGTTTTTTTATTATTTTGTTTTATAATTGGGTCCTTGTCTTAAATAAAAAATATTAGCGGTTGCTATATCTATGATTTCAACCCTAATGTCTAAAGTTTATTTCATTCATCGGCACCATTGGGCCAAAAGCTCTTTACCAAATGGGCATGTCCCTTTGTAACATTAATCAATAGGTAACATACCTGCACCTGAACGTATTGAATCCTGTTTTTTTTTTCAGGTGGCATCTAAATGTGCCCATAAGGACTTCTTTTTTCGTCTTTAAGTCATTAATGGGAGTGTTAAGCTGGACACTCAACCTCCCCCAAGCATCGGCAACTTTTTTGAAGTGAAAACTTCTTTAGCGGCGTTGTGCACTTTTTTTGATGGGTAAAAAATGTTAAATTCGCTTCCTGATCGAAAATTTGTAAGACGCATCCGAGTTTTTTATACTTAAAAAAATAAAACATACGAAATTCAAACATTTATGAGCGGCCAGGAGCGCAGAACTTCCAGTGTACCCTATGTATAGATTTAGATATGTTATTACCTACTTTTTATTTTTAACCTGATTATATATATACAGATGTGTGTGTGTGTGTGTGTGTGTGTGTGTGTGTGTGTGTGTGGGTGTGTGTGTATGTAAATGCAAATGTCTGACGTGCAGTCCTACGACTGACTGTTTTTTAATGTGTTTGTAATGCTTATTTTGGGGGCCCCATATTATTTGTTCTCCCTGGTAACACTCCAGGAAGCGTAATATTTGCTCGCTTGACCATTCCGACTTAGTTTTCATCAAAAATTAATTTGTCGTCATCGTAAAACTTAATTCGGTCATCGCGTCATCCGTTCGCCACCAAGAAAACTATACTAATGCGACCGAGCACCGAGCGCGTGTGTGTGAACACGCACACAAGCACAAGTACATTCACCCTTTGATTGTGTCAAAAAACCGACAGTCATCCCGATCGGTGCCAAACGCGAGCACATTCACGCAAGCAAGCACAAACAGCCTGTTCACATACTTGTGCTCGTTGAATGTCGGTTTGAACGCGTGCGTGTAAACGTACCATAACTTGAACTGGTTATTGCCGGAAAGTCTGAGCCCTATAACTAAATTTTAAAATACAAAATTATTTAAAATCCATACGTAACTATTTATTGACATTTTTTAATATTCAACATTATCCATAATTCAACATATTAAATATGTAATTATAAATGTGATGAGAACATTAACATTCTTATGTCTTAAGTACCTTACTCACCATCGTGCCTGACGTACGTCCCGCCAAGAACGCGGTGCCCGACGTAGCATACACACCATCGTGCCTGACGTACGTCCCGCCAATGCCACCACGGTGCTGTTGCCAATGCCATTTTCTAAATTACCCCAAAATAATGGTCAAATTCCCCAGTTTGGGGAGAAAAAAGTCGTAATCTAATTGATAAGGCTAAAAATTCCTGATTATAATACGCATTTTGGGGAATTCCCTTCAAATGGGCAATATACATGATCAAGCATGTGGTGGGAATAATAATTATGACGTACGTCAAGACTATTCACGATCGTTTTTATATTGTGCATCGTGCGTGTCTTTGGCGGGACGTACGTCAGACACGATAGTGAGTACGGTACTTTAGCTTTATTTTCTATGCATTGTTCTTCGTCTATCATAGACGGACGGTACTTAACCATAAACTCTAGAGCTGGAAATTATGTGACAGTTAGCAACTGGCAACTGGCAACACCGATCCAAATTTCTAATTATGTTCACCAGATCTCAGCAGTGCTGAAATACATACGCTTTCAATATTGCTTATTTGGTATTAATCAGAAATCACTGACACTATTTTACCACCGTCTGTTATTTTACCTTTGAGGTATGTATGCAATTTTTTTTAAGTAGTTCTTATTTTTTTAACTATAGAAAGATTTATCGAAAATGAACCCGCAAGCCATATTGTTGACGCCATTTTGTGGTATTATAGAGTTTAGCACTAAATATCGCGTTGCTGTCGTTATATGCAATAATGATTTGATATAGCATATGTGAAAAAACACAACTTAAGGGATGAAGACTGTCACGTCGTTGAGAAAGGCTGTTTCTGTTCACAATAACCTCAACTCCAATCCTTGTTAATCCGACGAAGTGCCGATACCTATAGGTAATTATTAATTATAGTTCAACATTAAAATGTTATTGCCACGTTGGTTCGGTATTTGTGTGAGCTTATAGTGAGTACCTGTGTTTAAATTCCGGGTTGGGCTAACTGTAATTAGGATATCAGATTATGGAATGCTCAGGAGCAGCAAAGTGTAAGATGGTGTTTGGTTGCCGCTATTAAGATCGCGGGCCCATATCATGGGACTTTAAAAATATTAAGCTGTTGATAGCTTTAAAGGTCTCCAATTGTGATAGGTTAGATTTACAACGCGCTGTTTTCGCCAACTCAATGTCAAAGCGCGTATTCTGCGTTGGTGGGAATAAAAATATTCGAGCCTCCCTAACTTCTCGGAATAACTCCTTGAGTAGCCTATTTGTTAATCCAGGTGTCCAGCTATCTACATACCAAGTTTCATTATAATCGTTTCAGTAGTTTTTGCATGGAAGAGTAACAAACATCCAAACATCCTTACAAACTTTCGCATTTATAATATTAGTAGGATATATTTTACTATTCATGCAGGACATAAGTATATAGAAATCCCACAAAGAAAAACAAACCAAGTATCAAATAGATAAGAGAACTACATAGAGAAGAAATTATACACTGTCAATTAATTATAAGACTGTCTTCAAATAGAACCTGTTTCATATTATCAGTCCTTTTTTTCCACCTGGTAAAACAGCTATAATATAAAGATAATAAAAATAAAACAATGAAAATATTGATTTAGTTAAACAAACAAACCTTAAATCAAAATCAATTCACAATTACTAGATTATAAGCAATTCCATTTTTTTAAAGTAATTTTTGTAACAAAAAATGAAAGTTGTGTGTAATTTTTAAAGAAATGTAATTGCTAGAAATGAAACATAAATCTGGCAACTATTTGCTATCCAGTCTAAATTTAGTATCCTGCAGGATACCAGAGAGTAACAAATGTAATTGCTATATTTTCATTTAATGGAATTTTTGTTTTAACGGAAAGTAAATACTCATGAGTCTAAGATCCTTACCGCAGCTAACAAAAGAGCTGATGACCTTGAATTCCTTGAATTGAGTGACTAAAGAAATGTCATGAAGAAAATTTAAGAGAGAAAAGAAAGAATGAGCATGGAACTAAAGATGAAACAAATATATAAGGCTAATATTAGTAGGTAGGTTGATAGGGGGTCGAACTCGCAGAATGTACTGTGATCAAATTGGTGATGTTCTGAAGAAAGGGTGGGGTTGTATGAAATATTTTATGACAGTAGAGGAATCTCCTGAGGTATGTAAGGATAGCAGCAAGTGGTGGTCAGACTAAATTTGATATAACATGACGTTTTTTGTGTGATTGTGAGGCTGATTACTGTTGTTTTCATGTGCTACTTCATTAAAGCAATCGCAGAATGTGCTGTAAGTTTCACAAGATACATCTGACTTGGTTTCCTTATATCCACTTTTTAGCACATATTGAAGGTTAACTGGAGCACTTGTCAACTCATTTTGATAAACTTTTTTGTCAATCTCATTCAGCTTCAAGAACCGCTCCTAGTTTTTCTTAAATCTTGCGTTGCGTTGTTAGACTGTCCTGGGGCTGAAATTTCTTTCTAATTCAGCTTTGAACAAGGCCCAGCTGCATGGTAAATCAGGAGTAGTCTGCTCAATTTCATCTGTATACATTTTTTGTAAGGTAGCAATGTATGGCAATAGACAAAGTTCAGTCAGATATCTAGCTATGCTGGCTTAATATTCTCAAATAAAACCATTACCAAAACGGATACCTATTTGGCCTGATACCAGATAGCCAGCTATAACCTAGTAGCCGGATATCTGGTATCAGGCCAAATAGGTATCCGTTTTGGTAATGGTTTTATTTGAAAATATTAATGTTTGAATGAATTAAAATTACCTACCTAACCTTTATCGCAGGTAAACATGTTTCTCAAGAATACTTACGTGTTGTTTTTTAGAATTTGTTGCCTCAAGAAGATTCCATCTGAAGCATGCTACCTGGGATAAGAGCATGCATTGTTCTTACATACATTTAATAAGTAATCTGACATACTCTGTTCTGATTGTTTACAGAGTAGACACCCAGTAGATACAAAACAACAACTATTATTAAGTGTATCTATCACTAATGAAATCCCATTTTAAATTTTGTTTAGTAAGAACTAATCTTGTCTACTTACTAGTCTTTGAACAAAACAGATTTTTTATAGTATACAATGCTGGTTATTAATTCCCGAGTGACATGATGTTTATAACTTTGCTCATATTGACACGTATATCCTACCTCTTACCTATAGCTCTGCGTCGCGTCGGTCAATTTCCGGTCTAAGTAATTTTAAAATACCTAAATTTGTCGTTTGTCGAATCTGCCCGTATTAACCTTAACAAAGTTTATTTTTACCCTAAATCATTCTACCTATTCCGACCTTTTATAACTACATTTCTGTCAGCATATTAATAATCTAAAAATATATTAATATATATAAAAATCAATGCCACTTTTCGTTGTAATTTTATAACTCAAGAACGGGCTCACCTATCCAAACCAAATGTTTAGGCTTTGTTCTGACTATTTAGTAGATGGTTTATGTGAAGTTTGGACAAAATCGGTCGAGCGGTTCTTCATTTATCACATTTTTTCACATGTCCTCAGCTGTCAAACATTTGACGTCAATTCATAACTTTTGACAGAACAAAGTCTGTCGGAGCAGCTAGTTATTTATAAAAACCTTAAATTAACCAAAACAAAAAGAACCTCTATCAGTTACTTTTTGTGTTATCAAGTAAAGGATTGAAAAAAAAAGTTAACTTAACAAGCTTTTGTCTGCAGATGAAACCTGTCAAGTTTACAGCAGGTATGCAAAATTTCATGACAAATAGTTGAGTAGTAGACTTCTTAGCTTTTCGTTCCCTAAGAACCTTCTACAAAGTATTAGAAAACATTTAAAAAAGATGAATGATATTGGTTAAATAGGTCTCAAGTTAAAATGTGACCAACGGAAATAGGGATTCATTATGATATAGATAGTTACTACTGTAAGTAGTTTGTACATGTGGATAATCTTCTTTGAATGCTTGAATTATAGAGTACTATTATATTTATTGTACAAACATGTTTATATATTTTGCGCGGAACCCTAATTCTTTTTCCAAAATAAAAGTACCCTAAGTTACTCCTTATAACACCAGCTATCTGCCAGTGAAAGTCCAGCCGTTCCGGAGATTAGCCGGAACAAAGAGACAGACATAAAATGAGGTATAATATGAGCTTAGAAAAAATTTATTATTATGACATGACAAAAAAAAAATTGAATGAAATTAAAATAACAAATGAAAAAATATGAGTTTTTGTATAATGCACACTGACATGTGGTTCTTATTCACAATGTATTAAGTTTTGATATTAACTACTACTACATATAAACTATTTTATTGCTTAATGCTGGCACTTTGATCAGGATACTTGGCTAATAGACCGGTGCAAATTATTTTTGGAAGGAAAAATTAATAACAGCATGAAAACTGTTAGAAAGGCAAGACAATTTAGTGAAACCGGCAGGAAAAATAATGGAAATCGATCTGAAAATGATTTATTAGGTACCTACGTTGAGCCTTCGCCATTTCTACGGACATATAAAATTTAGATAATTAATCAGTTTGTTGCTTGGCGCCGACTCTAAATTAGTTTATATAAAATCTTATGTTATATATAAAAAAGTTTATGTGAATAAGCTCAATACTCAAGACATGAAATAAATAAACCTTTTACTTATTTTTTGTCTTTTATGTTAAAAAGTTTTTGTCAAATACTTTGAAGTTACGTGAAAAAATGGTTGGTACAAAAGTTACTTTTACATTGAACTAGTCTATAGTTCGCTGGAAATCGTGAAAAACTAGTTAAACCCCTAAAAGTTCATCCCATTTCACCCTCGGGCCCTGAACAAGGAACGATTTTAATTTATTTTTCCTGTTGGTTTTTCTATATTTTCTTCAGCTTCAAACAATTATAATGCTAATATTAGTTTTTTTCCTTGTTTTGCCTATTTTATCTGCATGGCAAGTGCAGATAAAATAGGCAAAACAAATAGGCAAATTAACTAATTCTTTTAATTCCTGCAGAATGGCTGAAGATTTGGATGTAGAAGCTATGCTAGAAGCACCTTACATTAAATCGGTAAGTACCATGAATTAATTTAGATAAATTATCTAAATAAAATTAGCAATTTATTTCTGTTGTAACTGTTGTAAAATTTACAATTTAAAAGTTCATTATTCTTATTTTCTACTCAATTTTAATAAGTAACCTAGTTGCAAATAGGCGCTTTATCCCAGTCGTTATATTAAACACACTTTGTGTGAAAGAATTTCTGCATATAATCGTGAATGATTATAACTGTATAATTTTCTATAAAACTTCTAAACTTCTTAATATTTTAAAAGTCCATGTATCAAAAAATTCTTGTAGATTCATTTTAATTACCAGCAACTAGTCACAAATGTGTATGAGTTAGGATTTTAGGCTCCCTGTTCAAAGATGTTATAAACTAACAGATATATGAAATTCTACAAAAAATGACTCATTAGTCTATTACATCTCTGAATAGTAACTGGAAAGAAATATAAAACACAATTACATTTGAGAATCATTTCTTGTATTTATAGAACTTTGTGGTAATAGTCGAGCATACTTCACCGACCTGAACACACAGAGAGGTATCCACTACTATACTTACCTAATTTTTTATTATTTTAAAATTGAAAACATCCTAACATTTTAAATTATACCACTTGTATTTGCCAAATCAAAATTTTCATAGAGAGTTATTTTCAACAAGACCATGCGCTGATGGGTCATAAATCTTTTGCAGAAGTATCCCTGTGTGATGTTAGCGCTGTGTGCATCCTTTGTCAGTGGTTTTGTGAACGGTAAGTGTAGACCAGGGCAACGCGACTACCATGACATGGATGAACATTGGCTGGTTATTAGACCAGCTGCCTTCAGTAGCCTAGGCGAAGTAATACCGTCAACATTTGTGTGATTTCATCAGTGACATTGATAACTGAATGTCATTGTCGAAATACGACAAATGTTCTCCATGTTGTTGTTATGAATTAACTAATGCAATTTTTATTTATTCACTCGGCGTGTGTTGCTGTGGCGCTGCTTCTACCTTGTGCTTTGTGTGACAGGATAACACTTCCTCTTCAAAGCATCGATCGGACAAGTATTCTGATAAGCACAAAGAAAAAGATCGCGATGGCAGTCGAAGGTGAGCTCTGAGATTTTATGAAACAACAAATATAATTTTTAAACAAAAATTAACATATAATTGTGATATTTAATTATGTATTTATACGGGAATTAACGCGATCACGAAAAGGTATTACATACCTCTGAATTGCCTGTCGTTTCGACCAGGTTGCACTGGCCGTGGTCACAGGCTGACTGACAATTCAGAGGTATGTAATACCTTTTCGTGATCGCGTTAATTCCCGTATAAATACATAATTATATCATGGAACGCGAAAATTTAAAAGTTTGTGATATGTAAGTTATGAAATGTTTATTGTAAATGTTTTAGACGGAGCAGATCAAGAGACAAAAGAAGATCGAAAGAAAGGGACTCTCGTCGTTCAAAAGACAGAGATGATAGAAAAGATAGGGACCGTGGAAGAGATGAACGTAAGGAACGGGATAGGGATCGCGATCGTGAACGTGATAGAGACCGTGATCGTGATCGAGATCGCGGGGATCGTGAGCGTGATAGAGATAAGGATAAGGATAAAGAAAAGGACAAAGACAGAGATCGTGATCGCGGCCACAGGGATAAAGATCGAGAGAAGGACAAGGAACGCGAACGTGACAAGGAAAAAAGACGCAGTAAAGATAAAGAACGCAGTCGAGAACGAGACCGAAGTACCGTTAAAAAAGAAAAGAGCATTGAAAGAGACCCAGCCAAAGAACAGCGTTCAAAATCAAGAGGACTTGACGTCAAACTAGATGAGTTACCTCCTGAAGAAAGAGATCTTCGGACTGTATTCTGTATGCAATTATCTCAACGTATCCGCGCAAAAGATCTTGAAGAATTTTTTTCATCTGTTGGTAAAGTTAGAGATGTAAGACTAATAACATGTAATAAAACTAGGAGATTTAAAGGCATAGCTTATATTGAATTTAAAGATGCAGAATCGGTGCCCTTGGTAAGATTGAATGTTTTTAATTGTTTCGCTATTATTAAGACCATGATTATTATAATATTGTCATGTTTAACATATCTACTAATGTGTATTTTACAGGCTCTTGGTCTCACTGGACAAAAATTGCTTGGCGTTCCTATCATAGTACAACATACTCAGGCAGAAAAAAACAGAGTCGGGAATACATTACCTAACTTAGCACCAAAGACTAGTAATGGACCAACAAGGCTGTATGTTGGCTCTCTGCACTTTAATATTACGGAAGATATGTTACGCGGAATATTTGAACCTTTTGGAAAAATAGATCATATTCAACTAATGACAGACCCTGAAACAGGAAAAAGTAAAGGATATGGATTTCTTACGGTAAGGCAAACAAGTTAAAAATTTAAAATGAATTTGTTGTAAAATTATTGCAAATAATTCGTTTTATATTGTAGTTTCATCATGCTCCTGATGCCAAAAAAGCCATGGAGCAGTTAAACGGATTTGAACTGGCGGGGCGTCCTATGAAGGTTGGCAATGTAACAGAGCGAACTGATGGTGGTTCTAGTACGCGCTTTGATGCAGATGAGTTAGATCGAGCTGGTATAGACCTAGGTGCTACAGGCCGATTGCAACTCATGTTCAAACTTGCAGAAGGCACAGGGCTACAGGTATGATGTATACATATTGTTTTAATTACATGTTGGGGTTCAAATAAGCATTTAGCACTGTTTTGAACTATTTCATAGTTCTTGTAAATTATAGTGACAACTGGTCACAAGGTGTGTGTTACCCCAGCAGGAAAGTGGCTCCTAGAGTGATATGAGTGGAACGTATAATTAGTGCGTAATCTGCTGTGAATGTGCGCCGCATAAAAATTTGTGCATGTTGTTATAGAAAAGTATGGAAAAAACAATTCCTGCTGAAGTAACGTTGTTCCAGTAGGGAAATTCTAAACGAATTATCGGAGAAAGAAATATTGTGCATGGGCAGAGCTTATATTTTTGCAAAAATGTGGGCCGAAAATATAATTTTTGCGTCTTCAGGTTTTCGAGACATTGCATTTCCTGCTATAGTAACATTTTACAGAATCGTGTATCTCATAGACCTAAAGTATTTGCACCTGTAGAATAAACATACACGAGTAGCTCTTTATTTGTGATAGAATAAGATTTAAGAAAATATTAATAATTTTCAAGTAATCGCGCTTTTTTGAAAACCCAAAAAAATATCGCAGCGCCTAAATGAGAAAACGTATAATCTCCCTGAAAACTGTATTCAGTCCTTCTTGACGCTTATAATAACCATAAAAAAGTTTCAAAAGTGTATATACATGCGTTATTGAATAATATTACTAAAAGTCAAAACGACGGTGTCATAACTTTCTAAAACGATAACGTGCACAAATTGTTTATGCGGCCCACGTTCACGGCAGATTACGTACTAATTATACCGTCCACTTATATCAACCTAGGAGCCATTTCCCCGCTGGGATAACGCACACGGTCACAAGTATCACAATTGCGCTTGTCCTTGTCATCTACCCAAATTATATATGTACTGGGGAACTCGCCTAGGCTAGACTCGCTAACCTATTCTATATGATTACTGTCGCCACCATAGTAATCTTTTCTACAATTTCTAAAGCTTTTCATACAATTTATGGTATGTATTTATAGGGTACATCTGTTTGAGAATTTCCAATTCTTATGTCATTTGGAGCCTATATGTGAGTGCCACTTTATACTGCAGGGGCTGTAGTGAGTACGTGAAATGCACAGTAGCACCGCCGTACATCGACAAGCCCCAGCCTAGTTTTGCGTACATGGATTGCGCCAACCTGTTGGCAGCAAGTAACTTACACCAAAAAAGGCGCCGGTATTAGGTTGAAAATATCCCAAAAATAATTCAAAATAACGTTTTAAACCTATTCTTTTTTATATGGTACTTATATATCATTCATTGCACTACAGATACCCCCTGCAGCAGCATCAGTTTTAATGGGAGCTGGATCTGCATTAGTAACTCCACAGCCACAAGTTGCACCCCCAATTGCGACACAATGTTTTATGCTCAATAATATGTTTGATCCAGCATCGTAAGTATATTTATCTTTTAATTAATTAAGACTGATAAAGCCAATGGATAAAGATTCCTAGTAAAGTACGCGTCATGTAAAAAGAAGGCTGGAAGAAGTGGAGGGGGTGCTTGCACATGAGTACATTCGCGGCGTCGTATATTCGTTATTGGTAGGTACATTGAAAAATATATTAGATAGCATATCATTAAATAGCATTAAAAACATGTTTGATTCAGTGTAGAATGTTTGATCTAGTTACAAAAAACTTAAGGAATGTTGGAACTCCTTCCATAAAGTCATCGTGGGTGACTGAAAACCAGATGAGGACGCGGTGTTGGTGCTAGAGGTGGCCATTTCATCATCGTCGCTGTTCTCACTTGAGCTTCCATGTCTTTTTCAGTGACGTGGAAATTGTGGACGATTCTTTTTATAACACCCTGGTCAAAGTTGTCAATGTCTGTTATTGTTTGATTCTTTTATTTTTGCCGGGAGTTCGGAAGACAGTAAGAAATTCCGAATCTTTTTTGAACCTTTTACAATTCGTCTCACTGGAGACTCGGAACATTTTGTTGCCTCTGCGGTCATTTTCATACATTGTTTTAAATTATCATATGCATGATTATCAGCCTCTCTTCATAAAACAATATACGTCATAAATATTTTTTGTCACTTTTCTATGTAAAACCATTTCGTAATTAAAAACTTTTGTGCACCATGGTATTTTGAGAACGAACGTAACGTGTACACATCGCGGAAAGCAAAGGTCGACTAACGAATATGGACACGAAAAAAGTATCGATACTTTGTGGCATCGAGTACTTTCCTTTCGATACCGACAGTTTTGTACTCGATACTTTTACTCAATGAGTACTATTTGACAGGTATCGTATCGAATAAATCTTAGAAATTAACTACTTATTATTATTGTTATTAGTATGATTATGTCCGATAGACTGGCCTCATTTTGATATGCATCAACCCATCTGTTGTGAAATTACCTACTTAAAATTGGTTTTACGGCTCATGTGCTCAGAGAGACAATTTATTACTACCTCGCCTAGTATTATCGGTATTGAACCTGATAGTGATTCTTCTCTCGAAACGACATACGATTCTTAGAGTCACCATAAGAAGTTGGCTCATACGAAAAACAAAACAAAACAACGAGTTCTTCAATACAGTCTGAAAATACCTTATTTTTAGACTATATTGCAATAAGCCACTACTATCTGAACAGGTTTTGCCATTTTCCGTAGATCCTTTTAAACAATGGGAAGTTATGAAAGTTGTTTTCCCCAAATTATACAAGTTGGGACGAGAATAATTATCAATTTCTGTGACGTCAATCCCCTCAGGACGGTTATTTTCTAAGGCAGGAAGTACCATAACAAAAACCCGAAACCGATTATCGCCTAAACTTCTGAACGAATGGTTACTTTAATTATGTGTGCCCAGTGATTTTTTTTTTTCTAATGAACTTTTTGATTTCTGAATTTACAGTTGTTTTTTTAGGATTCCGTTCCTCCAAAGGAAACAAGAACCTTGTTTGAACCCTTTCACATTGTTTTCCGTCTATCTGTATGTCAAGGCTTTTTTCTCTATGGGTAGAGGCATCAAGTTGCAGTTAACATAAAATACTTATGTCTGTGGTTCCTTGAAGTTGTAAAAAAATCAAGCTTCTAAGTCAACGCAATCAAAAGATACGGCCATTTAAGCCTTATATTTAACCAAATCGGAACATTTCTCAGGTAAATCAAAATCTATAGGGATCTTCCCATTGACCTAGAGTCATGAAATTTGAAAAGAAGCAAGGTCTCATAGCACAAGTAAAGAAAAAAATTTGAAGGTAGTTTGTTACATCACATAAATTTTGCGTTTACAAAGTGTTAAATCGATGTATGGGAGAGTATTCTTGGAACTGCAAAGTTAAGTTTGTCTTTCGGAAAAAACGGGAAAAAATCTTCGAGGATTGATTCCCGAGATGGGCGTAGTATATAAATACAAGTTTGTCTGCTTACGAAACCCTCGGTGCGTGAGTCAGACTCGCATCTATCTGGTTTTTTATTATTGTATTATACTTATTTACCATTTGGTGTTTCATGTGTTTGTTTTGCTGAAGTTAAACAGACGTCAGTGACTGACATTGACGTCATGACGTGTAGTTTTGTATGTATTAGGAAAGGTACTCGATACTTTGAAGTATCGATACTTTTATTTCGATACTTTTAGGAATATGATACTTTTTTCGATACGAATGAGTACAATATCGGTACTTTCTTTTCGATACTGTGTCCCTACTGACGAACCAATAGCGCACCGACAAGCATGCAGCGCGTGACCCGCCCGCACTGCGCCGCACCTCATACCACCAAATAGACCCATAAATCGCCTAATGCGCAGCTTGACCGCCAGCGTTCTTTTTACATGATGCGACTTATGCCCCCGGTTCCTATAATCAAGAAACGATACGTTTTGCTTACGGATGGTAAAATTTCGTTGAATTTTTTAGCATCTGTAAGCAAAACGAATGATAAGTAAACTAATGAAAATATTTTACTACTTGCAGAGAATCAAATCCAAACTGGGACATAGAAATCAGAGATGACGTCATAAGTGAATGCAATAAACATGGTGGAGTGTTGCATGTTTATGTAGACAAAGCTTCTCCTCAAGGAAACGTATACTGTAAATGCCCAACGATTGCGACGGCGGTAGCATCCGTAAACACATTACACGGGCGGTGGTTTGCCGGCAGAGTCATAACTGCAGCGTACGTCCCACTTGTCAACTACCATTCTCTATTTCCAGATGCTATGACAGCCCTTACCTTGTTACTGCCGTCTCGACAACGATAAAACTTATGCAAGCATTTATTTCATAATGTGCCTAGGTTTTGGTTTTGAGTGTACACTGATAATATCTAGTGATGACCTAATTTTAGATAATAAAGTTATTATTACGTGATCTTTATATTTGTTCAATTTTATTTTATTAGGAGAATCTTCATATTAGCCTAACTGACTGATGAAACCCTAGTAGATAGTGAGTCGGCTTCCCATTATTCTCTTAAATTAATGCATATTTTTAGTCTATTCAATTCAGCAATAGAAATTATTATAAATAAGAATTAAACTTACAAAGTACACATACTACATACTAGACATAAGTGTGAAATATCTTCAAGATAAGATTATATTTTAAAATGCCTTTATTAGCTTAATCAACGTTATTTTCACCAACTTGACCTTTTGAACACCACGGTCGGCTATAGTCTATAAACGAAAACGTGCCGACGACGCCACCGTCGGCAATAACCGACAAAAACATATTTTTGCAGTTCAAAATAAACATATAAAAATAACTTTCCTATGTTTAAAACTACAATCTATTATTTGTATATTTTTCAAAGGTAAAACAATCTCATTTAATAGTAGAAAAAACGACAAAAACATCTTGAAATGCAATATTTGACATACTCGACAAGCCACAATCGGAAATTACTGACAGCTAGTGATGGGTAAGAAAGCAACTATACCTAAATGTTATCGCATTTACTTTTAAAAAATAGTTTACGACCTGTTTGCTCAAACTATGTTTCATTATGTTTTTTTTTTTACTTTTATTTAGCTAGACCTCTCCCGGTGTCTGTCTTTAATCGAATCTTGCAAGTTAAATTTGACTCGCTTCCTAGAGTAATAATCGTGTGTATAAAATTATTTGTAAAATTTCAAAACAAAATTTATTACGTATTTTATATTTATTTTATCAAACAAATTAAGAACTTTCAATTAACAACGATAAGTAGCTTGTCACGCTGCTACATGCTAAATAAAATGCCGGAAAATTCAAATGCCGAGCCCACTACGCCGCAGTCGGCATTTTTATCGACAGCAGATGATGTGACGAACGTGACTAGTGATATGACCAAGTAAATTTTAAATATATTAATTCTATTCTGTTGTTTGCTCTTACATGACTTGGTAACTACTGTGTAATGGTAATTATTTTGGGAAATAAGATGATATTAAATGTAACTTCATGTTGTAATTGATATTTTATTGTATAATAAAGGTAAACGGCAATAATTAGTTGGTTGGTTATCGATACGATCTTGGAATCCCTATGATTTTTGTGGGTATTCGAGGTGAATTTTTGTCGTGGGGGACACGCCGTTGCATTTACGCTCTGGCGGTCAAAGGGTTAAGAGGGGACTGCAGCATTTTAAACCTGATTATATCCGCGGTGTAACAAAAATGATATTTTGGGATCCTTATTTATGTACCTATATAAAGGGCACAGGGGAAAAACATGCCATGTCACAAATACCATGAACTGAGTAACTGCTAAATTAATCTTTTAATCCTTAAAAAGGGGTACATCAAAGTTTCAAATTTAAAGAAAAAATAATTTATTTGAAATTTGAATTTGTAGCACAAAAAAACCCTTTTCTTTCATATATTTATGGAGTTAGAGTATAAAAACTATACAAAGTCAGAAAATACAGGCAAGAAATATGCAATGTTCATAAAATTGTAATTGTTTAAGCATCATTATAAATGCACACATACATACAAACACAAATTTTCTTAAGTCTATAACCGTTTATTTTGTTTTTGGTCTGTAAAAGATATAGCTAATTTTAAGTCTCATCTCATTGAGGTATTGTAAATTACGGAAAGGGAGACAACCCTGACACAAGTATTTTTAATAACTTACTAGGGTTTTTTCAAATTATGCTATTTATAAATGTATGAGAAATAATAAAAACATTATTATTATCATATTTTATTCGTGTGAAGTACAGGGAACGTGCACAGTCTATTAATAGGTGGCAGCACAAATCGACACAAGAGCCACAGTGTGGTTAAAAAAGAAAGTTTATCGTTTAACTTTCCTGTTATCGTGTTGCCGTCAATGTTTAAATTATATTTAAATCGTTTTTATTATTATTATGATTAAAATGATAAAATATGGGTTTTTGCCGATTAGAAATGATCGTCAGCGTGACCAGAATATGTCAAAAGGCCAAAAACTATTCAAATCCGTGCATGTCTTAGAAGTAGAAGAAACAGTTATGAATCATGAAAATGCAGTAATAACTGGCAAAATTGTAGCACAAACGAAAATTTCTAACGTTTATGATGTCAAAATAACTGTAAATTATTTTCTGAACTCTGTTTTCAATTCATCAAATATTTTGTCGATATTATTTATGTCCATGTCGCCTTCTTTTCAGCTTGATTGCAATAGAAATTTTAGAAGACTTATTTATCTTTGAAGTGTTCGAGCATCCAGAAATAAAACAATACATTTCACTTAGTTAAATGTTATTTTTTACTTCTTTAATGTAATTATTTTTAACAACGCCAATGTCAAGTATTGTATATGTAAAAGATTCGGATTTGCGTCACCAGGTGTCAGAGCCACCGTTGTGCACGTTCCTTAATGCTTAGATTTTTGGTGCACAAAAATATGACAGGGACTGGATATCCATAGGTATATTTTGCCCTTGAAACTGGAAGGCCCTCATTATAGAATTATTTGTTATGGCAATAAAAACTATGTCTAAGAGAAATTGTAATGTGTGGACTGTGGAAAATTAACTTAGATGATCCTTTTAAACCTTGATTTCTCTTATGGGTCGAGATAAAAAAGACATGATTGTCTTATAATATATTGGTGATAAAAAACTTGCCCATTTTTGGTTTATGCAATCCACCCATATTTCTGTTAATCGACCGTAAAGTTTACGTTTTTTATTAGGTTGCTTCAGGTTAAACTCGTACATACGTAACGATAGAGATATACGCCGCATAACACAATAACCTCAAAAACAAGGCTTATTAAATAAACGTTAAACTAAAAACCATGGATAATGCTATTTTTTCTCCTGGCCTCTTATTGCACTGTATCAATGTTTTTCTATAGCGGTCCCTAGACGATCATGCTGTATGAAGGACTTATTGAGACTCTTCATGCAGCATGCTAATTCGCTTGGTATAATCATTTTATTCAGTCGATATAGATAGTACAGTGAAAAAGTCTTCTGCGCTAGTATGGAAATGTCTTTGTCAAAGGCAGATTTATAAATATAAAAGTCAATTGTTAATCAACTGCCAGCATGTAGTTTGCATGTCATTCGCATCAACCAATACAATTAAATGGTCATGCATGCACGACAGCACGTAACGCATGATCGTCTATGGACCGCTTTAGAAGATTACTCCGTGACTTTGCATGTTACTTCAAAGTGTGGTTTGGCGTTTGTTCTACCGCATTTAAATGTGACATCGCATGTTCTCCCCTGTGCCCTTTAACTGGTAAATAGTTGAAATAGCCTAAATAAAAATCTTCTGAAAACGCTTATGTCAATTTCAATTACTTTCTTTTATTTTTTTTTACAGTCAAATCCAGACATTCCTTCTTGAATAAAAGCATGGGTGCCAAATATTACTACTAGAATTTTTGTACATATTTTTCAAAAGTTGTTTCTTCAGGGTACCTTCATTGAGACAGAGAAAAACGATTACATATTTGGCACCCGAAACCTGAGTAAAATTTACTTAATCATCTTACCTGGCTTTAAAATTAAATCTGTATGATTAGGAAAGTACCTAGTGAACTAATGTTATAATTTTGCTTTTTCGACAGTCACCGCTGTGATAGTCAAATTTATTATCAAAAAAGTATTAAGTCCGGCTTTTAAGTCAATTAACAACATTATAAATAAAAGTTTTAAGATTGTCTAATAGACACCTTGCCAAAATCAATACATAAAAATAATAATTTACACACAAAATATTGTGTCCTATCTACCTACCTAATCTACATTAGGTTCTTGTCTACTGGACATCGCACCATTTGGATTAGGTGGGTATCAAAGTACCTATATTAAATATTTTTTATTGTTAGACTAAAACTTCATTGTTCATGAAAATATTTATTAGGTACCTACAATGAAGATTACTTTGTCTACAAAATATAAAAACGATTTCTTTAAACAGCTTTTATCCAATCGATCTCTAAAGTTGCAGGTCCTTTCTGCTTTACTGGTTGATAGACCCCACCATACATTTGTATACCAAGACTAGTAACTTGAGACAAATCCAATGTTTCGTTATTGTTTACTCTTTTTCCTCTGTAGTAAGCTTTAAACTCGGAAAATTTGAGATTACGTATAGCAAATTCGTCCTTGGGAGCCTGAAAACAAGTTGTTACGTACAATATGTTCTTATTATTCTATCTATTCTTAGAAATATATCTAATGACTATGGTTCTCTATGATTACTAGGTACCTTCTGAAGTATTTATTTATCATACCCATTAACTTATCAGTAAGTATTGCATAGTGAAATAGTTAACTCATGAAGTCGTTTAAAATGTTACCTGGAAATATTGCTCGAAGGAATAATTGGGCTCGTCATTCAATCCTTTGTGCCTCAAAATTACTTTAAATCCGTTATATTGTCCCTGGCCCCTACACATAATTTGTAGTTTTGTGTAACCTGCTAGATTATATGACCTTATAGCTCGTATACCGGCGAATCCGGCTCCATTTAATTGCGGATTCAAAAGGGCGAAAAATATTGCTCTTCGAAAGCCCATATTTTTGTGAATAACCAATACTGCCTTGGACATTCCAACATCACGCACAGTATCAGATTGTTCTTGCCAAGCGTCAACTTCATCATTCTTTGTGAAATCAAATAAATACTGCCCATCAACGTCTTGACCAACACTGTGGAAGTAAAAAACATCGTTAAAATTATATTCCTACCTGCGTACTTAAATATAAAGCTGAAACGTCATTATTATCAGAGTAGGTAGATATTTTTTTTAGATTCCATTCCATCCACATTTCCATTAAAACTTAACTTTCTGCCGTAGCGTTGATGTCTAGATCGTTAGTAGCAGCGCACATGTTATTTACAGTAGCGGCCATTTTGGCAGAGGTTTTTGTAGTTTGACATTTAGGCGTCTGGCGTTCTTTAGACGCTCAGGCAAACGTCAATCAGTACCGAAAGTCATGATTGACGGATGTTCGTTTTTGATTAATGTAATAACATCCGCATTAAAACGTCATCATGCAACCGTCAATCACTGCATTAGACGATAGATTATTCGTCAATCACCGTTTTGATTCTGGCAAAACTGACAGCAAAATCTACCGTGTAATGGCGCCTTAGGCATCCTACTAATGTTATAAACGTGAAAGTTTGTGAGGATGTATGGATGTTATGGATGTTTGTTACTCTTTCACGTCAAAACAACTGAACCGATTGCGATGAAATTTGGTATATAGATAGCTGGAGACCTGGATTAACAAATAGGCTTTTTACCCCGATATTCCCACGGGATCGGGGCATACGCGGTGTAGTGTATATACATCATAAATATATATGCGCCTACTAGTGGGGCGTGCGATGGTGGGGCCGTGCGGAGCGAACGCTCGCCGCACACTTCGAGTCGTGCCGCCGAGCTAGTAGGAGCACAGTGTAGCCAACCTGTTGTTTTATTGAGCCAAGCAGTACAGTACAAGTGGCGCCCTGCCAGAATTAAAACAATCAAGGTATGTGCTAATAAACAAATCATAACTCGAATTTTGAGATACAAATAGTGGAGTCCGTCCTTCCAATAAATGATTTTAATATGGAAACGTACTGTTACATTCCAAACTAATACTTACACTGCAATCGTGCAATAAAATATTGCAAATATAACTGATTGACGACAATTTACCATTGCAGATCAGCAATAAACATACTATAAATATGAATTAATTTCTTAAATTCGTTTAGTTATTATTCTCTAGTGCTGATATAATTTGTGGTCAATAACCACTCCCCAACCTTGGTTGGTTTTCAGCAAAGAACTCTAGAGGGATAATATAATAATATATGATTTTATGGTAAAATAAAAAGTAAAACACAACGGTCCATTATAAAAACATTTTAGAATACTATATCAGTAATGCCTCATTCGGTTGTCAAAATGAATGTTAAATCAATCAGGTATCTATGCTGCAAAGCTATAAACCGTATTTAACAGATTTTTAATTTTTATGTAGATACCCACTTACTACACTTTTATTATGTGCGCAGCGTCAGGCCGTTATCAATTAAAATGTGCTTCTTATTGCTTTTACGGCCGGTGACGATCCACAGGTGCCAATATGATTTTCATGTAATCTCTCTTGGTATTGAACGCTATATTATTTAGTTGAAACTAACTTTTCCTAAAATACATAAAATCTGTTTATTAAATTATGACCTTCGCAGATTCAACTATCGTCCTGTTTTTCAGAATCAGATCAATGTGTATGATGATGCTTCAATTAATTAATAACATATAGCTATCACAATAATATTTTGACAATTGAGGGTAATGCTGAATTTAAGAGGTGGTTTGGATAACCAAACGGTACCTACCTAACCTAAAATACTAATTTATTTTTTAATTTATTTACTATAATTACGATAACATGACAAGACAAGTGTAAAAACAAAGACTTGCATATAATGAATAAAAATCAAAAGGCAGTTCGATAAAATAAGAACCGACAAGACCTACATCTTGATCGGAAACCCCCTATGTAATACCTGTATTCTATGCAAATAAACATGTTTCATTACAAATTACGAAAAGTTAGTTCTATAAAATGAGAACTTTACCTACAAATTTCTAAGAGGTAGTTCTATGAAATTAGAACGGTACCTACAAATTTCTAAGAGGTAGTTCTATGAAATTAGAACGGTACCTAAAAATTTCTAAGAGGTAGTTCTATGAAATTAGAACGGTACCTAAAAATTTCTAAGAGGTAGTTCTATGAAATTAGAACGGTACCTACAAATTCCTAAGAGGTAGTTCTATGAAATTAGAACGGTACCTACCTACAAATTTCTAAGAGGTAGCTCTATGAAATTAGAACGGTACCTACAAATTCCTAAGGGGTAGTTCTATGAAATTAGAACGGTACCTACAAATTCCTAAGAGGTAGTTCTATAAAATTAGAACGGTACCTACAAATTTCTAAGAGGTAGTTCTATAAAATTAGAACGGTACCTACAAATTCCTAAGAGGTAGTTCTATGAAATTAGAACGGTACCTACAAATTTCTAAGAGGTAGTTCTATGAAATTAGAACAGTACCTACAAATTCCTAACAGGTAGTTCTATAAAATTAGAACGGTACCTACAAATTTCTAAATGGTAGTTCTATAAAATTGGAACGGTACTTATAAACTTCTAAGCCGTAGTTCTATACAATTAGAACGGTACCTACAAAATTCCAAGAGGACATTTAATAAAATAAGAATGGTACCTTTTACATAGATAGATCTATAACGTTGAACAGTACCTAGAATAGTAAACAAAAAGGAAATAAATAGGTTGTTTACGGAGAGTCCCAAGATCATGATTTATTACCGCCAATGGAGTCCTTAGACTATGAGAGCAAATCAGCTACAGTACGCTGGGTAAAATTTAAGGCAAGCCTAGAACTATATCTTACGGTGACGAATGTAACTACGCCTGAGGCAAATAATTATAGTTCAGTGAAACTAAAAAAAAAAACACGCTTCAATGGGAAACTGAATTAAAAAAAAGTTTATGGATGCTGGTGAATCTAATCAGGATAATGGGATATTTTAATCGAATTATTGCATTGTCATCGGTCTTTGACGGCTGTGCAAAGTTTGGGTGAAGTCTGGCCGTTTGAAGTGGGTCGGAATCGCGCCCTGGGGGGTCGGTTACAAACAGACATACAAACAAACATACAGGTGGGGCTGGTATGGGGCGTGTAAAAAGGCAACCCTCTTGCATATAGGCGGGCTACCCTTTCAAGAGATTTACTACAACATATATTCTACAGCGGCCGATCTATAAGGAAGATAAGTCACTCAAGTGATAGCAAGCAGTGTTTCACCATAGACAAAAATGTCTAAAGTTTCGATTTCGCAGATATTACAAAACCAAGGCGAGCAACCGTTAGAGCGATCTCCCAGTTTCAACCGTCAATTTTCAAAAAGCTTAAAGTCAAATCAAAACACTAAAAAGACTGATCTTTCATATTAGCGGTGATGACTCCACCACATGTTCACTTGGAAAAGTGAAAAATTGAAATGTTTATAGATTCTGGGAGTAAATGTAATACACTGTTATTAAACTTTCGCGACTATACATAACAGATGTCTAAATCTTGCTGTGGTGACCGGGCTGCTGTTAGAGATACTTATGTTTCTGAGTGCATACATATTTAGATAAATCACACCCAGAAACTGTACCAGTGATCGTGCTCATCACACAATTGTTTGTCCCGGGTGGGTGGCCCGCGACCTCTGTTTTAGTAGTGTTAGTGGTTAGTGACCCTGCTAACCACTAGATCAACTAATTAATACGTCAAACTTATATCTGTCTTGTCCTAGAACCTAAAATTAAAAGTTGATTCCAGAGCTTTTCGACACAGACAAATTAGAGTTAAAACTATTTAAAGCAAAGAATCTTGTCAGTCAGTATCTGCAAAATTTAGACTACAACCAGACTGAAGATTTAATTACTGTTGTTAAATAAATAATAGTCTCAAAATGTTAATGTTACTATGTTGTTTTGTACTACATAGATAAGTCTATTTGTAGACATGTATGTTTCATAAATATTGTTACGATTAAATAATTACATAATGTAGTAAAAGTCTGTAAGTGAACTATATAGTGTCTTTAGTACCGGTTCTTAAAGATATGGAGACATTTGAATTGGCGTAGACACGACGCAAGGGAACAGTTCTATAATATCAGAGAGATAACCACCCTTTGCCTGCTATGTGGTTGGACTAGTTCAACAGTGAATATGCGCCGTATTATATAGTGTATTGGTATCGGTTAAGGGCTCTGTTTCCGCATTTAGACTCAAAAACGGTCCATTATGCGTGCAGATAAGGCTGGCTAGTTGAGCCAGCCTAGCTCCTTAAAGAAGCACAGAAGCCCCCTGGGGCGTTCACAGGCTTCTAGGAGCGAGCTCTTATCCGCGAGTTAGATATGCCACTAAGAATCACGACTAATAATGGCTGATAATGTAGTGAGATTTTTATAGTCCAAACGGTGAGGTTGAAAGACAGAACCGAAATATCTTTAAAAGGTTACAATCTTCAAAATCTAATTGGCAAAATGACTTGCTCCGATACTTGACCATGTACAATAGTACCACTATTTCCGTTTGACCGTGTAGAAAAGTAGGTACTTCCCTTTCCGTTACAGGAAAATCTGCAGAACTATAAAAAAAAAATACGTAAATTTCGAGACAAATGACGTTGTAGAAGAGTTTACGGATACCGATATTATAGGTAATCCTGCCTGGAGTGTTCAAAAGTAAAGTGAATAGTTTTCTTTTGGATAGGCGTGTACTATTTTTGTCTTCATCGTCTCGTTCCAACAGGTATGGTGGAAGGCAAACGCCTATCCCACTTATCAATAAAAATAAAAAGACCGATCCCGAAATTAAGGTTTAAAATACAGAAATAAAAGCGAAAGAAAAAGCGCACACGGACAGAAAGATACATGCAGCAGATTCTACTATTCAAGTTGGAGAAAAGTTTACGTTAAATAAGGAAGAGGATGAGGTACATCTGGAAAATTATAACAGTGGACAACGACTACGGAGAAACGTGGTACATCTAAAACGTGTTAAAGGATAGTGGAAAGTTTGTGACTGATACTGATAATAACAAGGTTAATGAACAGATAATGTAGGTTATGTGTTGATCAATGAGAATCAAATCTTTAAACTTTAAATTGTTAAATTTTATTTCGTGTTGTGATTTATATGGTCTAATCTGTTATGTTGAATGATTGTATCCAAGTAAACATATATTTTATTTCTTTTGATTTTGTAAAAGGTAGATGTAGTGTATATGCATCATAAATATATAGGCGCCTACTAGTGCGGCGTGCGATGGTGGGGCCGTGCGGAGCGAACGCTCGCCGCACACTTCGAATCGTGCCGCCGAGCTAGTAGGAGCACAGTGTAGCCAACCTGTTGTTTTATTGAGCCAAGCAGAACAGTACACGCGGGTAAAACCGTGCTAGTAAATAATAAGTTACATTTAACCTATAAGTAGGTACTTGTACTACAGCTTGAATGATAGGAATCCAGACAATATAAACAGATGTTTTTGTTAAGCTAAGGAGTAGAAATCTGCAGTGGTAATCAAGATATCAGTACCTAAGTCAGAAGAAGCATCTTCCTGACTTATTGCTATCTTGATTATCTACCATGGCAGAAATAATTAGTACCTAAACATATCGACGACCTAGGCATATTAACGATTGACTGGATATCTGGTATTCGGCCAACCTGGAACCTGGATATTTGGCCAAACATTGTCAATTGCCTGCCCTGGATGTCGAAAGTCATTACTTTCCACATCCTATCTCAGTTTTTTTTTTAAATATCAGCTATTTTTAAGGCAGCAATGACGTAACGTGGCATTCTATGTTGCGTCACTGCTGCCTTAAAAAATTGATAAAGATGAAACTAACTTAAGGTCTTTTTTACTAAATAATTAAAATGTTTATATTTCTTAGGATTGTGAATACTCATAGTCTTAAAGAAAAAGCTTTTTTAAATTAACAGTTTAATTTTATTCTCTCAGAGAATAAGTTTATACCTACCTACTCAACCACGCTCAACCAAGTTTTTAAACATATTCAAGAAGAACATTTCTGTAGCTTTCATATGACACTATATTTGGCTGCATCTACCTAAGTCGCGTGCTCAAGAAATGGAAAAAAATCAACTAGGTGTATAGGTAAGTAAATGAGTTGTGAAAATATTTATAATCACTTTTTAGGCAGTTCTCAACATAGCATAGGTACGAAAAAAAAAAGGTACGAACTAGCCGAAAAAACAAATGAGTTTTTACTTAATGGATAAATGTTATAACCGCAAGTCTCGGTTCTAACGCTTGTGTTTGGAAAAAACGATTTCGGGAAAATGATACACTGTGAAGACAAATTATATCAAACAAAAGTTTTTCACTTTATTTATCGATTTAAAAAAAAGTGTCAAAATGTTTCAAGAAATAGTAAACGGTTCGACACTATTATATTATACTAACTGGGTAGATACATTTATCAATTGCTCTTAGTAAGAAAGACAAACAATCTTTAATGGTTCAGAAGGAAGACCACAAAAATCTTTGTGGAATGCAGAGAAAAGTCAAAACGATGGCAAATTCAAGTTAGAAGTACAGGAATAATGCAGTTGACGTATGCCACTGATATGATGGTCATGAAAATAATGTTCAAGCTGTAAAAGTCTTAGCTTTCATTGTTAGAAGCACTGACTCTTAGAAAATTTACATTAAGAAAGACGACGTAAACGTATATTGGTGACAAGGTCAAGTTCCAAATTATTGGACAGTGACGGTGATTGTCCCAATGTATAAAGGCCACTATATGCTAAAATTTTGATTGATGGGGGTAGTGAATGTGACGGATGATAAAATATGGGATGTGCAGACACGATTTCAAAAGGGAATGGGATGTACGGATCAAGTCTATTCCTTGCGCTGCGTGACGGAAAATGTTTGGTCAAAAACCAGAAGGTGTTTTGCGATTTCTTAGATCTGGAAAGGGCTTATGATAAGGTGAAGAGAAATGAATTGTGGAAGGTATTATCCATGTATATATATTAGTAGCTGCGCCCCGCGGTTTCAACCGCGTAAGTGCCAATCCCGCTGGAATATCGGGATAAAAAGTAGCCTATCTGTTAATCCAGGTCTCCAACTATCTACATACCAAGTCCAGTACTGTCGAAGTGTTTGATAACATTTTCATACACAGGAGCCGCGCTTCATTGTGTTCAATCGACAAAATCGCTATGCCAAACATTCCTCGTATATATGGCATTGGCTATTTCTGAACCCCTTCAGGGTTTGCGCCATGTGGCTGGACAGCGCTGGCACGGACCTAGTTACGGCACTAGACGTGCGTCATTAGGTCAACGCCCTGAGCAATAACGTTCGTGATTAGTAAGTCTACACCAATATTAATATTTATATATAAAGTTACAGTTAAACCTATAATGAGAAACGATATGTTTCGCATTATAGGTTTAACTGTAACTAAATGTTACACGTGTAAAAACAGAGCGGATCAAAATGCCTAATTGATGATTATTTAAACCCAAGACTAAATTCAGAGTGCAATACTAGGGATCGGAGTAAAGGGCCTCAACATTACTATTGTCGAGCTTGGAGTTGTTACTTTTTGTGTTTCTACCATAAACTTATATGGTTTCTACACTAATGATGTTGTCAAGTAATTTACAAATATAGCCAGTATCTGGATGCTTAGGGTTACATCATTAATTAGACAAAACCCGTCAGTCACAACGATAAACAATCTCACGACACGATGATAGTGTATGTTTTCACACTACTTTAGTTAGATGATATATCTTTGCCCGCATTACATATTTATTATTATTATCTACTGATTAGATACAAATCATCCGGTCATTCAGTTTGAGTGCCTACTATTCAAAGCTTTCATTACAGGTTTTACTTTTGTCCAGGGGTAGGTAATATGAGATAACTGCTGATATTAGGGTGTATTTTTTACAAAATTGATAAAGAAAAATTTAAATATTATGATAATTTAGAACTAATAATAAATTTAAAACACCTACCCACAATATCAAGACATAACCGTAAGATATAGACTACATCGGCCATCAAATACAAGTAAATGTTCAACGCTAGATTTTAGGAACCGGTGAGTATGAATCTGAATAATTAATTACTTAAGTAAATTTCACAATTCATATTAGATGTGTATCGATTTGTCCATGATATACTATTCACTAACCTGTCGTGACAAAATCCATATAATAGCACAAATCCTGATAATATAAGCAGGACGCATATCACTTTAGACCTAAACATTTTGAATCTTTTATAAATTATGTATCAAAAGTTATTTAGACACTGTTAACTGCGACTCTGTCGCATCGAATACAAATAAGTAATGATCATGGTATCTACTTTATTATATTCATTTAAATAAACAACATGAATTATGTAGTAATAATGAACATTGGACACTGTTATCATTAATGTTATTGACGTCTTTGTTAGGTCTTGAACCGTTATGAACGTTACTTAAATACGTATTTGAAATGTATCCTTACCTAAGCTTATTATCGCTTTTAAGTTAGAAGACAGGTTAGGGTGTTTACGCACGTAGGAGCAGTCTTTTCTTTTTTTTTCATGGCCATAGTTAGCCGCCAATGGGCGAAGACAGTTAAAAAAAACCGGCCAAGTGCGCATGCGCACCGAGGGTTCCATAAAATATTTTTATTATTTGATGTAACTAAAAATTTACGGTTTTCGCAATTTTTCCTTTATCTGCGCTATAAGACGTTGCTTCGTACCAAATTTCAAGACTCTGAGTCCACGGGAAGTACCCTGTAGGTTTTGATTCCCTTGCGAGTGTCGAAAATTTGCGGCATAAACGGCTGTATCTTTTGATTGCGTTGGCTTAGAAGTTTGATTTTTTCACAGCTCTAAGGGACAGTAGACCTGAGTATTTGATATAAATTCCAGCTCGATACCTCCACGCGTTCCTGAGAAAAAGGGTCTTGACAGACAGACAGACCCACGGACGGATGGACAATAAAGTGATCCTATAAGGGTTCCGTTTTTTCCTTTCGAGGTACGGAACCCTAAAAAAAGAAAACATAAAGCATGTTTTCTTTTTTAGGATCACTTTGTTTTCCGTCCGTCCGTGGGTCTGTCTGTCTGTCAAGACCCTTTTTCTCAGGAACGCGTGGAGGTATCTTACTATGTGTGTCAGTGCCTAGTGAATAAGATAGCGTAATGATAGCTATAAAGACATTGAGTTTTAGATCGTAATATTGTTATAGATGTAAGATTGATTTAGTTTAACGTAGTATAATGTTGGATTAAGTTTTTATGTATATGATAGGATAAGCAAACATATTTTTAACCGACGAAAAAAAAAGGAAGTTCTCAATTCGACCGTATATATATATTTTTTTTTATGTTTGTTTAGCCCTCATTCCGTTATTTATGAACCGATTTCGATGATTCTTTTTTGTTAGATAGGGTATACTCGGGTATAGTCGGCGCCAAATAATAGATTAATTATACCTGCGTAGTTTGTTGTTTGGCGCCGACTCAAAATAAGATTATAAAAATTTGATAGTTTATCTAAATAAGCTTAATACTCGAGGGGTGGAGTGCGGCCTATTTCACTTTTGCCTAAAATAACATGTGAACTGAGGCTAATCTCTAGCTTAGTTATCTGTCCGATAACTAAGTTGGCGTATGGCTTTGGGGGAGAGCGCAGGTCAGCTAAGATCCCCAAGGCAAATCTGGAGGTCATCCTTCTCGCGGTTGCTACCTGTTACGTGTTTGTATCAGCCTTCAGCTCATGCGGGCACAAACTGAAACCTCCAGGTGACCCCCTTCTCCCACCTCCCCAAAAACCCATCCAACCCCCTCCTTGCTCCCAACCCATTCACCAGCCCAACCCCTTCCCCAAACCCCAACCCAAGGTGTTATCCGTACCGTGCCGATGGATGCGTGGCTGAGGGGAAGCTCAGTCTCAAACGGTGGCCCTCGATACCAGGCGACCTCGAGGTGTAACCAGCCCTACCCCGGCATGCGGGGCTGTGCCGGGGCCGACCCTTTTTCCCTAGCTACTCGTGGGAACAACATGGAAGACCAAAATGTTCATACTACCGTGACTAAGTCACAATCACTAGAGGAACTCTGCGAGGACTTCCAACCATTGGCTGTGGGTACGGAGCAATCTGTCCCAACGGCCCATACGGTGGCGTCGTCGGAGGCCAAAGACGAGGAAAGGCTCCTCAGGAGCCCAACCCAGTAGCGAAAACTCCATGTCCGACCATAGACACATTGTATTCGGAATACAAGGCTCAATAACATCAGAGCCTAACAGACTCAGGAACCCCAAAATGACATCCTGGGAGACCTACAAAGGCCTCCTTGAAGAAAACATAAAGGAATATCCGAAGTCTGTAAAATCAGTCGATTCTCTCAACACCTCAGCAAAAATAATGGCTGAAGCTATTAAAAACGCATACGAGCAAAGCTGCCCAATAAGAGAATCGAAAGGTCAAAGTAAGACCACATGGTGGAACAAAAAGCTTGAAAAGCTAAGGAAAGCCACACGACGTACTTTCAACAGGGCTACCAAACCGGAAGAGTGGGACCGGTATAAGAAAGTCCTGACGGAGTACAACAAACAGATCAGAAAAGCCAAAAGAGCGTCATGGCGACGTTTCTGCCAGGATATTGCACAAACGCACAAAGCAGCAAGAATCCAAAAAGTACTCGCCAAGACACCAAATAGCTATCTAGGTTTGCTTAAAAAACCAGACAGCACCTACACGACCACGGAAGAGGAAACACTGAAGCTTTTAAGAATCACCCACTTCCCAGGATCGTACCCAACCAGTAACAAAGATTGCAACCCAAAGGACCCCATCCACAGGGTACAAAACTCCGACTGGAACTTGGCCAGCGCAATCTTCAGGCCCAACCAAGTAAGATGGGCTATAAGTAAATTTAAGCCCTTTAAATCACCGGGGGAGGATGGCATTTTCCCAGTACTTCTGAAATATGGAATTGACATCCTCCTTCCGCATCTGGTGAAACTGTTCCGGGCAAACTACGCCCGAGGAGTCATACCAGATCAGTGGTCAGAGGTCACGGTACGCTTCATACCAAAAGTAGGAAAAAGGGACTACTCAGTTCCAAAATCCTTTAGACCTATAAGTCTTACTTCTTTTTTTCTAAAAACTATGGAAAGAGTTATAGACCAGCACATTAGAGCAACGTACTTAATAGAGAGACCACTTAGTCCCTACCAACATGCTTACCAAAAGGGAAAATCCACGGAAACAGCTTTGTTAGATCTGATCGACAAAGTGGAGAAGGCTCTAGAGGATAAGCAAACTGCTCTATGTGCTTTCCTAGACATTGAGGGCACTTTTGACAACACACCCACAGCAACAATCCTCAGAGGAATGACTGCAAAGGGTGTGGACGTCACCACCATAAAATGGGTGGAAAGTATGCTCTCTAACAGAATAGCAACAGTTTCACTAAATGAAACATCGCACAAATTCTACACGACACGAGGGTGCCCACAAGGAGGCGTTCTATCCCCACTACTTTGGACCCTCGCTGTTGACCAACTCCTTGTAGAAATGTCCAACCTCGACTATGACATACAGGGCTACGCAGATGACCTGGTGGTCATAGTCATAGGACCATGCCTCCACACCATCTCAACACTACTACAAGGAGCACTCAACACCATCAACAACTGGTGCAGAGAGAACGAATTATCAATCAACGCAGACAAAACTACGATAATTCCATTTACAAAGAAAAGGAAGCTGGAAAGTTTGTCAAATCCAAAACTAAACGGCAAACTCCTTTCTTTCTCTAGTGAAGTTAAGTACCTAGGGGTCACACTTGACCAAAAGTTAACCTGGAACTCACACATCACAAACATAGTCCATAAAGCAAAAATTTCATTATGGATGAGCTGTCGCATGGCTGGCACCAGATGGAGACTTCAGCCCAAGATTGCCCTATGGCTATACACGGCGATTGCAAGGCCAATCGTAACGTACGGAGCTGCCATCTGGTGAAGTAAAGTGAGCCAAACGACTACCTCAAGCAAACTAGACAGCCTACAACGTACGGCTTGTCTAATAGCCACTGGTGCGCTATCTTCGACGCCAGGGGAAGCTCTAAATGCACTACTAAGTCTGACCCCGCTCAGCATCTATGTGCAAAAAGAAGCTAGCAAAAGCAACAGAATATGTACACAAACGAAACCAAAGTGGCAATCACGAACACTAAACTCACTAAAAGAGGTTTTCGGAATAAAAGCTCTAAATATGCCAGCGGATGACATGCAAACAGAGTTTGACTTCGTGAGAAGGTACACAGTAGACATACCACAGAGGGATACATGGCTGGAAGGCCTCCAATCCCACAAAAATGGTAGTCACGAGTGGTACACCGATGGGTCTAAAAAAAGGCCTTGGTGTAGGGTGTGGAATTTACGGAGAGAGGCCAAAATTCAGATGGAGCGCCAATCTGGGAGCAGAGGCCTCCGTCTTTCAGGCTGAGCTCTTTTCATGAAATAGATGCGTGGAGATCAACCTTGAGAGAAGAGTAAAAAATCAACACATCTACATCAACTCAGACAGCCAAGCGGCGCTACTGGCACTATACAATTTTGAGACCAGCTCAAAGCTAATAAAAAATTGCAAGGAAAACCTGAACACACTGGGGCAATCAAACGAAATTACATTAAGATGGGTACCAGGTCATTCAGGAATCGATGGCAACGAAAAAGCCGATGAACTCGCCAAAGCCGGTGTAGCCAACCGACAGTATGGCCCAGAACCATTCTGCGGCATCAGCAAACAGCGAGCATATTCAATCATAAACGCCCAATATACATCATTGGCTATTAAGAGGTGGAAGACCACGACTGGTCTAAGACACTCGAAAGCCTTTATAAAGGGCTATGATAATAAAGTATCCAAAGAACTTTTAGAGCTCCGGACACTGCAAACTGAACAAACACATGTTCACCCTAAAGTTGGGCGAAAACACAATGTGCAGATTCTGTCAAGAGGCAGAAGAAACTGCAATGCATATTCTATGCTCTTGTGGCCCACTGATGCGGCATTAACCTAGGGTTATACTTCGGGTATTAACCTAGGGTTGCACATCATGCAACCGCGGGAAATACAAACAATCACTGCCGAAAGGATCTGGAGGTTCCTTGAAGCCATAAGTCTGAGCAGTGAACTGTAAAGTAAAAAGTGCGCTACAAAAGACCAGAAATGGTCGAGGGGGCACTTAAGCACTTAAACAATAATAATAATAATACTCGAGACTTAAAAGGTTTATTTATTTTTTTGCTTTTTAGTTCTTTTCGTCGGTTTGATATTTTGTTAAAAAGATTTTTATATAGCTGTTTATACGCCGCTCTGCTATCAAACACCAAATGCGAATGAACGGCTACGTACCCCGCGTTTTTATAGTAAGGCGGCGGGGGGAGAGGCTCATATATAATCGCGGGGGGTTAATCAGTCATTTGATAACACAGCGTCACGCTGATAACTGTGGAAGCTTGTAATTGGCATCTGCTACTACGTATTTCATTTTAATACTGCTGAAGCCGTAAGCATCCCAAATATAATAACATGCATAGGTAATAAATTGTGTAACCCTAGGTACTATAATAATATGTAAGTATGATAAGAATATTGTAAATAGTTTTTGTTTAGTGAGGAACAATCAACGCGCCGGAAATAATATAAATGGAAGGCCGTTTCCAGGCCAAAAGGTATTCGATCACCGGCTGTTCTAAGAAGAAGTACTCAAGAGAAACCTCGGCAGGAAAGCTTTGAAGAAGTATATGTATAGCTCTCCACGGCAGCTCTGAATAAATGGGTGGTTGTTCCTCGCCGACGTCCGATTCAAGAAATTACTACTGCGTTTCGTTTTTCCTTCCTGTTTCTGAACAGATTTAAATCTGAATACGGGACCACCAGACAGAGGAGTCCTGTATACTATGACTATTGAAAGAAAAGGATTATAGAATAATTAAATTTGTTCAGATTTCAAGTGTCATTTACTTAGCTATTGAGCTAACATCATAGGCGTACAGGGGGAAGAGCAAATAATGTTCTGTTCGGAATGCCGAGTGGCTGCTGAAAGTAACGTTTAAGTCAAATCTGGGTGCACCTATGAGTAACGGGAATATAAAATATGACAGGTATATTTTTGAATGTTTGTAAACTCTGACGACGATTTAGGTTTAGGTAGACCTACTTTGTTTTGTTTTCCAAAATAATAGTGAGCCGAACAACGAAACACCTAGACGAGCACCTATTAAGAAAACAAGCGGGGTTTCGCGCCGTAAATGGCCACCGCTACTACATGGCATGCGTCGACTACAATAAGGCTTTCGATTCCATTTTTCATAAGTATATCTGGAAGACACTAGAAAACCAAATAATTATGATAACGAGAATTAACTCGATTACGTACCTATTTAAAATAAACATACCTTTGATTTGTCTGACGTTTCGACCGGGTTGCACTGGCCGTGGTCAGGCTGACTAATGGGTTGACCTTTTAAATGCGTGATCGCGTTAATTCCCGTTAACATATTTTATATTATCATGGAACACGAAAATTTAAAAGTTAGTACTAGAAAATGAAGGGTGTAGAAAGGAAATATATAAAAACAGTAAAAGAAATATATGAAAAATCTACAGCAAAAGTCCAACTTAAACAGGAGAGAGAGGAGAAGAATTTACCACCCCGTTTGGCACAGTCATACACTTTTCCCCAAAAATTTTAACGAGAGTATTAGAAAATATATTCAGAAATATTCCTAACTCGGAAGATTAAAGAAGAAATAAGAAATAAAATAATAAATTATAAATCAATTGTGATAAATTGCAATGCCAGCATACCGCCGTGTAAAAATGAACTATCACCGCAATTTCTAGGAGCGAACTACATATGTGCTATTTGTAATGTTGACATAAAAACTCGAGCCCCTTATCAACCAGAAAATGGTTGGGTATAAACGGAAGAATTTGGGGGAGGCCTATGCCCAGCAGTGGTAGTAAATTAATTTAATAATATAAGAACAGGTGTGTTGCGAGACTGCTATTTCTTTTTTGGAATACGAATTCGTGGCAACAACGTCTCAGAGACGGCATGCAATTTCAACAATATGTATAGACCAGGACAGGCCAGTGCGTTTTGGCATTGATCACTTCCGATCAAAAAATGTTGATTTCAAAAATGAGTCCCGTAGCCCACGGAAAACGAACATTACTAACGATTCTGAGTTGGCAGCAGCCTTCACTATAGTGATAAAATGATACCGATTCATTTCGATAAAAAAGAGTGAGAGTATTGTGGCCGTGTGTGTATTCTTTATTACAGCTTTTGAGATAATGCACATGATGCACATTATGACGTGGTGCAAAGGTGCTGTTACTGCAGAGGTGTACTATGAAGAATTGCAAATGGTGATGGACAAGCTCCCTGTCAAACACTCTTTCACGACAACGCTCGTCTGCACTCAGCAACGGACCTTCTTAAAACTACAGGAGTTACAACTGGAAACTCCCGTCACCAACCATACTTACCAGACCTTGCACCGATTATCATCTTTTGTTGAAAAAGTAAAATTATAAGATTTCGTTTTCATTTAGAAATACATTTTAGCGCTTACTAATAAACATTTCTTATTTATAAGCAACTAGCTGCGCCCCGCGGCTTCACCCGCAAGTCCCGATGCCGTGGGGATATTGGGATAAAAAGTAGCCTATGTGTTAATCCAGGTCTCCAGCTGTCTCGGTTCGGTAATTTTTGTGGGAAAGACTAACAAACTTCCATACATCCTCACAAACTTTCACGTTTATAATATTAGTAGTAGTAGTAGATATGTTGAAAATATTTGAAACGTGAGACAATTAATAGGTCTTTAGAAATAATTATATTCAAACATAGACAATAGTGTTTTGATAAGTGGTGCTTGCAATTTAGTTGGAAAGACAAGAGCTCAGCCGCGTCGTTTTGATTTGATTGAAGTTTGATCGCACATGTCACATACTACCTAACCATTGCAATACCAAAGGCATATTGTAGCCAGTAGAAGGCTAGGCCAAGTTATATTTGAATGCAAGCGGCTACACCTAATATTAGCCGTAGTTATTGACCGCATCTAGATTTAGCCGGCTACAACTAGGTGTACCGTACTTCGGCTTTTAGCCGTTACATATTGATTAATAAATATATAGATAATTGGTGTATGTAATATCTTTTTTGTCAAATGCAGGGATGCCATTGCACACACACAAAATAAAATTTTGACGGTGACGGGTCTGACGGATAATATGTACAAAATATAGCTGTACTCGAAAGGTTTAGGTACCTAAATAAAGGTTAACACTAAACAATAAAACGTACGTGACTCATGGGCGCTAAATCTTTTTTCATAAAAACATGTTTTTCTGTCATCGATTTATCGGCATCTGTCGACGGCCGCTTTTACCATAGGCATAGACGCTCTCACTTTTAGTCGTTTCGATTTCGATTCGGATGTATGGCAGCGGGCGACACCGTACCGAATCCTGAAATAGTGTATTCAGACCATCATCCTGAGTGGAAAATAATTGGAAATTTCTGCCGAAAAAGTTCATTTTTTGCTTAAAAGTGCACAATGAGTAAACAACATTTTACTAAAAAAAATTAGTAAATACCCCATACGGCCAAAAACTGCAATGTAAAACATATATGCAATCAGCTGCTTCGACGGCGCAGTGCGCTGAAGGTCATTCACCGTACCGCACACGAACGCGTGTCTTGTTACATTGCGTAGTTCAAAATCAAACTATTGACTGTAAATCCTTAGTCTGCATTTTTATGATGAACCGACTTTTGCATTGTGATAAGTATCCCGAGAAAGACGTTTTTGTAAATTATTTGCGACAGTGTTACTTACACGCTGTATATTCCAGATTTCTCATTCGGTTTTATTGCCATTTTATCCTACTCGCAAAACCAATTATGTCACTTGTATGTTACTAATATGTACTCCATTTCCTATTCATGAAGGGCAGGCAATCCTACTCACAAGCAGAAAAACAGCACTGCGCTAATAGTAGGGCTGTCAGCGGTCAACAGCAGTCGGTAAGACGTCAATATATTATGAAATAGGAGCCAGGAGCGAGCGAGCGGAGGTTTATAGGGTAAAACAAATACAGATCTACTAAAAACATTATATTATATAGATACATACACTTAATTACTACCACCACCAGAGACCTTGCGCTTTATAAAGCCAATATTTCTTAAATATCGCACAATAAAAGGAGTGGCTGTCAATGTTATAGCTATCCTCACTGGAGCAAAAAATTTGTGTACTGCATATGAAACTACAAATGTGCCTGCATTCGATCCAGCCGCCTTCAGTATTGTTCCTTCATTTATACTGAAGTACTTCAGTACTCCTACTAAATCCACGCCACTGAAAATAAAACAAACAAATATTGTAAACATAATCTATGGTGATGAATACCTAGGTACTCAGTTAATAATGATTTAGGTTAATAATGCATGTAAAGGCACGTAATAATATTAACAATAGGTATATAATATTATTGAGATTTGTTATGTTACTACACATACCTAGATATAAGAAGATAACAGCTCCCCAAAGAAACCAGGGAGATGCCAATATGAAATATAATCACTGTTGAACCATACTCTTTTATAGCATTTTTCATTTTTTCTTTATTCGTCAGTTGAGGCGTATTTGAACTCATATGCCTTATTGCAACAGCTATGCTTTGAAAAAAGGTAAATATATTTATTACATTAATTTGGATTATGATCATGTCATGTAATAATCTGTATAAAGACTAAATTATTTTCTCATTGTCAACTTTCAATGCCACATTAGTTCCTTTAATAATAATATAAAATGGTAACTTTATCTGATAAATAAAAGATCCAACATACTGATTTCTCAATCCCGTTCTCATTTGGATAGATTAATAAAAAAAAGTTAAAGGTCTTCATAAAAGCTGTTCCCGGATCTCTTCTATTTTATGCTCAGTACGGCACACTGCGTGGTTTTGGTCGGTTTGATTCCGACACATCGCCCCACCGAAAACCCCGGTGGGGTGACTGCCCGAGGGGGTTTCCACACGCACAAAACAAAGGGGAGGGTATTCATTAATTACGTGAGCTCATAATGGCCCAACAAAATCTCACGTCAACTTTGCACACCTTGTATTATTTTTCAGCTTAATGAAAATAACTTTAATCCACTAACAGCTATAGCATATATTTCAAGTGATTGGTCGCAACAAATCTACGTAAGGGTAGACCCTTATCTGGCAGCACGGAATTGCACAACAGCAGCAACCATCTTGAGGCTGGCATCATTTTAAACAACACCTACTCAATAACACACGGAATACTTTTCATCCCCATAAATGACAGGCTTTACCAACTGTCGTAACTTTATGTTAAAATTACCGATGTAGTACCGAAGTTCTAGCTCTAGCCAACTGGTGAAGTTTTTTATCACATTACATTTTTTAAGCACTTTGAAGTCCATGCAGAACAAGTCGCGGGCAGAAGCTAGTAGCTTATAAATGAAAATATATATTTATAACATAAATTTTAAATACTCTCGACCCCCGAGAAAAGAGCTGATGATCTTCGAATGACTAAACGGATTTTCTTGAATTATAGCTAAGCACACTCTCGATCAAGTCACCTTTTAAACAAAAAACTAAATCAAAATCGGTCCATCCATTTAGGAGCTATAATTCCACAGACAGACACACAGTTACAAAACCCCTCATTTTACGTCAAGAGCTAAAACAATAAAAATTAACAAAAAAGAAAGACAAGAGAAAGGGACAATATAGCTTCAAGGAAAAGGCAACAAATAATCTATTTGGCATATGTACATACTTTATTAAACACTTGAGTATTACTGGTCACATGGAAGTGGCACAATCATGCAATTTCTAATTTATTTAAATAGTTGTTTAATAAACTAAATAATACAGTTTTTTTAATTGTAATTTAATTATCTAACATATTGAAAAAAAAAATCGTATAGATGTAAAACCTGTTGATAAAAGGATCTTTCTTGACCAAAAGTGGTCTAGCAATGTCTCATGTTGCAAAATCAACCTTTTTTTTTTCATTTTTTCATTTACAACCTTTTTACTTCAGGAATTTTATTTTTGTATCCGGAATTATGATTTAAATGAAAATAGTACATTAACAATTGCTACGCACTATTTCCGTATAAAGTCATGATATGGACGTTTCGTTCTCTTCATTTGTACGAGCTACGTACGAGTAAGTATGAGCCTTTAAACAAAAGCATCACAAAAATGATATCAAATTCATAATATCATAAAATAGCTAAACAATTAGTAATATTATTACGTTTTTCAATGTATTTAATTAATATTTTATGGTTCTGTTTTAATAATTATTCTTTTTGTGTTCCGTCTTACGCAATTGTCAAGCCAGATGACAGACGAGTCGGCGCCGGCCATTTCTGTTTAGGGAGAGTGGGATAGTGGAAGAGGGAGAGGGGGGAGGGACGGAGGAAGAGTGGGGAGAGGGGGGACAGAGGGAAGAGTGGGAGATTGTTGAGAAGTCGGTCGGTCGGTCGGTCGGTCGGTCGGTCGGTCAGTCAGGCAGGCAGGCAGTATCAAGTAGTATCAGGCAGTACCACTCAGTACCAGGCAGAATCTAGTCAGAAACCAGCAGTCACAAACTAGTCAAAAACCAGTCACAAACCAGTCGCAGACCAGTCACAGACCAGTCACAGACCAGTCACAGACCAGTCACAGACCAGTCACAGACCAGTCACAAACCAGTCACAAAGCAGTCACAAACTAGTCAAAACCAGTCGCAAACCAGTCACACACCTGTGGGAAACCAGTCGGCAACCAGTCACAAACTAGTCAAAAACCAGTCACACACCAGTCAAAACCAGCCACAAACCAATCTTAAACCAGTCACACACCAGTCACAAACCAGTCACAAACCAGTCACATAAAGGTGTTAAGATAATTTTGTAAAATAGTTTTTTAAAAATCTGATCGAAAATGTATGGAAAATGTGTCCGAGTAAAAACTGATCGAAAATGTGTCCAAGTGTATTTATAAAAAGTCTTTAAAAAAAGTATTTAAAAAAAAATATTTTATGACGAGATCGAAAATTCTTAAGACGGAGGTGAGTTTCCTTTATTTACATGTACAGAATTGATCTCATATTATAGTTCTATCTAAGCAACCCTCAAACCAAGTCCTAAGCTTAGAGATTCACAATACTTTTTACTAAAAAGGAATGTAAAATACACCTCTAACCATTGATATATAAAAACCTTAGATACACAATCAATGCCAAAAAACATCCTCACCAAATGAGCACCCACCGAGCTGTTTAGGTGTTTTTTGATATGATTGATCGCTCGCACAGTCGCAGTCAACACGCCACAGTGCTTGTTTAAAAATTGCTAAAATCACACGAAAAGGACGCTAAACAAGCACGGAGTTTAATATTTTCGATAACCTAAAATGTTATTGTCAGCACTATATTATATTACTAATTATAATGTCTAAAAGACATTGTAAGATATTTTTTTTAGGTAAATTCGCAAATAACAAATCGCAAATACTTACTTTACGTTTTCATCATACTAATATGGGATCACTTCATTTGTTCGGGTTATACGTCGACTCTGTTCTAAATTTAATGGAGATGCTGTTAGTCTTTAAATTTTTTTTAATAATTTACAAAGATTATCATCCTTATTTTTATAAAGAGGTATTTACAATAAATAATATCGTTTAACGCATTGTAATATTTTGTTGATTTAGTTTTGAATATAGTCAATCTAAGGGGCGCTGACAGTAGGATGTATATTTATTTTGTAAATCGTACTCAAAACGAAAAGCAATCTCACGTCGATCATGTCACGATCTTGAAATAAAAAACTTATGTCGTGGCTGTTTTGAATGATTGATTGACAGAATGAATTTATGCTTGTGTGAAGCTTGTATGTCTTTATGGCATTTCGTTGTACAAATTATAATAAAACAATTAAGTATCGGGCAAAAAACAAAAAGTATGCATGTATTTGATAATATTATACTTGACAAAAATAAATATGCATCAAAAAGAATATTATATTATAAGCTCAATTTATGTCATGAGAATTAGTAACATCTAGTTGTTTCTGAATTATTGCAAACTGAACTAAGCTTTTTTCTTGGATGTTATAGGTGACTGTGTATCTAGATTTTAGTTATAATCGAAAGGCTAGTCATATACCTGCTTAAAATATAATATGATGATTATATTTAATTATTTTATTGTAGTTGAACGAAATGAATTTTGTAAATATTAATTTCTATTTTATTTCTAATTCTAAACCTATTTACGGATTAAAGTATAAATAAACAAGTGTTCATAAACACAAACACATTTCACAAAAGAAAGTCAATTTAATCAAATCAATCAAAATAAATGGGGCTCTACTCTTTCCTTGTCCTAACAGCGGCTGTTTATTATAACATTTTTTTGTTTTTTTGGACGGCAATTGGTATATAAAAACCTTCGACCGTCCAGGTATTGACCTGGACTAATAACTTTCCTTAACTTTACTAATTTGTCCTTCAAGCTTATTTGACTAATTAAAACTTAAATGTAATCACTAAAAGTAATGCTTCCCTGAAACTAAAGTTTAATGATTCTGAAGTGAAGAATGAGAAATCAATCCAAGTCAGTATACAGAAAGAAATAGCTGTTTTACTGTCAAAACTTCTGCATTAACTGATATGTTATAAGTATGGCAGGTTAAGTAAACAATACAGTGATACAAATATCAAAAAGGGAATACCCTAACTAACCCCTGCACCATATATATATTGTAAGTTTTGAAACAAACATGGAAGTAATATGCACCTACATGATATTCGCTATTTTTTAATTTACACATGTCACGCAAGTTTATCTACTTATCAAATTATATATATATAATTATTATATATATATATATATATATATATATATATATATATATATATATATATATATATATATAATAACAAACCTTTACAGTTTATATAGAATATTTACTAAAGACAGTGGTATCGCACATTGCACTGTAGGTATTGCTTATTTTGTTTATTTAGCATTTGATCATATACATACCGTCATTTCTTGCTTTTGCACGGTATTCATTCCTCAAGGTCAAATAATGAGCACTTTGTAGATTACCTGACAGGTATTTTTGTCCTTGACCCCATTGTGAACCAGGCATATTCAGATGGGTATGGTTTCCACTAAATGGACTGGGGACATTACTTTGCATAGAGGAGTTAAGGCTGACAGCACCTCGACAGTCATATTTATTAGCATAAGGATCTGCTTGTATTGTTATATCAATTTTCCCCACAGCATTTTGCTTCTTGTAGCAAGAATTAATGACCGGGCCAGATATGTCTCTTTCTCTTTGAGGGGAAAATCTACTCACTTCAGTTGCATTTATATCCATATTTGTAGGTAATTTTAAAGCCATGGCAGGTGGAAACTTAAGAGTCGTAGTTGCATGGATACGTTGCATGTCTTGCCCGATATTATTGGGACCTATAAAAGTAAATAAAAATGAGCAAATTGGTGTTTCTCAATTGGAAACGACTTTTCCTGGTTAAAATAATCTTACCAAAGAGTGAATTTGACAAATATTGTTTGCCATTAAAATAGTTGTGTGATCTCCCATAAACTTTATACATTTTGAATAATATGTAGAGATTAATGATATCAATTCATAGAACAATACAAAACAAAGTAGAACTGGAAAGTTTCCGGTAGACGTAACCAAACCACAGAATCACAAAACACTAACTCATACTAGGGTTGCTCGATTTACATCGATGCATGGAATACATCGATGTGTACCTATTGATGTATCGAATCTGTCCGATACATCAATCACACTAGTTATTTTTGAATATATCGACGTATTTTAATTAATGCATCGAATAAACACCTCATACATTTTTACATAAACTAGTCAAATGAAGGTTTTCCAGCTTGGTTTAAGTCGTCTTTTCCAACCATTCCTGCCCCCATGTTTTTTAATTTGAGGATAGCTAGTAAAAATAATAACTTTCAACTTTCCTATCCTATTTTGTTCTATATTTTGAGCTCTAATCTATTTTCGTCCTTAAAGGATAGAATTCCAATTTCATTTTCAAGGTCAAACTTCGATTCGCAGTAAATTTTCACTGTGTGGTCTCCAGTGTTAGTTGTTTTACAATAAAATATCACCTACAACATGAAGTTTTATTTAATATCATCTGTTGACCAAAATAATCTCGTCATAGGAATAACAAAATGTAAATCATATATTTCAAATTACTTAGTCACAGCAATAGTCACGATTCGACGAATCGCAGTCGTTAACATTTTCAATCGAGTCAACGATTGATTCGGCCTGCCATTGAACAATCGAAATGTTTTTCGGTTTTTCGATGGTTTCGGGTCAAAGTTCAATGAGCCCGAGGTGGCGTCAATTATTCTAACTGAATGTAATTAAAGCAGTTGTTTATCGACGGAAGAATCGGTACTAATGAAAGTTTATAACATATTAATTCTTTTGCTACTACTATTATACAATACTGTGTATTATATTTATTTAATTATTAATGAGTACATCAAAACACATCTGGCAGAATCTAGTTTAGACATAGAGCCACCTTGCCAATTTTTAACTGACGAAAAAAAAAAGAGGAGGTTCTCAAATTCAACCGTATATACATATATATTTTTTTTTGTGTATGTTCAGCCCTCATTATTTATGAACCGATTTTGATGATTCCTTTTGTGTTAAATAGGGTATACCTCAAGGGTAGTCCCATGTCAAGGAAGTCTGATCTGATGATGGGATCCTGATAAAATTGAGACAAACCCTGAAAAATTGTGGGCACGAATAGTGTTTCTATTTACTTATCATAAATTAACTTAGGTATTTGCGTTGAGGAATCATCACATCATGCAGCTGAGCATACACAATTAAAAGTTAGATATAAACGGTAGTTTTAGTGACAGAAACCACTTAATATACTTTGAAGAAAATACATTTGATAGCGTTTTAAAGTATTTAATATTAAATGTATTAAATATAGTAGTAGTCAGAGTATTAAAAGTTGACACGACGCTTTTTACAAACATAACAGCTTTTTGTCATGTTGAAAATTATTTAAAAACTATATTATTATAGAGTACTGGCAGCGCCCCGCGGTTTCAACAGCGTAAATCTCGATCCCATGGGAATATCGGGGTAAAAAGTAGCCTATGCGTTAATCCAGGTCTCCAGCTATCTATATACCAAGTTTCATCGCAATCGGTTCAGTGGTTTTTGCGTGAAAGAGTTACAAACATCCATCCGTCTATCCATCCATCCAAACTTTCGCATTTATAATATTAGTGGGATTAAAGAGCTACAACACGGGAATACTGCTGTATACAGGAGCATAAGTTATGTTCTGGACCTCTGATGACATTTACTCATAGGTATACTTTGAGCCAAACAATCTGCCAAGAGGTGCGAGAGAGAAACATTTAAATCGCCATCTTCTTTCTCTTTCTACCGACGTCGCCAACCCACATACAGGGAATCCAATACCTTTCCGCCTCTAGCTATAATATCTTTCTAATGCATGACCAAATAATAGGTCGGGGAAAATGTTTTTTCGTATTTTGTAGGTAGAAAAATCAATCAATCATTGGTTGTACTGTTTGTATCTGGCTGGTTTTAAAATCAATAAATATAGGACATTAATTAAAGACTTTCCCGCCATTTTTCAATTGTTTTTCTGTCCACCAAAATGGGTTAATCTAACGAAGAAATTCGATACATTCTGAAGTTTTATTACAGAAAAGGGAAAAATGCGACTTAAGCCGCAAAAAAAAAATTGTGACCGTGAAGGACCTAATGCAGTGTCAGTAAGAGTAGCAAGCACAAAGTTGGTTCAAACGTTTTCAGTCCGGGAATTTTGATGTCAAAGATTCAGCTCGCTGTGGCTCACGGATAAAGTCGATGTCGATGCCTTAGATTATATATGGGTCCAGATGCCTAATCCGCACCCTAAAACTGAAGCCAAAAAATATAAGCGACTAATATAAATATAAGCGAGTCGCTTCTAACTCGTCACACGCAAGAGAATATTTGCCGCTGAAATAAGTCTTATGGTAAGTCCCGAGCCGCTGTTTATAATATTCAAAAATGCCTGGTTGTGCTGTGTCAAATCCTGTAAAAATTATACTAAAAGAATCATATGTGTCCGAACATAGCTTCATATCTAGGTATTCTATTTGCTAATGTATTTACAAACAATATAACAAAATTTCAAATTAATAAAATAGCGACGTCATTACTAGAGATGTTGCCAGGGATGTGAATTCCATTTACCCATTCTAGTAGTATGTATATTTTAGTTTGCCAAACTTGTTATTTATAGAAAGACGAGAAATATGCTTACTATTAATTAATTTTACTAAGTACATTGATATTTTGCTATATTCTAAAAAAAATTACATTTTTGATATTAATTTTTCAATTTTTCTTAATTTTTCTATTGCATCTTAATGAGGATCATTCACATAACAAAATATTATATTTCTAAATATAAGAGCGTATGCGCTATAACATTCTGATCATTTCGTTTTTTAAATGATTCAAATCCAACAAGAAATGACAAAGTTATTAAAGTTTTCTGTTCGGCTATTTCGAAACGCTTGCTCGGAGCTGCGCTTGGTATGATGACGTCACATGTCGCGAGTCGCGCCCTCCACTCGTGCAAAATCGCTAGTTTGATTCAGATTATTCACCGTTTCGGTCATGTCGTGATATGTTAATTATTTAGTTTTTACTATAATTTGATGTTATATTATTAGTAGGTATAACAGTATTTATACTGATAGTGAGTATCTATTGATAAGTATCTAAATAGATACGAGTAGGTAGCTACCTATTATGGAGGTCGGTTTTGTAGGGATAAAATGAAAAGGTAAGTAAGTCTATACCTACCTACTCCTACTAAGTACCTAAAATAGGTATCTAACTACCTACTTACCCACTTTAACTGCGTGTTCTGAGGATGAGATTTTTCTGGATTATTTAAATCATTCAAATATTATCTCTAACAAGTGCAAAGCACAAACCGAACAGCATGTTTTTCGCAGGAAAAAGAAAATGCTTGTTTTGTAGCGAGCCCTCAGTTTGAACAAGATAAATCTTTAGCTATACACGAAGTTGACTATGACGAAAACTATTGTTTGACCAATATATCCGAATGGGAGGATACATATAAAATACTCAACAGTCAGTAACGGGCGTCGAGTGGCAGGCGCGCTTTCACACATAATCACAGACCGCGTTTATCACATGACAAAATCACCTGCCCGCAAAGCACCCGCATGAAAAGCAATGCAAGCATTGCTTCACTGCCGGTTTTCTGTGAGGCCGTGGTATCACTCCGGTCGAGCTGGTTCATACGTGCCAAAGCATGGCTCTCCCACGAACAAATCTCTCTCGAAAAATCCTCTCTGTAACATCGCGGCGGTGAACTGAGTACAGCCCTGTGCTCGAATATCCTTGTGTTCGATTGTTTATTTGAGTAGGCAGGCATTAGGCATGAATGAACGAACATCAAAGCTTTCCACGGAAATTCAAATGTTATTAAGAAATTATAGAAAGATAGGTATAGTATACTGTATACGGTCAGTGGATCTATTCGTGAATTTTAGCTGTTTGACATGCGCAGTGCAGCTTTTTCGTACTAAATTGTCTACTGCGCATCTAAACTGCTAACTTTACGAATGATTAGCACTAGATCCGTTGACCATATTGTACCTACTGATATTAGGTAGATACTCTAGCTAGGATACTGTAGGTACTTACGTCAAAATGATCTTCGCAACAGTACCTATAAACCACTTCGGTTTGACACTGGCATTGCTTTACACCATTTTTTTATTATTTGTGCATCTTTCGGCACATTCAAAATTTTTTTTTATCAGATAAATAGTTTAAGAGATATATCGTAAAAACCATTTCAACCCCTATTTTCAAGATGGCGGCCGTGGGACAAGGGTGGCGACCCCACAAACTTGGTTTTAGCTTTACACTGATATTTTTTTTGATGTGTAGGGGACACATCAAAAAAAATATCATGCTGTGTAACGATTGAGTTTTAGAATAGCTAAGTATAACAGTTTTAGAATAGTGACGTGAAATTCTAAGCCTATGTTTTGCAGGGAATACGACTGTGCTAATGATTTTACACTAACTAAAATTGTAAATGCAATCTGAATCGCACTTTGCGAAGGTCACCGTATAAGACGTCTAGTGAGGACGTAGTACAGTGCGCGATCGGGTTAAGGAATTAATGATGATGCCTTTCGGACTCAAGAATGCCATTTCCATCTTTCAGAGAGCAATCGTAAATGCTCTTGGTGACCTAGCGAACGATTATCTCACCAGATATAGAGTTAGGACTTCAGAAGCTTAAAACTGTGCTTGAAATCAATGCTAACTGTCATAGAAACTAGCAAATCGTGGCTATTAGACTGTATAGGTGAAGTTGTAGTCGGTAACATCCGAAAATCCGCAGCGTAAGAGAAATAAAGTTTTCGGTTGGTTATTACGTGTTGCTAGCGAAACGTAAAGCGTAATCAGTCGAAATTAGATACAAAGTATAAAGGTCCTTTTTAAGTAGTCGAGGATTTGGAAGGTGATTTTCATACACTGAAAGCTTTAAACAGTAAGCGTACCTACAAGTATGCTCATGATAGATTAAGAAAATACCAGCAGGTCACGTACCAGTCGAGATTGATGTAGTCATGTATATGATGATAATGATAAATTGCAACCTTAAGTGGTGGTGGAAACTCGAGTAAGGGGACTCTATAGGCCATAGCAAGTTCGACCGTACCAGTAGTTATTTCGTAGTTGTAGCCCTGTAGAAATTGGTGTCTCTTGAAGCAAGTAAGCAACTCAAGTAGTCCGTGGGTGCGCGGTGTGCGTTTAACTCTGGCGGAGGTCGCGGTCTACAGAGACCACAGTTGTGGTCAATGTGTGACACACAGGCGATCCATTCGATGGATCTGATCCATCAGCTGGATGAGTTTGTGAGAGCAATACGATTGCTGTTCGGCCGCGTAAAAAAAAGCTATACTTACTTCAAAATATCGTTATAAAATTGATATTTCTTAAACATTCCAACGGGCTCATAAACTTAAATGGTTTATTGAATTTTCCAAGCTGATCTGATTAGTTTTAGTAATTTAGAAAAAAAAAGGCGCAATTTGCAATTAAGGCTAAAAATAAAAAAATGATCATTAATAATTTCAAGTTTAAAACCGATCTCGCTGAAATTTATGGCACTTTTTAATATCACCACAAGCTACAATTTCAGAAAGCTTCAGCCTTCTACGTACGTTCCTTTTAAAGATATTAAATGTAAAAAAACGCACTTTTTTAACTTTAACCTTCATTTGCTGTTAAACAAAAGCACTTAGCGACTTTGTACAGGTCTCATTTTGTAGGTAATTTAATGGAGAACAAAAAGCTTTAAGTACATATGACAAAAAACGTACTGGAAACTAGATATCACACGAAAGGTAAAAAAAAAATACTATTTATCCAAAAATAAAAATGCGTGGTAAGCCAAGATTTAGGTATTTTAGTTCCTTGACTAGGCTATAGTATCTCGATGCTATCTTAGTCGACTCAATATTTTGTTAAATACTAGTACCTAATTAAAGTCCCTAACGCGAATAAAATTCATCAACAGGAATCAGACCAAAATAAAATTACGTTCTAGTAACCACTAGGTAAGACTTACAAAACTATGTTTAAATGTTTCTTATTTTTTATTATATACTTATAAAATTGAAAGTCGGTTAGTAAAACATATATTTTTAATTTAATAAATTTTAATTTATAACTAGTAAATTGTTACTATTATAACAATAATACATAAAATAGTAAAGTAACTAACTTTACTTAAATCGCAAATCTGCAACTAATGATATATGATCTGAAGGAAACACAACACTTGGTAAAGCTGTATGTAAACGTAATTCTTCGACACTGGGAAGTGGGACCACCTGTAACAGATAGACAGATACTCTTTATTTCACACAAAAAAAATATACAAACGAGGAATATTCATTCTATTTAGTGGCAGTAGTTCAATGGGCGATCTTATCGCAGTCTGCGATCTCTTACATTACAACCTTTGGATGGATGTAAGTACTGTGCAGCAAAAGGTAGTTTGTGGTGCACATTTGTCATATGCTTTAGGCGGGCGCCAGACACAGACAAATATTTGAACAAAGACTTTGTTCCCACATGTTTGTTGCACCTGCCAGATATGCTTTGCGGACACGTTACTTCATAGTATACAAATAGACAACAAACAGGATGGACGACGATCTTGTAGACGCGGTATACTTGTATTATTTAAATGTATGTAATTATTTATCACATGTGCAAAAAAATAAACTAAGGACACTTTCGTTGCTCCAATCCATCTTGTGACTGAATAAAGCCACCGCGAATCGCTCGGTGATTAAGCAACTGAACTTTGGGTAAGTGTAGAAGGCTACGCACATATTTGAACTTTCCACGCTTTGATGTGCGCTCAAAAAACCGACAAAGAAAGGCAAGGTGCAAATATTAATTGCCCGACAAATGTTCAAATAAGTGTTCAAATGTTTTTGCTGTGTATAGGGCTTCACTTAACAACTAAAAATAATTATGAAATATAGTATTTGCATATGTATTTAAGTATACTACAATATATATTTATAATATTATCTAAAACAATAGCATGCATAAGTGTTATACATACATGTATATCATATAGTTATTGATACACAGACAGGTGTGATAGTGATCCTAGACGAGTGTCTGGAAAATGGTTAAAGACTGTGCTCGTATAATAGCTTCTGACACTGCATTCCACTGGTGTGCAGCTAGGGATTGTAATCCGGCACCAATTTCAATCCGGTGGGATCCGGCCGATACCTTCACCAATCCGACTGGATCAGGCCGGATCGAAATTGGCATATCATAACATTTTATTGGTTCGTAGTAATATGAACTGTATAAAAGAGGTTTAAGGAGTTATCATAAATTTTATAAAAAGACCGTTTATTCAGACCATCAACTTTTTCTTCCTTGTAAACCAACAATATTAAAATCTAGTATCCAAAGTAATTAGTTAAATCTCAGTGTTCGTATTAGTAATATTAATCTCTATTGAGTTTAGTCTTTCTAGAGGTCATGCATGACGTTAGTAAAAAATATTCAAATGTAACTTATATAACAATCAACCATGATCACCTTAGACCACATTATGTTATTCTATCTTAAATAATTATTTTTGGTATAATGATTTTTTTAAATTGCAGCAAACAAATAGTGTTACTTGTACTTGTTCTTAAAGAAAACAGTTACAAATATAGCCAACGATTAAAAAGACCCTTTCAGCTTCTATTCTTGTCAGTTGTGGACTTGCAATATAATGTGGGGTAAGTTGGGCACGTGCAAGGCGCGGTAGTGACTGTACAAGTAACAATGCGCGGGAATCCTTCCAAAAGCTCGTTCGTTTTTTTCCGGATCCGCCGGATTTCCGGATTCGGTTTTCCGGATTGCAATCTCTATGTGCAGCTTACACTATGAAATATATGTCAGACCACGTGTAATTTCCAAGGTGTTCCAGGATGTTCCGATGATCTCAAGTTCCTGGAAAGTATGTGTATCGTCTCGTGAATACACATAATATATAAACTTGAATGTTATACAGATATTAAGAAGTCTCTCAAATTCATCAAGTTGGTTCTCATTATCATCAAGATAGCTTACCTCGGCAAAGTCAAGAATGGGGGAACGGATCAAATGCGTTTGTTAAATTTTGTTTGTTGGAAGGAAATTACGCTTAAAGTTGCAAATATTTTGCGACTGATATTTTGTATCTGAACACTCTACGAGAGGGTTTTGTCAATACGAAGACCTAAGAAACAATAACATCTGGTGAATTAATACCAATTTCTATGCATTAAGAGTAAACAAACGGTTAAGTCTTATAGGCAAGGCCAGCTATAGAACAAAATTTTTCTGCTGCATATATTGGTACGGCGGGCATCTTTCATATAAATTCTGACGAACGTGATTAAGGTTTGTGTAGCATTAGTTAATTAGATTGGTTGACACAAAGAGGAATGTAGATTTTTGAGAGCAGGTGTGGCGTAAAAGAATATTGTTTAGGCATATAGAAAGAATGAGTGCGGAACAAACAACAAATTTTAGTAGGAACGGATGGTAGGGGTCGACCTCGCAGGACATAAATTAAATTGATGTTCTGAAGAAAGGGTAGGACAGAAAGAAGTACCTGAACCCGGCGGTCTTGCCGCCGATGTTAAACTGCTACAGGACTCGTCGCAAGACTTTTTAAAAACTTCAATAGAATTGTGTATCGAGCTCTTTCAGCCTTAACCCCCCACACTTTCTAATAAATCTTGCGAGTAATTAGACTGACTTAAGGATTTGAAACGCCTTTTTATTCCGCATTCAACGAGGCCCTCATGCGTAGTAAGCCGGGAGTTCTTTCTTTCTTTTCAGTTTCATCTTTATCTATTTTTTTAAGGCAGCGTGTGACAATCCACAATGTTCGAGGTTAGGCCGGATATCCGACATCCGGCCAAACGGCTATTCGTTTTATCTCTAATATTCATCATCTGGTTGCTGGTGGCCATGCATGCCACAGATAACTACAAAACGAGTCTATAGCCGATTCAAATATGTTGAGAGAGTTTAATAAGGCAAGGACAAAAAAGGACGTCGTATTCCACAGTTTCAAACGCGTTGTTAAACTCTAGTACAGGTCTGTAAGGTTTGGATTCTGTCTGTCCTTACATCATCTGTAATATTAACGAGGGAGCTAGTCGTGCTATAGCCGGAACGGGTTAAGTTATTTTAGCAAAGGAACGGACTAAGCTGATAGTGAATATGAAGTTCAAGGACCTTTGACATAAAGGGTGGAATTGAGAAAGGCAGTTATTATAAAGAAATAAGTTGATGTCTTTCGTTCGTTGTCTTTCGTGGAAATTTTAGTCTAATAATTTATATTTCTAGGTTAGAGAGTAATACATACACATACATTTTTTGCTGTGTTCATAATTAAATAAGAGCTCGCAACACTAAAGTGAAGACTCGTTCCATTATAGCAATTTTGAGGCGACAACGAATGACATGCGTTTGAATTTGACTTTACTTATTTATAAATTAAGCTGCTCATATCTTCATGATAAAACTTATAGGAAAAAAAAAACAATATTCACCCACACAATATTTACCTGTTCAACATCAATGTTGTTTTTTTCATAAAATATGTAGTCCAAACATTCGGTGAAGCCGTCAGTAAAATTTGTATAGAGAGGCGTTCCACAAGCACTACCTAACAAAATATTTTGTTCCAAATTTAAGTCAAACACAGCTTCATTAATATCTGAAACAAATAAACAAACATGTTAGGTCTCATAAAGCCTATGATAATTTTCTCAACCCTTTATCTTAAGCTATCAACCAACAAGGAGATTACATCAATAAAGTGTTCTAAAAGTTTTAGAGACATACTGGTCTTTTCATTACATTTTAAGGTTTCATTATTATTTTAAAACAAAATGATCCTGCCTTTAAATAAAAATTGTACCTGTATCCCTCATGGAGTAACACCGGTTTATTTTTTTACTTTTTATAAACTTGATTTCGTTGTTATTAGAATTGTATTTATCCATTTTCATGCACTACGCTCACAACGCATTAGGATGAATAAAGCAAACTTGATGTACCTACTGTCATTATTAGTCATAAACATAACTATAAATAAGGAAAATTTATGGTTAGCCAGTATCATGTTTTCAAAAGGAGAATAAATACGTAAGTACATAAAAAAAATCAGTATCATCGGTATTTTTGGAACAAAGTTTCTTATGGGGCGTTGCGGAGGGGTATCCTAGCCGGCAAAAAACGTCCGTAACGTAAGATTTTTATGTATAGTCTATATATGATAGCTATACAGTGTCCAATGTATAGTCTACGTGATGACTGTTATTATTATTTTATATTTTTATAAATCATTGTAAATAAAATAAAGCTGTAAAGATAATTTTGTAAAGTGGTTTTTTTGATTTTTATCGATAAAAAATCATAATAAAAAGTGTATACCCGAATAATTATTTTCTTTATACTTACCTCGAATAGAACTTGAAATTAATATTTTTATAAAAAGGAACTTCGTTCCTATCTGGTGTCCCACGACACCACACAGTTTTTTTTCCGATGTTACTTTTAGATGAAAAAATGTCGATGTTACTTTTAGATATTATGGCGAATACCTATGGTTTCTTGAGAATATAATGTTTTGGGAATATGATGATTTGCGAATATAATGTTTTGGGAATATGATGATTTGCGAATATAATGTCTTGCTATTATGATGTTTTGCGAATATTATATACGGCGACGGAGGGATATTATTGACAGTTTAAGTGACGTTACGTGACGTAAGTGAGTTTATTTGACTATCTCTATAACAAGATCAAACCCCAAATCTTTGTGTATAAAAATAATTATTAAAAAACAGTGCAAGTTGAAACATGTCGTGTCATTAGTCCTCAACGTCAAGTGTCGTATCAGGTGATGTGACAAAGAAAAAAACCGGCCAAGTGCGAGTCGGACTCGCGCACCGAAGGGGATTCTGTATTCACGGGAAGTACCCTGTAGGTTTTGATTCACTTGCGAGTGTCGAAAATTTGCGGCATAAACTGCTGTATCTTTTGATTGCGTTGGCTTAGAAGTTTGATTTTTTCACAGTTCCAAGGGACAGTAGACCTGAATGTTTTATATAAATTCCAGCTTGATACCTCCACGCGTTCCTGAGAAAAAGGGTCTTGACAGACAGACGGACGGACAACAAAGTGATCCTATAAGGGTTCCGTTTTTTCTTTTCGAGGTACGGAACTCCAAAATAACTGTAGATTCGTATTAGCGAATCTAGACATTAATAATCAGGATTCGTATCCGTATCGCGGATATACATTTCAACAATCCGGCACATCGCTACTAGCAAGGTGTCTGCATTTCATGATGATCGGATTAACGATACGGCAGCGCGTACAATAAGAACAAAAAATATTAAAAACCATGCGCGTATTTGAATACAACTTTACATATAAAATTCAAAACGATAGTAAAATAATTTTTATATAAGTATATATACTCTATACTTATAACAAGAAATTAACAGATTTTTGAGTTTGGATAAAACTACTTAATGGAAATTTTAACACTTTATTTTCTAAAAACATCCTGCACGTTTTATTACACATGCATAAGGAAGCAACATATGAAATACTCTTAGCCTGTTAATAACTTGATTTCGAATCTCTTGGAACAGAAAAAAATCTTGAGGTATACTTCTAATGGTGTTTTTACAGTTTGCCACGATACAATACCTATAAAAATATTTTTTAGCGCTTTGCGTTGTCCGTTTGTAATTAAAATTCAAAATTTGTACGAAATAAACGTAACGCCATAGAGCAAACAAACACTGTGTTTGGCTGCTGTCATCACAAGCCCACGCAAAATGGTGGCGTTTGAAAAGTTCTAATTTATTCCAAATTATAATTATTAGAAATAAAAGTTTTCCAAGGTTTTTTTTTTTCGATGTTATAATAACGCAAACAATGATTTAAAAAATACATGCATATTCCCTATTGTACAGTCAGCTACAAAAGTCCATTATCCAAAATTTACAAAACACCTGAACACAAGAATATGCTATAAGTAACTGTCGCAACTAGAATACAAAATAATATTAACATCAGAAACTTACAAAATTCACTGTACATCATTGGTCCATTAATTAATATTCCATAACTTGGCGAACATCAAGCGACGGTAGCTCTTGACAAACATTAGTTTCAATGTTTAGAGTGTGATTGTTTCATTGCCGCTGTGAAGAATATTTCAGATCTAGCTATCTTACTTCAATTAGTTATAAAGTTCGTATCACTATTCGTTACTTTGTGCGAGATTTCATTTACTTGATATACTTTGTGCATGGTACCAAATTAGCCTTCGAGGATACAGGCGTGGGTATGTGGAGAAACGGAGTATTGTATCCCTCCAACACAAAGGGAGGATCCTCCGAGCCCGCTAATTGATCATGCCTGGTAGACCGCAGCCCCACGTTTGATGTGGGGAAGTTTAATATATATTATATAGATACGTGCAAACGCGATAACTGCGCTTCATACCAAATTTCATGATTCTAGGTCAATGGGAAGTACCCTTTAGGTTTTGATTTACCTAATTGCATTTACTCATACATAGTATCCTATTACATAATCATAACCAAATGAAACAAACAGATCTCGTTAGATATTGCTCAACATCAAGAGCGAAAAATTTAGATTAACACATCTAAACATTGCATCGCTTGCTTTTCACCTACTTATGGAATATTGATGTTAACCTACTTTTGGAATATTTTTTGGAATATTTATGTTAAGAATAGATGTTAAGATTATTTTGAACTCTAGTTGCGACATGACGGTTACTAATGACAGACACTTTTGTTCAGGTGTTTTGTAAATTTGAATGTGTTATGGACTTTTATGGCTGTACCATAACCAGTATTTTGATTGTTTTCCATATTGTTAAAATTGTGTTTTATTATCGCTAACTTGACTGGACACCTCCGATGTTAAAGAGATACGCAAAGTAAATATGCCCAACAGTACCCTTCGTAATTTCGTAAGGACTAAATACGACGGAAGTCCCAGGAAATCCAGGCAGGTCGTTTAGTGTGCTGGTAAAAATAAAAAAGGGTACAAACAGTTGAAGACAGAATGGTTCCATAATGCAGAGCAATAGCGTAAGGGTGTTTATGTGTATTTTTAGCAGTGAAAAGTTCTCCTTAAGACTAAATACATACTTGATTTCCAATCCGGTAGATTACTTGATGATGCTCCAGTTGTATACAACTGATAAATACCACATGTAGGAATACTATTAAAGTCTCCGCACAGTATCACACTTATCCTTTTACCAGGAAACTAAAAAACAAGCCAATTATTTGTAAAAAAAGCCATTGGCCCACAATATTTCTTTACAGATACTTAAAAGAAAGTATTTGTATTTTTTTTATTATTACTTGCTTTTACAAAACTTTGCTTGCTAAAAAAAATGTTCCAGGGCCCACGGACTATTTTGTCCGCGGCTTCACGAAGAATACGTTAAAGATATTTGTCTATCCCTCGGAAACAGTATTTTTTTCTGGATGAAAGGTATCCTATGGCCGTTTCTGTCCTAGCAATGTGTATTCAAAGTTTCATAATTTTAAGAGTAGTTAAGGCTTGAAAGCATAACAAACAATTAAACACACTCCCATGTGCATTTATAATACGTACTAGTTAGAATTCATACCTTCGACACCATTTTCTTTTTAATATCCATCACCCAATAAATAACTATGCCCCCTTGTAAAAGTCTTATGTGATCAGCATCAGGATGAAAATATAAATGTGTATTTGCTACAATCAGAATCTCGTTAGGATTATCAAGTGATTTCAAATATGTTGCGCTAGATGCTGTTGATCTATCCAATAAACGTTCTGTTAATGGTTTATTGTCCTTGATTTTATCCCAAATGGGTTTAAGATATAATTCACTTTTTACTGCGTCTGACAACAGCAATCTCTCCTCACCTATAAAACTGAAAATGATATTTTATAAGTTAAAAAATAATTCTTTTAACATCCTATTGGGTTGACATAATATGTATATAATATTTATGTTCCTACCCAAATCTGTCCCTTCTGTAGAAACATGCCAATCCCTCAGCAACTTCTTTTCCTTTCTTGTAAAACACTCCATCAAGACCTTCTGATCCCAAAATTGGTTTTAAGGTATTGCGAAATATTTTGCTATCTACTTCTTGAAGGCATATAATGTCACTATTATATCCTGAAAGTACATAGTAAATGACAGAACAATATTGTAACCAATAAGTCCACATGTTTCTAGTTTATTTAATTAGCATTACACATGACATAATGGCACAAACTTGCTTTAACATTTGATGTATCATTTTTCCGCAAGTATAACATAGGGCCAAATTTATTGTCATTTTTAATTAAAACTTTTCACTCTTTTACTAAAATGTTTTGGTGTTCTAAACTATAATAATTGAGTTCCTTATACAGAGTGTAAGTGATAGTGTGCCAAACACTAAAATAGTGGATTCATATCATCAGTTTGATTTCAGACAGAACCAACAATTTCCAGGCGTCGGACTAGAAAATGGGAAACTTTTAGTTGTCGGACAATACAATAGCATTATTCTAAATATTTTTATGAAGTTATTCTGAAAGTATGGTGTGTATTATTAAATTTTTTCAAGTCAAAAATTTTTCATAATTACGTTGGTAGACACCCTTAACGTTCCAACATTTTTGTCCGACAACCTTGTAATCGCGCTTCCGATAGAATTCTCTTTTGAATAAGTTTTACTAAAAAACGGATGTACCTTTAAATTTTTTGGGCCACACCAAATTTACATCTTTGAAATTAATTATAGTGAAAACGCCCCCCCATCCAGTTTCCATATTTGCTGGGTGTGGTAGACTCGACATAACGAAGCCACAAAAAAGTTTCAGGAGTGTATTAATAAGTTACACTTTCTGTCGGCGGGCACTCACACTATTATGATTTTGGCAGCACTCAGAAACTGCCGCCCGGGGCAGGTACCCCGGCTTGCCCTTCCCCTCGATCCGGGGCTACGGCCAAAAACTGCATTGTAATCAATATAACAACATTTAAACAATTTATGGACGGCGCCGCACCGTTACCGCATGTATTGTTTTTAAAATTTTAAGTTTTTTAAGAATACTAGCAATGTGGGTCACACATTACTAGTCTTCTCGGGAACCCCTCTAGCTAAGCTAAATGCTTGTGGTAGGACTCGGTTCCGTCCGTCGCCTAATTGAGAGGTTTTCACCCTAAGATGGTGCCCGCGCTTTTGCGGGCAGGCGCTAGGAGGGTTCCGGATGTCTTAATAAAGCTGTTCCCGGATCCCTCCTACTTAATGCCCAGTATGGCACACCGTGTGGTTTTAGTCGGTTCGATTCCGACACACCGCCCCACCGAAAAACCCGGTGGGATGACGGCCCGAGGGGGTTTCCACACGCACAAAAAAAAAAAAGGACTCGGTTCCGTCGGTAGTGCACCAGGTAGGGTTCAAACCCGCAACCACTGATCGTAAGTTTACTTTTTTACTCTTATGTGGGAGAGCCATGCTTCGGCACGTATGGGCCGGCTCGACTCCGCTCGTTACCACGGCCTCACAGAAAACCGGCCGTGAAGCAATGCTTGCATTGCATTTCGCCGCGTGAGTGAGGTTACCGGAGGCCCTAACCCTTCCCTCTCCCTTATTCCCGTCCTTCCCCTCTCCCACCTCTTCCCACTCTTCAAAAAACAAATATGTCGCAACGAGACGCGATGCCATGGTATATGTAACAAAGACAAATTCGCAGATAAATAAAAATTCGCAAAAAAATTAATAATGAATCGTGGTCATGGTCATAAAAGACTCCTCATCAAATTAAGTATTAAACATATGACTTCGAAAAATTAGATTTATTATTGTTTACAAATTAGTTATCATTTTTTTTGTGAAACCAAACATTTAAAGTAAGTGATTTGACAACAGGGGGTATGACGTCATGGCCCCTTATTTCATACATGTTTCTACACAACGTATCGTTTTGACGTTTAATGAAGAGTAATTGATTTGACTTGACAATCTACAACCGTAGTATGTCTATTTTAAGTTCGAAGAATCGTAAAGTCAGTGATATAAAATTCAATTTTACACTCGTTAGGACCTTTACCTTCAATGTAAGAGTTATTATTGCAATAAAGAAAAGTCATTGATGAGTTCCATGGAAATAATAAATTCAACCTTTTGCTTTAAAGTAATAATAATTGGAAGTAATAATCTCAAAGTTTAGTGGAAGATGTCGACACCAACTCTGCTGAACGTTTTAATAGTGTAATTGCAAAGATTGTTGGCGGGAAACGAATAAATTTTTCCATGAGACGAGCTTACCAAGAAAGATGTGCTGCAACTATTGTGACATTTAATAATAAACTACCCAGATACACTATACATAAGAGACTCTTAGGGAAAAGCCCAAGATGTTATTTAAAGAAAATGGAAAAAAGGCGTGAAGTCAAAAGATCATGGAATCCCAAAAAAAACAGATTCCTTAACAGAATTGATACACATGAAGTTGACGAAGATTACGGAGTCAATTTTATTGTGCTGCCCCTGATATGACGGTAAATGATGTGGAGACGGCAAAGAATGACTTTTTACTCAATTTAAATATCCTAACTATGGACAAAGACCGCATTCAAAAAGAGACTCGTTTATAAAGTTATTGTAGTGATTGGCCAGAGCTAAGAAAAAATATGGTAACTGCTTCTAATTTCGGTCAGATTGTCAAAAAAGAAGAAAAACCATGAGTTGTGCAAATTTCCTTAAAAACTTATTATATTCTAAAAAATTTACATACAACCTCTATTGCTGCATAGAATAATAATATGAGGTATGTTTACATAATAAACCACTTGATTTTAAAATATTACCCTTGTTTCTTTTTAAGCGACTTCTAAAAAGGAGGAGGTTCTGTGTTCGTCTGTATGTATTTTTTTTTGTGTATGTTCATCGATATTTTCGCCAATTGTGAACCGACTAAAAAAAACTTTTTTAGTTCGAAAGGGTATACTCCCGAAGTGGTCCCATTATCATCAAGTCAGGATCTGATGATGGAATCTCAAGGAAATCGAGGAAAAACTAACTAACTGTAGTTTAACCTACGGGGGACCACGTGCAGACCACGAGGCCATCCTCCACGTTACAACTAAACTATGTGCAGACAGCATGCATCTCATTCTCATTCGTTCGTTGGCCGCCGTGTCGCGCGGGGACGTAAGTACCTACGACTTTTCAGTCGACGATTCAGTCGTTCCATGTTTATTGACAGTACTAATGTACTAAATGAACGAAGTCCTATACGCTCACAGAATATTTCATTTTAGTTCCATGTCAGGAATGCATCCCTAATAGTAGTTAGTGAATTACACAAGCCTAGCTAGCGTCTATAGGCTGCAGTAGTTGCTTGCCATCAAACGGGCAGTATGCTATTTTCCACTTTTGTAGCATAAAAATAAAAGCTAACGTCACACGATTAAAAAAATCATAACTATTAAAATAGCATTACTTGCTAAAAGCAAAATGATCATGCAGGTACTTGTTGAAAATGCCTAAATAAAACGGCTATCTGATTTCCTTACTTATACTGTGTAATCTTCCCTGAGAGGTTTAAAATTGTGTGTATAACCATATCGTGCATGTGTGCAAGAGTTTGATTTCAAATCGCGCTAAGACCGGGCCTTAAACAAAAGTTTAAACTACAAGAGTGTGCCCTATGATTTCCAGTTTTAACTAAAGAATAAAGGAGGATGTTTCGCAATTGAACCCGTATATACATATTTTTAGTTTTCTTGAATGTATGACTACATTTAACTTTTTATAGGGTAGCAAAATTTCCATTATTCTTTTTTATTGGATGGAATGGGCAAAAAATTAAGTTCGAAAACATTTCGGCAAAAATACACGCTCGAATCGCCACTGTCATAATTTTATTTTGCGTAATGAGGATCAGTCACGGTTTTTGTTAAGTATGCAGATTTATAGCTATAAAAAAAACAATAAATGCTGTGTTTAATTTTTTTTAATCGGATCAAAAATGACCAAGACACAGAGATTTTAGTGCACCAACTTAAAAAATGCTCGCGAGAAAAACCGTGAACGTTGTGACGTCATTCATCGCGTATCGGCAAATGTGGCGGGTTGCCTTCGCGTCACCAGCTTGGTAAGCTTTTAGTCTAGCGCAGTTAGTGCAACGACCTGACGATTGCTGATTTTTCAGATTATTTTTAAAGTGATAATGCGGTCAGATAAGTATTGCATGGTCCCAAAATGCAAAAATACAAGTGTTAATGCACCTAATAAGCTTTTTTTGAATGTGCCGAAAGATGCACAAATAATAAAAAAAATGGTGTAAAGCAATGTGGAGAGATGACAAAACTCCTCTGTCATGCCGAAGTGGTTTATAGATACTGTTGCGAAGATCATTTTGACGTAAGTAGGTACCTACAGTATCCTAGCTAGAGTATCTACCTAATATCAGTAGGTACAATATGGTCAACGGGTCTAGTGCTAATCATTCGTAAAGTTAGCAATTTCATTGTGCAGTAGACAATTTAGTATGAAAAAGCTGCACTGCGCATGTCAAACAGCTAAAATTCACGAATAGATCCACTGACCGTATGGAGTATAACATACTGCGTTTCTATCATTTCTTAATAACATTTGAATTTCCGCGGATAGCTTCGATGTTCGTTCATTCATGCCTAATGCCTACCTACTCAAATAAACAATCGTAAACAAGGATATTCGAGCCCAGGGCTGTACTCAGACCACCACCGCGATGTTACAGAGAGGATTTTTCGACCAGAGTGATACCACGGCCTCACAGAAAACCGGCAGTGAAGCAATGTTTGCATTGCTTTCTGCCGCGTGAGTGAGGTTACCTAACCCTTCCCTCTTCCCTATTCCCGTCCTTCCACTTTTCCCACTCGTCCCCCCTCTCCCTCTACTCCCACCTTAAAGGGCGGCAACGCACTTATGACTCTTGAGTTACAGGTGCCCATGGGCGGCGGTAGTCATTTACCATTACCGTGGTGACCCGTCTGCTCGTTTGCCCCCTATACCATAAAAAAAATGCCCTGAGCGGGCAGGTGATTTTGTCATGTGATAAACGCGATCTGTAATTATGTGTGAAAGCGCGCCTGCCGCCCGACGCCCGACGCTCGTTACTGACTGTTGAGTATTGTTTTATTTGTATCCTCTCCCATTCGGATGAAATGGTCAAACAATAGTTTTCGTCATAGTCAACTTCGTGTATGGCTAAAGATTTATCTTGTTTAAACTGAGGGCTCACTACGCAAAACAAGCATTTTCTTTTTCCTGTGAAAAGCATGCTGTTCGGTTTGTGCTTTGCACTTGTTAGAGATAATATTTGAATGATTTAAATAATCCGGAAAAATCTCATCCTCAGAACACGCAGTTAAAGTGGGTAAGTAGGTAGTTAGATACCTATTTTAGGTACTTAGTAGAAGTAGGTAGGTATAGACTTACTTACCTTTTAATTTTATCCCTACAAAACCGACCTCCATAATAGGTAGCTACCTTCTCGTATCTATTTAGATATCAATAGATACTCACTATCAATTTAAAAACTGTTATACTAATAATATAACATCAAATTATAGTAAAAACTAAATAATTAACATACCACGACATAAGCGAAATGGTGAATAATCTGAACCAAACTGACCAAACTAGCGATTTTGCACGAGCGCGATTCGCGACGTGTGACGTCATCATACCAAGCGCAGCTCCGAGCAAGCGTTTCTAAATAGCCGAACAGAAAACTTTAATAACTTTCTTGTTGGATTTGAATCATTTAAAAAACGAAATGATCAGAATATTATAGCGCATACGCTCTTATATTTAGAAACCTAATATTTTGTTATGTGAATGATCTTCATTATTAATTTGCTTGTATATGTGTGTGGCGCCGACACAAAATTATTTCGATATTTACATTGGTGTAGGAGTTTAGTTAGGCTTACAGGTTTATTTTTTATTATTTTTCGATTCCAAGTTTTTTCTTCTTCCATCGCCGTGTTCATTTTTTTGTTAAAAAGTTATTTCTTTATTTGGTTTTAATGAATATGTTGGATTAAAATTCTGTCGTCGTAAATGAAAACACAGTAACTCCAATTACTGTGTAACTGTAGTTACTGTGTTTTCATTTACGACGGCAGTATTAGAGTTCCTATAATATACTGAATGTATTTAAAAACCATTTCATATGCTAAACTTGGGTCATTTGATCTGTATCTTTAAACGTAAGTTATCCTGTACAGTATTTAAATAATTCTAAATTTTAACAATTTAACATTATTTATATTCAGCTACCATCTATTAGTATTGACACAATAATGTCATAGGATTAAAAGCATATGAAGAAAAATAAGTCTTACCAAGTAATTCTTTAACAATAAGTTGTTTTCTGTAATCTATATGCAATGCATATGCTGGACAATATGGATAGAGTACTGTTCTTGTATGATCAGAATCACAATACAAATCAGCCAAAATATTGTAGGTTACACATCTGAAGCTGGAAATGTTAAGAGTATATTAGGACTGTTGAAATTAGGATAGGCAAGTATTTAAAAATAAACCTTTAATTACAAACCTTTTGTCTTTCAGTTTTCGGGTAGTGAACATATGTCTGGTTTCAAATGGACATTTTCCAGGCCCTGCTTGTACAATATTTTTAGATACTGCCTCCACTGCTGGACCCACAATCTCATCATTACCTAAAATAAAGTGAATACAGTCGGTCAGAAAGCCACCTATGGCATCTCCACTTGCCAGTAGAAAAAGTATGTGAATAGTGGTGGTTAGCAGGGAACTTCTGCATGGAAGAGGTAGCAACCCAGCTGGGTGCATCTAATATCAATTTAGAGGATATATAGTAAGGATAAAAACTTAACTCATTGGAAGTAAACCTCAAGTACACTACACATTGGCAGAATCTTCATTAACATACCTGGGATACATTCCAATTTTAATTTCATGCCAATATCTTCTGTACTTGGTGTATAAGCATGTTGCTTGCCGGTTAAATTCCATTTTATGTGTAACTCATTAATTTCTTTTCCGTCTAAGTTTATGCTAATACCTTTGTACCAGTTAAAAGCACATTTTTCCTGCTTGGTATCTTGAGTTTCAAAGTTTTCTGGATAAACTGGAAATCCTGCTAAAATACTTTGAGGTAAATTCATAGATAAGACCCATGGAGAATTAAATACTACTTCATATTCATTGGCAAGCATTTTTAGTTTTACACCATCTTTCTTTAGGAACAATTCTTTACAAGTACTATTTTCATTAATAACTGCATTATTATTATTATAAAATTGTACGTCAATATCTTTTGTCCCATCGGTGTCTTTCTTCTTTTTGTTAGCTTTATTTACAACTTTCAAAACGTTCGTTTTAATACGATTAAGTAAAACTTGTAAAGTTTCTGATGGGTTTCTACTGAGGTTAAATTGTCTAACAGATCCTTTGATGTCTAACAAAAACGAAATATCAACTTTGTCTTCCTGCTGCACATATCTAAAATAACATTTATTCATATTCATGGTTTTTGATTTTGATATAATAGTAGAAAAATAAACCCTTTGAGTCCAATTTAAAAACTGAGTTATCATAATAACCCAGTGTGATATTAAAACGATAACAAGATGAAATGGACGCAATCTAAATATCAATATCAGAATTAAACATCACAGTTATCATAGCTAAAAACACTAAAACATAACCTGCAATCTTTGATTGCCTGCAATAAATAATAAATTAATGTAATTATATTATCCTAGCAAAGTATATGTATATTGATACACACACAATATTGTATGACACACAAGCAGCGTTGTAAGCGCGATTTTCTTAAATTACCCAATACTGGTCAAATTCCCCATTTTATGGGGAATAAAAACTGGATTACCCACAAATTCCCCATTCTTTAAAAAAAATCCTACATTAATTAACTTTTTCGATTAAACTGATTAAGTTCAGCTTGACTGATTTTTCCATACTTTCTTAGTTTAAATTTTATTTCAAGGATCACACCTTAAACCTCTTATTTCCTTTCTCTGCCTTTAATGCCAACACAGGTCAGTGCTTAGACGATTTTTGTTATTTAATATTTTAGAACAATGAATTTTCAGTTCTTGATCTGCACTGTTTTTAAGACGTAATAATGTGGTCCAGTAAGTTTCTGAATCATCATCTATACTTAGATCATGTCTAGAGTGATCCAGCAGTGTGAACTCGCCACTCACCATCGAGTTTTTTGTCGTATATGTACAACCCCTTGAAATTCTCCATATTCTCTGTAACTTCTATTCCAATACATATTTTATCTAAAACAATAAAATCTGCTGGGTTCGCTCGTGACTTTTTTTTGTGATATTTTCGGTCTCGTAAGCTGTATAGAACCATCTTTGTCACGCAGAACTATGTAATAGAAGCGGTTTCCCCGTAATACAAAATTAAAAAAATATTCTCATGTTATATCAATTACTACCTACGAACCAAATATGCGTGAATATAAAAAATGTACAAAAATAGAATAGCTCGTACTGTATTAGTCAGGCTAATAAAAAACTTAACTTTTAACAAAAAATAAACTGACGAAAAGAACTAAAAAGCAAAAAATAAATAAACCTTTTAAGTCTTGAGTATTGAACTTATTTACATAAACTATCTAATTTTATTTAAACTAATTTTGAGTCAATAAATTTAATATGTGCGTAGAAATGGAGAAGGCTCTACGTAGGTAATTAATCATTTTATTATTTGGCGCCGACACAAAATTTTAGGATTTTTTGTGGCTTGAATCATCTTTTATTACTCTGAAAACTGCTATCTTTTAATATATTTAATACCAAACACTTTAAAACGCTTTCAAATGTCTTCAAAGCATATTAAGTGGTTTCTGTCACTAAAACTACAGTTTTTATATCTAACTTCAGATTGTTTAGGGAAGGTATGGTTTCCATCATCACCTCAGCTTCATGATGTGATGATTCCAAAACGCAAATACCTGATTAAGTTATGAAAAGTAAACAGAAACACCATTCGCACGTACAATTTTCTAGGGTTTCTCTCAATTTTATCAGGATCCCATCATCAGATCCTGACTTCCATAACATGGGACCACACTTGAGGTAAATCCCTATCTAACAAAAAAATAATCATCATAATAGATTAATAAATAACGGAGTGAGGGCTGAACATACATAAAAAAAGGTCAGTAAACGGTCGAATTAAGAACCTCCTCTTTTTCGTCGTTTAAAAATTCCCGATTCCCCGCATTGATGCTCTCCCTATAAATTCCCCAATCGGTTTTGAAATTCCCCGCATTTTGGGGAATTCTCCACAAATTGGAACCACTACAGACGAGTTTATTGTTTGCCAATTCTTGAACAGTTTTTCCTCATAGAATGAAAAACAATTTAATTTTATATAGTACATAAGCGTGACCGATCACGCAACAGCAAATAATCTTAAATAGGCCTGATATCTATCTGATATCTAAATCTACTAGGCCTGATATTAGAAATCGGAAAAATATAATTTAAACACAATTTGTTTTTAGTTATTTGAGAAAAATAAGTAAGAACAGGATTTAAACCATTATGGCCTTCTCTGTTTCTCAAGATCATTAGTCATTATCATTGCAAACAACAAAACCGCTAAATTGGGGCAGGAATATTTAAGAAAAACATTGTATTGTGAATGGGGAGGCCCATGCTTCGGCGCGAATGGGCCGGCTCGACCGTAGCGTAGCCCGTCTTCTCGTTTGCCCCAAATACCAAAAAAAAAAAATTTGGGAATTTAATACCTTTTTTAAAGAACATTCAATTTATTAAACATTCAGATTATCCAGAATTTTACTATATAAATTTTCAAACAATAGTGTTTCGTTTAAACAGGGTGGGTTGGGGTAGAGAGTTGTGTTGACATTAAGAAGTTTACAATTTAACACATTGGTCTTTTGGCTTCGAAATAAGACATATCACTCTCGAGTTCTCGACCCAAATAACTATCGCCATTTTTAAATTTTCAATTAAAAGAAATTATCGCCATTTTTTCGTAAATGTCAATAAGCCCCGCCTTGTAGCCACTTTTGTGACAGGACGCCATTTTAGAATTGCGACACATTTTCCATACATTTTCGATCAGGGTCAACGTGACCCCGAATTCTGACGCTTTTTAACATTTTTTACCCATCTCAAAAAGTGCCCAACGCCGCTAAAGAAGTTTTCACTTCAAAAACTAAATTATAAATTGTTCTCACTTCAAAAACTAAATTATAAATGCAGCAGTATTTTATTCTTTGTTTTAGGGAAAGTGTGTGTAGAAAGTGTAGCAGCGACGAAGTCTAATTGCGAATGAATATAAAACAAAATGGTTTTATACCAAGTAGACATTTTGTTGAACTATTCATCACAGGTAAATCAATTCTATTTCTACCTAATCCGATTACGTATTATAATTACCCATTTTCATCAAAATTGGTTAATTATAATATATCAATATTTGTCATTATTTAACGCGGAACTACAGTGAAAGGTTCGGCCCATGGGCAGAACCAGAAAGACTTCCTACACTGATAGCCGTCGTGAGGTCGAAGCGCTGCGCTCACAGCGAGCACTTCATCTGTGTCTAAACTCGACAAATGATTGGTCTTCCATACAAAATTTGATTCTTCATTTTGCCAACTTCAAAGTTTATTTTTACGACAAAAAAAATTGGTTGCCTGTAAAGTCGGTATACGGGCGAAAGTTTTACGTGACAACGACTTTGAGTGGTAAAATAATAACCATGCCCGAGTGGAAGGGACGCGTGCCTCTCACTCGCTCTCATTGTGAGCGCATAACGTGAGCGGAGCGTAACGCAGTTTCTTGAAGTGTCACCCGGCAAACCAATTTATAAGACGTTGTCACGTCAAAAGTAGCCTATGTCCTTCTTAAAGATCTTGTTTATCTCTACCAAAATTCATCCAAATAAAGCTGACATATGATTTGTCTCCCATACAAACTTTTGAACGTCTATTTTGCAACCTTCAAAGTTTATTTTCGGTACCCACCTACAAAAAGTAGCTTCTCCAAGGTCTTGTTTATATCAATACCAAAATTCATCTACTTTCTCATTTATAATATTAATTATAGATTGTGTTATATGAATGTAGTTGAGTGTATTCACCTTTATCACAACCGGAGATAATGATAAATTATCAAATGTTTAACTGTTCCATGACTGTTCTTTCTATAAGTAGTTTCTCTAAGTTTTTAAAATAACTACTACTAACTAGTTTACTAAAATTCTAGCAACATTGTATGTCAACGTGTCAATAGAATTGTACGCGTTGCAAAGTGGTAGCTGCCAACACTGTTCACGTCTTTCGTGTTCTACTTAAAATTCCTAGATTTCGATTCATTAACTAACTCCACCAAGTCACTGTTTTGCGTGTTTTAAGAAATAAGTCTCCATTGACGAATATGGTACATATGTTTTTTTTTCTTACTGCGATTGATCTAGAATGCTTATAAACACCGAAGGTAACGATTATTGGATAGACAGTTAACATGTATTTTGTGTCACTTTACGGCAGCCTCCTTCGCCAAGTTCCACGTCTGTTGGATCAGGGGGTCGATCACCAAGCAAGGCCACAACAGCGCCGCGATCATCTAGTGGTGGCACAGTTCGTCAGCGAAAGTCTACAACAACAACTACTGCAGCTAGAAATCGCAGCACTGGTGCTGGATCAGGTGGTATGTGGCGATTTTACACTGATGATTCCCCAGGCGTCAAAGTGTAAGTATCAGTATTGTTACATTTAGTTTACATTTGATTACAGAGATAATAGATTTATTTATTGTTATTCTTAAGAACCTTCAGTCTTGCTTACATGCTGATGGAGTAATCTGCAAATGAAATTTTAACTGAAATCATTCTCATTTACCACTCCTTTTCTCGAATATGGTCGGGTCGGCTTTCAGTCTAACTACAAAATTTTAACTTAAATGTGATACAAAAATTAAATTATAGTTATAAACTAATGTAACACAACTTTTTATTCACATGAATGTTTATTTCATTACAGGGGTCCAGTTCCAGTGTTAGTCATGTCTCTATTATTTATTGCCTCAGTGTTTATGCTTCACATTTGGGGTAAATACACAAGAGCCTAAATTACTTGCTGCAAGTCAACTGGTGTGTTTTGAACAGTGTGAAAGTACTAAGTGGATGTAATGGAGTTTGATGTTAAGAAATGGTTTATTATAAATTATGTAATTTAATCTTATTCTGAAGTAAAAATAAGTTATATACATTAGTCAACTGTATTTTAATTTTTATGATAACCATAATAACCTACATATTAGATATAAGAAGGTTGTGCTTGTAACATTAATGTTACATTTATAAGTAGATTTTGTGATTAAAACATTGCTTGCCTTAATAATGAATACAGGCTTCACAATTGTATACCTCTACCACAGTAATATGACTCAGGGTGTAGTACTAAGTTTGATAAATAAATATAATAAAAAATTTGTTTATTGCCAAATTATATAACATTGGTGCCAGATGGGATTACAATATATGTAAGTAATTGGTTGCTTGAGTTTTTTCAGCATAACAAATTAAAACCTAGAACTATACCATTATTATTTACATTTCATTTACTGCAATACAATATCATTTAATTCATACATATAGAAAATTAGACATATCATTTGCATTAGCAATGATTGATGTAACATGTTGCAGTACATAAATTAAGTTAGAAAATGCATTAGTATGAATAAATTCTTCTTATTGGTTAAAACAAATAAACATTGTTTCAGTTTCATTTCACAGTAGATGTGAACGTTTAACCATTGAGTAATTTTAACTATTACTTGCTGTTATGCAGGATTTATTGCAAGGTTTCTTAGTCACTATCTCAGGCACACTATTTAACTATCTTAAAAATTGCAGCATTAATTGTCGCTGACCTCTCGATAGTAGTAATATAATAAATCAAAATTATTGAAATAGGTAGCTATATAATAATTAGTGTTTCGAATCTTTATAAATCTAGGAACATTATAATTTAAACTCATAAATTATTCTTCATTTGAAATCCCAGATGACCACTTTATTCTTCTTTTTTACCAGCCTATCATTTTTTTTCTGTATTTAAACGGAGGGCTTCACAAACATTCAAACAATGGACACAAAGAACACCCAGACTCGGAACAACTATCTACTTTCGAATTAGCGCTATCCGCTCTCCGCTCACATACTAGCAAGAAGCGGAAGGTCGGTATGCTCCAGTATCTTCCCTAGTAGACTGAGAGCCAGCGATCGGCAGACTTACGGTGAAATGGGAATTTACTATCAGCGTCAATGGAACCACCATTGGGCGTGTCCAAAGGAACCATCGACGGGGATAGAGTTTGCTAACATACCATAAGTCTGCCGATCGCTGGCTCTTGGACTATATGTTATTTTTAATTATTTCTCTTTATTGTACACCTTTAATAGTAAATAGCGCAAAACAAGTTACAAATGTCAAGGTATAACAATCGGCGGTCTTATCACACACGGCGATTTCTTCCAGACAACCTTTGTACGGATATTGTCAAATGTAATTGAGGGTAGTCTGTGGTGTACAATATAAGGTTATGTTAATACCTACCTACCCACCTACAAACATATTACATGCATATATTAATATTCATATTACTTATACATACACTAAAATATATATACATATTTATAATAATATAATTAAAAAGTATTTATAATGACAAAAAATTATAATTCTTCACTTGTTTTTTGAATGAGTGCTAGTAATAATTCATACAAAACTTAACTTATTGTAATACTGCTAATGTGGTAAACAAATATAACAGATTGATGGTCAGTGGTAGCCGCTGCTTAAGTAAGTATAAGGAGAAAATAATATTATTTAAAAGCAGATATTCTATGATATTAAAGTAGAATAGAATAATCTTTATTGTACACCAACGACATATTGCTTGAAATAAATACGCAGTCATGTACAATATAACCCAGTCAGCCTAGCTGTATTATGATCAAAAATGGACATTTGGATTACCACGCATTTTTATTTTTGGATAAATAGTAAAAAAATGCACCAATTAAGAATGTCTATACCCGCAGTCTGGACAAGCGGGGCGTCACTTTTTTTTAACAATTTAACCAATAAAAAAAGACTAGGACTAGACTAGATATCTCGTTTCCAGTACGTTTTACGTCATATGTGCCCGCCCATGGGTTTTTTGTTTTCCATTAACTTACCTACAAAATGAGACCTGTTCAAAGTCGCTAACTGCTTAACAGGAAATGAAGGGCCAAGTTAACAAAGAGCGTTTTTTCAACATTTAATAACTTTGAAAGGAACGTACGTAGAAGTCTGAAACTTTCTGAAATTGTAGGTACCTTGTAATGATATTAAAAAGTGCTATAAATTTCAGCGAGATCGGTTTTAAACTTTTTAAATTATGAATAAACAAAAAAAAAAATTTTTTTAGCCTTACTTAATTGCAAAATGGCTATTTTTTTTTCTAAATTACTGAAACTAGTCAGGCCAGCCAATGGTTAGAGAATTCAAAAAACCATTTAAGTTTATGAACCCGTTGGAATTTTTAAGAAATATCGATGTTAACCGATTTTATAACGATATTTTGAGGTAAGTATACCTTTTTTTACGCGATATGTATAAAACTATGTCTTATTTTTAGGGTTCCGTTCGTCAAAAGGAAAAAAGGAACCCTTATATGTCAAGACCTTTTTCTCAGGAACCCGTGAACGCATCAAGTTGAATTTAATACCAAATACATAAGTCTGCGGTCCCTTGAAGCTGTAAAAAAAATCAAGCTTCTAAGTTAACGCAATCAAAAAACATGGCCACTTAAGCCTTATATTTGACCAAATTTGAACATTTCGCAGGTAAATCAAAACCTATAGGGCACTTCCACTTGACCTAGAATCATGAAATTTGGTAAGAAGCAAGATCTTACAGCACAAGCAAAGGACAAAATCAGAAAGTCGTTAATTGGTTGTTATATTTGTCTGTCTGTCTATGTGCCTGTCAAGACTCTTTTCCTCAGGAACAAGAAAAGGCATCAAGTTCAAAGTAACATCAAATACTATGTCAGCGGTCCCTTGAAGCTGAAGAAAAATTAAGCTTCTAAGTCAACGCAATCAAAATTTACGGCCATAGATTTTAACAAATTTGAACATTTCGCAGGTAAATAAAAAAAAAGGTCTCACAGCACAAGTAAGGAAAAAAATCCGAAAGTTGTTAATTTGTTGTTATATCACATAATATAACATAGTTTTTGTGATTACAAACTTATATTTTGCGGTACTGTCGTACATCGCAACCGCAAAGTTAAGTTTATCTTACGGAATAGACGTGCAAAAATATTCGAGAATTGATTCCCGAGATGGACGTACTATCTACATACAAGTTTGTTGCTTATAGAACCCTCGGTGCACGAGTCAGACTTGTCCGTGTTTTTTTTTGGGGCTCCATCTACCCGTAACGAACGCCACAGATGTCGGGTACCGAGAAGGAATTGTGCAAGCGCAACTTTTGTGACCATCGGCTGGAAATGACGTAGTCTACGCAAGGACCCCGCTGATGCAAACAATTTGCAACTGACTTCGTGCAATTGTGGACCCCAGGATAAGGTAGTGTCTATTAGAATGCCTAGATTCTTAACACTAGAACTTATTGGCAATACAGTGTCTGGTAATGCTGACCTGTCAATTCGAGATATCATCCCATGGGTCTGCCTATAACTATAAACTGTATCTGATTCACTTCTTGTGAGAAACTATTAATAATTTTATTTTTTATTTATTTATATTTGAATAGAGAAACTAATGGAGTAGGTACGGTATTAGAACTTGTATTATGGCTTAAATATTTACTGTAACTTAAATTACCGAACAACGGTTCGTTCGATTATAACTAAATTAAATTTAATTAAAACTTTAGTTTAATAAGCCCGATACTTCATTTAGATAAGGTGGTCAGATTTTTAGTTTGTCTAGCAACTTGCTGCATTTGATTGAATAAGTTATTAAAAAAAAGAAACAAACAGCCGAACGTAGACCCTCTTCCTTTTTTTAAGTCGGTTAATAACAATAACATTCATCTCTTTAAACGTCAAAGTTGCCTAATTTCAAGAAAAATCAACATACACACTACCTACCGACTTGGTGACAATGCTGGGACCACCTGGGGAGTTTATTCTTTCAAACAAAAAATATATTTTTAAAATCGGTCTATATATGACAGAAATATCGGTGAACATACATAAAAAATAATACATACAGCCGAACATAGAACCTCCTCTTTTTTTAAAGTCGAGTTTCACTATCCACCTCCTGTCTTCATTATCAGACCATCGTACCAGTCTGTTGGATTCGTCAAAACGAATCATATGAGCCATAACCCAAGGGGTTTTTTGCTAGCAGCCATTGTAGAGTTCCAGTATTCACTATCCTGGGTGGAGCGAGGATATTAGAGACCCAAGATGCCAAATTATAGTATTGTCACTCAAACTACATATATATGCAGTTTCATTTCGATACGACAATCAAAAGTAGGTTAAATTTACTTCAAGATTTGTTTACATAGTTACAAGTGAAGATATGAATTAATTGTAAAACAAAAACATTTTTAAAAACAAACTTTTGCCATAGTGAACTTTAAAACAGACTCACAATTGAATGGGTAGGTACATATATAAAGTTTCGTGTCTGTACTAGAGACCGTAGAGGGGTTCCCTCGCACAGTGTGTGAGATTTTGGCTGAGGACACTTGGGGACATGCCTTTTTATACTTTTATTTGATAGTTTACCAAAAGTAAGAACTCAGAGTAGAACTCCGACGAAATTCCTTTGCTTTGATTAGGAGATATTTAGTTTTTCTGATATATTGAGAAAAACCCATAGAAATGCTTTTTCTCGTTTATGCGTTAGAATTTTCTTTATATTATTTCACCATTCGGTTGGCAACGTGTACAACTATATTGTATGTAAAAAAAACTATCTAAAAGTCCTCCGGTACATCTTAATTTTTGTTTTTTCTTATTTTGACAAAATATTTTTTTATTTCAAAATCTTGCGATATCCGCATTTTATTTTAAGGCTAAAAGTAACTTTACGTAACATAATATGTCATACGTAAATATTAAATAAATAAACCCCAGGACAGCTGAGTTATTATTATTTTAATATATTGGTTAGGGTTGTCAACACAGTAACTTTCGCTTCTAAGAATCTCTAATCACAGGATAATTTTGTTTGGACTTCCCTAATGAGTGCCATTGCGCCCTATCTTTGGTTTGTTTTGTCAGTTTCTGCCAGATGTCCAGTTTTAGTATAGTATCATGTATAGCTAACTGCACATCAACATTTGACTATGACATCACTTATATTAACTGGCTTGTTGTTCTAGTTAGTGATCCTGGTTGCTAAGCCCGAGGTCATGCGTTCGATTCCCACCCAGAACAAATAATTGTGTGATGAACATGATCATTTGTTCTGTGTCTGGGTGTGTGTATTGCTAGTAGTGTTAGTAGATGTTGTGCGTCCGAATGCAGGCAGTAACAACGACGGCAACACTGCTCGAACAGCGCTATCGAACAACCGTAATACGTTTGCTGAAATTCTTGGAGTAAGATATTGGCTCGTCGATGGCATCCATACTATATTAGTAGCACTCTCCAGCAGCTCTGAGATAGATGCTGAAAATTTTCAGACTTTTTTGCATTAAAATGCTACAAAATATGTAGAAACTTATGGTTAGTGCTACATGTCCGTTACTCTCCACAAAATATTTATGCAGAGTAGTGAAATAAGTAGATCTAGTGCGTTACCTATAGGTATGTTATCTGAGCAGGCAGGAGAGTCGCGAAATAAGTATTGGCGGTATGACACAGAGCACCACACTCAAAAATTTGATCGAAAGACCACTTTACTCGATTTATTTCAACGTGCCCTAGAATTCTTGGATCCATATCTAACGATAAACGATACCATACGATAGTAGATTAGTAATTCAACCATTTTCGAGGATGATGATGACATGTGTGATATAACACTAACCAATAGATAGATAGAAGACAATTTAACTTTCTCCGTCAGTGAACACGATATGGAAATAAATTGACACTTGCATCATCCCTACTACTAATATAATTTAATAATTATTTACTATAATACTAATATAAAATGCGAAAGTTTGTGTATTATAATCTCGGTATAAAAATAATTTGGTATCATCCCCGGTTATCGTAGTACCTATAATTAATATATTTTAACCATAGTGTTAATATTTTAGTGAACGTGAAACTTAGGTAAAAAACATCTGAATCTGTTCTCCACTTGCGAAACATCAATTTCAACGCAGGTAAAGCCACAGGGTGCAGCTAGTATCCATATAAAACGAAATACCTGTATTATGTAGATATTTATTTGTCTATTATAGTGATTTTGTAAGTAATGCTTTTGACAACCCTATTTCCATAGAAATTTATAAAAAACTTAGAAACCGAATATCTCAGAGGTCCTACAATAAACACATTTCAATTTTTGGGGTATGTTACCTGATACCTATATTTTACAATTTAAATAAAATGCGGAAACAAAAGGAACTCTGAGAAATAAAATAAAATCTGAAAATAGAAAAAATAATAATAACTCCGTGATAATAGAAGTTACTATGTTGAATTTAATATAATTTGTGTATTTTATTGTATTTAATCAGACAATAAGCTCAGTAAGTTAATATTTGCAATATTTTAACAGTAATAATAAAATTATTTATTTCCTAAACAAAGCAAAGGAATTTCGTCGGAGCTCCACTATTTGCTCCTACTGGACGTAACCTATCAACTAAAAGCATAAAAAGGCATGTCCCCAAATCAGCCAAAATCTCACACTGTGCATCGTCTAGGGGCAATCCTAGGCGCCAATATAGCTAGGTATATGTGTGAAGTTTCGTGTTTGTACTATTGACCGTTAAGGAGTTCTTTGTCTGGAGCCAATCCTGTGTGCAGAATCAGGTCATGCTTATTATAGCATTGTCACTGGAACTACATAGGTATGCCAAATGCCCAGCTCAATCAGTGGTCAAAATTGGTTTGCAAATTTGAAAACAACTTACATGCGAACATTGCTGTTGCAATAAAATTTAAATATAAATAAAGTTTGTAAAAGCGTGTTAAAAAGGGAACTGAAAACGACAAATTAAAAATACATTGATTTAATATTTTAATCAATATTCTATTTCTTAAAAATTAATTACAAAAAATAGAAAATAACCTTAACATTAGGATACTTTAAATGAGAAAAAATATTTACATGATCAGCCTTATTTTGAATTTCAGTAGTATAGAAAAAAAAGAACTCATAATACTGCCATAATGAGCATTAAAGATTTGTACATATAGATGCTTTAGTACCTTAATTAAGTCTAAATCCACTGCTGCACTGAGGGCATTGTCTACGGTTCAGGCTTGTCTAGTGAGTTTTCATTCAGTAATAAAAATTACTTTTAAATGAAAATTTGATAAATACTTAGTTATATGTAAAATAAATAAATTACATATTTCGTCAATTTTGCTCAACACTTTAATAATCCCTGAAAAAGGGATAAAGATTAGGATTCCTTTAATGTTATAAAGCCAATAACTCAATATAAGAACCAAAATGTTAGATTTAAACACTGAGTTATTATAAACAGCGTATAGTGACACCGGGTTTGTACCTACTTAGGACACGTTAACAAGATAACACGTGAATTACACGATCACAACAGGAGTATTTAGTTTGTCTTTAATTAATTTGATTACCTTGGGTATAACAGAATCGGTTCTTTTTAGATTTCGTCGAATCGGTCATTATAGCCTATGTGTTATTCTGATGTACGAGTATTTGAGCTATATTATTGTAAAGTTTCATTAAAATCCTTACAGTAGTTTTTGCGCAAAAGAGTAACAAACATCCTCACAAACTTTCACGTTTATAATATTAGTAGGATACCTAGTTGCATTCTACAAAAAAATAGAAACTGGCAAAACTACTAAGTACTAAAAGTACTATTTACTGAGTTTGAATTCTAAGAAAGCTTCTTAGGTATAAACTATTTGTCCGTTCTGTTTTATAGCTTAGCGCAAAATCTATAAAAACAAATCTTTGGGGTCATCCATTAATCACGTGAGCCTCGAAAGAGGGGGGGGGGGGGGCGAAACATCACAAGCGGGAATGTTTAGTGAGATATCACGTGTATTTATTTTTTAGTTAAACGCGCGGTTTCTAAGGCGAAAAGCGGCGCGTGACCATGATTCGCAGTTGCCAGACTGATTTCCCCGTCAGTCGCTTGTTAGTCGCAGTACTGTGATTTTCACCTGATTACACCTTTCCTTTATGATTTTTATGCCAGTCAGAAACAATCTTCACCGTAATGTCTGTCTGGACATTTTTATCACGGTGCTCAAGTTTCCAACATTAGATTATATCTTTATTTCAAGATAATATTCTGAATTTTTTAAGATACTTTGTCCTAAAAAAGTGCACATGATTTTGGGTAAGGGGTAGGGGTTGGGCTGGGAGAGGGGGATTCCAAAAAGATGCTAATAAACACGTGGTTAATGGACAATCCCTTTGCGGCAATTCGTTGTGCAAAATGCGTAACCGCCATGACAGTCACGGCACTTACGACCTTACGGCTCGCGAGAAAACTACAGCTCAAAAGCGATCGAGTGCTGGTTGTTAATACTGTTGGATTTGACTACAAATTATTGTTTTAGCGCTGCAGTGCTTTTCAGTTTTAATTCAAATATCTATCAAATAAAATAAAATAGTATCTAGCAAATTGACAAAACAAAATATTTTACCAAATATGCTCTGCATATGGATTGCGTTTTTGTTGAAATGTTTACAATGAGAAAATTAATAAGCAGGAAGTGCTTGTTTACAAAAAAATACTTTAAATGGAATTAAAAAAAAATGTGTTGAAATATTTCAAAAATCTGAGAACAGAAAACATAGGTACACAAACATAGGTAGTACAGTAATTTTTCATATTGTGTTCTGTAGTTTCAATTTATTTGAGGCAACAAATACGAGAAATTAAAGGGCAGAGTTATAAATACAAATCTAATTTATACTGATATTGAGCCGAGTGACTTGCGTTGCTGGAAACTATTGGATCTTATAACTAGCTTCACAAATTGAAAATTGATTAGTAATAATATGCTACATCACTGGCTTAAAAGAAACACCCTTTGGGCTCACATTATGCTCTCATGCATACTAATGCTACAATAATGCAGACAATGTTAGAAAACTAAAAATACATACTGAAGCTGCAAATTAATACATTTTCAAAACTAATTTCAAACATATGCTTCAACTCGACGACCTTTTATTTTATCAAAAAATTGGCGCCAAGACACCAAAGTCTTTCCTGACCAAATCCAGAAGCTAGAAGTTATTCCCACAATCATAGTCATGAGATATTTTATCATAAACATTTCAAATTTTGGACGATCTGTTTCTCTGCGAGTGAAAGGACATGGTATAGAGTAAAGAGGTGTGGTGCACATATCACGGTGCCATGTCACCATCCAATCATCAAAATTTGCCTGCTCATAGAATAGACATGCAATTACTATTAAAGCAGGAACCGTATATAAAACACCAAAAACACCAATACGAATCATTAGCTTTTCTAATTTGTCAGTTTTTGTTCCATCATGTTTCATAACTGTTCTAATACGAAACAGTGATACAAAACCTGCAAGTAGAAATATAGTTCCAAGAACTAAGTAGACACATAGTGGTGCTAAGACGAATCCTCGGAGGGCTTCTGCATCCCATAATCCAACATAACACACACCAGAGAGTACATCACCTGAAAAAGAATCGGAACATTATTAAAGGGTACATTAGAGATTGCACATCTACATTTTTTACCTTCATAAATTAATAGTGACATGATCAGTTATCTAGATCCTGCTAATGGGTGTGGTCAAACTCTTTGCTAACATATGAAATTGGACCATTCCTACCTATATAGTACTGTTTCAAGCATTAGAATTATTACTTTTTTTCTCTAAAAACAGAACTTACCATCTACTTTTCCCATAGCTAATATTGATATTGTCTTGATAGCCGGCACAGCCCATGCAGCTAAATGAAAATATTGTGAATTTGCTTCAATGGCCTCATGACCCCACTTGAGACCGGCTGCCAAAAACCATGTGAGTGTCAGAATCACCCACCAAATACTTGAGGCCATACTGAAGAAATATACAACCATGAAGAGTATTGTGCATGGTTCATGTTTTGTACCTTGTGTTATCACTGATATGTTAGGTAATCTTGTACCACTGATTGTTGTTGGAAAAGGTCCCTGGCAACTTACAGTATCACCAGCACTCCAACCCATCACATAAGCTGCAGCTACCATAAGATAACATACAGACAGGAAAATAATAGGCCTTTCAGGATACCTGAACCTATCTGTATCAATAAGAAATGTTAAAACTGTAAATAGACAACTGACGGCACACAAGGTTGCCCAGATACCTATCCAGAGTCTGGCGAACTTTTTTTCATCTTGAGTAAAAAACATTCCACTGCATGGTGCTCCACAATCATTTTCTATTTTATCACCAACTTTCAGAGAATACTCAAGGTCCAAATTTTTTGGAACTTTGAATTGTACTGGACACACAAATCCGTAATCTTTAGCCCCATGGAGTTTACTAGGATCTCTTTCATTGTTGTTCTTAAAATCGACTTTAGGCTGTTTAGTTTCGCTATGGTTGCGAGATTCATGAGTTATATTGTTATCACCTACACATATCACATTTTCAGCTGCCACAGGAAACTTAGAACATTCTAAATGCTCGGGCCATGGAAACCCAAACCTGTTCATAAGCTCATCACAATTTTGTCTGGCCGAAACACATAAATGTCTGCATGGAGGTATGGCTTTGTCTAAAATCGTGCATACAGGTGCGTATACTGAACAAAGGAAAAATCTCAGATCAGGTGAACAATTAACTTTGATCAAAGGTGTTAGCTGATGTATTTCAGGTCCTGCATCTTCTTGGTTTACGTGATTGAGTAAATTCGGAAAAATCGTTTGGTTATATCTTATGTTTTGACAAATCTCAATAGTAATAGGTTCACAGCGACCGTGATGAGGTAATGTATCTCCTTGATATTCAGTAACTCGTGAAGATTCAGTGGTTACAACAAAATAAACTAAATACATAGCAAACGCAACCTCCGTTCTACCCATTATTATGGCTACCGAATCTTCTACTAAAAACTATAAACATAAAAATAATAGTTGCGAAATGGTTCTGCGGGCCATTACACTTTAAGAGGTATTAATACTATGCCTCCTCATATTTTTCCGTAAACACAAGCCGTTAGTTAATAAAATCATTGGCGAATAATGTTATCACAATAACAACCATTGGCCGTAACAGAGCCGTACACTACCGTACACACAAAATAATTTGTAGTAGGACTAGTAGGAGTAACCAGTGTGGCCACATTTTATAAGGATTTTATCGCAAAGTAGTACTATCTACTAAAAATCTATTAGACCGTTATGCCATTGTATTTGTTAATCGCGTAAATGATTGCCCCAATGAATCATAGAATGATTCTTCTCTGGCCCCGAGAAAGACTTACATTCGGCCATAATGCACAAATAAAATTGTAATAAATATATCTTGTTTTTTAGTGGGCAAGTTGCTCCATTCGACGTTTTCTGTCTTCAATAGCGTCTTCTTCCACTTGTAGCCTGGTGTGTGCCTGGTTTTCACCATGTGTACTTGGCCTGGTGTACCACTATAAACACCCACGGCGGCAATGGCAATGAGAGTTGAGGTACCCGTAGATCGATCGTGGTATTCGTGGTGTATTAATGGGTAAACAGGCAAGTTTTGAATCAAAGAACAGGCCTGTAAATAATGGTTAATATACTTAAGTTCAATTGAATACTTTAACAATCAAATACATTATAGACTTCTTGAAACTTGGCGAACGTCCATTTCGTCTGACGTTCCACTTCAGACGACTTCAGACCTTCGCGCCGTCTTTTACAGTCTCCTAAATCAAATCTAACAATTATACATATTTATAACATATTACAATCAGTGATTCAAATATTATGTTACCAGCCAGCTTCTGACAAGTTCAACGGAGGTTTGAACACTATAATAATGACAACAACGCGAGAGGTGCCAAGTGCGCAAGAATAAACCAGCCAAGCGGGCCCTCTTCGCATTATATCCTTAACTACTGCCCCACAGTTCGTATTTGAATCTCGTCTCAACCAGCGCGTTACACATAGGGCACACTGAAAGTTCTGCGCTCCTGGGCGCTTATAAATGTTTGAATTTCGAATGTTATATTTTTTTAAACATAAGAGACTCAATCATTGATAAAAAAAAATTGCCGGGAAATCGCGTGTTAATTGTTTTTTATCACAAGTTGAAGTTCGTCGTCCGTAGCAAAAATGGTATCAACGCGAAAAGAGTTTAGGGTGATGATTTTTTATAATTTTAAAAGTTCACTGACTCCGCAAGACTGTACTGCTCGTCTTCAAAATGCTTTTGGGAGGGAAGCACCTCATTTTAGAATTTGATCGTGGCCGTGTTTCTCTCCATGATGAAATTCGTGAAGTGAAATGTGGCTACTGTCAGGCAACTAATTGAAGAAAACCGGCGTATCATGTATGAGGAGATTCGAGGACATTTGGGGATTGGTATGAGCAGAATTCAAAACATCTTATATCAACATTTAAAAGTTAGAAAACTTTGTTGCTGCTGGATTCCTCATGAACTCACCCCAGAACAAAAACGGACTCGTGTTGATTGGTGTAAAAAAATGTAGGTAGTTAAAGTACGATCACGGATGTTCAAATGCTGTGTGTATGACATTGTGACAGGGGATGAAACATGTATATATTTTTACATGCTGGAAAGAAAGCAACAGTATTTTGTATGGATGTTCGAAGGTGACAGCAAACCAACATAATTGAGACAGGCAAGAAACGTAGGCAAAAAAAAAAAGCCTTTTTGTTTTTACCGGAAGGGTCCTGTCTGCACGATCCCACTTGAAGAACAAAAGACAGTTAATGCTGAGTGATATACCACCATTTGTTTGCCCGGTGTCTTTGAAAAAGTCAGGGAAGAACGTCCAAGAACTCGCATCATAATGCACCATGACAATGCTTCCGCGCACACCCCAAACAAGACAGTCATTTTTGGCTTCTGATAAGGTAAAGGCCAGACCTGGCATCATGTGATTTCTTTATTTTCCCAAAAAATTAAGATTTGATGAGAGGTACGACATTTACGATGCCGGAAGAGGCCATGATCGCATTCAACCAGCACGTGAAAAACATGCCCTTAGACCAATGGTCATCATGTTTTCAAAAATGGTTTGACCGAATGAAAAAGTGTTTAAAATGTAATGGAGAATACTTCGAAAAGCAATAAATATATTACTTGTTGATAAACTAAATTGTTTTATTAATGAGTTACTTTCAGTGTACCCCACGTATACAGATTTCAGAACATCTATTCTCACTTCTTCTTCTTCGTTCCTAATAGCATAGCACCCTGAAGACATTGAGGAATCAATATATCCATTTATACTCGAGTATTTATCCAAAAGTGAGAATAAATATTTCGTTTGCTACAATAATGAATCTTTCCGAATTTCATTTTCAGAATGGTCTTTGGGTAAATAAAACATTCGGTTCTCGGACTTCTTGGTCCACCGATTAGTCGAGGAGGTCTGCTCAAGAATTTTCTCTGGACTATGGATTCTTACCAGTTTTTTTTCTTTTTTAAAAATATAACTCGCGCATTAGGAAAGATTCTCGTGTCCCGGGGACTTCACAAACATTGAAACAACGGATAAAAAAAGTTTTTTTTTACACAAATTTTCGTCCTGTGTAGGAATCGAACCCTTGGCGCGGCGTGACCATGGCCTCCTCCCCTGGTACGTTCTCTCACGAGAATATCAGACATTAAGGACCATACAAGCTCTCTATTGGACGTTCTTCAGACCCCACGTCTAGATGGGTGGGTATTCCATCTCACCACTGGGCTCGTCCGATCACTGACTCATCCGAACGCAAGTGCCATGCGCGCAGCCTGACCCACCACTGCCAACTATCCTAAGATGCGTGTAGCAGTATAGGTCAGAAGATTGGGATGGATTGCGTGAATTTTACGCATCGTACCCGTGGAGGCAGCTCTGTTTCACATAAAACCTACTTTGGTTTAATTGGCCCTGCATGTGCATGTGCTTTGCTAGAGCTCCTAAGCAAACCGTATACAGGGCTTGGATCAAGGTCGAAGCTGATAAGGATCCAAACGTATCTGCTGTGAAACGCAAATTAAACGCTTCAAGGTCTATACCTCAAGAGACGAGAGCAATTGCCAGAGCTAAATTCGATTTCACTGGCAGAATTGGAGAGAAGTGCTGGCTACTCCTCTGGAAGTCACGCCTTCTGGTCTCCTGCCAAAGCTCCCGAGGGAAAATTTTGTCAGTCGTCCTCATCACCACTGCGAAATGCCGCTGGGGATCTTTTAGCGCAAAAGAGAAACCCGATATTCTGGGTAGCTCTTTGCCTCGAACTCAGCTTTGAACGACGATAAGCCTTACCGCGGGATGGCCTCGGTGCGGGTAGTCAGGCAGAACTCCTGTCTCGAAATGTTTACATCAAGTTCTATCTTCGGGGAAGACGGCCCTCTTGCACTCAGTGTCAAAAAACGGCGACAGATTAAACCCATCGAATTACAGGCTTATATCTATCACCTCCCTTCTTTCCAAGGCGATGCCGCGATGGAGCGTGTAATTATCACGAAGCTCCTAAGATACCTAGAAGAACACGATTTGATCAGCGATCGTCAGTATGGCTTTCGCCACGATTGCTCGACTGGTGGTCTTCTAGTGTATTTCACAAACCGGTGGGCTTCAGACATTGAGAGTCAAGGTGATGCTTTGGCGGTCAGCTTGGACTTAGTGAAGGTGTTCGATCGGGTCTGGCATCGCGGCCTTCTGTCAAAGCTGCCATCCTACGGATTGCCTGAGGGCTTGTGCAGATGGATTGCCAGCTTTCTGTCCGGCAGATGCATAACAGCCATAGTAGACGGCAGCTGCTCAAACAGCATGGTCATTAACGCTGGCATCCCACAAAGTTCTGTGCTATCTTCAACGCTGTTTTTGCTGCATATCAATGACTTGTTGTCTATTGATGACATCCATTGCCATGCAGAAGACAGCACCGGGGACACTTATTACACGGGCGGTCTCACTTAAGTCAGGGTCTCTGAGTGGGGTCAGAAAAATCTGGTCCAGTTCAACCTAACCAAAACACAAGTCTGCGCATTCACCGCCAAAAAACCCATTCTTTGTGACCCCAAAGTTTCAAGACATAGCCCTTACAATCTCCGACAGTATTGGGAATCTTGATGTCGACATTTCCAGCGACGCGGCGACGTCTTTGCGTCCCTTTGCGTGTATAATGTGTTGTGCTCCGAGAAACTGTTTGACATGATGCCTACGGCCTCACGAGTCTTCTGGAATTGCAAGGGTCCATAGACTACGGTAACCGATTACCAACAAGCGGCTCGTGTGCTTGTTTGCCACCAACGTGGTAAAAAAAAATTGGTTGCCTGTAAAGTCGGTATACGGGCGAAAGTTTTACGTGACAACGACTTTGAATGGTAAAATAATTTTAATGTGAATATTCATTCGTATAGTAGGAAGAAGGATGAAATAATAGTAACAATTTAAAACATTTATTTATACAAAGAATTATATTTAAAGGGACGCGTGCCTTTCACTTTTTATGTCTGTCTCTCTCGCTCTTAGGCGGGCTAACCATGCCCGAGTGGAAGGGACGCGTGCCTCTCACTCGCTCTCATTGTGAGCGCATAACGTGAGCGGAGCGTAACGCAGTTTCTTGAAGTGTCACCCGGCAAACCAATTTATAAGACGTTGTCACGTCAAAAGTTGCTTATTCACAAAATATTTTAAAATTTCATCTGCATAGATCAAGCGGATTTCTAGAGATCTCTTATGCCGCGTTCCAATAAACAAGAAACGATTCGTTTTGCTTACGGACGGTAAAATTTTCATTGAAAATTCAACGAAATTTTACCGTCCGTAAGCAAAACGAATCGTTTCTCGTTTATTGGAACGCTGCATTAGTCTCTTAGTCAGTAGATGCGTGAGTATCCTTTTGCTATTATATATAGATACGAGTACGTATTTTTATAATATAGAAGAGAAAAATTATATTTGTATCATTGTCTCAATTTAAATGTTCGAAAAGTCATTTAGGATAAAAATGAGAAAATGCTAGTATTTATCCATCCATCCATCCATCCTATTTGGATGATACTCAAGTATTTATCCAGCGCCCATCTCTACCCCCAAGAAAGCGATCAGTGCCGAATGGGCCCTCTTCACAAGCCCGCTCGCCGCCACTCGCCTCCACTCGGCAAGCGTGAAGTACGGTGGTAAAAGTTAAAACCTTACCTACCCATCTAAGCTTGCGAGTCTTGCAACTAAAAGACTCTGTATCTGATCTGGTATCTGGTCTGGTCTGTTAGCTATGGTCATTAATAAAAAAAAACAAAAAGCAATGTTTTTTCAATCAAATACAAAATAGAAATACGCATTGACATTTGAAGGGACAAGGAAGCGGCGTATGATATTTGAAAAATTAAAATTACTGAATTGATATTTGTATATATATATAAATATATATAATGGATGCAGAAAATGAAAATTCAGATTTCTTAAAACTTATTAATGTCAAGGGTAACATAGAAAATATCACACCTCATAAAATAGCTGTAGTAGCTTTTATCAGGGAGTATGGACTACTGAAGATCGAAGGTAAAAGTAAATTATTATATTGCAGATTAATCAATCGTATCTGCCGTCACCAAAACTTGAACACTTACACTTTTTTTTAGTTACTAAAATTTTGTTTGTAAACTAAAGTAAGTAAAGTGACTAGTAGTTCATCAATATTGTTACTAATAAATTTATGAAATGGTTGTCTTTATTGGTTTACGAAGAATTAGAAGTTTAATACACCAATATTATCCATTTTTAAATAAACGTTTCAAAAATGTTTCAGCAAACAAGATGATAGACTGCACAGTAGCTCCTAAATATAGGAAAGACTTCTGCATGTTAGCTCTTAAACTAATTCAGGTAAACTTACTGTTTTTTCCTTGTAATAATGCTGATTACTGAAATTTCTATAAAACAATATGTATTTAAATCAGGAACATGCTATGTATATGGACTCTACATTCTAAGTGCTATTTTAGAACTTCATTAATTATATTGTTATCACATATCATTGTAGCTGGGTGTTCATAGGGTGGCTTTTAGTCATTTTTTTTGCAGAAAAATTGCTAACTATGGCCTGAGGGATAGCCTTTCCTTTTTAAAGTTCATACTATTTGTGTATACATTACTATCCAAGTAAAGTTCAACTTCAATGTATTAAAAGGCACAATAAATAATTATTTATAAAAAAGTAAGCTGAAGGAACGTACCCATACTATGTGACCCGTTCTGAGGGGGAGGCCCCCCTCCCCCCTCAGAACGGGTCTTCAAAATACGGGGGCTTAGGTTTTCGTCACATAGTCAAAATTCTCTAAGGAAATCTCGTGCTTTTTCGAGATATATTCATAAATGGTGCGCAGCGTTCAGTGCTTTTTAAATTCACAGGTGGCAACAAGTAAGCGTTTAGCGCTTTTTAACTTTCTGTTGGTAAAAAATTATTTAAAACCATATTTATAAATTACTATGTGATAACTAGAAGGGGAGGGGGATCTTGGCATATACTACGCGTGGTCACCGAAAGGTGGGGGGAGGGGTATAATTAAAAAAAAAAATGGGTCTCATTGTATGGGTAAGTTCCCTAAAGTTCAGCTTACATTTTTAGATTTTATTGAAATTTTTGCTTTGAATTCTATTATTGTCTTTAGGATGCTCACCCTCGAATTTGTTTTTGTACAGAGCAGTAGCATCCTCTATATGTAGTAGTAGATATTTGAAATTTTCTTTTCACATACATTTGTTACAGTGTCCTGATATGGAATTCAAAGAATTGGAAGCCCTTTTAACTGATGGTCGTTATAACTTACTAAGTGTGCATCTGCAGAACTTCTGTGTCCGTCTTCAAAATATATATGTAAATGGAGTGAGTGCACTAACCGATTGTGTCACTTCAACAATAGACAAACTTATGATTGAATCTAACCCTTGTATTATGGCTCGATACAGTGTTTTAGGTAATAAACTATAAATGCAAAATATATTTATTCTTGTGTTCACTACCAAAGAGATAACCAGTGCATAGGCAGGTAGCAGGTGCAGTCAAAGTGGTAACCTTGCTAACTAGTATTTGGGTTTCATGGGTTGAATCCCTACAAATGACAATCATCACCAGCCCATAGCTGTCCATTGCTGGACGAAGGCCTCCCCTAAGGAGCCCCAACCAACCCGGTCTTGGGACTGCCCAAGATCGGGATGATGATCATTTGGCTGGCAGCGGATGGATGTGAACTGCCACATCCATCCGCTGCCAGCTAAATGACAATCGTTTGTATAAATCTCATATGGAAATAAGACATCTCTTTGTTCTGCGTTTGTTTGTGATGCTTTTATTGATAACGGGGAGAAAATAGCAATACTCAAATTAATATTGTTCTATGTATATGTTTTTATTTGCCATAATTAATTGATATAATTCTTTTCATTTTCTATTTAAAATTCAAAATGATATTAATGCTTGTTAATTCATCCTCATATTAAAGAGGAATAAAAAGCAGCTTGTCCTTTTCTTAGTTTGCATGAACAATGTTCTAAGCATTATTATACCATTCTAGTTTTTAATTAGCTATATATCTACATCATCAGACCTCATCATCATATCTACTGTAACAAAAAAAATATAAAGTAACAAATTATGGCAATGTTTTTATCATTTACCTATATTTTAGGGTTATATCTAAGAAGAATACTGCTCCACCTGGACAGATTAACTTTTGTACAAGTAGTGTCATTATACAAGTCCTTTTGCTTGTACTATCAAAGAGGAAGACCTGGCCAAATGATAAGATCACTCAGTAAAGAGGTAATAAACAGTAACAAATGTTAGTAGGTCACAGTCCATCTATATGTTAACTATGAATATTTTTTATTTTTCTAATTTGATTCTAGAAATTAAATAATATGGACTCACAAAATAACACTTCACCAGTAATACCTGAAGAATCAAAGCCCCTAGAGTTATCAATGAAAATGAATATTGTAGATAGAGATAAGTAAGTATTTTAATTACTTTATTGCTGAATGATCATGTTTCTATATCTAGTAGTAACTATAGTAACAACAAATATTCACCAGGTTTTTTTGAATGCAATTTTTTTTTAAAATATGGTTTTCACATTTTTTTACTTTCAAAGTATATCCCTTTTAGTATTTACTATTGCAAGTATTTGACTGGCCTGTTCTGGTGGTTAGTGACTCTGACTGCTGAGCCAGAGAATCGAACCCACGACGGGTTTAATTCCCACCCAGCACAAATAATTGTGTGATGAGCATGATCATGTGTTCTGTGTCTTGGTTTAATTTATCAGCAGTTTGGTTACCATAGTACAGGCTCTGCCTAGTTTGGGATCACATGGATGTGTGTGAGATGTGTGAATCTATTATTATTACTGGGTAAAAGAAGTATTTTTTTTGATAAATTTACATTTTACCACACATGCATTTTACCATATATGGTTTTAGATATTTAATAAATAAAATATATGACATGTTTTAGCAGCTTTGATGAAGGTCAGTGGTCAAGAAAACAAGCTGAATTGTTCACTGCCCAGCAAGCTAGTTTATTGCAAATCAATGAAAAAAAAGCTATGCCACCCAGACAACTACAGAAAACCATAATACAAATCATAAATGATATACCTGCATATCCTGATATAGTAAGTACCTATAATCCAATCAATCTACGGATCCACAATGTTTATTTCCAGACAATTAAGGCAGGAAAAAAAAAGAGCGTGTGGAACAATTAATTCTAAGGAAGATAGCTTTTTTTCCGGAATTTTAATGGTGAACCTAACCTAAAACATTCGCGAAAGAAAAAAACGGTTGTTCGCTAATAAAACAAAAAGTTGAGCTCAAATCCGAGAAAGTTAAATTAGAAAGTTATTAAAATTATTTTTTGATTCGATTGATATGTTATGAAATATTGATTAGTGCCTTATACATGGAGAAAAACGCAATAAACCGTAAAAAAAAAATCATTAAAGCAACCTAGAATATTTTTATTTGGTAAAAATATTGCTTTTGGGTATCTGAAAATTCACATTCGAAATCGAAATAGAATTTTTTTAATAAAACCGTGAAATTTCGATTTTTATAAGAAAAACGTTTTCGTAAAATCGTCCGTGTACAGCTCCCCGACATCGTAGAGCATTTTTTCGAAGCTCTATTTCTTCGTTAAGAGTTATACTATCATGCACAATTATTTAAAATTAGAATTTTTAAATTTTAAACACAAAAAATGCCATCGCAAAAAAACACAAAATTTTGTCTTTGACAAGGTTTTTTTGGTGTAATTTTTTTATTTCATTATGGTTCGACACTTAAGCTACTATTTAAAAAAGTTTATATTTTTTGACGTGACAACGTCTTATAAATTGGTTTGCCGGGTGACACTTCAAGAAACTGCGTTACGCTCCGCTCACGTTATGCGCTCACAATGAGAGCGAGTGAGAGGCACGCGTCCTTTCCACTCGGGCATGGTTATTATTTTACCACTCAAAGTCGTTGTCACGTAAAACTTTCGCCCGTATACCGACTTTACAGGCAACCAATTTTTTAATAATTTAAAAACAAAATGAACCGTACGACTACGTCTACTACGACGTACGAATTTTTAAAATTCCTGAGCACATTTATTTCACTAAACGCCTGTGAAAATGTGACATATTGTTGTTAAATACTTACTTTACGATTGAAAAATTGTTTTTGATGTTTTTAAATTGTTTTGTTTTTGGGTTTTTCTCCATGTATCATCATATAAGTCATTAATCAATATTTATTTTCATAACATATCAATCGAAAGATAATTTTAATATCCACAACTTTTTAATTTAACTTTTTCGGATTTGAGCTCAACTTTTTAATTTATTAGCGAAAGCCGTTTCTTTTACCTTGGCTAATTTTTTAGGTTACATTCGCCATTAAAATTCCGAAAAAAACCCTATCTTCCTTAGAATTAATTGTTCTACACGCTCATTTTTTTTGCTGCCTTCACTTGTCTGGAGCATTTCCGTAGATGGCCTACTACAACTATTTATGTTATTGTAAAAATTTATAGTAATTTTAAAAGCTTCTAATTTTTTCAGCATTTTCTCAGTTTCCTAAATTGTATTCGCACCAAGGAGTTTAGTGGCGCTCAGGACTCCCTTTACAATTATTTTGACCGTACTATTTTTAACTCATCGGCAAGTAATTCGTGTGACCGAACTAAGAACTTTCGCTACGCGGCATTGAATAGAGCTGCCATGCACACCCATTTTGGCCACAAGTGAGTAGAGTTAAACAAGGTTATAATTCATCAATAAGCATTAAACGAACTAATCTACTAAAAGTAAAACATTGAATTAGGTACATGTTAATTATATCATTTTAATAGTAACAGTTAATATCACTAACCTAAAACCTCACCACGTGTCACCAGGGGGGGTGGGGGGGGTTATACAGTTGCTAAAAAACATCACGTGATTAATGGACGACCCCTAAGGTTTATTGGTGGTTAGGTGTCTTAATCAATACCCATTTTGTTTGGGTATCAAGTTGAAAACAACATCAAATACATATGTTTGCTGTCCCTACTGTAAAAAAAAGTAAGGCACGACCAAGTTAAATTTGTTTTTCAATCCGAGTTGAAAGATATCAATGTTGTAGTTATGCGTTTCGGAGACTAATTTTGTGGGGACTACTAGAAAAAAAAACGGGGCAAAAATCTTTGAGAATTGATTACCCGAGACGGACGAACTATCTATCATACAAATTTTTTTGAAACCCTCGGTGCGCGAGTCAGACTTGCACTTGTCTGGTTTTTTAATAGTTATAAACAAAACACGCGACCCAGTTAAAGATCGGACATGCACTGTTTGATTAATGTTATGTTGTAATAATAAATGAACATATATATAAGTTTAATCTAGTAATTCATTCAGTTTACACTTACAGCGACGCTTGAGACTTTTAAGGAATTACAATTGCAGCTAAGCTATACTTATAGGTCTGTAGCAATGGAGGGCCGTACGAGAAGCTCTGGCCCCGTGCGCAGGAGGCGGCGGATTACCCGT